>CM053764.1:125684860-125722882 GCA_028658305.1 Pachyuromys duprasi
GAAGAGCCAGCCATTGAGTTCATGTCTGAAATAGTCCCTGTTCCCCTTACTAGTATACCCACTTGGATATTGAGCTGCCATTTGCTACATTCAAGCAGGGGTTCTAGGTTATATCCATACATGGTCCTTGGTTGGAGAAACAGTCTCATAAAAGACCCCTGTGCCCTGATCTATTTGGTCCTTGCAGAGCTCCTGACCTCTCCAGGTCATACTAACTCCCCCTTCTTTCATATGATTCCTTGCACTCTGCCAGAGGGTTGGTTATGTGTCTTAATATTTGCTTTGATACCCTGCTAGGTAGAGTCTTTCCAAGGCCCTCTGTGGTAGGCTTTTGTCCTGCTACTTGTTTTCTCCTACATCCAATGTCATGCTGATTCTTAACTGAAATCCTCTTAATATCAAAACCAAAAGCATTTGATGCCAAAATGCTTTTCAGGTCTCCAACTCTATTCTTTCTCTTGGGGTGATTCCACTCCCTGTTAGCTGCTTTCCTTAGTAGGTATCCCAGAACTTCCCTTAGTTGGCATCTCTAACCTCTTGGAGTCTCCAAGGCCATCTAGGCATCCCCTGCATACAGTGGCCTATCACAGCTCCACAAAATGGACTCCCTGAGCCTCCATGAGGGGACACGCCTACCGCACACCTGACCTCAGCGGCTTTCCTTCCTTGACTCTAAAACCAGAACCATGTGGCTGAAGCTGGCAAGTTCTGATGCTTGCTG
The DNA here is from genome assembly GCA_028658305.1 of Pachyuromys duprasi. Taxonomy (NCBI): domain Eukaryota; kingdom Metazoa; phylum Chordata; class Mammalia; order Rodentia; family Muridae; genus Pachyuromys; species Pachyuromys duprasi. The sequence goes on from CM053764.1 coordinate 125,685,582, forward strand.
GGGCTGGAACATGGCCCTCTTGATCATTTACATCTTCACCAACTTTCAGTTTTCCTTCACTGCCTAAGCTTGACTGTCACAGAACTTGCTCTGTAGAGTGACCTTGAAACTCAGAAATCTGAATGCCTTTGTCTCCCAAGTGCTGTAAAGGTGTGTGCTACCATGCCTGGACCTAAGGTTTTCTTTAATTCATTCTCTTTATAGTTCTCTACAAGCATGGGCTACTGTGCCTCAAGATCTGGATTAAAGGCTTGTGTCGATTCAGATCAAAAATGTGTGTCATCCCACCTCAAGATCTGAATCAAAAGCCTCAACATCCAGTCACAGGTGTGTTGTCTCCCTGCCGCAATATCTGGGTCACAGGCGTACCCTCCATTTCTAGATTGCAGTTCATTCCAGACGTAGTCAAGTTGACAACTGAGAATAGCCAAAACCAATATATAATTGAAATATGCATTATGGACATCCTTTAAGTAGTATTTGTACATAGCATGTCTGGCACTGCTTAGTAAAATATGTACAGGCTTTACACTGATTTTCTACCACCCATCACTGGAATTGTCTAGAGAACCTGCAAGTCCAGCTAGTAAGTGACAGGTTCTTAACCTTTGAGAGGTTTTCAAGAGCTCTTTTTTGATAAGTAAATTACATATAAATTGCAACAACAAAATGCCTCCAGACTACCTAATACTTGGCTCACAAATGCGTACAACTGGGTGGTTATGTCATTCTTAGGTAGGCCACACTGTAACTTAATTTTTTTTGGCTTAAGTTAAATGTATGAAGTTATAACTCCAGGTCTATTTTTTTGTAAGGCTGAAACTTACAGACTTAACACAAAGAACATACAAAGAAAGTTGTTTTTATAAGTGGAGACTTATTTCCATGCACTATGTATACACTGAATGGGAATTTTTATTATTATTTATAAACTTGCCCACCAAAGAATTATCTTGGGTATGGACTCTTGGCATTTAGGACCTCCGACAACACTAGATATTTTCCATTGTTTTAGTTGTGCCTTGAAAGTCAAGCATCTGCTCTTACATAAAGAGGACTAAACTTGCTAATGACATCAAGTTCTATAATCTTCTTAAGACATATCATATATTTTAGAATGTAAGTAAGGATATAATGCTTTTATATTCACAACCCAATATGATTATGAGGTTATGAGTGAATCATGAATACTCTTCAGATCTCTTAACTCTAATAAGACTGTGGCAATGAACACTTTGATCATGCGCCATGGTGTCTCAAAAAGTACACAAAATTTTTCTTTTACTGAAACTTTCTGCTTAGCACATTTACTTATTTGGCTGTTTAAATTACTACAGGTTTAGAATATAATTTCATGTCCAACCAGGTCATTCATTTAGGTTAGTGGGGTTGTTTGCTTGTTTTTGTTGGTGGTGGTATTTGGGTTTTTTGTTTTGTTTTGATTTTTTGAGACAGGGTCTTTCTGTGTAGCCCTGACTGGCCTAGAATTTTAAATTCTTCCTGTTTTTGTCCCCTGAGTTCTAGAATTACAAATGTGAATTGTACCTTTTTTTTTTTTACATGATCCTTACAAATAAAGTTTGTTTTGAGTTTACCAAAAATGATTTTCCTCTGATCACAATAGATGGACTGCTTTATGGAAATTAATATCACTATAGTCATATAGTCTCGTATAATAATTTTAATTTACCTGATTGTCTTATTGTTTGTTTTTATTGTTGAGTTTGAGATATCTACTGATAGCTCATGTTTCGGGGGCCTTGGTTACAAAGTGATAGACTGTGGGAAACAAGAGGACATTGAAGGAATTGGACGTGATGAATGGATCAGTCCTTTGATGATTTTTGTAACATGATGGCGTTGTTGGGAGGTGATGGGGACTAGGAGGTGAGGGCTAGCTGGGAAGTGGATCATTTATGATGTGCCTAAAAAGATGTCTTTTGACCTTAGCGCTTTCCTTTCTCTGTTTCTCAGCTGCCATGAGGTGGGCAACTTTGTTACAACTTGCGCCTCCACATGTATGCCTCGCAGTGAGCTGCCAAACTTCCAGCTTTGAGGCAAGTGGTGCTCACAAGGCCCCGCCTCTTAATGAGGCATTTTTGGCAGTGGGTAGCTGCGTGGGGAAAGAAAATTGCTGTGGTTTGTTTTGTTGTTTTGGCTATGTTCCTGCTAGTAGACAGCCCACACCCATGCACATACAGGCAGTACTAATTGGATTTAGGGGATTATCAAAACAGCTTAGTAGAAGCCCAATGAGCAATCCTTGTGCCATCATCTGACTTCTCAAAATAGCATAGAGAATAAAATGCTATTTTACCCAAGAGATTAAATTTTTGATTAAAGAAGCATGCATAACTTCCCCCACCCCCAACCCAGGCAGGGTTTCTGGGTGTAGCTCTGGGTATCCTAGAATTCACTCTGTAGACCAGGGTGGCCTCAAACTCAAAGATCTGCCTGCCTCTGCCTCCCAAGTGCTGGGATTAAAGGCGTGAACCACCACAGTCTGGCATAACCACTTTATAAATGTGACTTTTTTAATGGTTTTAAAAAAGACTACTTTTGACTTAAAATTTAAGTGGCTATACATGTTACAAAATTCTATAAGTTGTAGAGCACAAGAAATAACATTAGTCAGTTGAAAAGGCACAGGTGAGAGGGTGGGGAGAACAAATTGAAAAACCGAAAAATGAAGAATGGGGAAAGCCCCAATTCAAGCAACTAAGAGCATGTTTAAATTACATTGAATGGCCTAAAGACACAAAACATGTCATTTCTCTTTGCATGAAACTGGTTTGACCTTCACAATTCTGACATAACAGAACATGTTATTACCTGGCTAACACTGCTGCATTTGTGACTAGCAGTTAAGCAAGTGCTTGGCATGAGTAAATACAGTTAGAAATTGTTAGGGAAGATCTAAGGAAGAGTCTATGTTAAGCAGTAATAGCAATGCAAGTGTTTACAGTAAAATGGAATTCATAGCGTCAAGGTCAGACCTGCGTAAGAGGGACTTTCAGGTAGACTAATTCTCGTTTTGTTTTAATAGTTCGTGACATACGGTAGCTCAGGTGATGGGTTTTGGTTGAATGCAACATGCAGCATGATTTCATGCTTGAGTCAGCAGAAATGTGGATAACTTCTCAAGGACTATGATAAATGTCTGAATTCCCTTTTCCTGAAGCTGAAATGAATAGCTAAAAACATCATCAACAAGATAGCTTGTCGAAAAATAGCATAGGTCCTTTTTAGCAAAGGTGTGTTTTTCCTTAAACACTGAGGATAGTGTGTGATACTTAAAATAGAAGAGAAACAGAAATTTTTATTATCATTTTTTAATCTGTCACTGGATACTTTGAATTGATTCCACAAAAGGGCTTTTTCTTGTAGCAGAAGTTGGAGGAAGCTTTTAGGTGGACTTACAGTTTGAGGAGGGAAGCTTGCCAATCTCTGATCCTGTTTTTGATTTTGCAAGAGATTAGACACCTATCACCTGTTCTTCAGACTCATAAAGAGAATTTTACGGGGTCATGTGTGTGTTTGGAACATAAGTGCACCATGTTTTTTCTGAGGTCACTGCGTAGTTTTTTTGTTTGCTTATTGTTTTCCCTTCTTTTTCTGGCTTAAAGGCATGGATTTCAAAATCTGAGTAGAAAAAGTAAACAACGGTTAGACAAGTCTAATACCCCGGCTAGCTGTAGGAAAAGTTCAGTGATATTACCAAGCATTCTGGGTAAGGAGAGATAGGTATTGGTTTTTCAATTGCTATTGTAACAATTACAAGACTTGTAGAGAATGGTGTGCATTTATTATTCGCAATTACTATGGGTCAGACAGTCAGAAGCCTGTTCAGTTTTGCAAGGCTATAGTCCTGGATGTAGGCTTGGGGGTTGGTTTCTACTGTAAGAGGCCTTAGGGAAGAATATGTCCCTTTCTTTCTTCAGAATCTGGAAGATGATGGTATTTCCGAGTATGTCACTACATTATGGCCAGTGCTCCTGTGATCATGTTAGCTTTTCCTCCCTATCAATTCTTAACTTGTTCTTTTAGAGGATTCTTAGGATCACAGGTGCCTTAGTTACTTTTCTACTGCCATGATAAAACATCACCAGCAAAAGCAACTAGAAGAGGAAAGGGTTTATTTCAGTTTACAACTGTTAGGTTATATACTCCATCACTGAGAGGAGTCCGGACAGGCACCCAAAGCAGGAAAGCAGAGGCAGGAAGTGAAGCTGAGGCCCTGGAGAAATGCTGTCTTCTGGCTTGTGTCAAGTTGGCAGAAAACTAGCTAGCACAACAGGCCCTACCTGGATAAGGTCTCAATTAATTCTAGATCATGTTTCCTTAATTTCATCATAAGTTAATATCATCATATAAATGAAATTTATAGCTTGCAGAGATCACTGTGTGACCCTGTTTGGATCATTATCCAGCCACATACCAGATGTAAGGACACAGGAGAGCAGCTTTGTCTGTGGTGCTGCATGATTTTCTGATTGTCCCTGATATGTTTGTGCCATTGCACATAAATGGGAATGCTTGTTGAAGAGAAAGGTCTACTGGGAATATTGAGCTGTTGGCACATATATGACTTCTTGGGGATGTGAACAAATGCCTACTCACTCCAGATAAGGTGCCATCAACAGACCAAAGTAATGATTCCACAAAAGTGCAACTTGGCAAACAATGAGTTTATTGATCTTACTTAGAGTGTGTAAGAGGGGTTGTTGATAGGAACATCTGTGACTCAAAGGCAGCTGCCTCAGCATAAAGCACAGGTGAGGAGCCACCTGGGCTGCTCCCCTAGAGCTTCTTGCAGAAGCGCAGGTGGCTTGGCTGCTCAGAGTCTCTTCTCCCTGGCTGTTGCTACATCTTATTCCCTTACAGATCTCCTCACAAAACTCCTAAATTTTGTTGAGTGCAAGCTTTGTTTCTAAAAATCAAATCAAATCTGAGTCCATGTTCATACAAGATAACCAGTATTAGCCATAAACTGGAAGAGCTTACCAGCCCTAGAGTTAACCAAGCTTTGAAAAATAAATCAGGACAGAAACCAGAGAAGGGCTTTGGTCTTTCCTGAACATGGTTGGCCAGGCGACGCTCAATGTTTGAGCCCATGTAGGCTATTTAAACGTGGGTTCCCTCCAAATACTCTGTAAAATGACTTATCTTACAGTAGGTTTTAGACATGATTCGTGGCAGTGGTAATGATTCTGTACAGCTTTTATGAGAAGAAACCAAGAGAGCAGAGTTTCTTAGCTGTACGCCATTTTAAAATTTGCCTCAAGCTCTTGCCCCAAGCCTGGTAGGTCTGCGTTAGTGGATAGGCTCTAGTATAGTCTCTACTTTCTTGTATTATAGTTTAATTAGAAATACTTCTGGGAGCTCATGAATAGATTCACCAAGTTTCACTTACTTATTCATTTATTTAAGTTAAAATGATCACTTATATAAATCAGCTGAGCTCACTTATCCTTCTGAGCACTCACAGCACATATGGTTTCTGTTTCTTATTGAGGAATGCAGATCATACACATTTTGCATTTTCTTTGACTGAATAATAGAATGTTTTCTAATATTTTAATGTTTTCAGACATGTTTTTTTTCCTTGACTGCATCTAATATAACCTGGCTGTGTATAAGTTACAGTGTGATTCTGACAGCAGTTTGTTTACCCCTGTTTTCTGACCTTTCCTGAGTCCTATTATATCTTACTGACACTTTTGTTTCAAAGGAGTTATAAGTTTGAAAGTTTATTTTACTTAAGAAATTTCATTTTATGCCAGGCTTATGTGCCATTCCCCTGCTTATTTGTGTTGCAGTCTTCTATATTTTTTTCCTTTTTAGGGATGGGTGGTGGGAGTGGGGATTCTGCCTCTTATATGACATATTTTTCTTTAGGGTTTTAATAATTATTTTTGTCTTTAAAACATATTTCAATTGCTTTTCACCTTTAGGACTATTGACATTTTGTTTTATTTTTATTCAATTTTGAGACAGTATCCCTTATATTCCACACAGGCTTCCAACTCAGCTATGTAGCCAAAGATGACCCTGAACTTCTGATCTAGGAAGATCACTTCACTTCCTCTACTCTAGGGTGACAGGTGTGCACTGCCATGCCTGGGTTTGTGTTGGGTATCAAACTCAGGACTTCCTGCATTCTACAACTCTATGGACTGGGACCACAACCCCAGCCCCAGGCTCAGGTTTTATTCATTTATTTTAAAATTTACAAGTGCTTTATTTTTCCTTATTTGACTTCTCAAAAAGGGTGTCATCGACAGGTATTTTCTTTATTAGAAAATACCTTAGAATTTTAGGTATTTGATCTTAGAATATGTTCACTTCCACTGTGTTCTGAGACTTTCCCATGAGAATATTCACTTTAATAGGATCCAGATAACATGGCTGGGCTCATGATGTGCAGCAACTGTTTCAAACTCCTTTACCTGTTTTCAGGCTCTCACATTTTTCCTGCAGAGCTGCTGGCTCAGGCTTGCCAGAGTCTCTCCTTGGATCTTTGCACTATAAATTTCTCTTGAATCATGTGTTCCTGATGGTGTTTACTTTGTTCCTGTGGTTCCCATTTACCTGGTTTCCTCCTGTGCTTTTTTGGCATCATTGCCCATAGTGTTGTTTCACTGGGGATCGTGGTTGCCCTTGGTTCTGCTCCCAAGTTCCTTGGCCAGTCCTGCATGATGTATTCACCTTTCTATGTGTTTCTTTCTCCTGGATACTCACTGGTACTTTTTTGACCATCTAGGTTTTGTTTTGTTTTCCCTAACAGTTTTTACTTTGTTTTATTGCTAGTGGCTTCTTTTTTTCAACATGTCCTGTATCCCTGTATTACAAAGTTCTGCTCTGGCAAGCCAGCAGTCAGGAGGAAGCCCTGCATACCCAGTGTCCTTCTGCTGGTGTGAGTGTACCATCTTCTTGTTCCCTGGAAGGTGTTGATGTGTAGCAGCCTTAGAGCCCTTAAGTGCTCTTGTCCAGATGAATACCTTTCAGCTTCCTAGAACATGAGGGAGGGTGTTCTCTGCAGAGAAGTCCCCCTGGGCCAGGAGCCCAAGGACTAGTCCCAGGTTGTTTTTAATTAATGCTTTGAGAATTTCATACAATGTATTTTGATCATATCCATCGCTCATGATCCCTGCAGAACTTCTCTTAGATCCACCCCTCGTTAACCCTCCACACCCCTCTCTGTAGCTCCCAGTGTGGGGCTATCCACCAGGGGAGGCATGATTGGCTTACCAGAAAATACAAACCTAGACCTAAACTGGATATTTACATTACATTGCCTCCCAAGGCTCAGAAACCATCTTGGAAGAATGGGCAGAGTGGTTGTAAGAACCAGAAGTTGGAGAGAACAGAAGTGAAACCGTATTTTTTGGACATGGCGACACTGCTGCACCCATGTGTTGGCTTCACAAGAGTAAAGCAATCATGCTAACATAGAGTAGGAAGGAGTTCACAAGCTCCCGCCCATAACTGATGAGCTACGAACACTTGATGGCTTCTAGGGAAAACAAGAGTCAGTTTGAATTTCTTGTGCTTAGGGCTCAGGACTTACTTGCCGCTTACCAGTGTCCACTGGAAAAAGAGGCTGATTAAGACTGAGAGTAGCATTTTTCTGTGAGTGTAAATATAAATGTTTAGAAAATGGTTTGATACTATGTCAATTTAGCTAAACAGTAGTGTTCAGTTCCCTCCTATGGTCTGTAACCTCCTCTACCATGGGTTTTAAAAACCTGGTTCACAGTATGGATTCCCTTCTGTGCAGTAGGTCTCAAATCCAAGCAGAGGCTATTTGGTTATACCCACAGATGCCACTACTGCGCAGGTGGACACTTTTTACCTCTCTAGTGGTTATTATAGCACCTAGGTTCTCATTGTTCATTGCCGTGTAAAACTTTTGATGATTTTTCTTTCGCAGGTTTATACATCCTTTTGGAATTATGAAAGCTATTGGCAGGAAAGAAGCTTCCAGCTCAGTTATACCTTGCCAGATGTGATGTGTGGTATCTTAAGGAATAGGGTCTTATCATACGGTTCTGATGGGCAACCAAGAGGAATGACAGGAGTTCCTACTGTTTTGGAGGCTTCTGGGGCCTCCTTGACCAAAGAGTCATAAGAAGATATTTCACCCTTGACTCTGAGGTTTCTAGAAGCAACTTTATAAATATAAAAAGAAAGAATTTGAAAGGAGATATTCTGTGACCCCAGATCTTTGTAATGTCTTTGTTTATGCCTGAAGATAATTATTTTTCTCTTCAATGTGCATTCAAATCAGCCATTTGACAGACAGTACAGAGGAGGTCTAATAGGAGTACAATAGATAGTTTGAACGCATTTTCACTAAAACTCTACAGTAAGGATAAATACCAGCTTTGAGTTAGAAGGCCTCCCTGGCTCACAGGAAACCACAGTATGTCTATTTCCTCCTTCCTGCTTCCTTTTTTCCTTCCTCCCTTCCTCCTTGCTTCCCCCCTCCTTTCCTTTCTTCCTTCTCTCTTTCTTTCCTTCCTTTTTCTCTTCTCCTTTTTTTTCCTTGCTTCACTGTAACTTACTGCTGGAACACTGACAGTATCAGTCCCATCCCATTTCAACCATCTCTTCTTTCTCGAAAGATTGCTACTATGTATGTCCTTATTTAGCTTTGCTACACATGCCGCTCTGCTGTAAAATGAGACTGACTGAGGGTTCCACAGCTTATATGTTAAGGCCCAGTAGGGCACTCAAGTGATGGGTGACTATTTTAGTCACAATATGTCCTACCCAGAGATGCGTGTCTCACTTTGCTCAGGTCCTGCAAAAGCCGCGTCTTTCACAGAGCTTTCCTCTCCTTGTCCTATTTGCCCTGCACTTTGTTAGCATTTGTGGTTTACTGTTGTGGTTGATTCTTCATGTGTTGTGGTTTAGGGTTGTGGTTGTTTTGCCAAATATTAATAATGTGTTGTTACAGAACAAAGCATTCTCCAATGTACTGAGTTAATCATAACTTACTACTTCTTTAATTCCGCTAGAGGATGGGGCAGTTCTGTTCTTTCCCCTGGGTTGTTACATGGCTTTGGTGAGCTGAGAAGGTTGAGACAGGTGTGTCCTGGCATCTGTTTATGCTGTCATTAATCTTGGGTGTCTTCACCCAAGTAATACTCTCAGCATTCCAAGAGGCGAAAAGCCACAAGGCCTCTGCCTGCTGTAGTTAGATAAGCATGCAGCATCAATTCTGCTGTATTTTGCTGTTCAGAGCAAGGTTGGTAAACAGGTCCAGTTTTGAGGGACAGCAGTCACATCATCAGAAGGTGTTCATCTAATGGAGGAAGGAACCATGCCTTCCTTTTGGCTAGCAATCTATCATACTTTGGTTTGTCTGTTACATTTCTTGAACTTGTTTTATTTGGTCTATAATAAAGAAAGGAAAGAAAAAGTTATTCTGCTGCTGTCAAAAAGAGGTTAACTAGTGATACACAGGGAGGCAGTTTGTGCTGATTAATAGCATAGTACCGCTTATCTTTTACACTTCAAAGCCCATATGATAGAGCTCAGGTAGTGACTCTATTGTGTCAATGTCAGGGTGCTGAGACCTTAAAGGGGAAGCCACGGCACTGGTATACCATGAGATGATGGAGTTTGCACTGGAAGTCAGGAAAGCTCACTTGTTTTCACCACAGTTCTGGGACAGTAGAAAAAAGTACCCATCCCAGGCTCTCACTCAGTTCAGGTAGTTCTTAAACTATAATTTTATACAAAGTTTCTCGAGGGATTTTTGTAGAAATTTACATTCCCGTGTCTTTGGGAAATTCTTACTGATGCAAGAGGAGGACTTAAGAATCTAATTTTGAGGGACTTTGTTGTGGGTGGTCCGTTGACTATCCTTTGACAAGCCCCATATTCAAACTTCAGACTGTGCTCATCTTCCTAAAATTCTATGGATGACAAGATGTATATGTAGAGTGTTAATTGAGCAACTATAAGCTGTTTAATTGCCTGCTCCATTTAGAATAACCCTTCTAGTGTGGACTCAATGCTTGTGCATCTGCCATTATGTAAATGAAAGAAACTCTGGTTTCTTCAGAACACCATTAAAATCTGTTGACTAAGAAGTACTGCATGGGGCCTGGGAGATGGCCTGGTGATTGAGAGCATTTGCAGATTTTGCAAAGAACCTTGATTCCCAGAATCCACAGGGAGGCTCACAACCATCTCCAACTCCAGTGCCAGAAGATCAGAGTCCCCTTCAGGCCTCTGGGCATCGGGCACACACATGGTGCACATATTCATATGCAGGCAAAACACTAATATGTATAAAATACAAATAAGTAAACCTTTTTACCAAGTATTACTTTTTTTTTGGTTCTTTCCTATGTATTATACTTTTCTTTCCTGTTAAGAAAAGTAGAAGTGAATGAGTATCATAATTAATCTTTGAGACACACAGCCCTATGTCTAGTAAGCTGGAAACCTACACCTTACACAGTCTACTATCTTCTTGGGAAATGTTTTTTTAACTCAATTGTAACCCGTACTTCAGAGTTTTAGGCAACAAACGGTGAAAATTATAAAGACAAAACTTATATGAATTCAGTGCTGAGACTGTCACAGAAATTTATTTTTAATGTAAGAAAATAGAGTTCAATGATTTTCTATGAAACAACCCATGGCCAATGTTACCAACCTATGACAATGTAATAGACAAGCTTGAGATATAGACGTAGCATTTATTAATAAGCAGCTTGCAGAGTTTTATTATTGTTTTTGTTTTTCTTAGTCTTTGTGGGTCACTTTGTAACATGCAGGCCATATGAAAAAAGACTAGAGGCCATGTTTGGCTGCTATTTATGATAAAAAAAATAAGTGTCAAACTACAAATAATATTCACTGTAAAATTTAAAGGTGCTGGCAATTCAGTTGATAGCTTTATTTTTCTTAGGACAACTCTCTGTTTAACCACTTGATGGCAGCATGTACTATGTGCTAGCATTGAACCTCTTTTTTTTTTTTTTTTTTTGGCTCTCCTCTCTCTTTCCTTTATGTTGTTCAGCCTCGTTTAACATTGGTGGTGGAAAAGATTGATAGCAATGCAAATGTATTTATAACCACGAGAGATAGTCACCTTCCACCCCAATTAGCCTTTGCATTGATTTACTGAGGAAAAACATCTATTACTGAAAAAGTCTTACAGATTAGTGTTGCATTATTTCGTTACAGTTGAAATATCTGCAGGAAAAGTGATCTCACACATCTCCCTTTAATCTAACCAAAACGTACTTTCCCAATAATTAAAAAAATAAAGAGATCCATCATTGAGAATGCTGCTCCAGCTCAGACTTCTGTCCACAGTGTTTCCCCTTAAAGCCACATACTCAGCTATACGAATATATTTTTAATAATGAGCTTGTGACATATTTTAGATCTTTAAAAAGAGATTTATTCATGAGCTGTTGCTTGCATAAAGCCATTGATCTACCAAAAAAAAATAAAAAAAGAAAGAAAGAAAAAAAATCTCATTTCTCAACTTCTTTGTGAGAATATAATTATGATCTGAACTAAAGTCTTTTTATTTTTTAATATAAAAAAGCTTCTGCCTTTTGAAATCCCCTTTTGTACCCCCAAAAGAATGGAGCTGAAGCTGAGAAGTTTCCTGCAGAGAAAAACCTGCCAGTAAGGATTCCATAAACATGCTGGCATCCGCCTTCTAAGGGAGGGCTCACTAGAATTCCCGGTTGAGATTTACATGGAGCAAATTGGGAGAGATTTACAAGGCAGTTACCATTTAGTGCTTTTGGCTTGAAAGAAGGGAATAAGGTTTTGTTTGTTTTTAAACCAGCCCCTCTTTCTCTCCTGGCCCTCATTTGTCTTAAAAAAAATAATGGGGTTTGGAAAACTTCGGTGGCTTTCTGCTTTTCTAGCTGTTAGGGAGGAATGTATGTGTGAGAACAAGGTGAAGATGCTCAACAGTGAGGCGGTAAAGGAAGCGCTGCCGGGGCCACCAGGGCTGCATAAATGGCAAGAAAGTAACATGGGAAGCCTCAGACAGCAAGCTCATGTAAACACCTTCCAGGCTGTATATAAATATTCTGGGGGTGGAGATTCCAGTCAGTGCTGCTGTTTTTGCAGGCTCAACTCTGTTTTTCCTGAGCTTTGTATATATTTACCTACACACAATTGTACATTTCCTTCTGTTTATATATACTTGGGTATTCCGGGCCTGTGTGAGGGAGACTTACGTTGCACACATATTCTTCCTATAGCTCATCTCATGCTAGCTTAAAAAATGTCTTTATAACAAAAGTAATTCAAGATTACTGTAGAAACCTTAGAGAATATGAATACAGGGGAAGAAAATGCCAGCATAGAATATGTTACTGTGCTGTTGCTTGAGCCTTATAGGTTCCCAGTACATGAGTATATGAATATATACACATGAGTACAAATGTATATTCATTGGACCATATATTAGTTTTATACATTAGTTTTGTATAAGTGTTCCCAATCCACACAAGCACAATTTCTATTGCTTCACAATCTACTTATATTTCTTTTCTAATGCAATGCACTTTCATATCCCTTATTATGTGGACCTGGGTTTGATCCCCCAGAAAACAAACATTAAGATGCTGTTGCTACAGTCAATCACTGGGCCTGATTGTATACATAGAGGAATTTATGCAGAGGACCCGACTACAGATGGCCTGATGACAACAGGGGAATATTTTCAAACTTGTATAGGAAGTTTAAATCTTGATTTGACAGGCATAATTGTTGATATGTTCAGTCTCCGATGAAATCAATATGGAAAAGGAAAAGGAAATAACAGCCTTGACAGCTCTTCCAATCTGGAGTAGTGGCTGTCTGTCGAGCCTGTTAGTCAGCAGCACAGGAAGAGAAGCTTAAGTGAGCACTGTGCAGAGGGTATGGCGCTTTGTGGAGGGCTTTGTTTTACATCAGCTTGGTACTCTGAAATATGGGTCCGCCAGCAAAGTCCTTGTCACTGGTGATGAAAGAAACTAAAAACTTATACAAATGCCAACTGCAAAGTGGTAGCAAACAGCAGAGTCAACACAGCCCTTTCCCCAGCTCCTCAGGAGTGTGGGTGTGTGCACAGGTATGTGCATTCAGGAATACTGGGGTCTCTGGTTAGCACAGTGCAATCAAAGCCTCGCTCCAGGAACATGAGTCTGTATATTGGACCTCCTAATGTGGGGCACCTCGTCATCTTCCTACAGAAAAGTGTACTCCTTTATGCTCATCTGGGTCTCATTTAAGGCAGAACAAAAAAGTCTCAGAGGAGAGAAGGAAGCAAAGATTTGTTAGTGGTTTGATCTGGTGTTAAGCAAAGAGAAAAATGTTGAAATGATTAAGGGGTTCCTACCTAGCATAATATTTTGGAACGATCCCTAAATTCTGAAGCAACGTTAAGGTCAATTAAATCCTGTAGCCTGCTCAACCTCCCTGTGCTTGGGACAGCTGAGAGCTGTGGCAGATTTGTGTTTCGTTTGTCTATTTCATGTGTCATTTTACTATTTGCACAGGTCCATCCCCTGTCACATTTGTATTTGTTCAATAAAAAATTACCTAGAAACCTAAAATCGACATTGATTTTTAATTTACACAGAAGTTATTACAAATATTTATCAGTGTCAATTAAAACAGTTGCAGTGCCTACAACATATAGGAAATCAAATTCCATAATTTCATTTCACACATGGGGAGCAGTGTTGGCTTCAGAGTGCAAAGGCCACTGATGATTAGGTGCTGGGTTTAAATGACATTGTGCTACATCCTCTTCCTTCCTGGAACACCGAAAATGCAGTTGTATGATGGATGGGAAATACTGACATGAGGTCAATATTATTAGTTACACCAACACTAGTGCTCGCTTTTGTTTGTTCCCCTTTCTGCACCACACCGACCAGAGGAGCCAAGATACCAGCCTTGAACGATCAACGAGAGCAGCGTTTCTGTGTTCACCAATGTGAGTGTTAACACACAAGTGGGAACTATGTTGGCTCTGATCTACAAAAATTACATGGATGACTTATTTTATCATGTGGCAGTTTAAACAGTGTTCTCATATTCATGTTTCTCTCATCCAGCTTGTGTTGCGAGATTCGGCCTCGAAACTGTTCCTCTCTTGATGTCCTCATCCTCTTCATCATTGCCATCCCAATTGAGTTTGAAATGGTTTGTCTTCCTCGGTAAACTTTCCATAAGGCAAGCAGAATTGTCTTACTCAGCTATCCTAGAGAGCTCTGGCACTCACCGAATCGTCTCCCACACATGGAATCACTAGACTACAGATTTCTCAATTGCAGCCTTAGAGTAATTGAATTACTTCATTTGTGTGGTGACTTTTAACACTAAATCTTGTGCTTCTGCATTTAGTTTTTGTTGTCTCTATCAAATGATTTTCACAAAGTTTGCTCAGCGATCCTTCTCTCTTCCTCACTCTTTCCCTCCCACTCCCTCAAAATATGGTAAGAAAAACTCCACCTATTAAGCCCAGAGATATTTCCCACAGAATGTGTTTTATCAACAGACATAAAAATACTGTTTTTGCTTTCTTAGGGGACATGGGAACATGACTTATAATGAAAAGAGTGCTCTTTGTCTTGATGTAGTGACTTCTGCAATAAACATACTACATTGGCAACTTTGATGCTTCAAGTGTTCTATAAGAATAATAGTGTTCTATAAGAATTGTTTTCTGTTGCTTCTACAAAATGCTAGCAGTTAGTCAAAATATGAATAAAAGAATTTGTTTACCTGATAATTTTGGAGACTGAATGTTCAAGGTCAAGTGGCCTCATGTTTTTAACCTCTGTCAAGAGGATCCTTAGATCACTACCACACAGTAGATGGCATCACGGTGAAAGCACAGGGCAGACCACACAGTGAGACAGAATGCAAGAGATAGTTCGGCCAGCCCTACTCTTTTTATAATGATCTCTCTAGCTAACTGGGGTTTCATGAGAACTTTATTAATGTCTTTTGAATGTGATGCCTTAAGGATTTAATTGTCCCATGAGGCCCTTGCCTTTTAAAGTTTTCGCCATCATTGTTACAGTAGGGACCAAGCCTTTAATAGAGGAATCATTGGGGGGCATGCTCAAACCATGTCCAGACTGTAGCAAGTGGTTTGTTTATTATGACATGGGATGATGACAATGACATCATCTAGGAAGCAAGGTAGACTTGTGAGGTTATTAGATAAATGAAAACACTGATCATAACAGCAAAGTGATACCACTAATCTCCAGTGCTTTCCGTGAAAAATACATTCTTGCTTTGCTTTACTGTATTTTGCATTTTACAACTATAGGAGACATCTTTTTAAACAACATGTCTAGATGGCGCTGATGTTGGTATTTGATGTCTAAACCGCTAAAGTAGAGAAGAAACACAAGAGCAGATCTGAAAACACTCCAGAGAGATAAATCTATAGCAAGACTCATGTAGACCAACTAGAATTGAGAGGAAAGAAAAAAAAAAAACCAAGTAATTACAAACTATGTATGATTTAAAACAGTAGTGATGGGGCTGGAGCGATGCCTCCCAGGATAAGCAAATTTACTGCTCTTTCAGAGGACCTGGGTTTGATTCCCAGATCCATGTCGTAGAATGAGTCACCACTTCAGTTCCAGGAGATCCAGTGCCTTCAGGCTTCTGCAGGAACTGCACTCATGTGCACTGACCCCCGCACAGACATACATAATTTATTTTATTAAAAAAAAAGTCTTTTAAACAACAGTACCATTATGAAGAAATGCATGAATGCAACTGGAAACATAGATGAAATAGTTGATTTTTGAAAATGTCAAAACTGGTATTAAGAGAAAACTTTTAAGATAGCATCACTGAAGACCGAAGACCCCGTTCCTCTCCCTAGATCCAGAAAATGATATTAGTATTTTACAAAAAAATTGAACAATGAAATACCTCTGTATTATGTAGCTTGTTTTAGAAAATAGGAAAATATGAAAGTCACCCAATTCACAATCCTGATTATAAAACCAAATGGAGCCCACTGGAAGTGGTGCACACCTTTAATCCTAGCATTCAGAAGGTAGAATCAGGAAGTTCTCAATGAGTTCAAGGCCAGCCTGGTCTACAAATTAAGTTCTAGGACAGCCAGAGCTATACAGAGAAACCCCATCACAAACAACAAAAAACATACACACACAAAACAAAACCCCCTCAAAAAACCAAAAACCAAACCAAAGTGAACCCCAAACCAAACAAAAACTCAAAACCAAATGAAAAGTATAAGAAATATTCTGAGTTAGGCACGGTGATGCACGGCTGTAATCCCAGCACTCAGGAAGCAGAAGCAGGGGAATCTCTGAATTCGAGGCCAGCCTGGTCTACACAGAGAAACCCAGTCACAAAAAACAAAAACAAAACTACAATAATAAGCCTGTTTTATTTATGAAGTAGGATGGAAATGATAAATTCTAAATAAACTAATTTAACAGAATTTAGCAACCTAATAAAACCATTCATCTATTTAAATAGAGTGAAAATCATCCTACTATAAAATATGTTGGAAAGTGAATAATGTATCTAATTGAATGCATATGTCAGCTTTAAAAAATTGAGTGGAAACCAGTAGAGACTTGGATTGGAAGTGGATAAGATGTTGAAAGACCAAAGAACAAGCATGGTCAGATGTGTGGCTGACCTAGAGATGGGTGCTTTTCTCACCATCTAGACTGTTTGGTCCTGGTAGCCACACAAGATAGACCACGTGAGATGAGAAATTTGAGGGCAGATATGGTAAAAGTAAATTTTCAAGTGGTATACCCAGGGTTCAGCAGCACAGAGAACAAAGTTACCTTTTTCATAGGAAAAAAAAAAAGAAAGACATTTCTCAAATCATTTGTAACAACAATATGCCAAAATACACAAATACATTTGTAACTGACATAAAAACATCAGTCCTAATATATCTCTGGAGTGCTTGGTAGGAAAGTTTAAAAAGCACAGAGACCAGGCATGTTGAGTTCTAGATACAAAAATGTCTCAGAAAGAGGAGACTATCACTTCCAAAACAGAAACATTCACAGTAGTTAACCGCAGGTAAGATTCAGTGCTCAATGAATTAAAGCCGTTAAAAGTTTCAGATATGTTTTTTAAAGAGACTTAACATGGCATTGTATTTTAGATTCTTAAGGACTTTAATCCCTGAAAAAATGGGAAGAAAAAGAAGTGATTAAACAAACTGTACATTATAAATTAAGAATATAGTCATTAAATTAAGACATTGCTGGAAGGACAGCAAAGGAGTGAAGCACTGTAGAAGACTTGTGAGGCCCATGAAAATCAGAAATTAGCCAAAGCACAACGCAGTGTGAGCAACGAGAACCTAAAATAGAGAGGAAGTAAGAGCTACAAAACAAACATGATTAGAGCCCTAAAATGATAAAATAAATATTTTTGTGGCCTAAAATATTGTAATTTTAATATGTGTAAACATAAAACTCATAAAATTATATGACATGTAAACTATATAATATATACATTATAAAGTCAAGAATAGAAAGTAGCCTGATGTATAAAATCAATTAAACGTTGATAAACAACATTAACATAATGGATATTTAGATTAAATAGTTATAATTTGTGGGATTTTTTTCCCCTAAAATAAGCATGTTCAATCTGTATGTAGGAAGGCTACTCCATGGACCATTGAAAATAGCAGCTTTTAACAGCAGAAAAGTAAGAACCAGATTTTCATTTAGAGTACTGGTGTCTGCTGGCTGTACCTTTCAGGTTGTTGCAGCCAGGAATCACCTGGGAAAAGAGGAGATTCCTTACAAGGCACTGCCTAGATAATGTTGCTCTGTGTACATGTCTGTGTGGGTTGCCTGGATGGCCCTGATTGATATGGGACCAACTTGAAGGCAGGCAGCACCATTCCCTGGTTTGGAGTCCCAGTCTGTATGTTAGTATAGGGTACCAGATGAATACTCAGCATGCATCCATTCCTTTCTGCCCTTGACTGTGAATATTAGTGACTGCTTCAGGTCCCTGCACTGATTCCATCACTGATGGACTGTAGCATGGAATTGTGAACTAAAATAAACTATTTCTTACTTAGGTTGTTCTTTCCAGAGTATTTTAGTACAGCAACAGAAATGAAACAAGGGCAGAAGTTATTCTGCAAAATACTGGTGTACAAATAGTTTGGGTCATTAAAAAACTCAGGGAGTATAGCTTTGAAAGAAAATATTTTATCCAATTGAGAAAAAGCTGCCATGTATATTACATACATTCAGTTACAGAAACAAATATGTAGACTAACAGAGCAACACACACACACACACACAATTTAATAATGTTGAGATAACACAAGTAGCAAAAGTTAGGGGGAAGTGACAAGATGTGTCATGAAAATAACTGTGTAATAAGATTATCCACATGTGCCAATATGTACATCTTAGCCTATAAAGTCTGTAAGTGAAGTTGTAATCTTTTGTGTGCACAAGAGATAGATGTAAGATGTACCCAAGGAATACTGTGCTGACTTTTAAAAACATACAAAATGGTGTAACAGTCTGAGTGCATGCACTCTGTGTTAGGATGCACAGTTCCCCCAAAGGGATCTACAGAAGGCACCCCGTGATCCTGGAGGCTTGGAGCAGGAGGGAAGAGAAAATGCACCATTTGATTATTTCCAACCATCTAATCTTTTTGGATGTGCCTGCTTCTTTTTTCTTTCTAGGGCTTTCAGGTGTGCTAGAAAGTTGCTTGTATGAGATGTCTCAAACTTCTTTCTGAAGGCACTTAGTGCTATGAACTTCCTCTTAATACTGCTTTCATTGTGTCCCATAAATTTGGGTAAGTTGTAACTTCATTTTCATTGAATTTTAGGAAGTCTCTAATTTCTCTTTTTATTTCTTCCCTGATCCAACTGTCATTGAGTAGAGAGTTGTTTAGTTTCCATGCATGTGCAGGCTTTTTGTTATATCTGTTGTTGTTGAGGTCAAGTTTTAGTTCATGGTTGTTTGGTAGGATACAAGGGATTATTTCAATCTTCTTTTATCTGTTGCTTTGTGTCTAACAATATGGTCAGTTTTTGAGAAGGTTCCGTGAGGTGCTGAAAAAAAGGTATATTCTTTTGAGTTTGGGTGAAAATTTCTGTAGACACCTGTTAGGCCCATTTGATTTAGGACATCTGTAAGTGTCATTATTTCCCTATTCAGCTTCTGTCTAGATGATTTGTCCCTTGGTGAGAGTGGAGTATTCAGGTCTCCCATTATTAAGGTATTGCTGTGTAGATATTTAAGTTTAGTTTTATTATGGAATATTTTGTTTTCTCCATCTACGTTGATTGAAAGTTTTTCTGGGTATAGTAGTTTGGTTTGACATTAGTGTTCTCGTAGAGTCTGCATGATATCTGACCAGGTCCTTCTGGCTTTCACAGTTCTGTTGAGAAGTCTGGTGTGATTCTGATAGGTCTACCTTTATACATTACTTGACCTTTTTCCTTTGTTGCTTTTAATGGTTTTTCTTTGTTCTGTAGATTTAGTGTTGTGATGTGAGGAGTTTCTTTTCTGGTCTAGTCTGTTTGGTGTTCTGTAAGCCTCTTGTATGTTTAAGGACATCTCTTTCTTTAAGTTGGGAAATTTTTCTTTTATGATTTTCTTGAAAATATTTTCTGGACCTTGGAGTCTGGAATCTTCTTTTTTTCTATCCCTATTATTCTTAGATTTCGTCTTTTCATGGTGTCCTTGATTTCTTGGATGTTTGTGACTTTTCCAACATTATTTTTTCTTTGAGAGATGTATCAATTTATGCAATTGTATCTTCAGTACCTGAGGTTCTCTCTTGCATCTTCTGTATTCTGTTGGTACTGCTTACCTTTGTGGTTACTGATCTCTTCTCTAAGTTCTCGAGCTCCAGGGTTTTCTCTGCTTGTGTTTTATTTATTGATTCTTCAACAAATGGTGCTGGTCTAACTGGATGTCTTCATGTAGAAAATTGCAAATAGATCCATATTTATCATCCTTCACAAAACTAAAGTCCAAGTGGATCAAACATAAAACCTCAACATAAAACCAGACACACTAAACCTGTTAGAAGAAAAAGTGGGGAAGAGCCTGGAACTCATTGGCACATGAGACAACTTCCTGAACAGAACACCAACAGCACAGGCTCTAAGATCAACAATCAATAAATGAGACCTCATGAAACTGAAAAGCTTCTGTAAAGCAAAGAAACTGTCATCAGAACAAAACAAAGGCCTACAGATTGGGAAAGGATCTTCACCAACCCTATATCAAACAGAGGGCTAATATCCAGACTATAGAAAGAACTTAAGAAGTTAAACACCAACAAACCAAGTAATCCAATTAAAAAATAAGGTTCAGAGCTAAACAGAGAATTCTCAATAGAGGAATATCAAATGGCAGAGAAAACACTTAAAGAAATGCTCAGCGTCCTTAGTCATCAGGAGATGCAAATCAAAAGAGCTTTCAGATTTCACCTTATACCCATCAGAATGGCTAAGATAAAAAAACTCAAGTGACAACACATGCTGGAGAGAATGTGGAGAATGAGGAACCCTTCTCCATTGCTGGTGGGAATGTAAACTTGTACAACCACTTTGGAAATCAATCTGGCGCTTTCTCAGAAAATTAGGAGTAGTATTATCTCAAGATCCAGCTATGCCACTCCTAGGCATATATCCAAAGGATGCTCAAGTACACAACAAGGACGTTTGCACAATCATGTTCATAGCAGCTATATTCCTAATAGCCAGAATATAGAAACAACCTAGATGTCCCTCAATGGAGGAATGGATACAGAAATTGTGGTACATTTACACAATGGAATACTACTCAGCTATTAAAAACAAGGAAATCATGAAATTTGCAGGCAAATGGTAGGGACTAGAAAAGGTCATCTTGAGTGAGGTAACCCAGACACGAAAGACACACATGGTATATACTCACTTATAAGTGGATATTACACATATAATATAGGATAAACATACTAAAATCTATAGCCCTAAAAAAGCTAAACAACAAGGAAGACCCCTGGGAAGATGCTTAATCCTCATTCAGCAGCGCAAATGCAATTGACATCTGAAGTAGGAGAAGACAGGGAACAGGACAGGAGCCTACCACAGAGGGCCTCTGAAAGACTCTACTGATCGAGGTATTGAAGCAGAGGCTGAGACTCATAACCAAACTTTGGGTAGAGTGCATGGAATTTTATGAAAGAAAGAGGAGCTAGAAAGACTTGGAGGGGACAGGAGCTCCAAAAGGAGACCAGCAGAGCCAAAACAAAACAAAACAAACAACAACAACAGGGCCCTGGGGGCCCTGCAGAGTCTGATACCCCTACAAAGGACCATGCATGGAGAGCACCTAAAACCCCTGCTCAGATGTAGCCCACAGACTCAGTGTCCAAGTGGGTTCCTAGTAAGGAGAGCAGAGGCTGTAATCTGTCATGAACTCAGTGTCAGGCTCTCAGATCACCTCCCCTTGCCAGGCTACAGCGGATGATGCAGCCAGCCTTGATGAGACCTGATAGGCTAGGGTCATATAGAAGGGGAGAAGGACCTCCCCTATCAGTGGACTAGGGGAGGGGCATAGGAAGAGAAGACAGAGGGAGGGTGGGATTAGGAGGAGACAAGAGAGGGACCATAGCCGGAATACAAATTGAATTAATTGTAATAAATAATAAATAAAACATTAAAAAATAAAGTTCATAAAGAATGACTACTAATAAAAGGAACATGCAAAAAAACAAAAAACAAAAAAAACTCATGCACAATTGGAAGTAGTTCTGAATTGCCAAACCAACCTTGAAAAATGAGAAAAATTCGTAGGACTCAAATGAAAGATTTGGTATTTATGTCCCTAGACGCCTGAGATGAACCAAGAAAAGAATTAGCACCAGGAACTCTGGAGTATCAGTAAGAGAGAGGGACTATGGATGCACATAAGAGGCTGCCGTCTTGTTTTCTCTGGTATGCTTGACAGTGAGTGGAGGGTGAACTATAGCACAGCTTGGGATGCTCTAAGTAAAAAGGACAGCCATTAGGTATGTGTAGGAAGGTAAAGTGAAGTGAGGTGAAATGGTCAAATCAGTCTCTCTGTCTCCAAGGCTATTGAAGAACTAAAACAAGACTAGCATATAACACTATTTGGTTAATATAGAGAGTTTGTCTAACATCAGCAGAATATGTAAGTTTTTCTAGGGCCGAGAGAACATATAGACACACATACTACACCATAGTCTGTGTCAACTATAAAACACAGACTTCAATTCATTTAAAGAATTGAAATTTTCTAGACTGTGTTCTATGGACCCAATGGAATCAAAGTGTAGATAAGTTTGTCAAAAAGAAAATAGTTCCAAACACTTAGAAACTAAAGAAGGTGTTTTTTTTTTTTTTAAGATAATTCTTGACCCAAAGGAGCAGTAGCAAGGAAGCAAAAGGACACATGGAAATTCATGAAAAGAAAAGTACATGTGTAGGAGGAGGAGGATGCTGTGAGGGAGCGAAGCTTTGGGTCACTGTGCACTGTTGATGTCGGCATGTCATGTCAAGGATCTTAGGGCCTCAGACTCATGGAGGAATGGCAAAGCTTTCTACCAAGGAATAAGTCTCAGACAGAAATGGCAACGCCTTCCCTTCTGGTTCAATGTGAGGATGTTGAGTTTGTGTGCAGAAAATATTCACAAAAGTGTTTTCCCCTGGATATTTACAGCCTGAAGACAGCCCCCTTACAGAGACTTCTTCAATTGAGATTAGCTAAGGCTGTCTCCTCGAACCAGCTGTACACCAAAAGTGCTGCCTTTCTGTTTATTTGTACATAATAACCCTGCCTCCTTGCTCAGCTGTATGCGGTGTCCCTGTGTCTCAGTTCAACGGGGTGATAAACACGCTGAGTTTCCAGTGTTCTGTGGTTTCTCCACCTGAGCATCCAGTCCATGTGATCCCAGCTGTCTGTCTGTGTTTGTCTTTTCTTCATTCCCTCACTGTCAGGCCCAAGTCCCTGGAGCTGGGCAAGGATATGGCATACATCGTATCAAAATTTGGGTCCACAACAAAATCAGTGTGAAACTGACCACACTAATCCAAGTGTCAGAGGAGTCACCTAAGCTATTATTTGAAAAACAAGAAAAAGGAGAGAGAGACCAACCCCAAGTAAGAAGGAACGATGCAGATGGAAATCAATGATATTGCAAACAGAGAGAAATCAATGAAATGAAGACTTCTTTGGAAAGATCTAGAAAATGAGACACTTTTAGCAAGGCTGGCTGTTTCAGTGAGGCTTCTCCAGAGAAACAGAACCACTGCAATGTATATTAAGAAAGGAAAATTAAGGAATTGATTTAAAAGGACTGGCTTACATGATTACAGAAAATGATGACTGCAAAGCTGCTGAGTCAGCTGGCAGGCTGGAACAGGGCAAGTGTTGACTGCTGTAGTTCAAGTGAGGTGCCCCCATCTGCAGAATTCCCCAGGCTTTAGGAGGTCATCTTTTATTCTCTTCAGCCTTTTCTTGGTTGACAAATTTGCCTATTTTTGATTGCAAACTAATACACTCAAAGCCTACCAGTTTAAATTCTACTCCCATCCTAAAATATCATCACAGAAATATCCAGAATAACATTTTACCAAATTTACCAATTTGGGATATTGTGGGTCAGTCATGTTGACACATAAAATTAACCACCAACACTGATACAAAAAAATTGAGTAGACACAAATGGCCATAATTGGGAATTAAAAAAAAAAGAATAGATGTCACTATCAACTGTACAGACATTAAAAAGATAATCTAAGGAAGAACTTGGTACAAACTGGACATGAAGCACTTCTTTGGTGATCATGACTCTCCCAATGTGAAACAAATGATTTCAGTAGCCCTGTAACTATTAAGAAAATTGAATTCATAATTGTACCCCTCTAAATCACCAAGACCAGATGTTTTCGCTAGTGACTTTGCCAAACATTTAGAAAATAATTAAAATGAATTCTACATAATCTGCTTCAGAAAACGGCAGAAGTAGGAACATGTCCCAGTTCATCTTAGGAAACTACAAAACCAGAGGCAATAAAAAAAGAAAAGCCACATGACAACATGCCTCATAAATATAGATGTGAAAATACTCAAAATATTAGCAATTATAATGTAGCAATGTATAAAAGGGATTATTCCTCATAATTGTATTTTAGGAGCTAGGCTAGCTCAGTATTTGAAAGCAAAATCTGTGACGTAACATTTTTATCAGATTAATAAAAATCACAGGATTATATCAATCAATGAAAAAAACATTTTATAACCTAATTTTTGTGATTAAAAGTTTGAAAAGTAGACATGAAATAGGGCATTCTCAACTTGATGAGCATGTAGAAAAATTCTGCTATACTAAACTGACACTATACTTAGTGTTGGAATACTTAGTTTTATCCTCTCAAAATCAGAAATAAGGAAAGGATGCCTTCTTTCATGGATATGCAAGAATTCTGAAGTTTCAGCTACCCTCGTCAAGGAATCCTAGGAGACAAGAGGCATGTAGATCAGAACAGAAGATACTAGACTGTTCCTAGTTGTTGGGGATATAATTGTCTATGTGGAAACTCTCTATGAAACTACAAACACAAAATTGGCCAAAGCAGAAAACAAACTTGGGACTCATAATTGAGTTCAGCCATGCCATAAGATACAAGATATATACACATTCAAAAAAATCGATACTATTTTCATATATCATCAATGAATATGGACACTTATAATTTAGTATCATTTGTAATTGCTTAAAAAAATAAAATAAGTCAGTGTAGGTCTAAGAAATCTTGTACCAGGACTGAATGCTGATAAGTACACAATGGTGATTCTCAAAATAAAGGGTCTTTATAAATGGAGATGTGTGTGCCTAAATTCTATGTCTTAAAAACATTATGAAGATGTTAACAAAGAACTTGATCAACAAGTTTAATATAAGTGCTATAAAAATCCAGGAATGTGTTTCTGCAAATACAGACAAGATAATTTCAAAACTTATGTGGAAAAGAGGAAGATCTATGATTGTAATAGCAAGTTTGGAAAGACAATAACAAAGTAGGAGTAATTTTCCCAATTCAAGAATATTCTCCTAATACCTCACATTATTCACAGAAGAATGAACATGTGAACAAGGCAGAGAACTCAGAAATACACTGGCATAAAAAGTCTGAGGCAATTCACCATTGTAGAGTTTTCAACGGGTGGTTCTGGAACAATTGCACATCTTTGAGTTGAAATAAAAACACAAAACCCTTCAGCCTAGTACTCATACCTAATAAAAACTAAAACGAATCTCGGGGTTAAATGTAAAACACAGAACTCTAAATGTTTTAGAAGAAAATACGAGCAATATGTTTAGAATCTGGGACTAAGCAAACATGTTTAGACTTTTCACCGAAGCACACTGAGAAAAAGAAAGAGTGGATGGATAGGGCTTCATCTCCTTTACTCTCTAAGAGAGAGACTCAGAAAAAGGCAGACTACGGAGAGAGAAAAACCCCACACATAGCTGACATAGGACAGGCCACAGAACAGAAAAAAACACACATGTATCTGACCCAGGAGTAGCAAAACACATATAAACATATGAGTAGCATCGAGCATATGTGAAGAATTCTCAAAGTTCACTAGTGGAAAAAAACCCACACAATCCTTTTCACACCATGGGGAAAACCATAAGTAGATATTTTACCGAAAAAAACAGATGGAAAATAAGCACGTGAAAACCTAGTATTAGTGGCCAAGAGAAAAATTAGAACAAACTGTGCTATGCTACTCACTACTTGGGGATGAGAATGCTCAAGCAATTACGACAGCTGGGAAGGCTGAGAACCGAGTCTCCCTCCGCCGCTGATAAGGTGAAATGTTAGAACCCTTCTGGAAAACTCTGTGATGGTTTCTTTGAAGAATCAAATGTGCCAGCAGGACGGCAGTGACGCCTTTGGAGGGTTAAACCAGAAAAGCGAAGACTTAAGTTCACAGAACAGCTTGCTTGTGAGTATTTATGTTGGAAGGTCATAAACTGGAAGTGAACCGTGAGACTGATTCAGGAACACGGCCCTTCAGTACAGCCACGCCGCAAAGTGCTGTGTGCTGAGGCAGGATCTTCCGCAATAACCTGCCTGTGTCTCCAGCGAGTGGCGCGGCAGGAGAAAGTCAATGCCAACAAGGTGACAGGCAAGACGACACAATTATTAACGTGAAGATGTTAATTCTCTTTGACTTGACCAGCAAGTTTAACTCAAGTGCTGTAACAATCCGGGAATGGATTTCTGCAGATATCGACAAAATAGTTTTAAAATCTATGTGCCTTGGAGCTTTTGTTTTCAGCTGAGTTTTGCATGTGGTGAAAGAGGTTGGCCCTCCTTCTTCGTGTGCAGTCTGTGTCCCAGCGTTTCCTCTTTCTGTGTGTGTCTGTGTGTGTGCTAAGAACACACATGTTCAGGGTGCCTATTTCCTCGGCTGGGCATGCATGGGCTTACTCTTAGGTTCTCTATTCTCCTGTTTTTATTTTTATTTTTATTTTGTACTGTTTTGATTGCTATGGCTCCCTGATCGTCCATTTCATTTTGGCCTGTCCAGTCTGTGACATTGGACTGTCTGGTTCTTCATCAGGGTCTCACTCTTCTAATTAACTCTACTTTCTAACAGTGGTTTGACTTTTCCAATTAGTTTTTCTTCGAGATATTTTTTTTAGCTACATTGGATTCTTCTATTTCCATGTGTAATTTTTAAGTTAGTGGGTTTCTACCCACGCACTTTCTGGGATTTGTATGTGGGTGTCGTATATGTGGGTATGCAAGTGTGCTGTGTGCTTGCCTGTGGGGCTGTGTATGGAAGCCAAGGCTGACACTGGAAATGTCCCTTTCTATCACTTGCCACCTTGTTTATTTATTTATTCAACACAGGTGTCTGACTAAACCTGGATCTTATTATTTTGGATAGATCAACTGACCAGTGAACCTTCCTGGACCTGCCTGTCTCCAGGACCCTGGCACTGTGGTTCTAGATACACACCACCATGACCTGCACTTGTGTGGGTTCTGGGGATCCTAACTCAGGTCTAGTTTACCAAGTGAGCAAGCTGAAGCCCACTATGCTGGGGCTTTTTCTGGAATATCATTGGATCTATAAATCGGTCATTGAAACCCACATCTTCAGCATGGTGGTCTTACTGCATCTCCCCACACTCTCTTGCATTTAATTTTTTTTCTTCTAGTAACATTTTGTGGACATTTTTGTTTTCATTAGATTTTTTTTCATGCCAAATTTTTAGGTTTAAAAAAATAATGTTTTTAGGCAGGGGCTCATGTATTCTAAGCTGGCCCCAACCTTGCTGTGTGGTCAAAAATGGCCTTGAGCTTCTGATTCTCCTGTTTTGACGTCCCAAGTGTTGGGATTATGGGCACACCCCATCATGCCCAGACTGTGTGTTGAAGGGGTTTCATGCATGCAAGCTGGGCTGCCTTCTCAGCCCTGATGCTCTCTACATGGTTCTTCCATTTTGAAAACTTTGATTCTACGTGTTGACTCCTGGCAGTTTTATGGTTTTTTTCTTTTGAACTTTTTTTTTCTTTTTTCATTTTGTCCTTGCCAGGATTGTTATGATCAGCAGTGGTGACAGTCCTCTGTTGTGAAGATAAAAACTTTCACATTTTACCAGTAGTCATCATGTTTGCAGGAGTCCCGGGCACCTTTTTAAAATATAACAAGGTGTCCTTATATTTTTCTTGCATTATTGTAATTTTTATCATGAATAAATGTTTAATTTAATAAAATCATTTTCTTGAGTCTACTAAAATGATCACATGCTTTTTCTAATTTAATCTTTTTCATAGTCAATTACATTGATTTTCAAATGTTAAATCAGCCTTGCATTCCTAGAATAAGCCCAGTTTGGTCTAGGGAAGGAAGAGCAATATCAGCCTTTTCTCCTTTTTGAGATTATTTGTGTCCTAAGGAAGGGGGCATACAGACCCTCAGCCCTATTGTCTCTGTCTGAACTGTGTATGAACTGGGTCACACACAGATTCTCAGAATAAGCACCAGTAGAAGAGGGTAGAGTGCCTATGACAGGATTAAACTAATCCTGATTCATCTCTCCAGGTGTGTGGGTCAGGAACCACTTTTTCCAGAAACCACCAAATTTATGCTTGCTACACAGTTTGTGTTCCATTGGCTAGTGAAATTAGAGAAGTAATCAAGATTATGAGCAATTTAAAGAAGACACTACAAGATTGTCATATATATAGCTACAAAAGCATCAAATGTTAGGAAGCTAAATCCAGCAACAACAGAAAAAAAAAGGTACAGTTTATCTGAGAAAAATGTCAGGCAAAGATTGAGAGCATGCTTGAAATAACAAAACCGTAAAAATTGAGTAGAATTTTAGGCTATTACCTTGTTTATTACCAAGTCCAGTAAAAATAAGATTAAAATAAATAAAATTAAAAACAATATAGAAAATAAAAAATATAAAAATAAATATAAATATAAAAATATAAAAAGAAATATTAGCAAAGTTCTAGTGACTCTAACTTGAATGCTAGATTCCAGTTAAACATGATTAGCAGTTCAAAGAAATAAGAGACTTTTATATAATTACTCAATTAGTAGAAATCACTATATTATCAGCCTTAAATCTACTGGAAACAAATGAATATCTTCTTACAAATCATAGTTTGAAATTATTTGTGGCAATGTTTCCAGTGGATGGTGCCTGGGCTGGGATTTTCCATGTTCTTGGCCTCTTATTCCAAGAATTGAAATAAAGGCTCATACAAATTGCTCAGTAGCAAAATACTTTATTCAAAGCAAAAAGTTAGTTAGAGCAAAAATAACTATGCTGTCAAGATTGGTGGCAGGCCACAAGAATGAGTGTACTCAAAAGCCCTGATAATTGTTTGGGGTTTTCCTTCATGAGGTTCATAAGAAGGAGTAGTTTGCTTGCCAAGGAACACATTGTTGGTGATTCTCATGTGACTGAGAGATGTTACAGAAATAGTTCTCTATGTGCATGCTCTTCCCATAATGCATCTGATTTCAGTCATATGCTCACCCAGTGTGTACAGCATTAAAATAATAAATGGGAGAAACTCCATTAAGGTTTACTTTGGGGACACATTTTGCTTTATTGTGCATGAACCCCAAACCAGTCTAGACTGGTTGACACATTTCCTGCCATTCCTGGATGTTCTCTGGAGTGTATTTGAATAGAAATAGAAGTGGGGGTTGCTAAGGAGCATAAGCTATTTCCATTTTTTAAAACAGGTGTGTGTTCAACTCTGTGCCTGCAAGCTTACATGCATGTACAGGTAAGGGTTCTAGGTTGCTAACAGGTTGGTAGGAACATTGTTACATCTGATACATCTTATAAAATAGAATTTGCCACGATAAAGATTTTATCTCACAGGGGTTAAGGTACTGAGAAGTCTCAGGGTTCTCTACCTGCTAGCTGGACATGTAGGAAGACTGAGAGCCTGTGGTGTAGACTGGGCCTCAACCTGAGGGTCTGAGAACCAAGGACTGGATGAAATCTTGTCTCACCTCAGTGTCAGGAAGAAAGAGCTTGTCACCAACCATTGTCCAATTCAGACCCTAGTAGACTGGATAATGGTCACCACAAAGGCTTGAGCCTTCTTCCTCCAGTGTGCCAATTCAACACCAGGATTTTCTAGAATCCACCTGATGTACACATCCAAAGAAAATACTTAGTCAGACATCCAGAGGTCCTCTGGGCCAGATGAATTAACACATAAAGTCAATTACTATTACATGGTCTAGTGACTGTGTTGAAACTATTTTTCTCCCATTTCTGTTGAGAATAAAGTTAGTAGAAAAGCTTGAAGAGTTGTGCCATGGTCCGAACATATTTTATAAGTGACAACCCTGTTCATTGATACTGTAATGAAAGTGAAAGCAGTTTCTAGTGTTCAATAGGACTTTGCTACTCACAATATGACTTCAGCCTACAGAATCATCTGGGAGCTGTAAACACAGGCAGGAACTCGGGCCTAGTCACGTGATGAACTAAAACTTGCATTCCACCAGGTTATTCTTACATACCTCATCTGGGGAGCAGTGAGAACTAATTCCTGAGTTCAGAAAGTAAGGTCAAGGGAAACAAAATAAAAAACAAACAAACAAACTGAATCTATTGCTACGTGGATGTCTACGATTTGCAATAAGATCTTATTTATTCAGTGATGAACATGTATTAGGATTTAGTATTCAGAGTACAGAAAGCAAACAGGACAGGCTAAGGCATTGCTGATTTTGAATGAGCAAGAAGCGAAGAAGAAAGCCCAGAAGCTGAAGTGAAATATGTTTTCTGTCCCTTGGGAAAAGTCCCAGCCCAGCAGCTGGCAATAGCTGTACAAGTCACAAAGGAAACACAGACCCATACAAAGACGATGGCCTGCACATATCAGGAGCAATCAGGCAAGACCCAGTCTTGCTGAGTGATGGGGAACGTGTTTTCTATCTCAGGGACTTTTATGTCTCTTTTTTCAGTGGTTATCTTTTACTCTTTCCTTTTTGCCCTTCTTTCTGTTCCTTTTGAGGGAGGGCATATGATATTCTAGCATACTGAATGTAACACATGGTTTATTGATTTCTGCTTGGGGCTTCTTGGCCTGCTTGAGCCTGAGGCACCAGTTCCTGTCATCGTGGTAGCTATAGTAATGTTCCCTGCTGAGCCTGGTTCCTCAGCTTTAAATTTCTAAATTAAATTTTTAACCTCCCTTCCCCTTCTGTGTGTGTATGTGCGTGTGTGTGTGTGTGTGTATGTGTGTATGTGTATGCATGTGCATGTGTGTTAGTGTTATGCGTTGGGGTTGGATGGTAAATGGCATGGCACTCGTGTGAAGGTCAGAGGACAAGATATAAAGTTGGTGTTCTTTCCACACACATATTCTAGGTACTGAGCTCAAGTTATCAGAAGAGGTGAGCCATGTTACTAGCCCTGTGGAGTGAAGGAGAAGAATCTAGACTGTTCAGGTTCTCACTGGTAAACAGAAAGTGATATCACTCACACAGAGATAGATGCTTCCTGTAAAACCACATGGTGCTACATGTGTCAGGAAAGAGAGCTGAAACAGCTGCCTAGAGGTGGTTATGGGAGAAGCCACAGAGACTTAGAAAGAGCGTCTAGAATTTCTTCTACCTACAAGGAGTATGGCTAGTCAAGCTGTCTTTGAGTGCAGATGGTAACACTCTGAAATGTGCAGCTCCTCATGCCTGACTTTTCTCCTCTTCCTGCTCACCCCGACCCATGGTAATCTTGATCACCTGGTTGCTAAGCATGGGGGTATTAAAATTTTGTCTTAAAAGTGAACTTTAAGGTTCACATTCAAAGAAATGGATGTCAACTTGGCATCTTCACACATATGCCATTATACTTTGTTCTCATCACACCACTGCCCTCTCCAGCCTTTTACCTTGCCTACTGGTTCCTTTTCTTTTCCCCAGCTAGTCCTTTTGATTTCTATTTTCCTATTACATGTTTTTCATTGTTTCCTGTTTCCCACCTTCATTAAGATCCCTACTTCCTTTCTCATGATATCGTTTCTAGATCCATAACCCCAAAACATCCCCCCGGCGCACGCACACATGCACACACACATACGTATACACATGCTCTTAGTCTTTTAATTCAGGTTCACATATGACAAAAAATATGCTGTGTTTGACCTTCTGAGTCTGCTGTGTTGCTGTTTGACATAATGACTTCCAGTTTCATTTTTCCTGCAAATGTCTTGATTTTTTCTTTCCGCTTGTTTCAAACTTGTCTTATTTCATATTCTGTTGCTGTGAAGAGACACCATGACCAAGATAATTCTTATAGGAGAAAGCATTAAATTGGGACTGGCTTATAGTTTCAGAGGTTTAGTCCGTTATCATCATAGTGGGAAGCATGACAGAACACAGGCAGACGGAGGTGGAGAAGGAGCTCAGAGATCTACATCTGGACCCACAAATAGCAGGAAGAGAGAAGTCACCATGACTGGCTTAGGCTTTTGAAACCTCGAGGCTGACCTCCAGTGACACATTTCCTCCAAGGCCAAACCTCCTAATCCTTCTCAAGTGGTTCTGCTTCTCAAAATAAGCATTTCAATACATGAACCCTTGATGTGTGTTTGGGGGAGGGGGACAGGGATTCCTATCCAGATCAGCACAATGTCCCACTGTATATTCAAGAACCATGTTTTTATCTGTTCACTTGTTGACTGACAGATAGGCTAGTTCTACTTCCTGGTTATTGCACATGGTGCCGCTATATGATGGATATGCAAATATCTCCGTGGTGTGTTAACTTAGAGTCCTCAAGGTGCCCAACAATAATGCCAATGTGTCATACGAAAATGCTGTCTTTAATTTTCTGAGGAACCCTGGCACTGGCTCCCACAGTGGCTGCATTAGTTCCCATCCCCATGAACAGTGAGTAAGGAAAGTCTTGATAGCTCTTTCTAAGTCTCTGTGGTTGCCACCTCTAGGCAGCTGTTTCAGCTGTTTCCGGGCACATGAGCACCACGCCAAATCTGAGGTTTTACAGGAGGAGTCGTATCTCCGTGTGATCGGAGGAGAACTCTGCACTTTCTGCTCACCAGTGGGAGCTGAACAGTCTAGAGGATTCTCCTTCACGCCATGAGCTTTTGTTTTTGCTTCTCGAGTCTGAACATTTTACTTTATCTTTTCATTCAGTCCTCTTGCCCTGACCCAAAGGAAGGCTTATTGTTCTCTGTGCAGCAGAGACACTTCTTTATGTCACACAATGTTAAAAACACTTTTTATTCTGTGGATCACTGTAAAAATTCTATGACAGCCGTTCTTGCTTAAATAGTATATATAAAGCTTTAAGTGTCTCAAAAAAACAACAAACCTTTCTCTTGCATGTCTTTTGTATATCAAAGAAAGAAGAAAAAATCTGAAGAAAAGGGTTTTAGAAATTCATTCATATACTAATTAAGCAGTATATGAGTAATTAGTGCTATAATCAAAAGGTCACATCCAAGCTAATGACTGTGATCTAAGATAAGTGAGAACATTAAAGGCATTAGGTGCCAGGGTAACTGGTGTCTCTACCATGCACATTCCCATTGTCCAATATGTATTTGCTGTAGGACATGATCATGATCCATGCTGTGGACCTTGTGTGTGTTGGGCCTTGCTTTCTGATATTCACATGCTAAAGATCAGACTTTGTATTCTTCATTTTTACATCAGAAACAACTAAACCTTTCAGAGTTGAGGGTGACCTCATAGAAAAGCAGTACAAGGCAAGACTTTCTAACCTATTTATTATTGGGCAGCAATGTCTTCTGAATTGAAATATTCTACCTAGCACTGGGAGGGAAGCACCTAGCACTCAGGAAGTTATAAAGGGAAGTTCATTCATACTCAGGAAGTAAAAAAAACTCACGTGTCACAGGAAGTTCCTTCCCAGATTCATAAGACCGGCTCCTCTCTATGTTGAAGAGAGGGAATCCTGACCTGTCAAATTACCTGGAAGTCCTGCAGAGAGCTCCAGAGTTCCAGCTCTGTAAGCAGTAATCATTCATCCTGGGATGAGCTTTTGGTGGTGCAGGTGACTTTGAGTCATCCATGTTTCTGTGAGTAACCCCTCATCCACTCCTGTGTACTTAACCCCAAGAAACTCACTGGTGCCCCAAGTTGAACTTTGGTGTATTGTTGACTTTGGTCTCTTGTTGATGCCCTACCTGAGGTGAGTAGACATTCATTCACATCTCCCCGAGGACAGTGTCACGAAACACCCATGTCCTTCCTAAATCACAAGAAAAGGTACCAGCTTGGTAGCCACTAGAAGGTAAACGGAGCTCATGCTATATGGAGGCGAGAGTCCTTAGCTCTCTGCCTTTACTGTGAAGAGCATTTTCACAGAACTGGGCTAGAACTGGGAGACAACTGATAATGTTGCTACGAAGGAAAGTTCGGATGTCTCTGTGAGCAGTAAGGGAGGCAGGCAGAATTCCTGTTTGAAGTTGATGATGTTTGTGAAAGCATTTGCCACTTTGGCTCATTTCAGATTTTATTTCCCTGAAAGGTAGCACTTGTACAAACATTCATGAATATAATTTTTTGGATAACATCAGGAGTGAATCTCACTCAAAGCCAAACAGCTGCGGTGACCCAGACTCTGGTAAGGAACTTTTCCATTTATTTAAATCTCAAACAGATGTTGACTAATTGTAGTTCCATTCCATGAACATTCAGGGTATGTGTACTGTGGTGAAACATTTTGGTTAATAACAGTAAGAAGATCTACATGTGCTATTCTTACCACTATTCTTACCAAGTCATGAGACTCTATACTAGCCAAGAAACTTAAGGGAAAGAAATTTTTATTTACCAAAATTGTAGGAAGGAGGATAAAAACCAATACCTCCAGGGAGCAACATGCTTGTAAGAGCTGATATGAAGGGCCCAATGATGCTGGGGTTTCATTTTCCATCATTATACTTGTTTTGCTACAAGCTCCATGCAAATAGTGTTTCAAGGCATCCATGTCACCATCCACAGCAGAAAGGGAAACTCATTCCATTCTCTGCCATCTGACTTCATAAAGTTGAGAGTTTATTGCCTATTTGTGACTTACTTTCTTCAGGAGGGTCGGCCATGTCCATCTGATGCCTCACATATGTCAGAATCACTTTGTTTTCCAGCACTCAGGAAAAGTAGCTCTTCTTTCTTCAGGAATCCTGGGCTTACCTATAGCATTCCTCTCCCACACAGGATGAGGAAGTGTGTTGCTTCAGTGAACAAAATAGGTTGGCCATTTGTGGCATCTTGTCATTCAGCAAGCCGGGGCTCATATTCTAATGTGAAATAGCATAGGCACCATATTTTCTGGACTCATCAGATCCCTCTCAGTATGTGTTCCCTGTACTAGGTCATCAAAGCTGTGTGGGCAGGAGAGCTGTTCAGTTGATGGAGAACCAAAGACTGAACAGACTAGACCCTTAAGTCCATTAAAAACAAACAAACATGGATTTTAGAGGAACAATAAAAATTTCAATGAACAGCCCCTCTCCTGTGACTGAGGCCATGCTCTTTATGCCTGGATACCTTTTGAAGAGTCTGTTTTCCTGCAAAGGAGTTGTGGCGTTTTTGACACCAAGAATCAGTGTTCTCAAAGTGAAGAGTGCAAAATGTTTTATTTACACAGTTTGTTGGGAGCAGGCTACAGTGCTAAACAGAGGAAAATATGTCTCAAGATCCTGTGCATCTTAAGGACACCAGTGACATCTGATATGATGGCTTTGCCATCTGCTTTTTATAGGCATAAGGTTATTGTGTAATTCAAATGTTGATTTCTGTAATCCTCACATCTGATTGCAATCCTTATTCTGAGAATCTTCTGTCTCAATGTTGTATTAACACTGCTCCACAAATGTTTCCTGATATGCCAATAAAGCAGCTTAAAGCCAATTACTGAGCAGGGGAGAGAATAGGGCTGGACTTCCTGCCAGCCAGAGGAGGAGTTAGAGGAGAAACAAGAGGATTCGGTCATGGGCAGATGTCCACAGAAGAGGTCAAAGTGAGATCAGGAGAGGAGCTGGAGCAAAACGCAAGTATCTTTAGGATATACGCTGAATTAGCTTAGAGGGTTAAGAATAGATTTATAGCGGCTCAGTTCTTGTGCTGTGAAGCTTGCTAAAAATATTATAATAGAGTCAGTTATTTGTGTGAAAGCTGGGTTAAAAGAAAAACTGAGAGACAAACATAGTTTTGTAAAAGTAACTGTAGCTTCTATCATCTTAATTTGTCACCTGAATTATTTTGGTATCTGGAAATTCTTCAGAGGACAGAGTACTGTTGTATGAAGAAGATGGTTTGGTTTCTTAGCCTCTTATGTCTATGCTTCCTAGACACCATGGGAGTAAATGACATAAGTAAAACAAAGTGAAACAAAACTCCTTTGGGCTCATTGCTTCTGCTGCTGTTTTTTGGAAGGTTGAATTTCACTTTGGGTTGCTGTGCTGTATTTGCCATCAGTGACATACAGTTTCAGAACAAGTCTGACAAAGTAAAGATCAGTGAATAACTGGATTGTTATTGTGATCACCCAGATGGCAGAAGGGATGCTTTTTCCTGCCCCCTCACCCCCCGCCAAGACCCCAAGCTCTAGGGACTGAACCCAGGGACTTGCATATGCTAGGCAAGCACTCTGCCCATTGGTTACTGCCCAGAGCTTTTTGTTTTTGTTTTTGCCCAGGGCTTGCTGAGTTGATCTGAGTGGCTTTATACTTTCATTGTTCAGGCTGGGTACTCACACCTGTCTTCCTCTTGCTTCAGTTTTCTGAATGGTCAGGATTACAAGCATGTGCCCAGGCCAGGCTTCCTTTCACCTCCTGCTGTCTTAGATTAGGAATAGATGATTATTGTGGCTAGTTGTGTGTGTTGCTTTTAGCCTATTTTACTTAAGAAACTCCATTTTAAAGAGCTAACCTGCACTTACTTTAACTTTGAGCATTGTATACATACCGAGACAGAAAATGAAATGAGGTATGGAGACTGTGGGCTAGCCCAGCACACTGTGACCTATATAGTCAGAATCCGATGTGGCTATTAGTCCCCACTTGGCATATGTGTGAATTCAGATTTCTGTACCTTAATGCATTTAAATGGGATCTAGGTGAATTTTTAACATATTTAATTATTTTGATGAATTAATTTTTAGAGTTTTAAATTTTATTATTTCATTATTTTATGAATGTGGATATTTTACCTGCATGTATTGCACCACATGTGTGCCTGGTGTCTGTAGAAGTTAGAAGAGGGCACTGGATCCCTTGAAACTGGAGTTATAGATGTCTGGGAGCTGCTTAGGGGTTTCAGGAATTGAACCTGGGTCCTCTGGAAATGCGAAACGTGCTGTTAACCATACAGCCAACTCTCCAACTCAACTTTAATATTTGGAGCCTCCAGAATGCTCAGGTTTTGTTTTGTTTTTATATGAATGCTCTGAGGATTGGACTTTAAGTGATATTTTACTAACCTTAATTCATAATGTGTGTTATAGACAAGAGTCAGATATAGCCAAAATCTGATCAATAACTAAAAATAGCACTTGGTACTTTTCATAGGAATGTCTTTGAGATCACCCTGTAACCCCTGTATAATGCTATATAGAGATGGCTTCATCTTTCTGCAGTATCATCAATTATAAAGTATAATTTTCTCATTGGTGGGGTCCTGAGTTCAGACTCACTGGTCCTAAGCAGATCCACAGATGGAGAAAGTTACAGTGTC
>CM053764.1:125723382-125757326 GCA_028658305.1 Pachyuromys duprasi
AAAAAAAAGAGAGAACACATGACTTTTTTTCCCCGTCTGGGTATAGGTTACCTTATTCAATATAATCTTTTCTAGATCTATACATTTACCTGAAAAGTTCATGATTTCATTTTACTTCACAGCGGTATAGTATTTCACAGTGTATATGTGCCACATTTTCATTGTCTATTGTGTAGTTGAAGGGCTTTTGTGTTGTTTCCATTTTGTAGCTCTTGTGAACAGCTCAGTAAGGAACACGGCAGAGCAACAATCTGTGGAGTATGACGTTGAGTCTCTGGGCATATGTGAAGGAGTGGTATATCTGTGTCATAAATGGTGATTTATTTTTAGCTTTGGCGGTTCCTCCACACTGATTTCCAGAGTGGCTGGACAAGTTTGCAGCTTACCAACAGTAAATGAGTGTTCCCTTTCCCTGACATCTTCTCTAGTATTTGTTTTTAGTTGTTTTGTTCTTCTTTGCCATTCTGAATGAGGTAAGATGAAATCTCAAATTTGCATTTATCTAATTTCTAGGGATCACAAACTTTTTTTTAGATATTTCTCAGCCATTTTTATTTCTTCAATTAAGAACTGTTTAGATCCCTAGCCCATATTTAAAATGTGTCTTTGATTTTTTTTTACCCTTTGTTTTTTGAGTTTTTAATATAGCCTGGATATTAATCCTCTGCCAGATATTTAGCTGACAAAGATTCTCTCCCACTCTGTAGGCTTCCTCTTAACATGGCTGATCGTTTCTTTAGTAGCAGAGAAGCTTTTTAGTTTTATGAAGTCCCACCTGACAATTGTTGGCTTTGATTCTTGGACAAATAGAGTCCTATTCAGAAAGTCTTTTTCTATACCAACAGCATGTAGGTATTTCTCCCCTCTGCCCGAGTAGTTTCAGTGCTTACGGTTTCATGTTTAAGGTCTTTGGTCCATTTGGATTTAGTTTAATGTAAGGTCTAATTTTATTCTTCTGCATGTGGACACCTAGTTTTCCTATCACCATTTGTTAAAGATGTTTTCTTTCAGTCAGCATATGTTTTTGGCATCTTTATTAAATATTAAGTGGCTGAAGTTATATGAACTCATGTTTGTGTCTTCAGTTTTGTCCCATTGGTCTTCATGTCTCTTTTTGCGCCAGTGCCGTATTGTTTTTATTACTATGGCTCTGTAATATAAATTAAGGTTTGGAATAATAATCCACCGAGCATTGTTTATTTCCCCCTCAGGATTGTTTTGGTTATCTCAGGTCTATTGTAGTTCTCTATGAATTTTTGGATATTTTTTTCTATTTCTGTGAAGAATGTAAATGGAATTCTGATTAGAATTGAATTCAATCTGTAAATGGCTTTTGGTGGCATGGCCATTTTCATAGTATTAATTCTACCAATCTACAAGCACAGGATGTCTTTTCATTTTCAAGTGTCCTTATCTATTTCTTTCTTCAGAGGCTTAAAATTTTCATTGTAGAGGGTTTTCACCTTCTCGGTTAGGTTTTTTTATTGGGTATTTTATTTTCTTTGAGGCTATTGTGGATAGGAATGTGTTCATGATCTCTCTCTCCCTCTCTGCTTGTTGGTGGATAGAAAGCTATTTCTCTACGTTGATTCTGTCTTGTGCTACTTTGCTGAAATTATTGATCATTTCTAGAGTTTTTCTGGTAGATGCATTGTGTGCCTCGCTTACGTATAATATTATATCAGATCATACACAAACAGAACCAGCTTGACTTTTCTATTTGATGCCTCTAATTTCATCCTTTGGTCTTATTGCTCCAGTGAGTGCATCGCACACAAGACTGAAAAGGAGTGGGGATTGCAGACGCCCATGTTTCCTCCATTTGGGGTGATGCTGGTTGCGAGTCTCTCATGTATAGCTTTTATTATGTTGAGCTATGCTTTCTCTGTTCCCACTCTCTTTAGGATAGCGGTTCTCAACCTCCCTAATGCTTCGACCCTTTAACATAGCTCCTTATGTTGTGGTGATCCCCAACCGTAAAATCATTTTCATTGTTATTTTATAGCTATATATGCAGGATAGCTGATGTGTGATCCTATTGGGGTCACAACCCATAGGTTGAGAACCACCACGGTCTTTTTACCGTGCGGGGACAGACCCAGCTTTTATAAGGGTTATGGGGATCTGGCTCAGGTCCTTATGCTTGTAAGGCTTTATGCTTTAACAGCTGAGCCACCTCCTAAGCCCTCTTTGCTTTTTAAATGGAGTATGGCTGCAGAGATTATTTTGAGAGGAGGTGATTAGCAGGTGGTGTTGGGGAAACTGTAGCGTCATGTTCCACGGCAGTGGTCACATTCCTTCATGGAACTTCCCAGAAATATTGTTCTCCATGACTTCGTTCTGTTGTAAAGTAAAAGAGTTTGAGTTACTATTTCACTGACAATGACTTGGTAAGAGCTTCTGTGATGGGGGTGAAACTGTTCTGGGAAGATTTGTCAGTTTCTTTTTTGTTGCCGTGACCAAACACCTGAAAGGAAGCAGATTAACGAAGCGCACCTTTTTTGGCTCATAGCTGGGGTGCATGGTCCATCCCAGCAGGGAGGGAACGCGTAGCAACAAGCGCGCTTTTGGCTGTGACAACAGAAGCCGGAGCCTATCTTCTTGTGTCTAGGTAGCAAAGGAAGCCGAAAGAGCTGGGTTATGAATCTTAAGACCCTTATCTTGTTCCTTGTACCCCACTTTCTTCCAGTCAGGCTTTGTCTCCGAAAGGTGTCACAACCTTCCAAAATAGTGCTACTTGCTGAGGACCCAGTGTTCTGACACATTAGCCCATGGGGGGTGCGGGCACCTTTCACATTCAAACCATAATACAAACTAACAGCGGTGTTAGTTTTACAGAACATGTGTCATTGAGGAGAACCTAGAAGAAGCATTTTATCACCTATGTTAGAAGTTCTTACTTTAGTGAAACCTCTCTATCCATTGACATCACTGCCATGATGCCAGGGAAGCCAGAATAAGCTGGAGTCCATCAAGCAGTGTAGTAGTGTAAATGGTACTTTGAGCTGTCCAGTGACGTCCTTCTGCTTCCGCTAGGCACACGCACATTCATTTATGTGCATTGTAGCATTAAATGAGGCACCTCCCAATACAGATCAAACTGCGGCTGCAGTCACACTGATAATGTACCTGTTATTTGGGCCACTAGTGGAGAGAGAGTAGAGAGGAGGGAATCTCCTACCTTGTTGCAAAGCAAAATGACCATGTTAAGAATCAATGTTCACAAGTTTTAGGTCAATAGTAAGAGATGTGTCCATCCATTGAAAGAAATGACATCATTTGATGCCTTCCCCAAGCAAACGGATCTGATTCAGATCCCTATAGCCCATGTAAAAGCTAGGTATATGCCTGCCTGATATAAATCCCACAGGTTGTTCTCAACTTATGGGGTCACGACCCCTGTGGGTCACATATCAAATATCCTGCATATTAGATATTTAAATTACAATTCATAAAAGTAGCACTTTCTTCTTTTACTCTCTTGCAGGAAAGGTGTTGAGTTTCTCTGCTATGAGACCTCTTAATTCTTCACTCTTTTCTAACTTCTAACTTTTCAAATTTCACTCGCCCCCACCCTCAGCTCTTTCCCAACTCCTCAGCCCCTCCTACCTAAGCACACGGATGGGGAGTTTCATAAAACTTTATGTTCTCATTTAGCTAACTGAAAGGTCTTTGATAGTCAGGATTTCCCTTGATTTGGCCTGACAACTGTGGGACTAGGACGGTGCCCAGGGCCAGAGGGGCAGGGTCTGTGATGCAGAAGGAGGCAGAAGTCCCAAGTGAAGCAGCAGCACAGTGCGGTCTGCTGACCGCTCGTGGCACAGTATCAGCTCTCCTGTCACCCAGACCAGCAGCCTGTGATTAATCAGTTTCCTTTCGCTTCAGCTTGTACACGGACTCCTTCATTCTTGTTTGTTTTCATGTGCCTCCAAAATTTCAAATGTTTAAAGAAACTGGTAGACTAGGCATAAATGTCACTTTTAAAGAATGACAATTTATTTAAGGCTCCCTCTACACCCTAGCCTGGTCTGAGTCATTGGCTGAGAGTGTCAGAACAATTTATAACATTAAGCAAGAGCTAAGTTCCAAGTGATAACTCAGAGGACATGGCAAAGGCTGCATGTTTACTAGTGCATCAGAACTGGTACATTGAGGTAGGCTCAGTATCCGAGTTAGGTTCTATGACCAGGTTATCAGAATGCAGTAGGGGTGGTGGGACAGTTTGAAAACCCAACTCAGCAACATTACACTGAGCCTTTACTGTGAGGTGTGCCTCTAAGTGATGATTTTTTTTTAAAAAGATGAGCAGCTAGTTATTAGACATACATCAATATATAAGATGCCAAAGAGGAAACTGTAAATAGGATGACATTTAATTTTAACACCCCCCCTCCACCCTTTGCTGATGTGTTATTTTCTTTGATGGATTATATTTCTGGGAGAAAGGAGGTTTTGAGATAAGTAGCATGTTCTTTCAATTTGAAAAATATGAGATGTGTTAAGAGCTCCTGGGGACTTGACTGAGTGATCAGTTCTGGGAGCTTTGTCTGTCTATAAGATGCACATTTGCTTCTCTGCAAGAGTGGATTGGTCCTTGGAGCCTCCAGGAAGCAAATGTCGACAGCAGCGTTTAAATCAGTGTGCCGTTCTTTACTGCAGGCATCTTTGCCTTGTAGAGACATCACGGCCATGGCTCTTATACACCCCCGACCCCCACCATAGATTACATTTTCCAGGTGAAAAGAACTGGAAGCCCTCAGAAAATACGACATCCCACTGAGGAATTACGCAGCCAGTCGAGAGACCTAGTCCCAAACAATTACCAACTTGTAATTTTGCCTTCAGAGGCCCCACAGTCCTCCTGCTCACTCAGCCAGCTTATGTCACCTGAACCATTTGCTAGGCAGATAGTTTTTAGTGGCATGCTGTGGG
The DNA here is from genome assembly GCA_028658305.1 of Pachyuromys duprasi. Taxonomy (NCBI): domain Eukaryota; kingdom Metazoa; phylum Chordata; class Mammalia; order Rodentia; family Muridae; genus Pachyuromys; species Pachyuromys duprasi. Next base: position 125,728,315 of record CM053764.1, read on the forward strand.
CCCCTCCCCCACGCTGAGTCCAATGGATTTTAGGTGCTGGGCCTGACAAGGTCTTTTTTTTTTCTTCCTTCCCCTCACCCCTCCGTCATGGCAATAGTTCATCTAACATAAGCCGTCTCACTTTGAGGGAAGGTTGGGATCACTTATCACGTGGTCCCTCTCCTTCCCTCCTAATTTATAGAGTCAAGAGCCTTAGAAAAGCCATCGAGCCTGTGTGTTCTGAGTTAGTGCTGACGCTTTCGTTTTCGAGGGCAAGCAGCTTCTTGGTTTTTTGCTTACCTTGCTACACCATCATTTTTAATGCGCTGGCCACTCTTTCAAAGGCCTCAGGGAAGTAAGCTGACAGTTGGCCTGGGAAGAGGAAGAAACGCAATGAAATGTTTGCTGGGCTGTATTATTTATGAACACGTTGGTGGTATTTGTTATCTTCCCAGTAGACAGACAGTTTCAATATCTTAAAGCTGTCATTTTGATATTTTGTCCTAAGCAACAAGCGTACATCAGAATTTTGTAAACAAACATTGTAAAAAAACCTTTAAATGATATGTAAATAAGCATACTATTAATTTACTGATATGACTAAACTATATACTCCACATAAAACGTAGTAAAGTTATAGGATTTTAGCTCAGTTGATAAAAACCACATTTGTTCAGCACTAATTCCTTTTTAAAATATTTCTCTTATTTTCAGTTATCTGTAAGGGTGTAGTTTGGTGCATTTCATTGTGGGTGCCCTCAGAGACCAAAACCATCAGATTCCTTGAAGCTGGAGTTACAGGTTGTTGTGGGTTGCCCAGTAAGGGTGGACTGCAAGAAAATACATTCTTTTAACTGCCCAGCCACCTCTTGAGTTCCCCTAATACCTTTTTTAAACACCCCTGACACTTTACTCAGATAATTATTAAGTTTGAGCAGATTAATGTTAAATTTCAAGAAGATATGAGTCCTTTCTAAATAAGAATGGTTTTGTGCACTATTTGGTAATTCAGCCTATTTCATGCATTTAGTGATTTGTGTGTGCTTCAATGCTGATGGAGCTTCCCAAGCCAGGCAGACAGCCTTAGCACCTTTGTTCTAAGGAGAATATGCCAAGCTGTGGGAAGGTACAGTCATGCAAAAGGAGAAGAATAGGAGACAGGAGGCCTTCTTCATGTACATCACTGATGTGCACCTTACCCTTGCAGACATCTTGTTTGCTCTCACATACTGGGAGCAAGGTGTATTACCATTTTAGACATGAGAGAATAAAGCTGAGAAAAAAAAAAGTACTTGCTTGAAAAGTGGAAAGATGAAAAACAGCCCCAAACTACACTTTTTTTTTTCATACCAAAGCTCTCACCTTTTTTAACTGGAGCTTTCTGAATCAGTTCCCTAAGCTGAGATTGCCCTACAATGAGAATCTCACTGCCTTGCCTTCAGAATTCATTTCTGGTGTCATGATGGATACTGCTCCATATTCCTCAGGATTTAATTTGAGAGTTCAGTAGGGACAAAAATGAGTCAGACAGTTTTAGAAATGTCTCCTAGGCTATGTTACTTAAGAAGCTATGTCTTGAATTCATTATTTTTTCCGAAGTTGAAAACTTCGGATGTCTCCACTGTTAACTTTGAATTTTCTGGCTTAAGAAAACACTTAAAGCAACTCTCAGTGTGACCTCAGGTGTTACAAATAATTTGAACTTCCCCCATGAGGCAGTATGATCCTTTCAAACTTTTAATTCAGTAGTGAAAGCATGAGCCGGGACAGCCTGAGAACTAACCTGGTCTGTGTTTTGGGTGTGAGTTCTCTGAGCAGTATGATTATCAGCACCTCCTATTAAAATGAATCAGCTGTCCTGTGTGCTGACCTTAGATGGAGGGGGTCCCACGTAGAGCTGTGCTGTGGTTTTTAGATGACATGTTGACTGCCATCTGTTCTCTTTGTGCTTTCACAACTGTGTTACTTTAGCCCTTGAGCTGCCAGCGACCTTCAGAAAGAAGGCAGACAGTGCACGAAGGCATGCTGGTTGAGAAGCTGGGAGTGACTTCCAAAGGGCAAAGCATAAGTGGTAGGTGCTCGGGGATATTTTTGTTCCTTCTTACAGGAAAGAATATGAAGCATGTTTACTCCAATGTAGAGAGCTGTGCCTATTTTTTCTTCTGAGCTATAAGTGTGGCGCTCACCATGCTGGCAGCTGCAACACATTCATTTTTAATGCAAGCCTTAAATAAGGATGATTAGTTTTGGCTGGGAGTTAAAACGAGCGTTTAAAATTTATAACTTTCAGATGTTAACTTTTTATTTATTGATAGTGCGGTACCCAAAACTGAGCCCAGGGCCTAGCCTGTGTTAGGCAGGGACTGTACTACTGAGCACCAACCCCAGCTATCAAGGGTAGCTTAAAAAAAAAGAAATCCTACTTTGTTTTTCTAAATACGTTGTTCTTCCCCATTCCCTAATCCAAACCATAGACACTTGAAGAGTCCTGCAGACTGAAATAAGAGCATCAGACTCTAAATCTGAACACAGCATGGAGACGATGAGATACAAATGGTTTGATCCCCATGTGCACTTTGGTGTCAACAGGAATGAATCATCCCAGTAAAACTTTGGCTTGTAGTGGACGTCTGCATATTCAGAGTTTTAAACTCATGGGTAGACATACTTTCTTCACTGTAGGCTGTGAACAGCTCTAAGTCAACCTTTAAGAAATACGTCCTGCTGTAATCTAACAATGCAAAAACGACATAGCAGAAGATACAGGGCACTTTAAAGTGAAGCCTGAGGATCATGTCTATGAACTTGTTTTCTTTCTTTCTTTCTTTCTTTCTTTCTTTCTTTCTTTCTTTCTTTCTTTCTTTCTTTCTTTCTTTCTTTCTTTCCTACATTTTAGGGGGTCGGGGTCATTCGGTGACTTTGTTGTTTCCATATCTTTATGGTTGCATTCAGCCCATGTCTGCAGCAAGTCTCCTGGGAATTCAGTATCCCAAAGAAACTTTTGACCTGTGTCTGGGGTTGTCGATTAGAAAAGGAAAATTAAACTGTTGTGTACATATACCTAAAATTTCATCACTGATTATTATTTTGTCTTTAATCAGTATTTCCAGAAATTTCTAGATAGAAACCAATGCCATAGTTGGTTGGGTGTGTTATGTTTACTTCCTTTACAGCTTGGCATCAAATCAAGTTGGTATCCTGTGATACTGTCCCAAGTAATAAGTCAGTGGAAGTTTAATTACAGTTTCTCTTCATAAATTTCCTTGAGTGTCTATTTATTTATTTATTTTTGAGTGTCTATTTATATTGGATTCAATTATAATGCATTTCTTGAAAGTTGACGTAAATTTGCTCACAGCCTTAACATGAGTTCTGTTTTAGAGGAAGTAAAATTGGTACATGAAAATCCAATGGGAAGTTAGCCCACAGAATGGCCCGTTAATGCTTTTATAACTTTGGTTCAGCTAAGTGCTAAAGCAATTTCTCTTATGGGTTTGAAGATATGTAGATTAGAGAAATCCTACCGTGGTTGATTGTATGCTATATCAGAAACACTAAGAAAAGTCAGCATGATTTTCCACTTCTAAAACAGATACAAATTGGCGCAGAACAGTATTAAGCTGTATTACTGGAAAAAACGAAAGAGGGAGAGCCATCGGCCCGCACTCTAATATGCTCTCTGATAGATGCTGTGCTTACCCTGGTCTGTTCACTCTCCCCTTACTTCTCTCCCCCGATGTCAATTGTCAACTCTGTTGTAATGATAAGACTGGAAATCTAACGTGCAGTTATCAAATTGTTCAGTTTTCACGTGCTGCCATAAAATGTTCTAGTCTTTACGTATTTTGTGACTTTACCCACACTTCTAGCATATAGCATTTTATTATGTCATGTTATGGTACTTCCGAGTATTATAAGGAGCACTTTGGGTCACAGTGTATTTGAATTGTTTAGATTCGAAGTAAGGGGGCTGGAGAGGTTAAAAGCACTGGCTGCTCTTCCAGAGGACTTAGGTTCAATTTCCAGAAACCATCTGGTGTCTCACAATCATCCATGACTCCTCTTCCAGGGGACCCAATACCCTCTTCTGACCTCTGAAAGCACCAAGCATGTGCATGGTATGCATACATACATTCATACATATATACATAAATACATGCACACATACATGAATACATTCAGGCAAAACATTCATTCACATAAAATTAGTAAATCCAATACATTTTTTGTTGTTTTAAAAGAAGATTCAAAATAGAATATAACAAAGATTAGCTAGCACTGAAACAGGCTTCATTATTTGTAGGCACAGTGTTTTATACATTAACATTAACCTGGGGACTGGAGAGATGGCTCCTTGGTGAAAGAGCTTATGCAGTTCTTTTGGAGAATCCCAGTTTGGTTCCCAACACCCATGTCAGCCAATCCACAAACATCTGCAACTCCACCTCCAGAGACTCCAGGGCCCTCCTCTGCACTCATGGGCACATACCTCAACACGGATACATATAATTGAAAAGAAAACATATCATATATATAGCATAGTTAATAATGATATTTCTGTGTTTATGCTGCTCTGCTGTTGTCCTTTAATATCTTCTGGGTTTAGTAACAGAATATTGTTGTATTAGGAGAAGATTTGGACTGTCACTTCTTCTGTTTTCTGTAAGTGTCTGCAGAAATCAATTAGTATTTCTTGTTTAAAAGTGAAGGTGGTGTTTGCCTTGATTAAGTGAGCAGAGTAAAGATGAGTGGAACAATTCGTTTTTTTATGGAATATGCTAGGAGATCTCAAGCCTCTCTTAGGGCTTATGTAATGAATCAGAGTGATGGATGAGGAGAATTCGGGGGTTAGGAAAAAGAGGACAGGGTTCTGCAATTTCCTTTCTTCTTCTGATAACTGAGAGGCGTCTTTAGTTGTGAAAAGAGATCAGTGCTGGTGGTCCTGGCTTACTCTCCAGACTGGCTCTCATCAGGAAGGCCAGAGGCCATCACCACAGCAGTCGCTCATTGAAACACCGCAGGTCTAGACTGGGAATTTGTCATCAGGACACTTTGGCCCCACTTTTCTAGGCCCAGTCCTGGTCACTGTATTAAAACACAGCATCTCACAGCGGTTGTTTGCCCTATAATATAGCACGCTTCCCCTACTCAAATAGCTTATTTACGGAGCCCTCTTCCCTACGTTCCCCACGGATTGTGGAAATAATTTCTGCATTTCCCCTAGCTTGTATTCTACTTGTCAAAAAGTCAAAACACAAACATGAGCTGAACAGATTCAGTTACATCTTAACATGATAATTGTTAAAGCACTTAGTAAGAGAAAACAAAAGCAAAACAAAACAAAAAAAACGCACAAGAAGTTAATGTTAGGCATATGCATTTTTAATGCCCGATTCTCTGTATAACCTTAAATTACAATGCAGGTTAAATTTCCCTTGCTGATTTATACGCATAATGTAAACTCTAGATACAGTTAATGATATTGCAATGTGAAACTGTTCTGTTGCAGACTAAAGACCTTGCTTAGCACTGCAAAGCTCTGGGTTCATTTCAAAGTGATCATTGAGGCACTATGCAGAGATTATGCATTTATTGTATTTTTTTTCATGAATACATGAATGAATAATAAGTTCAACAAACAAGAGTTTCCTACTGGGAATGTCAAACAAATCATTCTGCAAAGTGCTCTGAATTTCAATCAATCACTCTCCATCACGCTTGCCCCACTGTTTCCTCCAGCTTCAGCAGAGTCAGCACTTGGAATTAGAGCAGTCCTGGACGGGAGACACAGGTCAACGGAGCAGTCAGAGCAGCCTGTCCCCCATCTCCTCACCCCAGCAGGTTTCCTGGCAAGGTTCATCCTGGTGGCCCCGTAAAGGCCTAGGGAGGTGGTGAGTCAGATTCCCACAGTTTTGCTTCAGCCACGTCCACACTGATCCTCAGATTCCGTGATCCAGGAGCTCTAGTGGATGGTCCACTGGAGAAAAAGTGTTCGCTGGAGGTGAATGGATCAATCAGCGCAACACCAGGAAACAGGACCAGAGGCTTAATTAACACTTGTAAGCCTGGATGAATGGTTTGAACTAGGCAGCATGAAGACACCCGAACAAGGTTCAACATGGACTGGAGTCTGAGTTTTATGAACTATCTCTCAAGGGTCTGAAGTTGAATTTTAGCGTCTGCAGTACAGCCTCACTGAGCTCGTCTTGGGAGTTCACTATTAGTATTAAACTAAGCTTTGATCTGCATCAAAGCCAGGGAAGATGAGCCTGGCAGGCACAGATAGCTCCTTATTTAGAGTTGTTTGTGCAAATGTGCTTTTGGGACAAGCAACTCTCTGGAAAGAAGTGATTTCTTCCTTCTACTTCTACCTGCTTTGTGACCTGAGGCAAATTCTAGTGCAAAAGCTCCCTGGTGAGAGATGCCTGTTTGAGGTACATTGTCTATAGCTTGGGGCAGCTTGCTTGGTCTGAAATTGGCCCACCTACCAAGAGTACGTGCTATTCATCACCTACCAAATCAATGAATATGTAACAAATTTTGAGTGAATTCCAGAAGCTGTGGTAATCAGATTTCTACTTCAGTATAAATGAACGTCCGAACTCCCCTGGCCAATCAAATGTTACTGAACAATGCAGTTGCTTATGTTTTATTTACAGCCTCCAAAAGAAGAACATTATTCTTTATTAGTTCTAATTAGACCCGCCTGGGAGAGGACCGATCTTATATCTGCTGTTACTTGTCAGTTTTTGTTGTATGTAGCATAGTGGTTATTTAATAAAAGCTGGCTGTTCTCTTTCCTGGTCTCAAACATTTATGGTAAAAACAAATATTGCAAGTTGCAGACTTATCAAGGTTTGTTACAAAGATGTCATTCCCACTATGGATCTGATATGAATAGATAACATATTTCATTTCATTTTCTATAGCTAGAAGTGACTGGATAAAATGTGACAGTTGGTTTAAGCCTTGAGGACAAACCTAGGCTTGTGCATTTGTGGCTGCAGAGTGCTTCCGGTTGGAACAGGCTCTAAAATTTCTACAGCCGGATGACTGTCCTGGCCACAGGCAGATCATCATGAGCCCCAGGTTTTCTCTTCTGTAAAATGTAAAGTTGAATAGATTTGTTTCAAAGACCCCTCTGGTCATGTAGTGTAGGTTGAAGTGCACAATGTCTGCAAGAGCTTGAAGTTCTTGTTAAATTACTTATGCTGCCTTAAGGTGCCTGGGGAACCTCTTCGAGGATTAAAAAATATTCAAAAATTATCAACTATTTGAATGCCCCAATTGTGATGGCTAGTGTTTACGGTCAACTTGATAGAATTTAGAACCAGCCTGGAAACACATCTCCAGGTCTCTTTGAGGACATTACCAGAAAGGTTTAAACGAGGAAGGAAGACCCACCTTGCATGCTTTTGGAACTATCCTGTGGGCTAGAGTTCCAGACTGAATGAAAAAAGTGAGAAAGGGAGCTGAGCACCAGCATCTGTCTGTCTCTGATTCCACATGGTGGGTGCCACATGACCGGCATAATCCTTCTGTTACCATGACTGCTTGTCATGATAGGCTGTACTTCTCAAACTGTAAGCCCAAATAAACCTTTTCTTGAGCTCTTTGTTGTCATGTATTTGCTCATAGCAATTAGAAACATAACATACCAGGCAACTTCTGCAAGTTGCTGATTTGTGTTCCCTTTGGCTGTAGTAACATCTCTTGTTTATTGGATAGGTAAGATGGTCCTGGAAATAATATCTACATTTCCCCTAGCTTGTATTCTACTTGTCAAAAAGTCAAAACAAACACGAGCTGAAAATAGAATAACAAATATACAATGAGCATACTATAATTACCCCCATTTTACAGATATGGAAAGTGAGGCCAAGTGTTAAGGTAATTGCTCACCATGTGTCTATTAGTCAGCAACTGGATGGACTCACACAGCACCAACATCAGTTCACTCCATCTTCTCTCTGGAGGGCTCCTTTGGAAGTAGACCCATCCTGAAGTGTTTCTTAAAGATGAAAGGAAGGAGGGGGGCTCTTTTAAAAATATTTTGTGAGTGTGCGTATGTGCATGTGTGTGCACCTGTGTGCATGAGTGTTTGTTTGCCTACACATGTGTGACATCAGGTTCATTTGCTCATCCCTCCATGTTATTTTTTGAATTTAACTTTATTTTTTATAATTTATTCACTTTACATCCCAATTATAGCTTCCCCCCATATCTCCTTCTGGTCCCACCCTTCCTCCTTCTTTCCCCCATTCCTCTCTCCTATTTTTCCCCTTCTCAAGTCTATCAAGTCTCATTAGGACTGCTTGCATCTTCTTCCTCTGTTGCCTGGCAATGCCCCATCCCCATACCAAAGAGAAGTGATCAAGGAGCTAGCAACAGAGCCCATGTCAGAGACTGCCCCTGTTCCCCTTACTAGGGAACCCACATGAAGACTGACCTGCCTATTGCCTAGACATGAGCAAGGATTCTAGGTCCTCTTCATCCATGGTCCTTGGTTGGTGAATTAGTCTCTGCAGGTCCCCATGGGTCCAGATTTGTTGGCTCTGTTGGTCTTCTTATAGAGTTCCTGTCCACTATAGGTTCTTCTATTTCCCCAGTCTTTCCTATGACTCCCTGCTGACTACCCAAAGTTTGGCTGTGAGTCTCTGCATCTGCTTTAATCCTCTGTTGGGTGGAGTTTTTCAGAGGACATTTATGATAGGCTTCTATCCTGTTCCCTCTCTTCAACCACTTTCAGCATCTATTCTATTTGCCTATTTGAATGAGAATTAAACATCCTCCCTAAGGTCCTCCTTGTTATTGGTTTTCTTTAGGTCTGTGGATTGTAGTATGGTTATCTGATATTATATGGCTATAATACTCATGTGTAAGTGAGTATACTCCATGTGTGTCTTTCTGGTTATGGGTTATGGATCATCACTCAGGATGATCTTTTCTAGTTCCATCCATTTGCCTGAAAATTTCATGAGTTTCTTGTTTTTAATAGCTTAGTAATATTCTACTGTGTAAATGTACCACAATTTCTGTATCCATTCTTTGGTTGAGGGACATATAGGTTGTTTCCAGATTATGACTATTATGAATAAAGCTGCTATGAGTATAGCTGAGCAAATGTCCTTGTTGTATGGTGAACCACCTTTTGGGTATATGTCCAGGAGTGGTATAGCTGGGTCTTGAGGTAGCACTATTTCCAATTATCTGAGAAAGCACCAGAATGATTTTCTGAGTGGTTGTACAAGTTTGCATTCCCACCAGCAATGCAGGAGTGTTCCCCTTTCTCCACATCCGCACCAGCATTTTCTGTCACTTGAATTTTTGATCTTAGCCATTCTGATGTGTGTAAGATGGAATCTCAGAGTTGTTTTGATTTGCATTTCCCTGATGACTAAGGATGTTGAGCATTTCTTTAAATGTTTCTCTGCCATTCTATATTCCTTTGTTGAGAAGTCTCTGTTTAAGTTCTGTATCCCATTATTTAATTGGATTATTTGATTTGTTGGAGTTTAATTTCTTGAGTTCTTTATATATTTTGGATATAGGGTTGGTGAAGATCTTTTCTGGTTTTGTTGATTTGGATATCTCTGCTGTTTAGTTAGTTTGGCTAAGGGTTTGTCTTTCTTGTTGGTTTTCTCAAAGAACCAGCTTTTGGTTTTGTTGGTTCTTTTAATTGTTTTCTTTGTTTCTAATTTATTGATTTCAGTCCTGAGTTTGATTATTTCCAGCTGTCTACTCCTCTTGTGTGTGTCTGCTTCTTTCTTTTTCTAGGACTTTTAGGTGTGCCATTAAGTTGCTTGTATGAGATGTTTCCAATCTCTTTATGAAGGCACTTAGTGCTATTAATTTTCCTCTTAGTACTGCTTTCATTATGTCCCATAAATGTGGTTATGTTGTACCTTCATTTTCATTGAATTTTAGGACATCCTTAATTTTTTGCTTATTTCTTCCCTGACCCAGATGCCAGTGAACAGGGAATTGTTCAGTTTCCGTGTAGACTTTTGTTATTTCCATTGTTGTTGAGGTCCAGCTTTAAACCTTCGTAGTCTGATAGGTTATAAGATATTATTTGAATCTTTTTGTATCTGTTGAGGCTTGCTTTGTGGCCTACTATATTGTTAGTTTTGAAGAAGGTTCATGAGGTGCTGAGAAGAAGGTCTTTTCTTTTTTTTCTTTGGGTGAAATGTTCTGTAGATGTCTATTAGGTCCATTTGATTCATGGCATCTGTTGGTGTCATTATCTCTCTGTTTCTGTTTCTTTGATCTGTCCTTTGATGAGAATGGGGTGTTAAAGTCTCCCACTTTTAATGTGTTGAGATCAATGTGTGGTTTAAGCTTTGTTAATGTTGCTTTTACAAATGTGGTACTCCAGATCATATATACTCACTTATAAGTGGATATTAGACATATGATATAGGATAAACATACTAAAATCTGTACATCTAAAGAAGCTAAGCAAGAATGAGGACCCTGGGTAAGATGATCAATCCCCACTTAGAAAGGCAAACAGGATAGACATAGGAAGATGGAGAAAACAGGGAATAGGACAGGAGCCTACCATAGAGGGCCTCTGAAAGACGCTACCCAGCAGGATATCAAAGCAGCTGCTGAGATGCTGCATAGTCAAACTTTGGGCAGAGTGCAGGGAATCTTATGAAAGGAGGGGGTCATAGAAAGACCTGGAGGGGACAGGAGCTCCACAAGGAGAGCAACAGAGGATAGGGTTGGGAGGGGATGAAGGAGAGGGCTACAGCTGGGATACAAACTGAATAAACTGTAACTAATAAAAAAATTAAATTTAAAAAACCCCAAACACAGGTGCTCTTGTATTTGGGGCATAGATGTTCAGAACTGAGATATTATCTTGGTAGAATTTTTGTTTGATGAGGGTAAAGTGTTCTTCCTCATCTACTTTGATTAATTTTGGCTGAAAGTCTATTTTATTAGATATTAGAATAGTTACTCCTGCTTGCTTCTTGGGTCTGCTTGCTTGGACAACCTTCTTCTAGCCCTTTATTCTTAGGTAATGTCTATCTTTGTGGCTGATGTGTGTTTCTTGTATACAGCAGAATGTTGGGTCCTGTTTATGCGTCCATTCTGTTAGTCTGTATCTTTCAATTGGAGAGTTGAGTCCATTGATGTTGAGAGAGATTAGTGATTGTTCCTTTTTTTGTGTGTGATGTTGGTTGTGGTAATACATTTGTGTACTTGTCTTTTCCTGCAGTGAAGCTATTTATTTCCTGTGTGGTTTTTTTGTGTGTGTGTGTGTGAGTGTAGTTAGCTTTCTTGGGTTAGAATTTTCCTTCTAGTATATTTTGTAGGGTTTGGATACATAGTCACTGGTATTTTGTGGCCCACAGTTCAGTCTGTTGGTTGCTTTGCAGTTACTGTTCCCCTGCTGATCAGATACATTGTTAAGATCAGTGCACCCACTTAGATCTCCACATCTTGTTTTTTAAAGACACTAAATTTTTTAATAAATTGATTATTCAGTGTATATATGTGTGGTATATGTGTATAGGTGTGAGTGTGTATGCATGCCCTTCTCTATCCCTCTCTGCTTTATTTCTTTAAGGCAGGGTCTCTCTCTCTCTGAATTGGAGTTTGTGTTTTTTAGTTATAATGGTAGCCAGCAAGCCCCAATGATCCTTCCATCAATGCTCCCTCAGTGCTGGGGTTACAGATGTTCATATGACCACACTCAGCCTGTTACATTGGCATAGCTATCTGTATCTGCATACTCATGGCTGCAAAGAAGGTGTTCTTGACCACCAAGCCATTTATATGGCTTCTACCTTATTTTTTAAGTTAAGGTCTCTCACTAAGTCTGAAGCTTACTGATTTGGATAGACTGGCTGGCTAGCAAGCTACAGTGATCTTCACCCTACCAGCACTGAGATTACAGGAGGTGTGTGTCACTACATCCAGCTGTTTACATGGGTCCTTATGCTTGCATGGCAAGCACTGTATACATAAAACCACCTCCCCAGACTGGAAAGGGATCTTTTGATGCCTCTGCTTAGCTTCATGTCAGTTGATTTATGTTAGTTTTGCTGCTGACTTTGACTCTTGGCTTCCCATTTATCCAGTTTGGTCTGAGTGAGTTCCTTTTTCACATGAATCCACAATGCTGCCTTGATTCTGAATCCATTACCAGTTCAGGTTGCTGATGTTATGACATTCCTCTTGTTTTGCCCTAGTTGCCCTTACTGTACTTTTCACTGTGTTTGCCTTCTCTTCTTTGTGGTCTAGGCTGCTTCCTGCGAACAAAGGGGAGAGCAGCTACCTCCCTCTGACTCACATTGAGCACTCGGAATTTCCCATGTTCCAAGTCCTCTTTATAGTCTCTGTGTGTGAGCTCACATGCTCATGTTCAAGAGAGCCAGAGGCTGCTCAGTTCTCTCTTTAGACCACCCACCAGCACACCCTTACTGCCTCCAATAGGCTTTTGTGATCAGTACCAAAACATCCATTTCTGACTGAGGACTCCAACAAGCCCTGAATTCTGGTAACAAGAGAAAACCTTGGCAGATTTTCTTTCTTGTATATAATCCCTTTACGCCCATATCTTTGAAGTCCATATTTGATGTCTCAGAGGGGTGCCTTACTCTCTGACAGGCAGGCAGTGCAGCTGCTTCTGTTACATAGTTGACTGGCAAAATCAAACAATTTATTGTAGTATTAATTTTAAATACAATTCTTCAGTCAATGCCCCATCAGTTCAAGTCTTGTGTGATTCTCTTCACTGTTATAGAGAGGCGATTAGCATCTGAAAGACCATTATATTATTTAAACTGTGTTGACATTTGCATCTGTAAACCAAATAGAGCTGATATTTTACTCTCTGTCCCAGCTACATAGTGAAGGACAAATTTATTTCTTTGTCAGAAATTACAACAGATGTTCATCTCTTCAGTGTTTGTTCTCATTTTTCATTTTCTATACTGATATTTGGTGAGGTCCTTGTGTGTTTGATAACCAGAAGGATGGATATTTGTTAGCGTAGTGGGAAACTAATGAACAGGGTGGCTACTATTTTAGCTTTTTACCACAAGGACCAGTATCAGAGGGTTTGGTTGATGATCAATTGGCACATATGCTAGAGTGGATGGCCGAATACCTACCTACTTTATGGTGGACAAAAAGCAGAAAGAAAGTATGGTGGTTTGAACAAAAAGGGCTCCCATAGGTTCATCAGGAATGGCTCTTTTTGGAGATAAGGCCTTGTTGAAAGAGGTATGGCCTTGTTGGGGAAAATGTGTCACAGGGGGTGGAATTTGAGGTCTCAAGATCTCAAGCCAGGTCCAGTGTCTCTCTCTTTCTTGCTGCCTTTGGGTCCAGATGTGGAATTCTCAGCTACTTTTATAGAGCCATTTCTGCCTGTGCCCTGCCATGCTTTCTGTTGTGAAGATGATGGAGTAAACCTCTGACTATAAGCCAGCCCAAATTAAATGTTTTTCCTTATAAGAGTTGTTGTGGTCACGGTGTCTCTTCAGAGCAATAGGAACCCTGTGTAAGACAGAGAAGGACAGTAAGAGGACTGAGACAAGATCACCCCAAGGTCCTGCCTCAAGTGACCCATTTCTTATAATAGGTCACACTTATTGCAGTTTTCAGAATCTTTCAAAATAACGCTTCCATATGGAGACCAAGCCCCCAACACATGAACCTTGTCAGGTGACGTTTCATATACAAAGCATAATAGAGCTTTTATTGAGAACTGGGGCACTAGGAAGTATAAATATATTTTATTACTCTTAGAAGAGAAAAATGTGCTGGGAATGGTGGCACATGCCTGGAATCCCAGTACTCAAGGAGGCAGAGACAGGTGGATGACTGTGAGTTTGAGGCCAGCCTGGTTTACAAAGTGAGTCCAGGACAGCCAAGGCTATACAGAGAAACCCTGTCTTGAAATACCAAAAGAAAGAAAGAAAACAATAACAAAAGGAGGAAAATGTAACACAATTTGACTTTACCTACCTATAGAGATAAAGCACATTATATTCATATGCCCCATAACTTTAGAGATGTTGGTTAACATGTCATTATCAACTAGAGTCTAGACTTTTCTCCAAGCCCCTCTGTGTCTATGGAATATGGCTTTGTCTCCATCTGTAGAGTAGTTCCTCCCTGATGCTGCCCCTTCTATCCTTTTGATTTCATCAACTCTATTTCCTCTGTCTTAAAGGTTCATACTTACAGTTCAAATAATCTTGGCCCATTGCACTTGTAATATCCTCTCTGAAGTGTCTGTACACATAGACTGTCATCACAACTCTCCCTTCCTAGGTATGTGTCCTTCACAGTGTTAGCACATTTCATTTAAATCATAGGGCTTGACTAGTATGTCCCTCAACTACCATCTCATCTGAGGAAGAGTTCTTCATTCTGACTTGTCTGTTGGTATCATCGTTTTGCCACCCTCCTGCAGATCAAAGTCTGTGTTCAAAGTGAAACTCATTATCTTCTCTCCCTTGTGCCAACTTATTCCCTCCCACTAAGCTTTCTCTATGGCCACAGGCTAACTAGACTGTTCATTTGTTCTACTAGAGACATTTCCCCTCCCTCCTTTTCTTCCTCTTCCATTCTTCTCCTCTCTTTTATTCTTTCCCCCCCCCCTTTCCTCTCTTGCTCTCTCACATTTTTAACCTGACCAGTTATATCAACATAGCTTCTACAACATTAGGTTCTTTTGAAAAAGAATTAGTTTTACATTTTAAACTATATGTCTGTGTGTCTCTTTGTGAGTACATGTACTTGAGTGTAAGTACCTGTAGAGGTCAAAAGAGCACTTTCAATCCACCAGATATAAAGTTACAAGTGGATGTGTAAATGTTGTTTTTATTTCCTCAGGTGAGGGGATGAGATGAGAGACATACCCAAACTTTACAAATACACGGCTTGGGCTGAGCCCAGAGCATTTTTATCTAACTATCTCTAGGCCTAACATGAAAGCTTCTAGCCTCCTTACAATCTAATCTTCTGGAAGTCTTATCCTTGAAGTCTTTTAGCTTTTAGCCTTTGTCTGCTAACCTAGGCTGAGAATGTTTTTAGTCTCTGAGACTTAATAAACTCATCCTTTCTAGTTCTTGAACTCTGGCTGAATGGTTCAACTCAGCTTTTCTGCCTGAGACTACTCTCCAAGCTGACTGGTTCAAACTGGTTGCTCTCTGCTTCTCACTGAATTGCTCTGCTTGGAAAAACTACCTCTGAACTCCAGAAAATAAGTTGCACAACCTGAACTGCACTCAGCTGAACTGCCCCAAAATCCAGAACTCTACTGTACTGTCTTCAGGGACTCTCCTGCTTTCTATCTCTCTCTTTTTCTCTCTGCCTCCCTCTCTCTCTCTCTCTTTCTCTCTCTCTCTCTCTCTCTCTCTCTCTCTCTCTCTCTCTCTCTATATATATATATATATATATATATATATATATATATATATATATATATATACCCTGTCTTAAGTACCTTCTCTTTCCTGTCTGTTCTCATGAGAGTTTGGTGTACTCTATCTCTGGCTCATTCTGTCAAATCTTTCTCTAATTCATCACTTTGTCTGTCCCACAATTAGATATCATTGTTTGGGATTGAAGGTCTGTACTAAAGGGTGTGTATTCCACACAGAGGGATTAAAGGTATGTAGTAAAGGCATGTATGTATTCCAGCTGGATTACGCAGACCTATATCTTTGGATGTGATCTCTTGACAGAGTAGCCACATTGCCAGATTAAAATTCCTCTACATGAATACTGAGAACCAAAACCTGGTTCACTGAAAGAGGAGCAAATGCTCTCAAGTGCTGGTCAATCTCTCTAGCTCTACTTCAGGTTCTTGTCATATTTTCATTGGATAACTGCACTGCTCCTCTAGTTGGACACTCCATGTTTAGAATCTTTTATTGTAAATCTGTCATTCCTATCAGTGTCAGAGATGTAGTTTTAAAATTCAGTTCTTATGATGTCTTCCTTCCCACATATTTGGAAATGTTTCCTTTGCCTGTGATCAGACTTCTACACAAAGTGGACAGCTCTGCTCTCTTATCTTTGAGATACTGTCCCTGTATACCTGTTTCAGTATATTTGATCACATGCTGAACCCCAAGATTGTGTTATTTACTGGAAAAAAAACTGTTTCTAATTATGTTATGACTCAGACCTAGCATACATCTTTAGTCCAAAAGCTTTCTGCTTGAATATTGTAAACAGGATTAAATAAAGTTCACCATAGGTCAAGCAGTGGAGCAAGCAACCATTGACAGGAAGTGAACATAGGGAGAAACCATAAGAGGAAGTCAGGAGGACAGGTAGCGAGATGAACAGGAAGTAAAAGGGAGGAATATTTAGGCTGAGGGGTTTGTGGGACAACATGAGAGAAGGAGGATTTCTTCTGAGATGTTGGCTGAGGAGGAAAGTCAGCTGGGTGCTTTCTCTCCCTCTCCAAGATAGCGACCTTTCACCCCAGCATCTGGCTCCTAGGTCTGTATTGGTGAAATCAAACAATTGAAATTTTGTTAAAAACTATAGATAACCACCATATTCCTATAATAAAGTGCATCTGCTTTTCTCCCATATTTCCTTATACATCCACTAATTTTTTGCTTCAAATTTATAGATAAGAAACTGAAGTCAAGAGATTACATCTGTTTTTTCCAGTATTGACTTCCAAAGAGGCAAAACAGTATCAGATACAGTAGAAGTCTGAAGAGGTAGACTGGTAGATTAAAGGAAACAGAATATACTAGACAAAAAGAGCTAGTGGTTATGTTTTTTCATACAATATATTCTCACAACCTCTCCCTATCTATAACCTCTCCCTCCCCACCACTCCTCCCTCCTCACAACTTCTCCCAGGAAATTCTCTCCACCTTTTTATCCACCCAGCTCCACACCCTTTTTTCTCTTTCTTATTATAAAACAAGCAGTTAAAATATTAGAATAAGGTGGGGCTCTCTTAGACAATTAGGAATAGTGCTACCTCAAGATCCAGCTATCCCACTCCTAGGCATATATCCAAAAGATGCTCAAGCATACAACAAGGACATTTGCTCAACCATGTTTATAGCAGCTTTATTTATAATAGCCAGAACCTGGAAACAACCCAGATGTCCCTCAACTGAGGAATGGATACAGAAATTGTGGTATATTTACACAATGTAACACTACTCAGCAATTAAAATTAAGGAAATCATGAAATGCAGGCAAATGGTGGGAACTAGAAAAAATCATCCTGAGTGAGGTATCCCAGAAGCAGAAAGACACACATGGTATATACTCACTTATAAGTGGATATTAGACATATAATATAGGATAAACATACTAAAATCTGTACACCTAAAGAAGCTAATCAAGAAGGAGGACCCTGGGTAAGATGATTAATCCCCACTCAGAAAAGGCAAACAGGATGAACATAGGAAGAGGGAGAAAACAGGGAACAGGACAGGAGCCTACCACAGAGGGCCTCTGAAAGACTCTAGCCAGCAGGATATCAAAGCAGATGCTGAGATTCATAGCCAAACTTTGGGCAGAGTGCAGAGAATCTTATGAAAAAATGGAGAGATAAAAAGACCTGAAGGGAACAGGAGCTCCACAAAGAGAGCAACAGAACCAAAAACTCTGGGCCCAGGGGTCTTTTCTGAGACTGGTACTACAACCAAGGACCATTCATGGAGATAACCTAGAACCCCTGCACAGAAGTAGCCCATGGCAGCTCAGTGTCTAATTGGGTTCCCTAGTAATGGGAACAGGGACTGTCTCTGACATGAACTCAGTGGCTGACTCTTTGCTCACTCACCCCCAAGAGGGAAGCAGTCTTACCAGGCCACAGAGGAAGACAATTCAGCCAGTCCTGATGAGACCTGATAGGCTAAGATCAGAGGGAAGGGGAGGAGGACCTTCCCTATCTGTGGACTTAGAAAGGGGCAGGGAGGAGATGCGGGAGGGTGGGAGTAGAAGAGGACAAAGGAGCGGGCTACAGCTGGGATACAAAGTTAATAAAGTATAATTAATAAAAAAGTAATTAATTAAAAAGGAAAATATTAGAATAAAGTGAAATAATATAAAATGAAAATAAACCATAACAAGACAAAATGAAACAAACAGAAAAAAGAACCAAAGGAAAAGCACAATATAGACAAGAGATACATGTTCAAACATACGGAAACCCCATTAAAAACATAATATATAAGGAAAAGACCTATTAGATTAAAAATGTGGGGAGGGGCAGTATACAAAGCATTGTGAACAAAACCCTCCAGAACTAGCATTTAGTTAATTTTGTGTTGGCTACCTACTGGTGGTCATGGAGCCTGTCCTCAAAAGCAGTTTATGTACTCAGTGAGACCGTTGGAGAAAACTAATTTTTCCTTTGCAAGTGGCTGCCAAATGGTCATAGCTTCCGGGTTGGGGAATGGGGCCTTATTATGCATCCCTTCTCAGCACTGGGACCCAAGGTGCCTTATACCTGTGAAGATCCTATGTACAAAGCCACAGTCTCTGTGAGTTCCTATGCTTATCAAGTCTGTTGTGTCTAGTAGGTCATGGTTTCATGTGTCTCCCCTTGCCACTGGGAGACATCTTTCTGCCCCCTCTTCCATAGAGCTCCCTGAGTCTCTGGGGAAGGGATTTTGTGGAGACATTACATTTAGGACTGTGTATTCCAAGGTATCTCATTCTTTACACATTGGCCAGCTGTGGGTATCTATATTTCCTTTTATCTACTGCAGGAGAAGGATGTTTCTCTGATGATGGCTGAGTAAGACACTGATCTAGGAGTATAGCACAATGTAGTTAGGAAATATTTTATTGCTATTTTCTTTGAGCAGACTAGTAGTGTTTGTTTTCCTCTAAGTACATAACTTATCTAACCTCAGGTCCTTGGCTACTTGTCCAGTGCCAGGCATGGGTTACTTCTCATTGAGTGGGCCTTTAATCCAATCAGACAGTGGTTGGTTACTCTCACAAGTTTTTTTTTTTTTTTTTGTGCTACTGTCGCACAAGCGTATCTCTCAGGTGGGTCCCCAGCAGACTGAAGCATTTGTAGCTGGGTTGGTGTTTAGGTTCTTTCTCCTTTGGTAGTGTACAGACTACCTTCCAGTGTCTGAACTCTCCTCAGTCAGGGTGATGGCTCAAGGTAGACACCAGCTTGACTTCTCCATGTTCTATGAGTTGTGTAGGTATGGTCTTCAACAATAGGACATTGCCATCAGTTTCTAGAGGGCAACCAATAGCCTTGGAAATAGTCTAGGTTGTTTAGAGGTTTTCAAGGGGCCCCTTCGGCAAAAAATGAAATCAGATAAAGCCCATTCCCAGCACTGGGGACATCTCTTTTGATGTCAGGCTGGGGCTTTGTCTCCCTCATTATTTGGTGATTCCACTTAGATTTCTTTCAGATATGTGTATATTTTAAGAAACATATTATATTATGTTTCCATACACCTCTTAAATGACCCTTGGTTTTAATTGTCTGTTCCCATAGTTCCTCCCTTCTCTCTTTTCTCTTCCTTCCTCATTGGATTTTCCTATTCCAGACCTCCTTCTCTATCCATACCCTGGAATGCTCAGTCTTAAATGGGATGTCTCTCTTAAATCCCTTTCTTAGACACTCAGAGAACTGCTATCTACCCACTACTATTTATTAGGTTACCATTCCTAAGAAGAACATTTCTTCCTACTCAGTCCCATTTGTAGTCTGCATAGTCAAGACTTAAAAACTAACATCCATATATAAACAAATAGATACTATATTTGTTGTTATTTCACTCAGAAGATTTTTTTCTAACTCCTATTTACTTTTCATAATTTCTTTAACAGGTGAGTAATATTCTATTAAATAAATTTACCATATTTTCTTTACCCACTATCCATTGATAGACATCGAGGCTATTTCCATTTTCTGGCTATTAGAAATAGAGTGGCAATGAACACATTTGAACAAGTGTCTCTGTAGAAGGCTGTAGGGGTCCTTTGGCTATATTTCCAAGAGTAGCATATCTATCTGTATATTGAGATAGATTGCATTCCAGCTTCCTGAGGAACCACCACACTGATTTCCATAGTGGCTGCACAGGTTTACATACCCAGCCATGGGTTAGTGATTTCCTTACTCCACATCTTCACCAGCATGAGTTGTCATTTGTTTTATTGATCTTGTCCATTCTGACTGGTGTAAGATGATATTTCAAAGTAGATGTTTCAAAGGAGATGTTTCATCTCCCTGATGACTAAGGTAAACTTCTGTAAGTTTTCCTAACCATTTGTGTTTCATCTTTGAGAACCCCCTGTTTAGAGCTGTTTACCCCAGTTTTTAACTGGATTTTTGATGTCCAGTTTTGTTTTGTTTTTATTTCTCTATATATTTTATATATTAACCATCTATCAGATGTGTAGTTGGTAAAAATCTGTTTGTTGTCCAAATGATAATGTTCTTTTGCCATACAGAAACCTTTCAGTTTCATGAGTTTCCAATTATTAATTGTTGTTCTTAGTGCCCTTGCTATCAGATTTCTGTTTAGAAAGACATTTTCTGTACCATGAATTCAAGCCTATTCCCCACTTATTCTTTTATTAGATTCATTGTATCTGGCATTATATTGAGGTCCTTGATACATTTGGACTTGAGTTTTGTGTAGGCTGATAAACATGGATCTATCTGGATTCTTCTACATGCAGCCATCCAGCTTGACCAGCACCATTTGGTGAAGACTCAGTTTTATGCTTTCTATTTTAAAATACTTGATGAGTTGGGGATGTAAGAAAACAGATTTCCCAAGTGATGTCAAGGAGATGGCTTTTACTTGTTCAGCCCTGAGACTTAATTAAATACATGTCAAGAGGAAGTTGGTATTTTCTTTGGCCATAGGAAGTAATATAGATCCATGTAGGAGGTTTGATTTTTCTGTTCCATTCCAACAGCATAAAGATAGCTACATTAGTGCTTCTCAGTTGTAACATCTATACATATTATCTGTGGATCTCATTTAGGTATCGGCTCTGCTTTGTGGGCTCTATTGGCTCATGTGATTCTGCATTTCCAACAATTTACCAGGGGGTGCAGTGCCAACCCCCGGCCTCACTTTACATAAAGAATTTACATAGGGAATGAAGATTGTAAACCTTCCTAACGCTGTGACTCTTTAACATAGTTCCTCACGTTGTGGTGACCCCAACATAAAGTTATTTTGTTGCTACCTCATAACTGTAATTTTGCTACTGTTATGACTCATAATGTAAATATATGATATACACGATATCCGACATGTGACCCCCAGGAGGTTCAAGTCCCACAGGTTGAGAACCACTGGCTTAGAGTGAATTTAGATTATTATTTTTTTTTTACTAGGCAATTTACTGGCTTTTTCAAGGTAACAATTCTATTTTTTTAGCATTTTTATTTTATATTAATCACAGGTTATGTACTTTGTGTCCCAGCCATAGCCTCCTCCCGCATTCCCTCCCTATTCCCCCTTCCCTCCCTCATCTCCTCCCTGCCCCTTTCCAAGTCCACTGATAGGGGAGGACCTCCTCCCCTTCCATCTAACTCTAGCTTATCAGGTCTCTTCAGGACTGGCTGCAATGTCTTCTTCTGTGGCCTAGCAAGGCTGCTCCTCACGATTCTATTTCATTATAGTCTCCAGAAATAGTGAATCACTAAACCAATATTTAGAATCAGTGGTTGTAGTGTTTATGCAAATTAAACACAGATAGAGGATAAACTTGACATCCAGCAAGAATTAATATTCAAGGATAACACGTATCTCCCTGGGACTCATTCAGAGGAGTAAGATTTCTAAATTTTTGATCAAGTGATAATTATTGGTTAATGTGTTATAAAGGAGGAAATCAGTATAATAAAGGAATACTGACCTTGACCTGAAGAATGCACCTTGAAGACATTTGTAATTGACTTTCAATGGAGACCCAGCATCTCTGGGTGTCTAGAATCAAGTTATAGCTTTATCAGTTGATGCTATCCATGACTTCCTGATTTACTGAATCTAGAATGGATAAATCTAGACTCAGGATCTCTCTGTTATTTCATGGACTTTGAGTTTAAAGAATCCATATCTGAGCACATACCATGTCAACACAGAAGCATAGAGGCTGTCATTCAGTGAAAGAGTAGACCCAGGTATCAGTGTCTTTGCATTTCTACTCTCATAACAGCTGACCAGTGTCTCACTGCTGTTCAGCACCATGAAAATTGGCTTGTGGAGACATCACAATGCATTTGTGGTAAAATAGATGCATATTTTAGTCATATAACTTGATACCCTCAAGTTATTGATTTTTGTGTTTTAAGAAGCTGACAAAAATGGCTGGTAAATGGCTTGGTTCATTGCTATTTCTTTTTTAAATTTAATTTTATTTATATATTTATTTATTATAATGTATTCTTTTTGTATCCCTGCTGAAGCCCCTTCCCTTGACAAAGTTAAAGTCCGAGTGGATCAAAGACCTCAACATAAAACCAGACACACTAAATCTGTTAGAAGAAAAAGTGGGGAAGAGCCTTGACCTCACTGGCACAGGAGACAACTTCCTGAACAGAACACCAACAGCACAGGCTCTAAGATCAACAATCAATAAATAGGACCTCAGGAAACTGAAAAGCTTCTGTAAAGCAAAGGACACTGTCAACAGAACAAAAAAGCCTACAGACAGCCTACAGACTGGGAAAGGATCTTCACCAAGCCTACATCTGACCGAGGGCTAATATCCAGAATATATAAAGAACTCAAGAAGTTAAACACCAACAAACCAAGTAATCCAAATTTTAAAAAAATGGGGTACAGAGCTGAACAGAGAATTTTCATAGCTATTTCTATGTGCTACACTTAATCTGTTTAGAAGTACCTTGTTGGTAGCTCAGAGAACATAGACCAATTTTCACTGTAATTGGATGAATGGGCATGTGGGGGCTCACTGAACTGGAAAGAAATCTGGGACCTTTGTCTCCAGGTAATGGCAGTACTTAGAACTCAATGCACTATGCTGAATGGTGAATTGGTAAATGAGATGGTTGAGGAACAGTTTTGAAATTTAATAAACAAGCTTTTCTAAGCCTTTTGAAGGACCCCCAAGTTCAGCATTCCACAAAAGACCAAGCATTTCCATGATTGATATAAACATTGTCTGTGGGGCTCTGCTGGATAAGATTGAAGTCAGTGGTCTGCAGATAGCCAATTATTTGTGCTTGGCCTATGAATATAGACTCCCTTTTCTCTTTTGGGGTTGTAAAAGTCTCCCCTGATCTGTGTAATCCCAGGACTTGTAAGAAGGTCACATAGTCCTCAGGGTAGCTTACAGACCAAACCCTTTCCTGATAAAGAAACTGCTGTAGCAAGCATCTAGGAATTTCTAGAAATGCCCCACTCTGTTAAGGATCTTAGTTCAGCAGTGACCTTCAATTGTACTTGGTGATGGGCCAGGGACAGGATAACTAAGTATACTGTATTTTCCTTTTTGTGATAGGACTTATTTAAGTATCCCTGACTCCCTGACCCCATCAAACACATTCAACCTCATTCAACCTTGAAATCCCACCTTCTGCCCAGGGTTTATATTGCTTTTGATTTTACACACACACACACACACACACACAAACACACACACACACACACACACACAAAGGTTCATGTTTTCTCATTTCAATACCTTTTGGGACTCCTGATTCGGAGGGGGAGGATTGCCACTGAACACTGGAACCTGGGTTTCCTATCCAGGCAACTACCTGCCTGCCACTGCTCTGGGGCACCCAAGAGTCCACTGCCAACTGTGATCTCATTCTAAAAGAGCTAAACTGTAACACACTGTGGAAAACCCTTTCCATACCCTGGCTTAGCAAACTCCTGTCTTCCCTAAAGCCTTCTAGCTGCCCCTGAGGGAAACGGAACCCCCGTTCTTCATCTGGAAGCTGAGCTCCAGGACACCAACTGAAATCCAGGACTCCACTGAACGGAGAACGACAATTGTTTGGTAATATTTAAAAAATTATCTTTTCCCATCTCCAAACCTAAGCTGGAGGCTGGGCTGAGCGTTAATGCTGGAACAAGCAGATCCTCTGAATTCCTCAAATGCCATTTCTGAAAGAATGTTCCTAGCTGGATCTGACTCTCTTGAAATGAAAAAGATTTTCAGAGCGAAACAACTACGGCAGTATTTTTATTTATGAAGAACCTGTCTAGATGTTCGACATTTCAGTCCCCAAAGCTCCCGGGGTTCTTTGGGGGAAAGAAGTGCGGGTTGAGTAATTTGCCAGGTTCCTTAGAGTTGATGTTTTTAGGTGTAGATCTGGAACTCCCATTGGACGCTGTAACACTTCCAGGGTGATGGGGGTGAGAGAGGCACCTCTCTGTAATAATGGGGAGGCGGCTGACCAGGCCTGCGTAATGTCGAGGTGTGGGGCTGAGAGCCATTTAATTGTCAGGCTTCCCGCCCTTGCTCTTCGGTTATGGCTGCTGGCAGGGGAAAGGCTGCTTTGGCACACATTCATGTGTTTCTCAAAGCGCTCTGGAGGCAAAACAAAACATCTTCAAAGGCTTCCTCTGCGGAGCCTATTTCAGGATTAAACACTTTCAACTCTGTGATGACTTTAATGAAGCCATGTCTGTTTTTCTATCAAGGTCAACATCTTTCCTCCCGACCTCCCCCGGCCGCCCCCCCTCCCCGAACCCCAGTGGATTCAAGGGAAGTATGAGTCAGACTCCATGAAACCACATTGAGAATAGAATGGTGTTGTTATGCTGTCAGACTCAGGGCTGGCTGTTTCTACAGAGACTGTAGTACTGGGCAACAGAGGAACTGGTGAGAATTAGAAATACAAGCATGTGTGTTTTGAGAAGGAACCGATGAGGGAGCTTTCCCTGGAAGCCTGGCTGGAGAGTCAGGACATCTGAACTCTGCTATTAATGTCTCAGACTTGGGCAAGCAACTCAGCATTTCTGGACTTCAACTCTCACATTTAAAAATGGTACCACATGATCCTTAATGTCCCGTTTGGCAAGATGGCTCTCTAATTTCCAGAAAATGAGCCAGAAAATTCTCTGAAAATTTATTTTAAACATAGCAACGATCTGATAAAAAGCAATGATGTAAAAATGTAATCACTGATAGATGCATATGGGATTTGGGGTAGTATGTGTTTCTTAAATGCTAATCCTCAGTAAATTGCTTGATCATTTGGTATGCAGCATGCTGTAGTGTATTACATATTGTATTTATATTTCGTATTTGGAAGTGCCATTGAACATTGCATATGGCTGCTCTGGCTCTGTCAGTGACATTCCCATATGGAAACAGTATTACAGCCCTTATATGGTATATCCTTTTTACTCTCGGTAATGTCATTTTTGATTTGTACAATTAATGCATATGTATTTGATGGTCTTGTACTCTCCTGCATTATATCTAGAAGAAGGAAATAGTGTTTGGAAGTCTTTGTGTGTTTTTTTTTAATTATGAACCCCCCACCCCCACTTCTCTCTCATCTCTCTGTATCTCTGTTTCTCTCTCTGCATCCTGTCTTTCTATATATACTTAATAGAATATGAATAAGATTACTCTCCAGAGGAAAATCTGTAATATTCATATTACTTAAATTCAGTTAAGTATAATTTTAAACATTTTAAATTTCAAAACTCTGATTTTGACATGGGCCCATTTTAATTGTAAATACTTATTTTGCATATTGATACCACCATATCATAAAGACTTAAAAAATTAAAATTTTTGTCTGTTAATAATCCACCTCTTTTGGTTCCAATTTCTATGCTCTAATTGAAGTGGGATATCCTGGTCCGTGCTCTGCTTTGTGTAAGAAGGTGTCGGTTTTTATTGCTATGAATCAGCTAGGAAGTATCTCATTTTCAAAGAGATACACAGGACATATGCTTGCACATTCTGTTAACAGCTAGTGATCCAAATGAGGAAAACATTTCCATGAACACAGCAAGCTATATAAGGCGAAGGACCTTCTTCATTCTGGCAGGACTACACAGTTCACTCCAGACCATTCCTTGGATGGTATGCATTCTGTAACGCTGTGAACGAGAAGACGGCTCTTGGTAGAAGGTCATTTGTCTTTAGCCAATGACCTTAACACTTAGTCTAGGCTAGTTTCTCTAGAAAAAATCCTCCCCACCTCAGAAAGGCATGCTTTCTGGAGACAAAGAGGCCCTACTCTCTTGCTGTGGGTTGGAGTGTGCAGTCTGGGCTCAGCTGATGCTCATGTCTCCTACCCTTTTGGGGATGGGGTGGGGGTTAAAATGCTTATTTGTTTGACTGTTTGGGGGAAAAAAACCCTTCCAATATTTTTTCTCATGTCTGAAATGGTTCATATTAAAGTTTTCATAATACCCCAGTTTCTGTGTTAAACTGATGTTTAAATTGGAAAGAAAGTGGGAAGCTTGGCAGTTCAGATAATTCGCTTCATCTGGTGGCCGGCTATGTTAACAATCACATCATATGCCAGCACTTAGAGGAGATGAAAGGAGCCCCCGGGCACTGGGGCTGCACTTCAGGAGTGGAAGGAAAATACAGTTAGAGTTCTTTGTCTCATCGTTTTATTCTATAAAATGGTAAATTATTTTGACCGGAATCCCAAAGTGTTAAAGGAACAATTTAAGGGCTACACAGTAGCTTAGCTGCTAAGGGGAATGTGGATGGGTGATCAGTGCGCTGGACAGAGTGTGCTGAGCCCCTTGGCAGCAAATGATGTCTTTTATTCTCCTTGCATTGGATGCTGCAAGGAAGCAGTGATACTGTCAGCATATGAATAACACCAAAGCCTTCCACTGGAAGGTAAACGTCCATCTTCTGACAGAGAGAACAGCCTCCCCTCATGAACGCACATGCCCACTTTCCCAGCTGTGCACTTTGTCCAACCCCAGCGCACTCTTATCCAGAACAGGCGGGTTGATATTCAGCAGCAAGTGACTGATGCAGGACCACATGCACTACCCCTTAAAAGCAAATATTTTGACATCAAATTGCCATTCTACATGAAGGGCAGGGAGACTCTTCTTTGGAGTTTATTGGAGGGTGGGTTTATCTGGGAGATGTAGCCGCATTTTCTTTAGAGGTCCCAGAAGGTGCCTGATGACTGTTGCCGCAAACAGGAGAGAGGGATCTAACTGGTTGACAGGAGAGTGGATAACTGCTTCTTCAGCCCTGAATGCAGGCATGGTTCCTGGCTGCTGGATTCTTCAATCAACACTGACATGCTGGCCAGACACAATTTAAAAGCAATGCAGTTCTCCCATTCTTCTCCGCTGCGAGTATTATTTGAGCATGATAAGCCACTCTCTTCAAGGCTCTTCTGTTCCCTCCTGTCTGGGTGATCAACAAATGCTGCTGCTCACTCAAAATGGAATTTTGTTCAGCGGCTGAATTACTGGGGCTTTTCAGAGCACCAGCCACGTCAGATAGGCTGCAGGATGATAAACTGTATGACAGCCCAGCAAGTAATTCCAGATGCCTTGGATGTTTAGTCTGTTAGTTCATGGGGACACGTTCGAAATAGTCACTTTCCATTAGTGCTCCATTTATTACTGGCCAAAAATGCTTAGGGTATTACGATGCCAGTCATTTTGTGTAACAACTTTATTTATAGAGGAAGTCTTTTCTGAAAGGTACATGGCTGGAGGTTCATTTCTGAGCTCATATGCTATGCTGACCCAAAACGTCTGTTAAAACTGAGATCAGTGTCATGCGCTGTATTTTCATTTCATGACTCTTGGACTCTTTAAAAAAAATCATGTTACCAGTTGTTATATTAACATCCAGCAAAGTTTAGGCTAGCTGAATTCCAGCCCATGGTTGAGAAATAAAGACAGCATGATGTTGACATGATTGACATCAGTTACTTTGTGTGGTTTCTCTTGAATGTTTAATGGCATATCTGTTTACAAAAGCAAAGAAACAACACATCAGTGCTTACAAAGAGCTGGCTGTCCTATTGACGGAGGCTCCAGGATTGTAGTGGGATCGCTCTCCTTCCTTTTTGTCTCACACCCTGGACACCCTTACTGTTCTCAGACCCTCCGTGGGTGATAGACATTGGGAATCTGTCTTTGTCAGATTGGGTTGCTTCCAAATGGGAGGTTAGAATAGAAAGAAACAACACGAAGACTTCCAGGATATGTTAGGGATACTGAGCCCAAGCCCCAGCTTTTCCAATTAGCTTTCAGAAGAAATGAGCAGAAGTTACAAGAATGTGTCTGACTCAGCTTACATTTCAAACAGAATAGATATTTTAATAGAAATTAGTGTTTTTACTTCCAGATATCTGCATGTTAGGATTTGGCTTCTTCCATTCTTATATTTAAGCTCCAGGTTAATTATTATCATTCTCATACCCTTACCCCATTTTTTTCCCTTTTTTTTTTCCTTTTTTTGGCAGACAGGTAGAAAAAAAAAAAGCAGGTAACAAAGTTGCCATGGGGTAGAAAAAGAACCAGGTGGGCTGGAAGAAGAAACTCTGAGGGGTGACATGAAGAGAAGCAGCCCAAATGGAAAGCATGTGCAAGTATTTATGGGGATACTGGATGGGAAGAAGCCCGGATACAGGAATGATTAAAGCAAATGACATGGGATGTGGGGCTGAGATGTGACAAGGTAGATTAGAGGTTAATATCTGCCCAGCTCCAGGGGAAACAAGCCTTACTGAAATACAACAGGTGTCTGTGTCTTTTATTGATGTGGTAGAGGTTAATAATAACCGCTGTAAAAATGATAGGCTTTTTTTTTTGTTTTTGTTTTTGTTTTTACTTCATTTTTTTCCTGAAATTTCTGTTTTTTTTTCTTGTTTCTTTTTATTTTTTTATTTTTTTGTTATCAATCACAGGTTAGGTACTTTGCATCCCAAGCGTAGCCCCCTCCCTCCCTCCTCAACCCTCCCTCATCTCCTCCCCGCCACCTCCAAGTCCACCAACAGGGGAGGACCTCCTCCCCTTCCATCCAACCCCAGCTCATCCTGTCTCCTCAGGGCTGGCTGCAATGTCCTCCCCTGGGATCTAGCCAGTCTGTCACTCCCC
>CM053764.1:125757826-125846013 GCA_028658305.1 Pachyuromys duprasi
TCTGTTGTGGGATCTGTGTGCCTGGCTTTGTGCTCTGTGCTAGAGGCTGTGAGCACCACAGGCTGGTCTCCCCTCTGGTCTGGAGGTTTGGCTCTTCGCTCTGTGCCAGAGGCTGCGTGTCCCCCTTTGATATGACCGCTGGGGGCGCTGCTCTGGTCAGGAGGCTCCGAATTCTGCCCTGAGCTTGCTGCTAAAGGCTCTCTTCTGGACTGGAGCCTTGGCGCCTCCTTCTGGGTCAGGGGCTGTGCACCATGGTCTGAGATGGTATTTGGGGCACCTCGGTCTGGACCTGATACTATGAGTCCTAATCCGGTGGCTGGGTGTGCCTAGGGGTGTGGGTCTGACCGGTGTAGCCCGCGGTATCTGGGTGAAACTCAGTACGTTCGGGGTACCGTGTGCCCCAGCCCAAAGTGGCGGCCGCTGGCACAGAGGGTTGTGCGCCCATGCAGTGCAGCCCGCGGTATCTGGGTGAAACTCAGTCTGTCTGGGGTACCGTGTGACCCAGCCCAAAATGGCGGCTTAGGCGCCCAGCCCGGCTGTGCGCAGCCTGTCTCCCTCCGGAGTTTTTCCTGGGAATAGCTGGGTGTCCCTTGGACTTTTCCACTTGATTTCCCCACCGTAGGAATTCCGCTCACCTGGCAGTCGCAAACAGTGGTGGTTTAGGTCCAAGATCTCAGTCTCCCGGTCGCTGTGCCTACACTACTGTCCTGCTCCTCAGACACAGTGTCCTCCTGGGGCAGCCATCTTGGATCCTCTCCAAATGATAGGCTTTTAATAACAAACATTATTAGATATTTATATTTTATACAAAATATGAGTGTGGAGAATTATAAACTTGTCTTAGTAAATAAAAATCAGTAGTCATCCATTTATCTATTCACCTTACAAAGCATTTAGTGGCGGTACCATGCATAAAGACAAGGATAAGTCATAAAACATCAAGCAGCCCACTGCCTAAAGTGAGAACTAGTAGTCTTGGATGAAGATAGGGCATGGGGCACTAGGTGTGTGGGACTTTGTAAGCTATGAGGAGAGAGCAGGCTATAACCCTGACTGAAGGGTCTCCAATACTGAACTCAAATTGATGCCAGATATGTGTGTCTCAGACACATTCCCTAGCTATTTCTGAAGGCAAGTTTCCTGCTTCAAATGTGCCCAGATAGAGGCCACTTTGAGTCTGTTCTGGTAGCTTAGGATACCTTTGTGAGGTAGCTATGCCCTGGCTTAAGTGTGGTCTGTCAGCACCCAGTGCGGATATGAAAGAGGTGACACTTCAGGAGAGAAATACCTTTAAAACTAAGATATGAGCCCAGAAACCTTTCTGTTTCTCCAGAGTGTAAGAACTTGAGTTACAACAGTAAAATAATGTTGTCTGTGAAGCATAAGAAAAAAAAACCTTTTTCTAAGAAGATGAGGTTTCATGAAACCTAGACTACCCCCAAACTCACTGTAAAAGTGAAGCTAGTTGTGAATTTCTGACCCTCCATTGCTCTGTGCACATTACAGTTCTTTTAAGAACTTTAGGTTCTTGAATATATTGTTGTATTTTTGAAATGGTGCTAATAGTTTTTCCTCTTCTTCAGTTCCATATATATGACTTCTTTTGTTAGCTTGAAGCACCCATTTACCCTGGAGGGCTTAGGATCCCTATTGGGAGTGGGGGTAGAAATGGAAAGAGGAGAGACTGTGGAGATGGTTCAGTGGCCAAAGTACTTGCCATGCGAGTGAACAGACTTGAGTTTGACTCTCCAGAACCCAGGTAAAGCCAGATGCGATGCACATCTGAATTCTCGGTGTTCCTAAGTAGAACAGGGGACAGATCTAGGAGAATCCCTGGAAACTATGTGTGGCAAACAACAAGGAGAGCCTGTCTCAAGTCAAGTGGAAGATGGGAAGACTCACCCAAGGTTATTCTCTGATCTCCACATGTGTGGTATGGCATGTGTGATACCCCAACACACATACACACATAAAAAGAAAAGAAATTAAGACTATGTTCAGCTTTGACATGATGGAGAAACTTTCCAGATGCCTTTCAGTCTATAACATGTCAAGAAGGTCTGATGGACAAGACTATATAGAAAGTCATAGGTCTAAAGCATAGAAGAAAGAAGGGCCTAGGAGGGAAAGCAGGCTCAGGACTGCTTCCATGTTCCTTGTGGACTGTGTTAAATGAAGGAGGGCATGGTGGGCAAGACCGGCACTCCAGATGTGATTTGCTTCCTTCTCTCTGAGTCTTTCAGTGCCCTTGGATAGAAGAAGGTGAGTCAGTAGAGGGATTACTTGATCTTAGATTAGGAAACAGTGTCTCAAATGCCTTCTGAGCCAATTTAGGTCTGGAACAGCAACTCAAGAGACTCAGTGTGTCTAGGAGGAAGGAGCCAGAGTGGGTCAGGATGGGTATTTTTCCTTCTTGCAGAGTTTTCCAGTAACAGATGATGAGAGCCAGTGGGTTAGGACCTCACTTTCCATTATCTCTGGTCTCCTCACTCTGTGACAAAGCAGATGGAAAAATAAGAGACATGTCTCTGATGACTTTCTTGGATTGTAACAAAATCAGTTGTTCTCCTGTGTAGACAGAGTTGTGTTGATTACACTGAGTTCTAAGATTTCTTTCTGATTTTGTTCAGGTGTTGCTAGGTTATTCTGGGTACAGGTCTAATGATTGTTTTCTAGGTTTGACTCATTTTGTTTCCCAGCCTGGGGATGTGGAGAGGCAAACACTGTGAGCCTCCTGTCTGTGCATAAACTGCACGACCCATCCCTCACACCCCTCTCAGAAGAGAAGGCTGTTGCTATTACAGTCAGAAGTAAAGATAAATGCAGATATCAGATTCTCTGGTGGGTAAACACTAGTTGTTAAGCATCACATAATACCCCGTAAATATGTGCATTTTATTACATCAATTACAATAAAATTGACTCACCAACGTGGGTGCAAGAACCAGCCTGCCCTTTAGTTGATGTAGACAGATGCAGAGTGGCTGTTAATGACATCTTTTGAACAATCCTGTTGTGTTAAACTAAGGGGGTAGCTACAGTTACAGAATAAAAGAGATGAGGCCCTATTAACTCGTGCCTCTAATGTGAGAAGATCTTCAAGAGCGTATACCGTATTGCTCACCTGGCACTGAGTACAATCTTAGACTAGGTCACTTCGAAAGCTTTTTAAGCATGCCTTCTGTGGCCACCCTAATTGCACCCCTATGGCTCTTGTAATTAAATTATCTCCTGAAGCATAACAAAAATCATAGTTATTTAGATCTTAAGTCTACTTTTCACTGTCACATGATTTGGAGAGAGAATATTTCTACCTCATTGGGCAGTAAATATCAGTACCACTGAATCACTCGGGTTGTGTCCTTGAGTCACAACAGTATATATTTTATGTAAACAACCAGAAAATGCTAACCAATAAAATAGTCAACAGTTTTTGGTGTATTTTTATTTCAGATGGCCACTTTACTTTCTCAGTCAGGCAGCCTAATGATTAGAGATGTTGAGTTTGAAATGAGTTTAAAGAGCAACTGGAGAGGGCCTACGTTGTGATAAAGATTTTATATTCTTTCACACTGAAATGGGAAGTCATGCCATATTTATAACTCCAAATAGTTGCAGAAATACAGCATAGCTGAAATGACTAATAAGAGTCATGTGTCCCCAGATTATCTGACTTAGGAACTATTTGTTGAATTTTATTGCCCACAAAGTACTTGAAAAGTCCACCAATAAAAGGAAAACAGAATGACTAACACCTTCAACTACAGCTTCTGTTTCATTATGCCTAGCAACCTTAGAAATACAGGAGTATAAATGTTAAAAATGAAGAAATTGATGTATATGGGGGACCCAGAAATAGTCCTATTTTGGAAAATGAAGTTCAGAGTATCTACTGTGGGAATTTAATAAAACCTTTTGTCTTCAATATAAGATAGGCCATAAATCAATGAAATTTAAATAGCTCTGCTCTCCTGAACACCTGCTTATCTGCCTTGAGAAAATTCTGCAGTGTTTTAACCATCATTTTATGACATTAAAAAGTAATGCTTGCTAACATACTTCTTGAAAAGGCTATTAAAGTTAAGGGTCTGTCAGCCATTCTATTAGAAACCTGATTTCCAGGAGTTTAATATAAACCAGACGTCACATGTAATAAAGCCTAATGCAGGAATCTGAAGCTGGGATCATCATTTTCTCTATTTAAAGACCATTTTCCCCACCAAGACTGTCTTTAGCCTTGGAAAATATCTTTTGGATAA
Source organism: Pachyuromys duprasi (assembly GCA_028658305.1). Lineage (NCBI taxonomy): Eukaryota > Metazoa > Chordata > Mammalia > Rodentia > Muridae > Pachyuromys > Pachyuromys duprasi. The sequence goes on from CM053764.1 coordinate 125,762,086, forward strand.
GTTGTAATTTTAAAAATTTACCAAAAGCTCTTTTTTCCCTTCCTGTGATATTTTACCTCTGATTCAAGATAAAAGTCCCAAGGAAGAAAGGCTTGACTAGCATAGCTTTCAAATGGAATTAACCTAGGTATTAGGGAAAAAACCTCTCAGCAGAACTTCTTGCTTCTTTCCCCATAGAAGAACGTGTGGTCTCTGCGTGGCATCTTGCTTTAAGCTCTTTGCTGTAACAGTGGCCACAGATGTGGCAGATTAGACCATTAGTTCTTTTGTCACGTGGTTCTGGAGGTGGGACATCCAAAGTCGGCATCACTGGGCCGAAGCCAAGGAATCGGCAAGGGCTGGCTCTTCCTGGTGGTGATAAAAAGATGGCATTTCTGTTTTTGTTTGTTTTGTTTTGTTTTTTGACACAGATTTATCCCTCTGGGTCCTTTCCTTCATCTTCAAATTTGTCACTACAATCCATGCTTTTACCGGAGAGCAACTGAAGCTATAGAGTAGTGGTTCTCAATCCATGGGTCGTGACCCCTTTGGCAACCCTCTATCTCCAGAAATGTTTACATTACGATTCCTACCAGTAGAAAAGTCACGCTGATGAAGTGGAAACTAATTTTATGGTTGTGGGTCACCACAACATGAGGAAGGTTGAGAACCACTGCTCTAGAGTAATGAGGCCCGTTGAAGCAGCTGTGTGAAAGGCATTTTAACCACCTAGGATGTTAAGTCTCAGGAGGCCCCAAATGTTGGTGCTTGTGGAGCATGAGAGAGAAGATTCAGAAACGAGCATTCTGGGGCTCCATAGCTCTGTAACGGCATCAACCATTACACAGGCTTCACCTTTCTACCCAACCAAATTAACAAGAAAAGATCTGAGGAAGAATCTATAGGGTGGAGAGGTTTGAAAGTTAAGTCTAACCTTGGAGACAAATCAATGGCCCTGTGAGTTTCAGAATTTTGACTTACCTGAAAAAACAGTGAATCCCAAAAGCTGGGGAGAAAGGATTGTGTTTTAGAGGGGTGAAAGAGAGAGATATAACAGTGAGTACCAAGTTTTGCTCCCTCATGTTCCATGATGGAGATACAATGCTCAGGAATATCCTTGGGGTTATCACAGTCCTCTATCTTAGTGCTCCCCCACTACAGTGCTCCCTCACCACAGTGCCCCTTCATCATAGTCCTTCTTAAGGATGGAAAATTTTAACTTGGCCCTAACCATGGGAACTAAGACTTATGAGCTTTAATCATTACCAAACCCAGATCTGATACAAAACGTTTCTACGAGACACCCTTCTGTAACTATGGATACAATCTCTAACCATCCCCTAGTCACCACACCTGGGCACAGCCAATCACAGACTTCCCGGTTAGGAAAGTCCCTTACCCCTAGACCCCCTCCTGTTTTGTGGTTTTTGCCTTTATAAACTCTGTGATTCTGTTGCTGGGGGCTCCACATCACCCCCTTGTGTGGGAGCTATGTGCGGAGCCCCGGCATGCCGGCTACTAATTAAACCTCTTGCTGTTTGCATCAAGCTATGTTTTTGTGGGTTATTGAGGTCTGGCGTCTATCCTGAGGAACGGAGGGTCTCCCCCCCTCGGGAGTCCAACACCTCCTCCATCCAAGTGTCCATCCATCATGGCGCTCTTGCACACCAGCACGTCTCCTTCAGCAGCACCCTCCATCACAGTCCCCCTCGATAATCTAGCAGTTCTCCTGCACCGTGCTCAAAACACCAATAGTGTTAGTGTCTGCTGTCTGGGATCCAGTTTATGATCTTCTAGGGTACAAATAGTTGGGGTCATTTCATCTCTCTGGCCCCGCCAACTCCATTCCTCATCTGCTGCTGTAGATGGGAGTTGTACCATGGTCTGGGGCTCACGAATATGCTGGTAGCTCCCTCAAATGAGGCCGTATGTTTAGCTACCGGCCTCCTGGCCTCTCTTTGGGGCCTATGACCCTACGCCTTGGTGCCTTCTCTCCACAATCTTTTTATCCTCCCAGCTACCGTGCTGCCAGAAGCAGTACCCACTGGAAGATTTTCTACGTATGACCAAGTTCTGCCTCCAGCTTGAGATGCAGCCTCAGCCCCCTTTTGATGACATTACTTTGTGCTGACCTGCAGGCATACCTCCCAGAAGATGGTTCCTCAGTTCTGCTGCTGGTCACTTACTGATCCATCACAGCTGATTTTTTTTTCAGCCCCAGCTAACCAGGATCGATTACCTCAGGTTTAACTGTAGTGGTTCTGGCTTCCTAGTAATTGGTTTTGACTCTTTAGCGACAGCTGACAGAAATCACAGCTTCTCAATTAAAAAAAAATCACATGAACAGCCCTGATGGGGGGTGGAGGGAGGGTCGTTGCTCCCCTCTGAAATTTCACTAGCCAGGTCTATACCTCTCTCAATATTTCTATCTTCCAATTTTCTACAGCAGGTCACTAAGTTCTGAGCAGTCAATAGCTTTTTCAGCTCACTGTTGCAAACAATTTTGTAGTCCTCCAACAAAATGGCATGGTCAGGTCCATCACAGTCGCGTTCACTCTTGTATACCAATTCTTGTCCTAGTTAGGTCTCTCCATTGGTGTGAGAAAATGCTGACTGTACCAACTTAGGGGAGGAAAGGGTTTATTTCATTTTACAACACACAGGTCACAGCACATCACTGAAAAAAGTGAGGGTAGGGACTCAAAGCAGGAGCCTGGAGGCAGGAGCTGATGCAGAGGCCATGGAGGGTGCTGCTTACTGGCTTGCTGCACAAGGCTTCCTCAGCCTGCCTTCTTACAGAACCAGGATCATCTGCCCAGGAATGACACCACCCCCAGTAGGCACCACCTATCAATCATTAATCAAGAGAGTGCCCTATAGACTTGCCTACAGGCCAATCTGGTAGAGGTATTTGCTCAGCTGATATTTCTCTTCCCAGATGACCCTAGCTTATGTCATAGTGACAAAACACTAACCAGCACAGTCACAGTGTCCTCCAGATACCAGGCCACTCTTTTTTTTTATTTTTTATTTTTATTTTTTTTTAGGCCACTCTTTTCATGTTGTTTGATATCTTGAAGCCGCTAGGTTTGTTGCAGATAGACCCACGAGAAGGCGTGAATGTTCTTTGCCCTATTATTTTATTTTGGTTGGTTATAAAATACATCTTCTCAATGAAACCACATTGTATAACAGCTTTTTAAAAAGCTTAGAGTTCCAGATATGCTTGCCAAAATAGTGATGGTTAAGCCCTGCTGTAGCCAAAATACTTTAAGGAATGAAATATAAGGAGTGTAAGAACAGAAGGAGGGATAAGAATTAATGATTGGCAGGTGGTGGTAAAATAGCATAATTTAACATCTTGTATTATCGAGTTCTGTTTCATGATGATTTTAAGTCAGTTTTGAGGTTTTATTTATTTATTTTTTCCTGCTGAGAAATAGCCATGCACACATCATTGTTACTTGGAGTGAAGTCTTTTCTAAGCATCTAACAAACAAATTAATGTTGGGAGCACAGCCTGTTTGGAATAGATGACATTGTGTGAGAACTCTCAGGGGCAGACTTCTATTCCAATACGGCTATAAGATGGAAAGTGACCTATATAAATCAGCACGGGGAATGCACTAGGGCAAAGGCCAGGGAACAGCAGGCAAAAGCTTCCTAGTGTTCCATCTCCCCTCCTACCCAACAGAGTCACAGACAGCTACAAGGCTTAACTCTTGGGAGAGCGAGGACTTTGGAAACACAGGTAAGCAGCCACAGGTGCTCACTGAAGTTCTTGGAACATGTTGCCAAGGGTCAGTCAAATGGAATGTGTGTGTGATTGGCTCTAATTAGGTGTATTCTATCCACTTGTGGTCACACTGATTCAGATGGCTTAGTGCTCACACACACACACAATCACAGCTACTAGAAGCCATATTTCTGCATTAGATACTTCACCAAATGGATAGAGCATGGCTCAGAGCCTCAGGCATATGAAAACAGTGTGTCAGCTAAGATGTTCCAAAGCCCCAGAGGCCATTTCTCCAGAACATGGGGGCTTTGCTTTCTTTTGAGTGCAGGGTCTGAACAAATTGAGCCTAGTGAGATAATTGTTTATTCTACAGTCCTCTTTGATGCAGACCACCTAACTGGGATGACAACACATTGGTGTTTACTACCATCAAACCTCTAATGGGGTCAGTAAAGAGACGATAAGGCAATAGCTGTTTTTTATTGTTTTGTTTTCAAATAGTGAAAATGTTTGGTCTTAGGTTTTGCTGGATGATTATCTTGGGAGAAAGGATTTGGCTGTAAAGGGAGCACAGGACTGTTGATTGGCGTAGCCTTTGCTATGGCATGCTCCTCTCATAACTGACAAACAAGTGATGAAGTCTCCCTACATAGCCATTAAATGAATGATATCTTCTTTAATTTCTGTCAGACCAGTGAGTCCCAGACCTGCTTTTATGCTATTATTACTTAATGTAGGCTTCTCAAGGCCCAGAAATAATCTTCAGACATCACTTTAGAACTGATATTTGAAAGACTTTGGGAGTGATTTTTGATGCACAGAAGCTAAAGACCATGGAATTGATCTAGAGGGGACAGAATTAGGGAAATACTAACTTTCCAACTTACAAACTGCAGCCACAATGTCTTCTGTTCTGTCCATCAGATGCAGTAAGCTCTCACACTTCCTTTGCCATGACATTCCTGGGCTGGCTGATACACTTAACTGAGGCATGGAATTGGCATATATGAAGACTGACCCTGCCTTCTGCTCACGGATCGATACTTTTTAAAAACTGGGTTTGAGTAATGCCTAGGCATTATTCATTCTAGTGTGCTGTCAAAATTGAGACCCGTGCTCTATCTAAAAAGTTCATGTTCCCGTGGTCTCAATATTCAGTTAAATTAGGAAATTGGGCTACCATGGTTTGAAATCTAAGGGGATAAATATTACCTTGGATGCCCGTGGTCTCTGTGAAGGTGACAATTGATCTGAAATAGAGAGGAGGTGAAAACCTGGGGGAAGGGCATACCGTGCTGAGTGAATGTCAGGGCGAAGAAGGTGAGGGAGACTGTTGTGTTTAACAGACGGCAAGGGAGACACTGCTGCTGCCCTCTATAGATTGTTCGAAGACATCCCTTACAGGGTGTGGAAGGTTAACACACCCTCTAAGAGTGTGGAAAGGAAGGGGAAAACTGGAGGAAAATCCTTGAGGAGTTGAGACAGAAGGGCCCCAGAGGTCACGTGGCAGGAATGAGTTTTGAGAGGCCGCTTTTCCCTCAGATCAAGAGCGACTATGTAAAGATGTTATGTACATACCTCACTTGAGTCAGATAGGCAGTGTTTTTTTTCCAGCCTTTTTCATACTTGTACGAAGACTACATGCTTCCTTAAGTTCGGCCCATGCTTCTCCAAGATTCAACTGCAACAGCGTTAGGAATTGCTTTCCCAGCGTTACCTTGCCTTTCTGTCCTAGCTTCCTAGCTACACTTGCCTTGTCTCTTCTTGGCTGTTTTTACTTGTTTGATGCCCTATCTTCTTCAACTGGAACATTCTCCAAGTTTTCTGGTCCCTCCAGTGCCTCGTCACTGGGGCCACCAGCACATTCTCTCCAGTTATCTGTAGATCACTAACCCAGACTCTCACTTCTGTACCATCTATTTAACTCACAGCTGCTTTAATAATATTCTCCAGACACCTTGATTCCTGTAGCTCATATCAAGTTGCCCACAGTGATGGTTATCAGGAAAGCATGATTCCGCCATTGGCTTCTCTTAGCCCCTTGGCTTAACTGAATCAGCTAATAGATAGCCGTTGAACTTTTTCTATGAGGACACTGTTGGCAATGGATCACATTTATGTTTATCATAAGAATTCTTGACTTTTTAGCACAGCTGTTTTCATCTTTATTCTCTCTCTGCTCCCCCACCCCTCCTACAGTGTTTAGTTTTTGTTATTTGACTCCTGAGTGTGGAATTGCATAGGTTTTGTTTAGGATGGAAGGACACATCCGTCCTGGCCACAAGCAGAAGTCTGCACTTTGTGTTTTAAGACAAGGAATAGCATCCATCTGAGACAATATCTTATGTGGTTCAGTGGTTCATTTAGTATCTATCCCGGTTTCTACATTTAAATCATTTTTTAAAACTTCTGATAATCCCTTCTGTCTGAGTAGCTACTCCGTAAACATTTTCTTTCTTTTTTGGGAGGCGAGGGTGTGGATAAAGACTTCCCCAGAGCTCAAGGGAGATAGAAAAAAGCAAACCTTTGCTCAGCTCTGTTCCTTATCCCTCATGCCTTCGTCTCTCAACTTTCATGATGATTTATTGACTTGAAAAACAAGGAGGTAAAGAAACAATGGAGCTGTGTCTGTGTGGTCACAGCACTGTGCACAGTGTTATCATGCAATCTGGAGAAGATGTGTGTGGGAACAGTCTTACATGTTTATCAGCCATGTGAATTGCAATGTCTCGCTTCAGTAAAGGAAGTAAGTAGATTAAACTTTGCTGCCTCCATAAAGGGCCCTTGGATGGAAAGCCCTGTGCTCCTAACTTGAAAGTGGCTTGTTTGGGTGGGTAATTCAATTTCTTTGGCTTAGGTTATTATTAGAGGATTGGGTTAGTGTATGAGCCTCCAGCCTCATGGATGTGATCATACCATTATGTCATGACTTTCAAGTTGTTTGAAGTGAACTGCTTATTTTATTAGAAAAATGTCTGGACTTTTGGGAGAGAGCCAGCATGTCTCAAAGTTCATGTATTGTGAATAATGGATGCCTTTTCTCTCCCCTGTAAATACACCCAGCATAGATTTGTATTGCTGTTCACCAAATTTGCAATCCAGAGAGCTTTATAGATTCAGTACAGACGCCTGGTTCTGGTCCTTCTCCATTGTCATGGGAGTCTACCTGGTAATGTTGCACCAGCCACTAACCCCAAGCTTTTGATACCCACCCCCAAAGGAAACATCTCCTGCCTTCTTCCAGCTTCGTAGCTACTGTGTCTGGCACGCCTTCACTCCTGTGGGCTTTTCCTTCTCCTCCCCAGGGATCTGGCACTGAAATAGTTTCCATGCCATGCAAGACAGGCAAACACATTATTCAGGATCAAAACAACCTGCTTTCTTTTTTATTCCAGGATCTTTCTGTAAATCAGTAACATCTGTCAGCAACACGAAACCTGCAGGCTTTATAAAAAAAAAATGTATTTCCGTAAGGACTCTTGCAGCCTCCACTTCTCACTGATCTGACATAATTTAACCTGGGCACTGCTCTGCATCTATTTACCTCGAAGTTTCCATGTATTGTTTACAGGCTATTTTTGGAACCACGGTGGGGAAATTTCCCATGTACAGCACATTTCTCAGGAAAACCATGTGTTTTTAGTGAATCTTCAAACAGCACGGTGCAATGGATGCTAATGTGAGGAATCTCTCTCTCTCTTCCTTTCTTTTCATTCCTTGCACTCTGGGCCAGGAAGCTTTTTTTTTTTTTTTCTTTTGCCACACACTGGCGGCTGAATACTAACGTGCTCTCTGGCTGCCTGTCAGAACAATGGCAAACCAGCTGAACAGCACACCTGTCGGCTCTTGGCAATCAGGGAGGGCGAAATGACTAACATTGTTTTCCCAGTGCTTTTTCCTTGATGAGCGTGTCACCTGCTACAATTCTTTTTCCTTTGGTTCCACAAAGGCTTAAATTTCCCCCCTAAATGTATCTAGGGAATAAAACAGTTTTTACTGCTGGTGCTAATAAAACAGCTTCCTTTAGGGAAGGTAAGCTTTCTTGCAGGAGGTGATTCATTGCTGTCTCTCCACCCTTTCTCCACACAGGTCCCCTTCAGCCTCCCTGGCAACTGACACCGAGTTCCTCTTTTCTAATCCCTGCTTTGCATCTGTAAGCGGTTTCCCTCTGCAGCCACTCTGGTTTCCTAGAGGCAATCCAAAAGCCCCTTCAGCTAATGGCTCATTTAGCGATCAATTTGTCAAATAATGTTCACAGATGTTTTTCTGATGGAGCAGCATGCAGGGCAGGTAATGACTGAGTGAGTGATCACTTGTGTAGGTGACAGGATCAAGGCTCTGCCTCGCCACATGGCTCAGAGGTTGAGGTTGCTGGTCAACCCTGTGAGAGAACAAATTTCCTTTTTATTTTTCAAACATTAAAAGAACCCAGTGATTCCATTTCACTTGAGACCTGGACTGGCAGCTTAATCAGTTCCACACTGGAAGAGCCACACTGATATGATGTGTAGGTGCAATTTAAAGCAGTGTCTCCTTTGACTGAGCTTCCTAGTTTGGGGGCTTTGATCAAAACTCTGGGGCTGGGTACATAAAAAGCTCACAAAATATTATACATGCCATAACATCAGAGTTGCTTCAGACAGTCTTGATACCTGTTGACATTTTGCAGCTTCAAACACATTTCAGAATCAGTCCAAAAGGACATGGGTTTTATAAAAAAAAAAAAAAAACATGGAAAGCTTTGTAGCCATTAATCTAGAATAATCTGTCAAAGGTCTAGAAGAATGGAATCCAGCTGAATTTTGTCTAAGCCAGGCTGGGAGTGTGAGCCAAGCTGTCCAAGATTCCCCAAGCAGTCTGAGCTATGGTTGCTTTTGTGGCCTTGAATTGTTTCCATCAGCTTGAAAAGCATTATAAAACCTACAATCAAGTTCGTTTCTGGGGCATTGTGTTTTGAATACTGTTTAATAGGGTGTGACAAAGCCACATACTTTTTCCACATGTCCTTAAGATGTAGACAGATCTTATGCGGTGCTGGGCAGGGCATCAAGTACCGTGAACAGTACCAGAAGCTTTGGAATCAGAAAGGAAGGAACAGCCACAGACAGCTTGGAATGTTCAGAGTATGAGGAGAATTTTAAATTTGCTACTTACCAAATCCTCTATCCTTTACTCTCAACCTACTTGGGAATTGGCAAGAGATAAACAAATCTAATTATTTCATATGCAAAAGAGAGAATCTTGTTTCAGAATAGAAAAGATGAGCCTGAGTACAGATGGACAGAAGACATTTAATGAGAACATTAATAAGCAGAGATGGGCTGGCCATCCGCAGCTGCGGGGGTTGTGGAGTAAGGATTTCTGTTCCCTTTTGATGAGCAGAAATTGAATGGCTCTTCCAACTTGATGCCCCAAACCTTTTTTTTTCCCTTTTCTGTCTCTCCTCAAATGAGCAGGCTCATTTATTTTAATGAGAGTTTTTGACTAAGGAGAGAATGCAGTTCAGCTCTGCAACTGCTCTTAATCCATTTATCCGATGTCTGAATTTTCTCTCTGTTGTGGGTGTACTGTCTTCTAAGGCTGTATTGGATGGCTATGGAACCAGGTTTGACCACTGCTTGTTAAAACTGCTAAATTTGCATACTCTGGATATTTCATTGATTGGCATGCTTACGATAGGGATATTTTAGGTGACTTACAGGGAAATAGACTGCTTAGCTCTAACAGATCACAGATCGTGTGCTAGAACGGGTGACCCAGGGATCGTTAAGATGCTTTTGAGGTGTGCCAACCCCCAGCACTCTGCTCAGAGCAGGGAAGGGTGAACTCTTCTTCATGAACTAGCCAGGGCAGTGTCTTCTTAGCCTGACCTCCATGTGCAGGACACCAGGAGGCTGTAATTCCTTATTAGCTTAGATGTCGAGTTTTCACTTGGAAATGTGTCAAGGATGTGTGAATAATTTCTCATGAGCAAATTAATATTGACATTCTCTGGACTCATTTATTAAGCACTGCTTTAGCTCTTTAATTTGTCAAGACAGGTCTTTGTGTTAGGTTAGGGTGCTCTTATTTTATAAGTGAAGTATCTAAAGGTTGGAGAGATGAAAACACTTGCTAATTCAAGCAGTAATCAGAGCTGAAATCTCTGAAATTCATTTTGTTAGATGGAAGGAGGAACCTCAGCAGGTCCTCCCCATAGACAAGGCAGCTAAGGAATGCTGAGTGGGAGAGATAGTCTTTCCAAAGGATCAGTCACTGACTGGTTTTCCAATACCAAGTAGACAGCCCTGAATTCACACATATGCAAGTAACATTACATAGACAGGGCAGATTGTATTTATATATTTAAGTGGACATATGCACACACACACACGTAACAGTAACAACTAAAGAAAAAGTCACCATGGTTTTAAAAGGGAGCAAAGGGAGATCCATGGGAGACGGGAGTTGGGGGAGGGGAGAAAAAAGAAGAGGAGGAAAGGATATAATTAAATTTTAATTAAAAAATAGAATAAATTCTTTTAAAAGTATCTTGTTATAAAGACAAAGAGCCCAAGAATTTCAAAGAAAATGAATCCTTCGCAATCACACTCATTTTATTAGACACATTTTAGACATCTTCCCAACAGCACCCCATGGGCACGAGCTCCTCTCTCGGACCTGTCATGCTGCCTCGTTGTTATAACATATTCACCTTCATCTTTTTTTTTTCTTTCGGAATTTTGAACTGAATGAGCTAGTCAGCGGCCTGAGTGGCAGATATTATATCCCTTGGAACGGGCTGTATTGGGAGAAGACCTCGTGACTATGGGGTGCCATGATCGAGTCTTGAGGTGCAGTTAGAACGGATACAGTATTACACCAGAGATAACATGACAAGGGCCTTGAAGAGAGAGAGAGAGAGAGAGAGACTTTCCTTCAAAAAAAAAAACTTCATAGCTTAAAGTGAAAGTTAAGGTAGCTGCCAAACACAAAACGAGGTACTGAGGAATGAGGGAGGCCGGAGTACAGAGAAAGAGCCTTCAGAGAAGCTCCACAAACAAGGGGGCTTTCTGATTTCTAGAGACTCACAGGAAAGTTTCTGCCCCATGACATAGTTTGGCCCAGCATATGTGACCAGGAGCCAGGTACTTCGTAAGAAAGACCAGTAATTTATCTTGCAGATGTGAGGTGGAAGGGCTGGCTGCTTGAATCTTCCCAGGGAGATTTGATCTGTGTGCTCTGATCTTCACAGCAGGTGCCTGTCGGCAGCCCGCGTTGTGGTTTGAGGTCCGTGATCAAACAGCATATTCATCAAGGAATTAACATGATATTAACATTCCAGTACTTGACCATTCATTCTTGTAATGGCCCCAGGGAGGGCTGAATCCTCCCAACCTGTATGAGGAGGATTTTTCTTTAATAGAGCTAATCATATTTTCAACTTCTTCTGTGTCAGTTTTGGAACCTATTTTTTAACAAGGAATTAATGCATTTGCATGGTTTATGATATTATTTTCTCTTTCTTTTACTTTTTAAAAATGTATTTATTCACTTTCCATCCTGATTGCAGCCCCCTCTCCTCCCAGCCTTCCCTTCACACTCCTTCCCATCCATTCTCCCGTTCCCTTCTGGCAGAGAAGGGAGAGGTCTCCCATGGGTACCAACCCACCCTGGCACATTTAGTCGCTGCAGAACTAGGCACATCCTCTCTTACTGAGGCCAGACAAGGAAGCCCAGTTAGGAGAATAGGATTCAAAGAGAGATATCAGAGTCAGAGAGGGCCCCTGCTCCAGTTGTTGATGAATCCACATGAAGACCAAGCTGCACATCTGCTCCTGTGCAGGGAGGACCAGTCCATGCATGCTCTTTGGTTGATGACTCAGTCTCTGTGAGCCAAGTTACTTTGTAGGTCTTCTTGTGGAGTCCTTGACCCTCTCCAGCTCTCTCAATTGATCCTCTAGCTCTTCCACAGGACTCCTTGAACTCTATCTATGATATTCTGTTCATGATATTCTTTTAATAAATGCTGAATCTGAAGTGGTATCTCTTTCAACCAAAAACATATTTGTTTGTGCAATAATATATTTTAAAATGCCACACACAACAGATCTGGAATGAAGAGCTTTATTGTACAGGGCATGGGAAGAAAGAGAGAGAGAGTGGGAGAGCATAGGAGAAGAGCGAAAGGGGGATGGGGTGAGGTGCCTCAGGAGAGAAAAGTTAGAGAAGGGGAGGGAAACTGAAGCAGAGGGGGCAAGAGAGGAGAGAGAGTAAGAGAAACAGAGATAGAGAGGGATTGTGAGAGAGCATCGGTGAAGAGAAAGAGGGGGCTGTTAGGGGGTACCCCCAAGAGAGAAAGAGAAAGCAGGGAAGGGCAGAAAAACTGAGGCAGAGAGACTGCACTGATGGGCCTGTCCTTTATTATCTGGTGCATACACTTGTTGGTGGCAGGTGATGACATCACAGGTTCCTAAGCAACCTAGGAGTGGGCTAGTGCATTGGCTTCTAAACTAACAGTTTTCTTTCTTTCTTCCTCCTCTTTCTCTCTTCATTATTTGGGTTGAGCTGACAACTAATTTTACAAATAATTCCCATAAACACGTGTTAGCTTTTCCTCCTTATTATCTGCGCTTGGTCTTCATCAAAAGGCTGGGAATTGATCCCCTCTCCTTACACTATTTGCTTAAGAAAAGAGATAGTAATGGACCAGACTTCATTAATTTCTGTTCTCTCTATTCTTTACATTCTCCTTTTAATATATTTAGTTTCCTCTTTCCTACTTTCTGTCTTCTTAAGGTAGGTCATGATTTTATAGTTTTCTTCTTTTTAAAACTATAAATTTCCTTCCAACTGCTATTTCAGATGTATACTACAAATTGATATATACTTTCATTATTATGCAATTAAGTTTTTATTCGTTATTACTCGGTTTCTTTTTTGAGTTCTTTGGTCCTTGGTTAGTTAACAATGTGTAGTTCAGGGACTGGGGACATAGATGGCTCTGGAAGATGTTTGTTGTACAAATAAGAGCATTTGTCATAGAAATAATTCAAATTAAAATCTTCACTATGTACGTAAAAGCCAGAGATCACTAACATACCGATAGCCCACACGCTGCACAGGGAGACAGGTAGCCCTGTCTTGTTTACCAGCCAGCATAACCAAAATGGTGTGCTCCAGGTTCATAAGAGAGTTGGTCTCAATAGGATGGAAAGCAACAGGCATTCACTCTCAAGATCCTCTCTCTTCCTCTACACGCATGCGTGTGTGTAAATACCGCACCCACACACACAGAACGATTCATAGACATACATACATATGTAGCTTAATTTATGAATGTTTGGAAAGCCACGCTGTTATTAATTTCTGATGTTGTCTACTAACACCACACGTCACATCCTGCAAGGTTTCAAGTGGCAGTGTTGCCCTCTTGATGCTCAGCCTGTGTTAACATGAACTTGGAAAGAATATTATTGAATATGATTTACTCTAATGTCAATTAACTTGGTCATAGTGTTGGTCAAGTGTTTTTTATATAACCTCACTACTATTACCAAATATTTTTTCATATTAATTGCTAAAAAACACTTTTTAAGTTTCTATCTGTAGTTGCAGATCCTTTTCTGCACCTCACTTTAATTTTGTGATTATTATTTCATGGGGTTTGAATCTGTGTTATTGGAAGCATATGAATTTGTTTTGTTTTCTTGCTACATTGATATTAATATATGTAAAATATTAATTATAAGTACAAAATATTCCATCTCCAGTAATCCTGTCTTGACATTTACCTTGTTAATATTAATAGAGGCCCACTGTTTTTTTTCAATGCTTTCTATTTACATGGGATATCTTTTCATCATTTTACTTTAAATTGATCTTTGTTTAATAAATCATAGAATATAGAGTATCCAGACATGCAAGTATTAATCATTCATGGTTCACAATTAAGCTACATTACTATTTAATAATACTTTCCTACTTTTATTCTGTAAAACCCATACTACTTCAACCATATTCAAAGTTGTTACCAAGAAAGGGTGATGAGTTGGTTGAAGAGAGATCGTTGGATTTCCTCTGTCTCGGTGTCCTGAGAAACAGAGAGGAATGTGCTAGTTTGCTGGTATAGGCAGCAGTTGTAGGGGTGAAGGAAAGGGTTAAAGAAGTATGCTAGATGAACATTGGAGAAATTGAGAAATTTTATGTCAAACACAGTTAGCTAAGAGACAATATCTTGTTTGGGAAGAGGTTGAATTAATATAAAATAAATGAATTTAAGAGACAGAACTGCATTTTTATAAGGGGCACATTTGAATGGTACTTGATGTTGCTGGAATGCTCTGGGTTGATGCTGAAAGTCAGTTTCTTTGGCTGCACGGTAGTGGTTGTGTGGTCCTGTGAGCAAGCTCCATGGTTCTCACCAGCAGCAGGAGATGCCTCTGCTCTGGAATGCACGATCAAGTGGGCTTTAAAATTAAGTCAGAGCTGGGGTTTTGAGTCAACTGATTATGATAAGTTCCCAGAATTGTTTAGTCTCAGTCCTATTTAGTTTTGAATATATCTTGTCTTAATTATGTCTCTAGGATAAACCACACAGACACACACACACACACACACACACACACCTGTTTGAAGGAACCACAGACACGTTTACACATCTGAGAGAAACCCAGGCAAGTGAGTCCCGAAAGATGAATATCTTAAAAACAATCAGACCTGCACTCCAAAGTGCTTCACTAGATTCTTAAGACTCAAAGGCAAAAGAGCTGGGAAAGATGAATTTCTTTCATTTTTAAAGAACAGAATTTTAGTTCGTGATATCATGATATAACAAGGAATAAGGCCTCTTGCAAACACTCTAATTCATCAATTAAGAACGCCATAAAGACACGTCCTAGAAATGCAGGGAAAATAGACACCAAAACCTTCTACAGACTGCGGTGGAGCGTGGTCAGTACTGTCTCTGATTAGGTCAAAATAAAAGGACTGTCTTGTTCACCTGCTCGCTGGAGCCCAGGGACCGTGCACGTGGGCAGGCATTGTCGAGGCAGCTATGCCTTTCCACTTGTTTTTCATGTATGTTTGGTTGGCAATGCAGCTGCCTAATAAGACATTCATAAGCATCGCAAAGCACAGTCTGAAAAGCAAGTGGTAAAAATAGATTTAGATGTCCTGGATAGAGGGATGATCAAATGTAGATGATAACATAGCTATGATTAATATATTCAGAAAAACATATCAAGATGGGAAATTTTACCAGAAAACAGGATGTTATTATAAAACATCAAATAGAAATTGTAACACAAAGACTTCTCAAATAAAGGAGTCATCCATAATCTCTGAGCTCTCTCATCAGCCCTCTCCCATCTCTATTGTGAATCCATGTTTCTTTGAACCAATTTTCTATTTCTTTTCTACAGTGATCGTCTCTGTGAAAAGAATAAACACTGATATATCTCCAGATAGTCAGAGCTAAGCATAAAGTATAACAGACTTGTGAAACTTCATCATCTTATAAGAGGAAAATTAGAGATCTCATGATTTGATTGAATATATGTTTCCAAGCTATTTTTTAAATCATCTTTAGCATTTCTGAGGTAATGCTAGCATTTCTAAGTTTTCTTTTAAAGGAGTCTTCTTCCACTTGTGCAATTCAGTATTTTATTATTTCTCAAATAAAGGAGTAATTTTGATCTAATCAGAGTCTGGGCTGACCAACCTTAATTTTTGAATATAAATGTTTCTATCGTGACAGTGCTGTATTTAAGAAATTTGCAAAAAACCGAAACAAAACAAAACCAAATTACCCATTTTAAGTTTGTTGCAAATCCAACACTACCTTCCGATGTCTAATATGTTTTCGAGGTAAATCTAAGGAAGTACATGTCTTGCTGTGGTATCACGCTGTTGTCATCTTTGGTTGTTACACAAAAGTATCGTCGACTTTTATATTAGTTTTCTGTTGCTGTGAGAAAATGCCCTTACAAAAAGAAAGTTACAGAAGAAAAAACATTTTTTCTGGCTTATAGTTTTGGCTATATCATTTTATGTATTTCATCACGGTGGGGAAGGCAGGGCAGCAGGAGTGTGAGCCAGCTCAAGAGGAAGCAGACTTGCTACATTTCATCCGTTCACAGGAGAGAGGCGAGGCTGGGGCTGGGTTAGGGAATAATCAGGAAATGGAGGTAAACTGTAAAACGTAAAGCTCACCCCAGCGTGACATAATTCCACCAGCAAGTTTCCACTTCCCAAAGATTCCATAACATGGGGTTGCGGATTTAGTTTAGTGGTAGAGTGCTTGCCTAGCAAGTGCAAGGCCCTGGGCTCTCATTCAAACTGCAACACCTACTTACTTGTAATTCATTCATTCTGCCATCCGGCTCTGAGTGACTACTATGATATTCTCATACTGAAGAAATTAGAAATTTAGTGGTAGAGACAGACTTTCCTTATCTCATAGAGGTTGAGTAAAGATTTGGGAAAGCAGTCTTTAGAAACAAAGGGAATGTTGAAGGAGTCTTGAAGGTTAATAGGGTGCAATGAAGTAGAAAAATAGAGAGGGATGTGCAAATAGGAGTGCAATGATGTTTTTGTGGGAGGTGGTTTTAGCCTTCATAGTAAACGCTAGGCAATGGCGTCTCCTAGAGTTCCTCATGGACTGGCCTCTGGCTGGACATCTGCTTTGTGGAGGTGAAATGACTGTGCTCTGTGTTCTACACTATCCTCCCTCCTCACCCCAAAGTCTTCCCAGCTCTTGTTCTTCCCTGAGGCTGCTTCCCTGTGATGCTCAACTTGGGCTGGAGAAGGCTGAATGCAGATATCTCCTGCTAAAGCACCCAGTACAGCATGCAAGGTTCATAGCTGAGTAAGACTAGTGATGACAATTCTCCCCTAGAAGCCTGCTCTGACATCATGAAACTTAGTCAGCATGTAAGAAGCTTCTAAATCAAGTCAGTTCAAGATAAGTTCTCTGTCTGTCAACCAAATTGAGTAGGATCTTCAGCAATATTTTATTGCTATATATTTTTTTGAAGGACAGCATAGCTTACACTTGCCTTGAATTCCCATATACCAGACTAGCCTTGAACTCACGGCAATTTTCCTGCCTCAGCCTTCAAGTGTCAGGATTATAGGCTAGAGATACCATAACTAGCTAATAGATATGCTCTTAATAAATACTAATTGAGAACCAGAAACTCTAACAATATGATTGGTAGCTATATTCAGTGTCGGGTGTCTCACTGCAGTTTCTGTTAAACATGTTATTTATTTTCTGGGTTTGCTATTATCTCTGTCTGAACACTGGAAATGGGCAGAGTCTGGATTCTGTATTAGTTGGCTTTCTGTTTCTGTTATAAAACACTGTGACTAAAGTGACATAAAATGAACGGCTTATGGTAACAGAGGAATAAGAGTCTGTCATGGCAGGGAAGCATGGTGGCTGGAGTAGAAGCTGAGGTTAGTATCTTAAACCACAAGCAGGAAGCAGAGAGGACAATTTGAGCGTGGCCTATGGCTTTGAAACTTTAATTACAGTGACATACTTCCTCCAGCAAGGCCATGCCTCCTAAGTCTCCCTAAACAGTGCCACCAACTGGGGACCACACACACACACACACACACACACACACACACTCTAGGGCCTATTGTGGTACTTGTAATCAAACTGCCACATCGTCTGATGTGCCAAATTTCCCCAGCTGAGTCTAATATGTATCAAGAGTTGAGAACCATGGGCATATCTTTGAGCTGGAGCTAACCTTATACCATCATTACTCAAGAGTTGATTGACTTTCTTATGAAGTCCCTAGGAATGAAAGCATGTATGAGAGTCTTTTGTTTTATATATGTCTTGGTGAACTGTGATTTCCCCAACTTTGGTAAACGAAACCATGAAATAATGCTTTGTGCCATTTATTGTCAGCTGACACAGGAATTGTATTTCTCCTTCTGATGAGTTTCATTAGGTATGCAGATTGGGGATGGATTTTAAGAGTGACAAGTCATGACTATAGAGAGAGGAGACAGATCATGTTTCAGCAACATGACAGAAATGATGGAAATTCTCAGAAACTTGCTGGCAGTCAATTCATTGACAAGAGCCACAGATCATGTTGACGCCTTGTTAGCTGTCATCCTGTTATTTAAAACTGAAGGCTTCAGATTAGGAGGATGGTCTAACCTACATCAAAGTGGAAATGAGACGTGAGAGTTGGGTTCTTCTTAAGAGGGAGGTTGATTAGTCACTCACAATCTTGACTCACCATATGGATCAGTGGTTCTCAACCTTCCTAATGCTCCGACTCTTTAATACAGTTCCCCATGTTGTGGTGACACTTCCAACCATAAAATTATTTTCATTGCTACTTCATGAACTATCAATTTGCTACTGTTATGAATCACAATGTAAATATCTGTGTTTTCTGGTTGTCTTTGGGGACCCCCATGAAAGGGTCATTAGACCCCCAAGGGGGTCACAGCCTGCAAGTTGAGAACCAGTGGCATAGAGAGCCATATATTACTTGGTGCCATGGATTCCAGTTTAGAATCATAGAAGTTACAGGGAACCTCACCAATTTATGGTTTGTATAAACTGTTAAATTTCGGGTTTATTTGTCTCAGGTTCCCAGGCTTAACAAATACATATATAAGAGGCCCAATTAAACATGAATTAATTAAAAAATTAACATAACTAAGTCTTAAATGTTAAATGCCCCCAAATACTTATTATTTTTAAATCTGAAATTAACTTTTAACTACATTTTATCCAGCAATTTTCTTTCTTACCCTATTCTTCTGGGGGATTTTGGCAGAACTGACCTGTAGAAAATGATTCTGACACTATACTCTGAGATCTGTCCTTCGCCCAGATTCTCTGTAAGGCACAAAAGCAAAATACATATCTATGCTTTTACCACTGTAGACTCAAGAGAGTCATGGTGTAGAAGCGAGAAGACACAGATAATGATCATCCACTCACTATTTTCCTCATCATCTGTTAAGTTTGTCTTTCACATTTTGTCAAAGGGCCCATGAACATGACCTTGTAGTAGTCTCTAAATTTGTAATCCCTTAGCGGTGTATTTTCTCCATTTTCCTTCTCAGACTGGATTCCATGATTCACCTTTTAAACTTTGTTCTTTATTACACTCTCACATGTTTATTCTCCTGACGTGTCTAGTCAAGGATGCTGATGAAGGGGATATCAGGACCTTTGATTCTTTATCTGCCTAAGCGCACCTCCTCTTCCTTCCAGAATCCCCTATAGGGAATCCCTAGTCTGGTGTTGGTGAATGCGAGATGATAAGCTGTTTTTCTCAAGTCTTCACAGGCAGCAGCTAGCCTTCTACTTTGGCTTTGCCTTGAGTTGTGATTTGACTGTGACTTGGTGTCCAGCTGGTGGCGCTGTCTGGGAAGATTGTGGATCTTTTAGGACACCTACCCTCCCTGGAAGAAGTGGGTCACTGGGCGTGGCCTTGAGACACTTCCTATTGGCCCTCTGTTTTCTCATTAGACATAGGGGGCGACCAACCACCCGCTGCTTCTCAAGCCCCCACCCCCCCTCCCTGACGAACTGCATCCTTTGGAACTGTGAGTCAAAACAGACCTTTCCTTGCTTTTGTCAGTTATTTGTCATAGCCAGGAGAAAAGTTACCTGTAACACCCTTCCCCCCACCCCACCCCCAGAACGGAGTGTGAAGAGTTCTGTCAGCAGAGGTGCAGTCCTGATGACTGTTAGCAGCTACTTTACCAGTGTTCTCATACTTGACGCACGCAGAGTCCCACAAATCTCTTGGCGCTTCCCACGCCATCTGAGGTGGGGTGACTTCTACAGCGGAGGCTAGTGAGGCCTTGCAGTGCTCACCTGCCACTAGGCACTGACGTGACAGCTCCGGCGGTGCCAGTGAACCAGTTCCGAGTCACGGCCACAGGCGTGAGTTGCAAACCCAGATTGCAGGGAGTTTACCGTTGGGAGGATACTTGAAATGGAAAAAAAAAAATTGATACAAATTGCAGTATTTAGGAATCAGGTTTTCTTTCTCACCCCTTTAACAATGGGGTTTGTTTGTAAATATTGAAAAGTTAAAAGCCTTTTAAACACAAGTTAACCTTTGAAATCATGTAATCATGTTTATTGAATACTATATTTTATTTATTCTTGGTTATTGTATATAACTGTTCCTTCCTCCATCCCAGGTTACAATTCACTCTTAGCTGAACTCAAAACAATTTGGAGTTCGGAAGAATGTCATTTTGCTGTCAGAAAAGCAGTTCATGTAAAAACAGTTAGAATGCAGGGCTTTTTGTTGTTGTTGGGAGGAGCAAAAGGGATGATTGACAATGTTGTCACATTACAAATCCTGGAGTTAGCCATTTGAATGCAGATCAACTCAAGCAGAATTTTTGAGAAGCAGTACTGAGGGTACCCTGGACAAGCTGGTCCTTCTGAGTTGACAGTTATGAAGTAGCAACAAACTAATGTTATGGTTGGAGTCACCATAATATGAGGAACTGTATTAAAGGGCGGCAACATTAGGGAGGGTGAGGACCACTCACCCAGAGAGTATGTTGATGTCCAGCAAAGAGGGCAAAACTACATCTACAAATGTGGCCTTGCAGTGGCCTGACAGGAGCCATTCCCTCTGAGACACTGAATTCCAGCTGGCGGTACTCACTGGAGGGCAGTGCACCCCAGATGAACCCTGCTTCCACTATCCTCCCAGGGCATGCCACTCTAAATACGGCACCTTGGCATCTGCAAAAACTGCAGAAGCAGGAAGGCTATTCTCATCTTCTCCTACCCCTTTCCTCTTGAAGTAGGGCATAAGATCTCCTGTGACATGCTGGAGAGGTTGTGGAGAAAGAGGAACCCTCCTCCATTGCTGGTGGGAATGCAAACTTGTACAACCACTCTGGAAATCAATGTGGCGCTTTCTTAGACAATTATTAATAGTGATTCCTCAAGACCCAGCTATACCACTCCTAGGCATATATCCAAAAGATGCTCAAGTACACAATAAGGACATTTGTTCAACTATGTTCGTAGCTGCTTTATTTGTAATAGCCAGAACCTGGAAACAACCCAGATGTCCCTTAGTTGAGAAATGGATACAGAAATTGTGGTACTTTTACACAATGGAATACTACTCAGCAATTAAAAATGAGGAAATCATGAAATTTGCAGGCAAATGGTGGGACCTGGAAATGATCATCCTGAGTGAGGTATCCCAAAAGCAGAAAGATGCACATGGTATATACTCACTTATATAGACCTATAAAATAGGATAAAAATACTGAAATCTATACACCTAAAGAAGATAAACGAGAAAGAGGACCTGGGGTAAGAGGATTAATGTTAGAAATAAGATAAGGCTTACAACAGGTTTTCTATGAAAGGGTTTATTAGGAGAGAGGGGGAACAGGGGTGGGCCATGATGGGGGGAGAGAGAGAGGAGAGGAGAGGAGGAAAGGGAGGAGGGTGCCCCATAGAAAGAGAAAGGAGAGTAAGAGAGTAAGAGGAATAAGAGCAAGACAGAGAACATGTGTCCGGTTGTCCTTTTAAAGGTCAGGTAATTACTAACCACGCCCCCAGGTGTGGTCACTTGGCTGGGCGATACAAGATGATGTCATAAGTTGCTAGGTAACCCAGAAGCAAGGTTGTTTCAGAATACTAACAATTAATCCTCACTTGGAAAGACAAATGGGATGGGCATTGGATGTAAGAGAAAACAAGTAGCAGGACAAGAGTCTCCCACAGAGGGCCTCTGAAAGACTCTACCTAGCAGGGTATCAAAGCAAATATTAAGACACATAACCAACCCTTTGGCAAAGTGCAGGGAATCATATGAAAGAAGGGGGAGTTAGTGTGACCTGGAGAGGACAGGAGCTCTGCAAGGACCAAATATATCAGGGCACAGTGGTCTTTTATAAGACTGTCTCTCCAACCAAGGACCATGTATGGATATAATCTAGAACCCCTGCTCGGATGTAGCAAACAGTAGCTCAGTATCCAAGTGGGTATACTAGTAAGGGGAACAGGGACTATTTCGGACATGAACTGATTGGCTGGCTCTTTGATCACCCTGAGGGGGGGAGCAGCCTTACCAGGCCACAGAGGAAGACAATACAGCCACTCCTGATGAGACCTGTTGGACTAGGATCAGAAGGAAGGAAAAGAAGACCTCCCCTATCAGTGAACTTGGGGAAGGTCATGGGTAGAAAGGGGAGGAAGGGAGAGATTGGGAGGGGAGGAGAGAGGGCGCTACCGAGGGGATACAAAGTGAATAAAGTATAATTAATAAAAAATTAAAAAAGTAAAAAACAAAAATTTAATAATAAAAAAAGAGAGAAAGCTATGTGTTGACCTTCTCCTTTAGGTCATCATTTCCTTATAAGAGCTCTTCTGTTACAGAAAAACCTCTATTAAATAAATGTGCCTGCTTGGTCTTGTTAACCTGCCTTTTGCTATGAGGGCGCTTATCCGAAAGCCTGACTCACGTGAAAAAGAAGCCATCTAGTGCACCACAGAGCCCATGATTGCCCTGTTGTCGCACCAAGGTATTTGTCTGCGTCTGCTGCCTGCTTGCTGCAGTTCGGGTAGTGTCCCCGCTGAGGCTAGGAGGTCAGAACTTCCTCTTTAAGTGTTACAGAATCCCTGACAGAAACAGTAACTCAGTATGATGCGATGAGTCGCCTGTGGGGCTGGCTGACTTCTCTCAGTGAGCTTGCTGAAGCAATGTGGATGTGGGGCAGTTCTGTGGAATGCAGGCTCTGTGGTGGCTTGAACACTTTTGCAAAAGCTGTGGGAAGGAATGAAAAGAAAGCACTATTTTAATCGTCCTATACAGCCAAGCAACATTGGTGCTGGAGATGCCAGGGGGAGGCCATTATTGCTATAAAAAACAACAACAACGCACAGTTGTGTGTATGTGTCCAAAATGGCTGTCCACAGGATGGATCTTTGCAAACTAATCTTGGTCTTTGAAAAAAAGCTTTATATCATGGGAGGACATTTGAGTCTAATTTGTTTAAGTTGTTTAAGGTTATAACAATTGTTGGGACCAATTAATGAATGAATGAGGCTCACAGCAGATCTTATATGAAAGAGGTTTATTAGGTGGATATGAGGAGAGGGACAGAAGGAAGAGCAGGACATGATGGGGAGAAAGAGAGAAAAGGGGAAAGAAAGAGGGGGCACCCCGAATGAGAAAGGACCAAGAGAGGTCCAGAAAGAAAGAAGCAAGAAGGCAAGAGCCAAGAGAGAGAGAGACCTTGTGTCAGATTGTCCCTTTAAGGGACAAGGTAACCACACCTTCCAGGTGTGGCCACTTGGCCAGAGACACATGATGACATCATAAGTTACTAGGTATCCCAGAAGCAGGTTTTGTTCCAAAATCCTAACAACAATGATTTAGTTCAACTGAGGAAAAATTGCAGGAGAAGCTAAGTATATTACATAAAATAGTGGTTCCAAAGACTCAAAGCTGGTGACCTTTGGGGCATGATTATGAGGTGAGACTATAGGTCTTTGTCTATTGAGAGGGACTTCTATTTAATTAATGCAAATATACGGTTTCCATTATAGAAGGTAAATATCTATGTTTCTGATATCAAGTAAGTCTTGCAGGAAAATGGTTTGATGAGAGCTAAGTGTATCATGCTGCAACAAAAGCCGAAAGAGCAAGCATAGTACAATATATTACTCACTGTGATTTTTGCAGGGAGGTGGGAAAAACAGGTTTCACTCTGCAGCCTAGTCTGGCCTGGTACTCATTCCTCTTTGTGTTGATCTCATAGGATGCTGGGATTATAGGCATGGGCCGCCATGTCCTGTTTGTATACATCCAACACATAATGTATGATCTTTTCCTGTCCTTTGCTGAGGGTCTACACTGTAGTCATTTTTATCCTAAAATGTGTAGAGCTGTTCCTGCACATGCCACAATGTAGCTTATGTTAGGGCCAAATTCCAAAGTCAACAAGCAAATCAGAAATAAAATAAAATAGCATAAACAACCATAAACCCCTTAAAAGATTTTTGGTGGTTGTTGTTTGTTTGTCTAGACAGGGTTTCTTTGTGTGTCTCTGGCTGTGCTGGAACTCTCCCTGTAGACCAGGTTGGCCTCAATCTCAGAGGCCTGCCTTTGCCTCCCGAGTGCCGGGATAAAGGCATGCACTACTGCCACCCGGCTAAATGCTTTTAAAATCAATTTTAAAAGTAGTATGTACAATATTTAAAAATGTGTGTGTTCCCATGTGTACGTGCGTGCATGCATTTGCATGTGTGTGTGTGCACATGCACTCGAGCACTGTATGCATTTGTGCTTGTATCTGTTGGTGTGCTTTCCTGTGCAGGTGTGCGTGGAGGTCAGAGGTTGATGGGCTGTCTCCCTCCACTGTGTTTCCACATTATTATTTTTTTTAAGTCGGTCTCTCGTGTGCTCAGCTGGCCATTGAGCCCCTGGGATCTCCCTTTTTATGGTAGCCTTTGCTCAGGGTAAAGTTGAGGTACAGCAGCTATCAAACCAGCTCTCACATGCCTATTGAAATGGGGCATGGGTAGATAGCCAATTTTATAAAATGTCTGCTTTTTTGCAAGGTTTATCCATTGCGTTTTAATATTAGGGTTCCATCCCTAATGCTGTAAATATTCCTAGATCTTCTTTTGTCATGATGAGAATTAAATGGAGTAGCCATATTTCAGCTTACCGGGATCCCTCTCCAGAGGTGGTACAGAATGCCACTGAGTTTACCTGCAGTCTCATAGCATTTGGGGAACATCATGAAATGGAAACGTTGGCCCCTTTCTGCCTTCTTTGTCATTCTGCCAAGTGATACCTTCTGCTATTGGATAACAGGGTAAGTATTTCCTTGTCAGACACTAGCTACTTAGTCTTGCTTTCCTTCCTCCCAGGGCTGTGAGCTGAAACATTTTTACCATTATAAATTATCCAGTCTCAGATAATCTGTTATTAGAGCACAGAACAGATTTGGTAAAGGGAATGAAAATGGATTTCATCTTCCTAAGCTGATAGAGTTGGTTCACCATATCTTTCATGAAACTGGTTTTTATAGATAGTTAAATCATGCTAGTTTCTTCTTATAGTTCATTTTGCATGTGTGGGAGTTGTTGGAGCTTGTGTGTGTGTGTGTGTGTGTGTGTACATGCAGGAGTGTCTGAATGTTCCAAGACATCTGGTACCAGCTGTTGTTGATACTTGAGGAGAGTACTGTGCCCTGGAGGATACTGCCAAAGCCACCCCAGAGCAAGGCAGAGGAACCTCTTGTGAACCTGAGGGAGAAAGGGGTCTCGTGTTTGGAATGTGGCCACACATGAAGGCTCAGCTGTGTCGGTGGGGGAGAACCTGAGGACAGTACCGGGTTCTGCACTCCAGCTCAGCCTCCGTTGGCCTCTCTCTGACACCTTTGGAGAGCAGGGTAAGCTGTTGTGGAAACACTGGAGACGGTGTGAGCCTCAAAAGGAGGACCCTTCAAAGGACAGACTAGAACAGAAGCTGTGATTCTTAGGAGACAAAGCACTTGACATAAGCAGAAATCCCACAGATCAGAATTCCTTATGACATGTGAGTCCTGTGTGGAGACTTGGGAAACAGCGAGCCCACAAAGCATAGAAATTCGAGTTATTACTACTAATGACACCTCATCTGTAACCACAGGACAGTGAGGCCAAGAGAAAATCCTGCTTCCACCTCCTCTCTGATTACACACAGACCACAGACCAGTAGTTATTTGTTGACACATCTGTTCCCCTGCTGTGTTCTAAGACCCTGAAGGCCAGGAGACCACATTTTTTTTTCCATCTTTGCTTTCTAGAGTCTAGCCTTAGCCTCTGCTGGTTAGTAGATGCTCATTAAATGTAGTTTATAAAAGGCAGAAGGGAGGTTTCAAGTTTGTTCAATTGAGGATTACAGGAATAACCATGGGAACTCTAAAGTTCCTTGGTCAGTTTTGGGCTTTTTTTCCCCACCATTGTAGCATTTCTCCCAGATGGATGGGGGAATGTTTGGGAACAGAGCTTCTCCTGCCTGATAGAAAACTTACAATGTAGAATTTTGGAAGAAGGAATTCCAAATATACCATTAGGTTACAGCAGTCACTTAAAAAAAAAAAAACAATTAGAAGAGGTTGTATAAAGGAAGAAGACAAACATTTCAGCATCCAGCTTTGAAAAGCTCACAATGAGGGAAGAAACACAACCTTATAATCCTTGGTTTCTGAATGCACTGGGCTTTCTAGACAGTCACCTGTGCGTCTGCTTTCTTTTGGGGAGGGGACCAGTGAGGTTGCCTGGAGAGGAGGTGGCTGGGTTGTGAAAATAGAAGCAGTGTGAGAGACTAAGGGAGGTTAGCAATGGCTGGGCTCAGCCTCTTAGATGGCTCTGCCACATTCCTCAGAACAAACAGCCAGTAAAATCCAAGCACACAAAGCCTGTGGCTGGCTTAGTAATGACAATCGCTGTCAGCACACTATAATTAACATGGGGTGGTATAATTTATAAGGAATGTACTATGCAGTTGAAAGCCAGCACGGGGGTGGGGGAATATCGCTGCTAGCCTGCGGAATCAAAAGTAGCCTTCTCTTTAGATGTAAGCAGCTTTCCTCCCAAATGCTCTTTAATTAATTTTTTTTTCCACTCTGAGAAGCCTTTTTTTGCAGGACGAATTCTGTGCAAGGCAAGAGTGAGCCTTCTAGGTGACCCTTCACCTCCCCCTCCCATGGTAATCAAGAAGGGACGTCTCAGCAGATTGTCTTCACTGTACATAATTAAGCAATTCTGAATGCTCAGTGAAACTCAAATGGGATGGCACAGAGCCTGGTAATATGACAGTTAATGGGATGAGACTAGCACTTACTCTGCCTCTATAATAAGCAAAGGCTTTTTGCTTTCCAACCTGGGGCAGGAAGAGAGGGAGGCAGTCACAAAGGATAACAGTAATGTGACTGGCGCTCGTTGGGCACCTCTGTCTGCCTTTGATGATTGGTTCCCGAAAGGATCCCATACCCTAACTGGAATAGATGACCTCCTAATTGTCCTTACTCAGTGGCCACACTAAACGGAGGCTTTTACTTCTCTAGAGTCACGTGTTGGTGTGAAAACAGTCCCAGAAAATAGCTGGGAAGGCGTACTCACACCTTTCCTCCTCTTTCTGTCTCCCGCAGACCTGTAAGCTAGCTGAAAAACGGCCTCAGTCTCACTTTCCTGGTGAGGAGGCTTAAAAACACGGATGTTATTTTGCTTCCAGAGAACGGCTAACTCGAGCATTTGTCATAAAGGATCATTTGCTAGGTCTGTGGCTTTCCTCCCACGCAGGCCCACGTCTCTGTACTCTTCTTAAAGAAGGAAGGAAATCGGGGAAGTTTGCGCACGAAGCAATGAACTACAGTGATACACGCCCGACAGTTATTTTTAGCCACATAACCTTGCATTGCAAATTAAACCTGCTGGTTGGCTCTGTCCATGGGAGAAAAGCCTGTGCTGCATGAGCAGTGGGAATAGCAGGAGTAATGTGGTCTTTAAATGATCCTGCGCAGGAGAAACATACCAGACATTCATCTGAGATGCAACCGAGCAGCGCCCTGCTTCTGTGCTCCGCGCTTTGAAACATCCATGGGGGTAGAGACACAGGGAACACCCCCTCCCCCACCACTCCCCCTCTCCCACGGATTCAGGAGCCAGTATTATTGATGGTCAGAATTCTTTAGAACAGTGCTCCTCAACTTTCCTAGTTGAGAACATTTAATACAGTTCCTCATGTTGCAGTGACTTCCCCCAACCATAAAACTATTTTCATTGCCACTTCGTAACTGGAATTTTGCTACTGCGATGAATCGGAATGCAAATATCTGTGTTTTCAAAGGGTCTCAAGTGACCCCTGTGAAAGACTCGGTTCCTACTCCCGCCAAAGAGGTCCTGACCCACAGGTTGAGAACCACTGCTTTAGAGTGTAACCACCCAGCAAGGCTGCGGAGGAGGGAAGGATGGGGCGGGGCCCGACAGACTTGGCTTTACAAAAAAAGCTGTGGTTTGTGGTTTGGGTTTATATTCTGGGCTCTGCTACCAGTATCCCTGAGTTGTTCCTATTATTTCTTGAAGAAGAAACTAGAGACATCTTTCAGGGTCTTCAGGCTTTCAGATGCAAGGTCATCATGTGAAGCGTGGTCAGCACCCCAAATTCTATTTCTTGGAGTATTATGTTCTTAGATTAGAGATAGCATCTGGCGCCCTGGTGTGTTTGCTCTGGATTTCGCTGGGAATTCAGGTGTTTTCCTTGGGAAATAGGCTGAAAACAGTGTGGAACGCTCTGTTTCTGAAAGGCACGGCTTGGAGAACTGGAAGCCTTCGTTTCCTCCCCATAAGGATGAACATAAGTCCTTTCATTTACATCTATCATATTTTATCTCAGATTCAGAAGCCTTTTAATTTCAGCTGAAATCTCAACATATGTTATCTTGCTCCAAAACAGCAAACGGTGGCTTTAAATACACTCATGCATTTCAAGTGCTCACTCTCCAAAGAACATATATGTGTATGTGTGGGTCAGCGCGTGCGCGAGCATTTGGGTGCGTGTTTTCTCCCACTCAGATGCCACATATCTCAGCAACGTTGTAGAGGGCTTTCTTTCTTCTTTCTGTCGCTTTAAAGCTTGAAAGAGCAAAGCGAATGTAAAGAGAATCCAGGAGCATTTTGTAATTCTTGAAAGGTTAATTGTACTATTTATAGACCAAACTGTAAAGCAAAAACCCTCGGCATGACCCTTCAGGGTCACCGTAGTAATAGCAACCTCAGTGGAGCCCTGACCAGTCATGAATTACTGTCTGTGATACTGAGAATGCTGACAGTTCAATCACAGCACTGTTTCAATAGAGAACTCCATATATTTAAAGCGCTGATACTGTTTTCCCTCTAAATGACAGCCTTGACAGATGGGCCGAAAGCGCCGCAGACGTTTGAACAAGGAAATAGAGAAGGAGCCTGCTGGAAGCTGGGCTTCATGCAGCCAGCCGAGAATGATGAATAGAGTGTGATTGTGTCTGACAGGTAGTAATATAACTATTCATTCACCACAGAACACCTGGAGCACACTATATTAAATGGTACAAGATGGAGAGATTCTGTGACAAGAATAGGAAGTGTGAATCCCAGGCAGAGTTTAGGTACAGCAATATAAAGGGTCAGGGGTCAAGCAATATAAACTGCCTGGGAGAAGGCTATAATTAAATGATTTGCTTACTAAAGTGTTTCTAATGTTTTGCTAACATGTTGCCAGGATCATTACTTCAGCATGTCTGAACACTTCAAAAAAAAAATCACCCTCCCCCCTACCTTTCTTTCTCCTTGGCAACTGTTTTTTTTTTTTTTTTTTTTTCCTCATCTGGTCTCATTCTCTCTGTCTGCTTAAACTTCACCTCCAAATGATAGTCTTGGAGAAGACAAGAGGAAGGCTGAGTGGCCCGGAGGGCTATCTTCCTGTTGGGAGCATGGCCCCCTGACCCAGTGGAGTTCTGCTTGGAGGACAGGAAATAGCAGCAGGTTATCCTGGGGTCATATCACTGGTGGCTCCTTCCAGGTGTGGGCCGGGAGAAGGACAGATAGAGGAACAGTGGGCTTCAGAGAGGGAGGCGGGCTGTGTCTTCAGTCAAGGCCCCGAGATGCTACTGAGCAGCAAAAGAATTGTTCTGAAAGCCTTGGGCCTGGCTGGGGAGAGGGAGTGGTTTGGAGGAGGATTGGGCTGCTTTCAGAACACCCCCTCCTTCTCTAAGCTCCCAATGCATGCCTGGCTAAATGTTTCTATACCTGTTTTTGAATTAATTTTTAATGGTGCTGCCTGACCTGACACATTCTGAAAGCTTCATTTCAGCTGAGCTGACCCTTTCAGCGCTGGCTTTCGACGTTGTCTATGTGCGAACGCGTTGTAGGCCACACATACGTGCAGAAGTTAAGAGAGTAACAAGTTCCACGTGTGTGAGAAGACACACACATACACACTCCCCAGTCGGAGTTGCCCTGTAGCAGAGGTTGTTGAGGGGCCGTTTCACTCCAAGATCCTTGGGAGAGAACACACTCAACAGTGGTTCTTCCGTGGGCACCTGGTCATCAACTGCCACATGAAATTAGTTTTGCTGGTCACTTTGTATATTCACAGGATCCTGTGGCAGCTAATGAAGATTACAGGGCTTCTATCACTGGGCTGTTTGCAGGGTCCCTCTGGGACTAGGAGCCCCGTCACTTTTGTCTTTTCGAGTCCCACGTTTTCCCTCTTGTCGCTGAGGCTGATTTGCTTGCCATGAAGAAGTTCTAACAGCAAGCTCCCTGCTCTGTGAACCCGGCTTTGCAATTTCAAATTTGCCTGGCTCATGAAAAATACATTGTAAATAGGTGCGTTCTCGTTTCTCAGACTCTGCTGGGTTGAGACTCTTGAGTTAACACTTACAAAGGATTTTGCACAAGGCCTCTCTGATGAGCACTGAAAAACAGACTCCAGCTGAAGTCCTCCTCACCTGCCCCATGTGCCCCCCTCCCCAATCTAATTCCTCACCTTCCTCATAGCCTCCTTTCTCAACTGGTGTTACCCAGCTGTTCGCATTACTGTGGGCTAATGAGTTATGGACATACCTATCTTAATGAACACCTACAGATATGTATATATTTTATCTTGTGAAGGAATATTTAACAGCTGGTAGCTCTATTCTTACCTCAAAAGAATGGATTTTTGAGAATTGGGCAAGTGTGCAATGTCTTATTTGTCAACTGTTCTACTCTAATTGAAATAAAAAGTTTATCAGATAATCTCTTATTTTTTCAACCTCAGATAAGGTTTCTCTTACACATTAGAATCCCTGGGGACATTTGGTGCACCAGATTTTTCCAAGCACACAACCAAACATTTCTCATTCCTGTCTACCTTCTTTGAAAGTAAACTCCATTGACTGAATTGGGCACAGTCAGTGTGTAGTCTTGTATCTAAGGCATATCCTTTTATCCCCTCTAGTTGAGAGCCTGCATGTTGCTAGTGCAGCCAAGAAAGGGAAAAGGGGCTGTTTTGCAAAATAAGCAAATTAGATTATTCAGTGTGTAAATAGGCACTTGCTCTCTCTTCCCATGTAAATCAGGAAAAGCAATTTGCTTATGTAGGGGAAAAAAAAAACCTGCACTGCTGTTCACAACTCCCCTATCTTGGCTGGCGTTGGGAGTTCATTATAGGCGAGAAAAAGAAATTTGCTAGCATCCATATGGCTGGAGACAGTAATTAACTAATTTACTCCCATTTTCTACAGCTTAAACAAGGTACTATGAAAACTATTCTGTTGAGTAATTTGAAACCTTGTGTTCTATTCATATTAAGAAAAGAATATGAACAGCTAGGTTCTAGATTCCTTAGTGTCCACTAAAAAGGAAACAACACACAACTTTGACCAGTAATTTATGATTTGTGTTTCAAGACAGCGTATCACAAGAACAAATTGAGCTTTGGTTTCCTTTAGGGAACAGCAGGTCAAGGTTATCAGGCTTAAATGGGGCAGCATTTGAAATGGGGAGCTGCATTGCTTCATTTGTGCACTGAAGAAAATTGCTAATTTTTAAGAACTGGTTTCATCTCCTGAGAGTAAAACAGAAATGTGCTTAAAATTAATATAAGCAATTTAGCAGTCTTGGACCCATGCTGATTAGGATTCCTTTAATCATCGCTAAGAGTGTGGAATTACAAAACAGTAGAGTTGAAAAGAATCAATCGTAACAGTCGGTTTTGTCCTGTTTTCTTATTCTGCACACGGGCAGGCTCACAGTTATGCATTACAGTGCTGCATAACTGTAGTGGCTGGTTAGAGCGAGAACCCCTGTTTGCTTCAGCTTAAATTAGGGCCTGTTTCCCTCACAGTGGCAGGAGCGAGGCCAGGCGTAAAGGCTGCTTTTAGAGGTGATGCACAGGTCTGTAAGGTTCCCTGTGGCCCAAGGTTAAAATGGCTTCGAGTTTGTTTAAAATGTATTACAAGCATATGTAGGAATGATTCATGCATATTCTCCCCTATTATTCTCTTTTAAAAATGAGATCAAAGGTGGGCATTTCTTTTTTCATTTTACTCTTGTCTTCTATTAGTCAGGATGCAAACCCCAAATAGGAAAGCAAAAGAAAATGCAAAGAGCATTCAAAAGCTCCCTGTGAGAGTTGTAGTCTCCAAATAGGAGGCCTTACAGGAAGGCAAATAAAAGAGAAGGCAGACAAAAAGAAGAGGAAGAAGGAAGTAAACAAGGAACAGACAGGGTCGAAGCCCTGGAATAAAGAGGAAGTGTGTGCTCTCCTGTGCCCATGTGCACGTGTGTGTACGTGTGTGTGTGTGTGTGTGTGTGTGAGAGAGAGAGAGAGAGAGAGAGAGAGGGAGAGAGAGAGAGGGAGAGAGAGAGCAGGAAGGAGGAGGCAACAGAGAAGACCTTGGGTTCAGGGGCAGATTCTCATGTTTGATGTTCTGAGCATTATTTGACCAAACATTATGATTCGTCACACACTTCTGAATCAGTGGTACTTGCAGCCTTCCTTGACCCAGCTAGGACAGCACGCTCTGAAGCAAACCGCAGTGTCCCCAGGCAGAATGAAGTCAGGTCTATAAAAACAAACCAAGCATACAGCCAGTAAAATGGCAAAATCACATCTTCCCATAGTTTTAATTTATGGGGCCAAATTATAGGGGATCAACTGAAGAAAAAGCAAATTTAATGGGGCATTTTGCTTAACATTGTGTTTGAAAGTGCAAATGGCGTGCTTGTAATGGGGGAGAGAAGCGGAAGCACAGGAAGGGGGCGAGAGCTGTGTTACAGCCTGTGGGTAAATGTTGGGCTCAAGATGAAAAGCTGCATTTTGGAAGTGTTATTGATTGGAACTTTCTACGCAAGCACCATTTTAGGACACAGGCACAGGATTTATTCCATACAATAGAGGCTTGCAGTCACCATGGCAGGACCTACCTTGCTTGGCCACCAGACTTCAATTAGATGATGACCATGGCAAGCAGTGACTAGCCGGAGAGTCATTCATCTTCCTCTGTGCATGACACGGTGTGGTGGGTGTTTCGGATGCTCCACACACATTGAATTAGGTCATCGCTGACGGCCTTTGAGAGTGTGTGTGCATTTTCATGCGATGGTGTCACCCTCTCTTTCCCTCTCCTTCCTCTCAAATAGCATCTATTGTTCCGGATCCCATATTGTAGTGGGATCTGAATTTATGTCCACGGATTATAAGCAAGGGACACCGCCACAGCCCGTAATCAGCTCATTAGCATTCTGCCCGTGTGAGCCTGTGTGAGTACAGTGTTCAATGGCCTAATGTGACAGGTAATCATAAATTAGTATTTGCTTTAGAACAGCAGCAGAGTACACAGCCTGCACGCTGAAGGAGAGCCGGTCTGTAAGTGGTGCGGTTCTGTAATGAAGTGGGAACTCATTAAACAGATGCCACCTCCTTCACTGCGCCACAGAAGCCGCAGACAGACCAAATGGAAACGTTTCCACAGAACACTGCAGTCAGCCAGGACAAGTTCAGGTTCATTAGCTATGGCACAATCTACAGGCATTAGTCAGAGTAATAATTAAATAGTTGCCTGCTAATTTATCATTTTACATTTGGTACTCCATTTGCATAATAGGTGTCCCCACCCCATCCATGGTTACATTAAAATGCTGTCATCTGTGTATGAGACATGAAAATGCTATTTGTTGTTGGGTTTTTTTTTTTCCCCTCTCCCTCAAAGACTTATCAGAAGTGGCCTGTCTTTGGTAGTTGGTTGGTGATAGTCATGCTGTTTGCTCAAACAGTTCACTTGGAAGCTGGTTCTCTATTATAATATATTGGTGCTGTGTCATTTTGACATACAATACTTAAGAGGCCATCCTCGGAGGAGCTAACCACCCAGCCATGTCCTTAAGCAGCTAGGTGGTGTGATGAGTTAAACAGAAACTCATCAGCCAATATTGCCAATCTGCTGATAAGAATGAACTTTGTATGCAAACCTGCAATTTCAGTGTCAAAAAACAAACAAACATACACAAACCCCAGAACCACTGGGTGACAGTTCATGCCCAACAGAGGTTAGGAATGGCTTCTCTGTGGGTTCCCCGGGGGTCCTTGTTGCATGCTCTGCCTTTCTTGAGGGGCGCAGTCAGACCATCTCCTTTTCGAAGGGAAGGAGTTGTATGTAAAACCGCTGCAGGGCAACAAATGTTGCTTGGCTTGGAAGATTTGGGCTTTCAAGGAGGAATTAGTAAAAAAGAGTCATGAGATCTGCACTCAAATGTCCTTATGGCCAAAGGGTTCAGAAGACGGGAGCCTGGACGGCTGAGTGCAGGACTGGGCAGAAAACAACAACAAAAACCCTAAACTAAAACCGGAGAGACACTTCGCTGCATGCTGGGTCCTGGCTCTGTTTGGCTTGGTTAATGATGTGGTGATAAATTATTCAGTGGAACAACACAGAACAAGGACAATTTTCAGGGTTCTAATGAATTATCTTTTATTGTTATTGATATGAGTTCCCTTTATAATGCAAAACAAGAAGAGGAGTGCTTCGTCTGTGTGCACTTGCTCTTCTTCCTCTGGAAGGGAACTTGATTATCAGTAGCAGCCCAGATTCCCGAGGACCTTGAGGGAGAAACCAAGTGTGGGGCTAACGCCAAAGGCGAGCTTTCCTTATCTGCTAATGTTTGGTCAGAGTTAGACCACAGGTGGAGGTCACAATCCTTTCTCCCCTCTGCATCCTTGTCAAGACCATTTGGGTCCCTAACGCTTTTAGCAGCACACACTGATGAAGTATTCTGCGACTCTTGGAGTATAGTGCACCACACCTACCTTCCTGCTACTTTCTGAGAGAAGGTGAAGACAGAAAAACATTAGTGGCCAATTAAAAACGAAGACGCATAAACTGAGAAGGGATGCAAAGCATATTATGTTACCGGCAGAGCAAGCAGGCGATGCCCACTGCCATTCAGTGTGTTGGCAGGGGCCATTAGAACTTCCTCTTGAAGTCAAAACAGGCTTTGTGGAAGGAGTCGGAGAACACACACATTGCCTCAGCCCTGTCAGCAGGTTTAGGATAGCAAGATACTAGTTTTTAAAAATGTAAAATAATTCATGGTAGAGCTTGCTCACACACTTCTCTCTGCGCAACAGCATTGTTGATGTTTTTTTGAGTATGGAGGGAAGCTACAGGTACATGGAGCCTTATCCTATGTCCTAGAAGTTGGATGCCACCTGGGCTGGCTAGTAGAGGCTGTCATTCCCCTGACCATAGTGATTAGGCCATTTTTGGGCACAGGACCCGACAGACAATTAGAACTTTCCTGAGTGACTTGCTAGAATGTATGAAAAAGCACTCAGCTTCTAGGGACTGTTTGCTGGAAGGTTCTGAGCTTTGGGCAGTCTCTGACTTCAGGTGGAAAGAGTTTGTCTAAGACAGAATCTAATGTGGAGAAAAGCTGAAAAAGAGACATCAGAGCGAGGCAGTGTTTCCCTTTCTTGCTTAAGCCATTTTGTATGTTCTAGTGCAAATAACTAGGAGAATATTGTATATTTTTGTTACCTAAACCTTCATTTTATGGAGGAAACAGGTACTATTTGCAAAAAGGCGTAGTCAATTAACTTAGAGTCTAGCTCTTTTTTCTTTTGTACCAACATATCTCTGGTTAGTTCTGGAGTCTGAATGAGCCTTTTTAAATGGTAGTAGCTTACAATATCGAATACTAGCATTTTTACAATAATGTCAATCACCAACTGTATCCAGACTAAAGCACATGGCTGGGTTCATTTTGAGAAAAGCAAATCTTCCTGGCCCTCATCTTTAATTTCGTTTCCAACTCCACAGACCCAGGGAAGTCACTCTATCTGCCCATAGCTGGGATTTCCTTCAGAGTTCTTACCGAGATTGTTGCCTTGACTTCCAGCCTCACTTGTTTTACTAGTGTTTTGCTTCTTCATTACTAGATGTAAATTTCTTGGAGTAGTAATAGTATCTGTTACTTCCTATTATGTAGTATTCAGACCCAACATAGAAACTAGAACAGTAAATATGTATGAGAGATTGTGTGTCTGTGATGCGTGTATATATTTATAAAGTTCTAGAATGGCTCCTCTATTCGTGTTGAACTTCAAGATTAAACTCATGAGGCTGCAGCTGGTGTCTTCTGTCCTCGGGACACATGTGGTAGGAGAGAACTGACTTTTGAAAATTGTCTTCTGACTTCTACAAGTGTGTCCTGTCATTTGTGCCCCATACACAATAAATAAGTGTAATAAAATCATTCTATAATGACAGTACTGATATTCTAATGGGACATTTAGTTAATGTGCAACTGAGTGATCAATGACAAGGACCTCAGTTGAATGCCATCTCAGAAATAAGAAACTTAGAGTACTACTAACTAAGCCTGAGCCAGGGGGAATATTCTAGGAAATGTAATTCGTATTGGCCTGGATGTTTATCAATGAGTTCTTTGAAAGATGAATTCTAATAATTTAATTTTGTTGCCTAAGAAAAGGTATAATGTTTGAATTAGAGCTAAAGAATGCTTAGTGAACTGGTTGAAAGAAAGCATAAGTGTGCTTTCAACAGGCTTAACTCCAATAACTCAATAATTCTCAGTTTCCACTTGGAAAATCTGACTAATAGTGCCTTTTGTAGCCTGGGGATGCAGCTCAGTTTGCAGAGTGCTTGCCCAGCTTGTATGAGGTCCTGTTTCAACCACAGCACTATATAAAGCAGTTATGGCAGCACATGCTTAAAATCCCAGCATCTGGAGATGCAGGCAGGTGGGTCAGGAGTTCAAGGTCATCTTCAGCTATCTTGCAAGTTCATGGCCAGCCTAGAATACTTAAGACCCTGTCTCAAAAACAAAAACAAACAAACAAAGCTATTTTGTAACCTCCCGGAAGCCAGGAATGTAAACAAGTTAGCCTTTAGTAATAATTTTCACATTAACTTGGGGATAACTCACGAGTACAGGCCCTTGTCTTTCCTCACACCTGTTTGCCACCAAAGGGGAACTATGCAGCAACAGGCATGCATTGTGTCTCTGTTTTGAAAGTGTAACTGGGAGCATGAGGTCCTTGAAGATTGCTCCTGAACTCCTTACTGTGTCTGTGTATGTTGAATCAACTTGTTGGTTTAGTCCCTTATCTTTTTACATTCAGGACCCACCAATCCTTGGGTGGGATAAGACCACAATAAGGGTAGTCTTAGGGCTGTGAATGCAATGCTAGGGGGTAATAAGTTGGCATACAAAACCAAAAACAAACAAACCCCTCCCCCAAAGAACCCAAAAGAACCAAGGAAATCCAACTAATCATCATGAATGAATGAAACACAGCACAGCTCAAACTAAATAGAATAAGAAATTATTTTATCCTGACGGTCAGGGCATCCTTGTCATTGCCAAGTTTCTCCCAAGTGCTAATTTAGGGTCCTTTGAAAGCATGGGAGCAACAGAGTAAAGGCCAAGATTCTTATCTTCAGTAGTTGTATGAGTGAACATTTGGATATGCCTTCATCTTTCTTGGTCTGGTTCTGTATTTTCGTTTTTAATCATCCCCAAATGCTTTTTACAGAAACGGTATTTATTAGTGTCGTAAATAGTACATAATGTAGTGATAAAGACCACCTTTTGACATATGGAAACACTTAAGTATCTGCCATTTACTCTGTAAGCTGTGAATTTGGTCATTGTTGCCAAATATCAATTAGGAGAGAGGCAGAACATCTCTCACTGCTCAGTCAGCAGCACTGAATCATGGCTACCATTTAATCTTTATTTGTTGGGGTTTAGTCTTACTGATGGATTTTTATGACTACTTTGTAAACTTTCTACAGGAGAAATTTTAGGAGGAGAAAGTTTAGAAGTAAGCTTGGCTGAATGTATTTAGTAGCTGGTCAAGTGTTTCAGGTGTCAGAAGCTATATTTTACTTAAAACCCACCCTTTTTAGTGATGAGACTCAAGAGAATATTAATTTACAGTATACTATTTTGTGTATCACAGGATATTTCAAAGTATGAAAGAAGCTACATACAAGATCAACCATTGCTGAAGACAGTTTCTCATGTGCAAGCTAGTATTTCCTTAGTGCTTTCACACAGATCACAAGTCATATTTAGCTGAAATCTGTGTGGTATGCAATGCACGTTGTAAGTACACAATTCACTTAGTAACCATGTGGCATGTGTTTCTACTTTGAATTGAGCTCTTTCAGTACTTTGAAGCATTC
Organism: Pachyuromys duprasi; assembly: GCA_028658305.1. Taxonomy (NCBI): domain Eukaryota; kingdom Metazoa; phylum Chordata; class Mammalia; order Rodentia; family Muridae; genus Pachyuromys; species Pachyuromys duprasi. The sequence goes on from CM053764.1 coordinate 125,800,052, forward strand.
ATGGTTACTGGAAGATGATCAGTTTTGTATTAACCAGATATAATGCTTATGCATTTAGCTTGGATTCCTTAATTTTTTCAATTGCAATCAATACATTTTATGGATTTGCTTCATTTAACAATATTACATCTAGGCCAGTTTAAAAAAATAACTAAGACAACAACGTTGTTTAGTTACTACTTTATAGTGAAGTATAAGAAGAGAAGGGTTATCAATATCAACTGAAAATATCCCAGTTGATTTTGTTTATGGAAGCTGTGTGTCAGTCCTCACCTTTAAAAGCCCATCTGGTTGTTGAGTGTTGATATATATATATATATATATTTTTTTTTTCTGTTTGAATTCCAAATGCACACTAGGAACACTGAAGTCTGCATTATTGCTTAACCAGCAATACCTACCACCTTTGCTTTGATGTTATAGCACCACTGCCTCTGTTTGCTTTTGGATGGTGTCTTATATGTGAATACACTCCAGGGGAAAAATCAATGTCTCCATTTCTTTCACTCTACACTTTAGTATTGGACAAGTGCTGTAATGTCAATCCCTGTTCCTAAAATAAGCCACAAATTACCTGATGTCCTAGGAAAGAAGATGGGGCTTTTGGTCTTAAGATGTCATCTAGCCAATCAATTCCGGGCTACCCAATTTATCCGCCTTCAAAGGGTGAAGGACTGAGTTGAAGCTTTTCAGATTGGAATCTGTAGTTCCAGAGAAACGTGAGTATTCTGACCCCGAGGTCTCTACTGCTAAGCCAGTCTTCTACCATCTGACAGTTCATATTTGTTGAATTTCATAACCTTGATCCTGGTCCTGTTTCCCAGTGAAATGTGTCATCATTTTTGTTTGCTCCTTAAATGCACAGCATATGTGGCAAAATAGATTTGCTTCTCAACAGGAGGCAAGCCGCAGGGATTCTGAAACATTTTTTTTGACTGCAGTGTCATCTGCAAGCAGCCTACATTAATAACTTTCACGTGGGCAAGCCTGTCCTCATTCCAGTATAGGGCACTAGAGCAACGGCAGCTCTTGTGTTTGTGCAAGAACTGAGGTCCATTTCAGAAATGCTGGTCACATAGTTCACTATGTAACCTCTTCTCTAATTATAGCGACCACTTGCAGTTGTTTGAATTTACGCCTGCCTTTCAAATTCCCTGGTTCAAACTCAGACTGCAATGTAGCAGTGTAGCGGGTGGGCCCATTGGGAAAGGGTTAGGCCGTGCTGGTCCTGCCCTTGTGAATGGGACTAGGTACTGCGAAAAGGGCTACACACGTGGTTCATCCTTCATTGCTTTTCTGCATGCTAATATGTGAGGAGCAGGAATTTGTTCCTTCTGGGGGATGCAGCACGCCCGTGCCATTTTAGACGCAGCCAGGCCCTCATTGAACCTGCCAGTGCTTTGGCCTTAGACATCTATACTAACAAACTAGGAAAAATTAATTCCCACTCTTTATAGATCAGCTGTTATGTGACATCATCTTAAAACAGCACAAGAAGGCTGAAACATCGCCTACTTCATCTTGCTGATGTTAGTTTAGTAGCGATCTTGTTGGTGTCAATAGCTACAAATATTTTCTCTCCTCAGCTTGAGGCGTCTCCCTCACAGTTATTACCTACAGTCTTTTGAGCCATTGCCTTCTGGCGCCACAACTCTGAAAATAATTTCCAGCCTATTTAAGGCCCACAATCAACTTCAATGCCTTTTACCATCTCAGTTTTCATCTTCACGAATCTTTGGTTCTGTAATCCATTCATAATGTTCTAAAACTTAGAGGAGGAAAAGGCTAAAGTCCATTACTGAAGGAAGTCAGGAGAAGAGCTCAAGCACAAACTTGTGGTAGATACTATAGGGGAATGGTGCTTGGCTCATGCTTGGAGAGCTTCCTTATATAGCTCAAGGTTAACTGCCCAGGGAATGGTACTGCCCACAGTGGATTGATATGTCCTACATCACAGGCCAATCTGATCTGAGCAATCCTGTTTTCCTATTTTGAGTTGACATTCAAGGCTAATAAAGACATATGCTGGACACCTTCCAAGGTGTATTCTGAGAACTCCAGATCTGACGAATACATCTCATGCCTGTTCAGAGGACTATGACAAAACTCCAAAACAACAAAACCAGAAAACAAGCAAACAAATAAAAAACCCTCAATGCTTTGCTACCTATTCTCACTTTACATTCATGCCACTGACCTCGAGGTAAGTGCACATTACAACTTTCACGCACCCATTGTTCAGGCGGTCATTTGTGCCCTCTTCCTTGCCTCAAGGCTCCAGCAAAGTCTCCTCATTTACCAGTCTCTGTGTGGTCATCTGAGAATACAGAAGCATCACTATGGCATTACAGTCATGGCACCTGTACCTCTGAATTCCTCCTTTCACACCGTCATTATGGATTTCCCTTATCCACTTTGTCATTTATAGACTAGACTGGCCATTTGAGCGTTCCCCTATGCTTTATCATCACCATTTCTCTCGTCTTTCTACAGTATCATTTCCATTAGCACATACGTATATATTTTGTAAATTTTTCCATGTTTGAAAACAAACAAACAAACAAACAAACAAACAAACCCTCAATTCTCTATCACCTTGAGGTTTTAACCCTTTCTTTGCTCCTTTGTGCACGAAAGCTTCTGAAAACCTTTGTCTCTATTCATTTCCAGGCCTTTCATGCCATTTCTTTGGGACCCGCAGGATTAAGTCATTGTCTCCTGGAATTCCCTCAAAGTCCTCCTTTCAAGGTCACCGGTGGCTGCCTTTACTTTCCTGAATTTACTGGAAAGTCTGGGTCTTCACTCTTTGGCCCTCCATCAGTGGCATCAAAGCTACATTCCATCCGGTTCTTCCTGATTGGAAGGAAAACAGCGGAGGCTGAGGCACCACCCTAACTCAGGCCCTCTGTAGCTAGCAGAGAGCTTGTCATCCTCCCTTTTCATCTCCACAAGATTCCAGCTCTCTGTGTGCCCCATGAAATTACATGAATTCCCTCTCTTCTCTTCCAGTAGGTTTTGTCCTGCTGAGTTTCTTTTTACCTAGTTTAGACACTGCTAGATTTCAGTTTTTTTTAAGTACAGCTTTAGCTTTCCAGAATAATTGAGCACTTAAAGACATAGCGTCTACACACCTGTCACAGCCTCCTCACCCACACAGTTTTCATGTTAATATCTTGCATTGGTAGAATACTTTTTATAATCAATGAGCATGATGAACCTTAGTTTTTAATTTTCAGTTATGTCCATTGTAGGTTTAAAATTTTCAACAAACCTACTGTATTTAGGGTTCCTAAATGCTTCCAACTCCCTTCCACCCACTGACTAGAGGTAGGGGAAAAAGAAGGTTATTAGGTAGAGGGGGTTGTTGACATTTTCAGAAGTAGTTCTTTGGGATGAGTCCACTCTTTGTTGTCTGGAGATCAAGAGTCCAGTCCAAAGCCAACACCAAACAGCAACATGATTCGGCAGATTGGAACAAGTCAAGGAGAGACACAAGACTCAGTTGGATTGCCCTGAGAAGTTTTCTGGAACATTTCTATTTGCAAAGTGAAGTGTCAGAAGAATGAAGACCAGAAAAGCAATGTCGATCCAAAAAGCATTGTCTCACTGTCTGTGGGCTTCTATATATCTCCTCTCCTTAAAGTACAGCCACGGATGTTTTCAGCTGGCCAAAGTCACTCCCCTAGCATGAGATAGCCCACAGCAAAACATCGAGTACCCTCTCACATGACACAATTGAATCTTCCAAGAAACTAGAAACTTCCACTTCAGTTCACTTTCTGGGCTCTACAAACTATCAATTTATGATTTCACTTCGAGTTTGTTTGTTCTTAAAAAGCAGTGTGAATATTGTATGCATTCATCAAATGCATAATTTTTTGAATTTGAATTTTAGTCCTTCAGCGGCACACAATCTGTGATATGGCATGCTTTCTCTGTGTTCGACGGCACAGATGAGCTAAAGTTCCCAGCCACCTGTCTGATCCATAGGGTCAACAGTGTGTGCTCTACCAGTGCACACTGTGTGAGCTGTAATGTTCAGGAAATTAGGCATATTGATGTAGTGTCAACTAGAAATACCATGATTGGTTGGTATTACATCATTCTATGAATGAGGTACTACCTCATACTAAGTTAAGGGTTTTATAATGCTTGTGACATCCAGACAGTCAATTCTCTTACCTTCGCTCCGAGAATGGAGTGAGTAGACAGTAATTGATGAACACAGCAGTGATGGATGAATGAATGAGAGGGACTTGTGCTTACCATGTGGGAGTAAGAATTCCAGTAGGAAAAGTGAAGGCCTAAACTCGTGACAGTGGGAGTTACATTGTCACAGCGCTGGATCATCAGAGAGCTTTGAGATGCCAACTGAAAGGTTGCCAGCCAGTGATGGAGCTCTGAGTTCTTGGCAGGCTTCGGGTTGCCATAAGACAGAGCAGGTCCCTGAGGAGCAGCAGAAGTGATGGGATCTGGAGGGCAGAAACAGGACGTCTGTCTTGAGGCAGGAACCAGAAACATGTCAGCAGCAGGAGCGGACCTCAAGGCAGGAAGACATTCCCTGCCTGAGTCGAAGGAACAGTGTTTATGTCAGAGGTGGGGTCAGATATAAATTCTCCCACATAAGAAGGTCTCCAGCTGGCTAGTCTCTAACAGGTCGCAAAGATGGTCTTCCCTCTTTGATGCTCCAGTGAGGCTGACTCTGAAGTCTTCAGTCTTTTAGCAGAAGATGAGCTAGAAACTAGGAGCCAAGAGCCAAACAGGTGAATAGGCTATGCCCCCAAGGACTTTGGTAGATTCAAGTAGTCTCTGATTGGCTGAGTATGCTTGCAAATGAGGCACAGAATAAGGGCCAATCCAGAAAGAGTCTGTCAGCCCTGTTGGGATGGTGGCGTGGCTGCCAACACGGACTTTCCTGGTTTTGCAAGTTTGCTCCTTGATTACTTTGTCCCTGGTCAAAGGCAGCCTTACTGCGCTTGGGAGCTGGCCCTTTGGAGCCCAGCCTGCTGATGCTGCCTCCAATTTTTCCTGGCTGTTTATTATGGCCAGTTTGCAGAGTGTGGGAGTGGGTGTGGGAATGGGCGTAGGTTATGCCTTCTTTTGGCTGCCATTCCATTAGGACTTCCTTACCCCTGTCATGTGGACCCCTAATTATGGTTCCCATAGAAGAATTTCTCTTCCAGAACCTATTTATTGCCCTCAGTAACATCTTTCTATTGCTCTCATAATACTGCCCTGTCTAGGATTTCACAGAACTGGAATAATGGAGTCCTTTCAGATTACCTTCCTTCATTTAATAATGTACTTTTAAATTTCTTTCATACCATAAAGTTGGTTGCTCATGACAGTAATACTAGTACCTAAGGGGCTGAGGCAGGAGGATTGTCAGATATTGGAGGCTAAGCTGGGCGAGACAGTGAGTTCCAGGCCAGTCTTCGTTAGAGTGAGACCCTGTCTTATAAAACAAAACAATAACAGGATCCTCCAAACAAAAAGTAATACTAAAAAATGTTTTCTCCTTGTTTTTTTTCATGATTTGATAACCTATTTCTTAATGTTAAAGAGTATTTCATTGTGAGAGTATTTCATTTTTTAATCCACTGTACTTATTTAAAATATATGTTAGTCCTTGCTAATTTGGCATGGTTATGAATAATTGTGTTCAGGCTTTTGTATGACATAACATCTCAATTTAATTGGTAAAATGTCTAGGACTATGCTGATGTTATATGCCTCAACAGTAACATACTCTTGTCAGAATTTTGTTTGATCAATTTTAGGAATTGTTAGCCATCTATTAAGTGTGAAGTACTTTATCCTCTCTATTTTAATTTGAGATTATATGATGACATATGAAATAAAACACATTATCATATTGGTGTTATTTCTGTGTACTCATTTTATTTCTGAGTTTCTTGTTTTCCAATTGTTGAATTTTAAGAGCTCTTTATATATTTTGTGTACAAGCCCTTTATTAGATATAATTTACAGTATATTTCTCAATTTTGGAATTATCTGTTCATTGTTTTAACTATATTTTGCAGAGTGGCTTTTAATTATTTTTCATAGCGCATGCTTTTGATATTGTGCCTAAAATTTTATTTTTAAGCCCTTGACTTTCTTTCCTGCCATCCTCTAGAAGTTTTAATTTTTAACTGTACATTCATCTAAGATCTGTTTTGAGTTAAATTTCACAAATTGTGTATGACGGTTTCCTCTGCCCCTCCTTTTCTTCACCCCTTCCCTTTCATATGGACACCTAAGTGTTGATGTAGATTCCATATACTTCTTGTTAGTTTGTATCTAAGTGTTTAATTTTTGAGTAGTGATGTAAATGGAACTTAAAGTGTTTTAAATTCCAAAGTCAGTGTTCACTTGTAGCACCTAGTCCAAAATTGACAAGTGTATTTTTAGCCAGTATCCTGCAGTGTAAGTTGACATGCTTATTAGTTTCAGGAGGTTTTATATTGCAGCTGTTTATTTCTTGGAATTTAATGCACAGACAATCATGTCATCTGTGACCAAAGGTAACTTATTTCTTTTCTTTTTTTCAATTTATTTATTTTTCTTTTCCTGTTACGTCACCGAAGATGGGAGTGCTAAGAGGCATCCTTGCGTTAGTCCCTGTCCTAGTGCTCTCTGCTGCTCCAACAAACTCTACCAACAAGAGCAACCTGAGGAGGAAAAGGCCTACTTCATCTTACACCTCACAGTCCACTGTGGGATGCTGAGACAGAAACTCAAGGCAGGAGCACTTAGAAACACTGCTGCTTGTTTTGCTTACAAGCCCATGTTCAGCTACTTTTCTTAGATAGCAAGCGCTCACCTCTGCCCCCTGCTGCCTAAGGATGGTTCTTCCCAGTGAACTGGGTGCTCCTGTATCAATTAGCAATTAAGAAAGTGGCGTGCAGACACTCCCACATATCAATCTGATGGAAGACATTCTCCTTTTAAGGTTTCTTCTTCCCACACGTGCGAAATTGACAACCAAGAGTAGCTATAACAGTCTCAACCCTAGGGGGAAACAATCAGTTACTTACCAGTGATTATGTTCGTAATGGACTTAAAAATATCATATTTTTCTTACCTTTCTGAGAATTTCCCATAGTGTACTTTGACTATATTAACCTCAATTCTCTCCTCTAACTCCTCCCCCAGCTCTGTCTTCTAGATCCACCTCCATCTTTCTACCTCCTTCAACTCTGTGTATCTCCTCTCTCTCTTTCTCTCTCAATCTACCGAGTCCAGGTTGGGCTGTGTATATGTGTGGGACCATCCATTGGAACATAGTTGCCCTACTAAGGGCCACATCCTTAAAGATAACTGGATCCCCTCCCCCTAATGCCATCAACTCACTGTCGATAGCTTCTCACTTGGCAGGTGGGAGCTGTGAGCTTCTCTTCTATTCATGGTAGATATTTATAAGCTTTTAAAATAAATGTATTTTAAAATCAACTTTAAGGAGTTCTTTATGCCTCATTTCATGAAAGTTTTTATTGGGAGTGTTTGGTGTTGTCAAATATCTTCCACATGTATTGATAAGATTGTATGTTCTTTCTGTTGATGTGTTGCATTAATTGATATGTGAGTATTGAGCCAAGCTTTCCTAACACCTCCAAACTTAAGACTAAAAGCCTTTTATGATTTGGAAACTCCCAAACTTTTGTCTCCAGCCTAGACTTTTCCCCTACATGCCTGTTATCATCTAACAGTTCCTAGACTCCAGGGCTCCTGTGGGGAGAATGAGAATGACCCACACAGGCTCACTTATTTGAATATCTGGGCCAAAGTTGGTGGAACCACCTGAGAAAGATTAGGTGCTATGGCCTTGTTGGAAGGAGGTGTATCACTGGGCTTTGAGGTTTTAAAAGCTCACACCACTTCCAGTTAGCTTTCTTTTTTTTCTGCCTTGTGCTTATAGATCTCACCTATTACTCCAGTGCTGTGCCTGCCCGCCTGCTGCCATACTTCCCTCCACAAGGGTCATGGACTCACCCTCTGAAACGGTAAGCTCAAATTGAATGCTTTCTTCTTTGAGTTGCCTTGGCCATGGTATTTTTGTCATGGGCATAAAACAGTAACTAAGACATTAACAAAATTTTTCTTCTGGTATGTTTCTCACCTCTGTAAATATAAACTGTTGCTGTAAGACCTCTTCTAAAAGCAATTCTTGGCTCTTCCATAATGGAGCCCAGACTATACTCACTAGCATTCCTGTGTCTTTGTGAAATATTTTAGGGTGGAATTAGCACTCTGGGGGAGGGCAGGGATAGAGAAAAAGGAGGCAGATGGTATGCCCGGACTCCAAAACTATTGTACTATGGCATCAACAACTGACAAAAGAGGAAGTGTGTAGAGACAGAAGGACTGCAGTATTATAGTCCCCGAGGGAGCATAAAGTTAAAAAATAGTAGTTTCTACCATAAAGCCAAGAATCTGCTGTACTGTGTGGATCCATTCGATTGCTTTCAGCAGGAATGTTCTGCATGAGACAGCTAGTGAAGGTAGCCTATGGCGAGACAACTATAATTAAGGAGACCATATGTCTCCTAGGGCCATCCCAATTTATACCTACTGCAGATCAACTATGTATTTATTTATTTGTTTATGTTCAGTACCTTTCATTTTCAGCACTGTCCCAATTTAAATCATATGATGTTTTTTTAACTTATTTATAACTCCTGGGATATTGGAGAACACTGGATAGCAGCTGAAGAGGAAATTTATATATGGGAGATTTGTGGGGAAGATACAAACCATTTCCTTACTCACTCTAGGGTTTCAGGCTGGTAGCTTGGAAGAAACAGGAGATTAACGTACACTATACTTTTCCAAGTACGAAAACCTAAGGGTATTTCAGTGGGTAGAGACTTACTGTTGGCAAAAGAAAAAGATTAATTAGAGACAGCACATAATTGGAATGTTACTGAGTCTGAGAAATTCAACCATATTGTGGAGAACTGAGTAATGGGAGGACATCCAGAAGAAGCCCCAGGCTCCATCTGAAGAATATATTTGATAAAAAATGGGGATAGAGGGACAGCTACAGGAATTTCTGATGTTGAGCATTTTTATTTCCTTTTGTGGCCTCTGGAAAGTTGTCCAAGCTTCACACATAAATGTCATCTGAGAAGCATGAGCAGTTTAAGAATTTGAGAGCCAGAAACCTTGGCCTTTATGTATTGAGTTGAATTTTGGCAGTGAAAATATCGACATCCTTTTTAAACAGAAGTTTTAAATTCTGGTGTATTTTTAGGTTTCTCTTTATTGTCCAATAGTCATATAATGAACATATAATACAATTTGCAAATATAGTATAAAATATACAGTATATAAAATAAAAATACACATACAATATGTGGAAAGGATAAATGCACAAGCATTGCTTACCTATAAACTATTACTTGGAGCTTAAGATAGGGTGATCACAAGTTCAGTGATATCCTTAGCCGTATAGCAAATTCAAGACCATCCTGGGCTACATGAGTTCTTGTCTCAAACCAAAACACAAAGTACAAGTGCAAATGTATAAATCTATACTGATGTGTATAAGACACAAGCATCTGCATAGTATGTATACGTTAACAGGAGTTACCTTCATAGTATGTTTGAAAAACCTTCCTGGAACACCACTGGTATCACTAGACAGCACATGCAACGTGACAGCATTGAATGGCAACATTACTAAAACAAGTTATTTGAATGTATTTTTGGTTGAGGTCAAGAAACAGCCTTAAGTAGAGACAGAAGTGGAATTGTGGAAACTGGTGATCGCTAAGGGATGCAAAGACCATCCCTTCTAGGAACGGAGGGGGCTAATGTTAACAAAACCTGGGGAATGGGACTTGGTAGCTTCTCAGCTTTCCCCTCAGGGTGATCAGGGGCACCTTCTCTGAAAACCTGGCCCCAGAGACCTTGCAGTTAAAGCCTCCAGAACAGTTGTCTCAGATAAAGAGACTCATTATGCCATAAGCAGGAAAGACCTGTCCCCCAAAGGGGGTGATCTTATCATTCAGTGTGATCCCACAAAAGTACCCTTATAGAGCAGAGGGATTGGATGAGTTGAGGCAGAACAGACAGCCTAGCGTTTGGACCTGCAGAAAGCTGAAGATGGGAATCTGCTAAGCAGGATCATGAGAAAAATAGCCTCATGTTCTCACATCCTTAAATGTGTCTGAGTGGGTGGGTCCCAGCAGGGATGCGCAGGAGCTGGCTCTGCTGCTAAGAGCCGAATGTATTTATCTTCAAACTCCACCTTCAGTCATGCCAGGTTGGAAGCTTGAATTCAGCCATGGTGGGAGTATTTATGTTATGTAAAGAGACAAATGATGTAAATTAGAGTTGTTTTTTTTCAAACGTTCTTCGTTAGAACTGGTTAATTTTGTCAGAACACAATTAGGTTCTTGAGTTAGGTACTTATAGATTGCTGAGATAAACACCAGGAATGGATTAAACTAGAAAGCATTTACTTTGCATATGGTTTCAGGAGTTTTAGTCCATCATAGCAGGGATGGTGAGGTAAAGCAGCTTATGTCATTGTAGACAAAAAGCTAAGCAGTGCAGCAACAGGAAGGGGCCAGAGCAAGATACACACTCACCAGAGCCATGCCCCCTTTTGACCCTGTCTCTGACCTCCTTCAGGTCATGTGCTCAACAATTCTACTAGCTCCCAACAGTTTATTCAAATTTTGACTCCGTACTATTCGTTAAGTTACTGGCCTCATGGTTAATTGTCTCTGAAATAATCTTCAACAGGTACTTTCACAGGAGTGCGTTAATAGTGGCATCTTTACATCTAACCAAATTCACAATCAAAATCAACCATCACTGCTCTGTATTCTTTGGTGATAGAAATCATAAGTTTCCATGTTGGCTAATGCTTGCCATTCCTGGTGAGCTGGTAAGTTTTGCTGTCATCTTGGTTTGTTGACAGAGACTGTTACCCAGAGGGAGATCTATCCATCAGACTCCAAGGCCCAGCATTTAATTCTGGGCCTGAGTCCAGCACTCCTCCTCAGGGGATAGCTCAAGTTACAGAATAACCATGTCATGAACTTAGTGCCCTGGATATTTTGTTACTTCTAAACTGCCAGGTTGTTAGTCTGGAGGTGAAAGGTTGGAGAAAAACAATAGCGTTGCCTTTCTACATTTCCTCGTGTGTCTGGGAGTCTGCAGCTGGTAGACGGCCTTCTTATGCCTGTCTCTCCTTGGGTACTTTCTGAATTTCAAAACTATTCAAAGAACCTCAAAGCCCTAAACATTCTGTTTGAGTCTGATAAACTGAAAGTTGAGGCTGATCAAATTTCAAATCATAAAGGATGTACTGATCTGAACAAAGATATTGACCATGATTTTGATACTGTTGTTTCAATACTTTAAAAAGTATAGTATTATTTTAATAATAATAAAAAAGCCCTCACAGGGAAAAGAACCTGTTTAACTTTTTTAGAATAAGTTTACAGTACTGTGATGGTTAGTTGTTGTTGTTGTTGTTTTTCTAACTTGACACATGCTGGATGGAGTCATTTGGGAAGAAGAAATCTTAATTAAAGGATTGAATCCATCAGATTTAACCATAGGCAAGACTGTGGGGTATTTTCTTGATTAATGATTGATGTGGAAGGGCCCAGCCTACTGTGGGCGATGCCATTCCTGAGTAGGTGACGCTGGCAGATATAAGAAGGGTGGCCTGGAGACAAAAGCAGTAAGCAGCACCCCTCCATGGGGCCTGCTTCAGTTCCTGTCTCCAGATTCCTTCTCTGAGTTCCTTCCCTGACTTCCTGTCATAATGGAGACTATGATCAGGATATATAAGCCAAATAAGCCCTTTCCTCCCATGGCTGGTTTTGGATAGGGTTTTATTACAGCAATGGAAAGCAAAATAGACGAAGGACCCAGAATAACTCCAGTATTTTTAATACCATAGGACATTATTGGTGGTATCTTATCATATAAAAAAGAAAACTGTGTCTTTTGTTTGTTGAAATATTGGTGTGTCTAAATCGATACCTGAAGTAACAATCCTTGAACATGGCCACATCTGGGGAAAGGAAGTAGCAGGGTGCCTGCTTCACTTAAGACCAAAATAACTTGATGGCTCCTGGGTTTTGATGGAACAATTTGATGTAATTTGCTTTTGAATACAGACATTACTACCTAGAAATGTTACTGATAGGCCCTGGAGCTGTAGAGATGGAACTAGTCACATTTGTCCTTGATTTCATCAACCTGTGTGTTCTTGGCAGAGAGTGGAAAATGTTAAGGTTCTGTGAAAGTTTTTACTCAGTGAGGTCTCCAGTGTTGGGGACAGGAAGATATCAACGTGGGCCACAAGCTAGTATTCTTGCCTTTTATTAATCCATGTAATGTAGTTCCAAACTTAGAAGGGATGGGAGGACATGCAATAAGAATTCACTGAACCCAAGGCCTGTTTCAAGTATCTGCATTTATCTGGATCAAGTCATTAATCTTCCCTATCTGTTGTAAAACATGTCTTTAAAAAAGAGATTAAAAAATGTAAGCTATGATACATTCAAATTAAGAAGGGTGAAATGACGTAATAAGAACAAGTAAGGTGAAAAAATATTCATGAGCCGTAGCTCCTGTACATGTTCTGTGTGCCCATGGGAGGTGGAGAACACAGCTCTCTGCTCCCCAGGAACCAGCACTACAGGCAAAACACGACTGGCTCCATGTCTTTGAATGCCTATAAAACTAACACAAAAAACAATTGCTCAGAAAAAGCCCAGCTATTCCTGCCAGTAAGAATGATTTCTCCTCTGGGTGCTTTTACAAAGGATGCCGTAAAGCACTGAGCATCCGCCTCAGCTGAAGGCTTGGTGCAAAAGAACCGTGGTTTGTGTTAGGATGTCTGCTCATGTGTACTGATACCCCACACCAAAATATCATTTCTGGGGAAGTGTATTGTGATGCAAACATGCAGAGTTTTCTGATAATTTGGCTTAATGTGGGAACAGATTGTAGAGTTTTTAGCAAGATGAATAGATGATAGAATGGGTAGACGCCATACCCCTTGGGAAATTATCCATAAATATTGCAAGTGAGCTTCTCTAACAGATGTTTGGAGTACAGAGACTCCTTGAATACAGTATCATATTTAATTTTATCTTCCTACTAGTACTTGAAGTCGGATAGTAAATATATAGATATACAGAATAGTAAATTAGGATTCAAATACATTTTATAATTTGCTCAAGGCTCTTTAGCTTGCGAATAGCTGCAGTGGTTATCTTTATGTTTGGGGCAGAACAGCAGGACATAGCAGAACACACAGTGCCATGCTACTAGCACACAAACTGTCTTTTATTTATGTATAGAATCAAACTAGAATCCACCAACACGGAAGAAAGACAGTGGCTATGACAACTATTGTATGTCCACTCTCTGTGTCATGACACTCACTCTGAAATGTCAGACTTCAAGCATTCACTATGGTGATGGCTTATTAGGAAACAGCATCATAAGAATTGAAAGTCTGTGTCAGCTGCATACCATACAGTAATGGATTATGAAAGCAACTTGTAAAAAAAAAAATCAAAAGTGTACTCAAGGCTAGGAGAGAAGTTACTGAAAAACAAAAGATTGGTTATTCTACCTGAGGTCTTTGCCATTATTCACAACTCCAAAATTACAGGAGATGAAAGTTGAGGCTGTCCTATGAAGCTGGAAAGAGGGAGGGAGGACAGAGGGGATCATGGGTATTTGTTGATTTAGTTTGTTAAAAGGTCTTTGGAAGAAACAAGTAGAGTTTTTGAGTTGCATAGTTGAGTTAACCAGAGAGGTTGGAATGGTTTGGCTTTGCAATAGACTCAAACTACCTGGTGTAGAAACAATGAAATGGAACAATAAAAAAACAGGAATCCCAACACCCAGGAGCAATAGGTCCTGGAACAGGAACTGCAAATGTGAGTCACGATCTGCCTGTGCAATCTCTTATCACCAGGAGCTTTTGAACGAATTTTGTCTAAAAAGGCAGATGAAGAGTCAGAGTTATCTAATAGTCACTTCAAAGCAAATTGAATTTAACCGAAATAAGCTCCATTTTTACGACATCATTTTTGCAAAAGAATCAGTAAATAGGCAGAAATAGCTAAATGGACTGTAGAAAATGAAACATCAGGGTTAAGTGAGTGTGAGTGGGACCTTTCTCCTGACCACTGCCTTTCCTGATGAGGAGGGACATGAGTGCAGAGAGTAACAAATGGAATGGGGCAAAGAACTGGATAAGAGTCTGGCCAGAGCCCTGAGCGGGGAGTTTCTGGTAACACATGGAAGTAAAGGGGTTGGCTTTCCCATGTCTTTGTCTCTTCTGGCTGCCATAACAGAATACCACAGGTTGGATGGTTAAACAAAAGAAATGTATTGATCACAGTTTTATGTGCTGGGAAGTCCAAATCAGGGATCTGATAGATTTCATGTCCTGATTCGCAGGTGGTAATTATGAACCTTAGACCTTGAATGGGAAGAAAGAGAAAACTGTTTTATAAGGGCTAGGACCCCTGATCCAACTTCATTATTTTCACATTGCTGATGTGTTTTCAGAAAGTGATTTATGGAGGGACCAGCTCATAGCATTCATCTATAAGAGCACACTGAATAGCTTGGAGGGCTGTGTGTTTCAAGGTTTTCCCTGTGAATTTTATACCTCCCCCCACCCCACAGAACACTTAATTTTGAAGTACTAATTCTTCAGTACTGCAAAATGAAACCACATTTGCTAATAGTGATGTTCTGGGCAGAATTAATTAAGATGAGGTCACAAAGGAGTTGGGTAGCCTGCTGCTACTCCTATGTAATTGGTGTCTTTATTGTTTTGTTAATTTAAAGAAAATTTGGATACACATGCACACACACAGAATGGCTTGGAAAGATCAAAGTTATATATATTGTCACAAGCCAACTGGAACAGACCCATCCCTATTTCTTGAAAGAGAGCTTGCCTTGCTGCTCATTTCTTGTTCTCAGACTTCTGAACTCTTCGACAGTGGGACAATCCACATCTGTGGTTAAACTACTCAGTTTATGGTTTTTGTTACCACAGCTCCAGGAAACAAATACAAGCTCCCATGGCAATGCATGCTAGAGCTTCCCCATCTTCCTAAGAGGGTCAGGAGGGGACCTGTAGGCACATGTAGAAAAGGTGGTAGGATAGGAGGGGGTAGTGTAGGGAAAAGTTCAACAGGTTGCATATGACAGAGAGTGGGCTCCTTGTATGCGAAAGTCTGTTGTGGGGGATAGAATGAGATATCCAGAGGAAGCTTTGAGAAATGAGGGGTGAGATTCCGGGGTTCCTCAGGGGTGCTGATTGGACAGAGACAGCATTTTTTTTTTCAAGAAATGTGGAAGCTGGCATGGATCTTTGGAGTTACTGACGTGCCTTGATTCTACTTTAATATTTGCTTAATTAATGATATAGAATATAATAAAGAAATTTAACGATTACATACCAAAACTAGAACATGTGCTGATGTGATTTGAAGACAAAGAAGTAAAGACTCAGGGCATTCCTTCCAGTTGCAACTTCCATACTATTGGATGTTGGACCTCAAATTTACTTTAGATTTATTTTGGGGCATTTTGCCCTATAATGGGTTTTCCCCTCATCTCTTCCAGTCCATCTTTGATAAAGACTTGCATTTGCTTATTTTAGGGAAGCTGTGTAACCTCTTGTTGGATCATCTTTTTAATAGTGGAATTTCATGCTTATTGCTGTACTGATGAGTATGTTTAGGTCTTTCATTGGAATGGATTCCTTATGTTAAAAACATGCCTCTAAAGTATCAATTTATTGACACCGCAGAAGCAGGTAGGCTAAACTATCAGGGAAGTATTGTAAAGAAGACATATTAAATAAACACAGGGGAAAATCAGAGTGTAGTATTTCTTAGAGCTTATGCTACAAAACTCTATTTCAGCATGGCTATAATATTTTTCTGCAAAAGATAGGACGGGAAGAAAAGGAGGCTGGCTGGTTAAGTCTTGTCTAAACTATGCATGTCTAGTTTAGAACCTTGGAAGAATAGAATGTTACACTTACCAAAGATCAGAAACAACAATGAGAAAACAATGAGTAAATAGAGCTTGTTCTCCAGAGATGGAAGAAAATCACCCAATAGATAGAAGATTAAAGAGGACTAAAGACCATTGAAATTAAGCCAGAAAAAGATGATACAGCACAAACCAAAGTGAATATTGTGTTTTAACAGTTGTCAGTCGTGTTATTTTGCATTTTCCGTATACATTTAAAAATATCACCTAGAAAACAGCATAGGTTATTATTTTACAGCATAGGTTTCAATAGCAGTTTTTAAATACCCACATGACTAGGCAAAACCTAAAGCCATTATTGTTTCTACAAGATGGGTAGAAAGGTGAGGGTAAATGACTTCTTGATTACTTGTCAATCACAAATGGCCCAGTGTCAGGTGAAAGTCAAGCCTTCTTCCTCTTCTTTTCCAGCTAACTTCTCTTCTATTCCCCACTGGACAGCCATAAGGAGTACCAGCTCTCCTTACAATGAGGAAATAGGTCTGTTGAGCCCTCCTCCCAACCTCACAGAAATAAAAAGGATGTATGTCAGTCTTTTTCATTTCTCAACCAAATACATCTCATGTTTCTATTGCTGTGACTAAGCACCATGACCAAAGAAACCTCAGGAGGAAAGAGGTTATTTGGGTTACACTTCCACAGCACTGTTCATCATGGGAAGAAGTCAGGATAAGCGCTTAAACAGGGCAGGAACCTGGAGGCAGGAGCTAATGCAGAGGTCACAGAGAGCTGCTACTTACTGGCCTGCTTCTGTGGCTGGCTCTGTCTGCTTTCTTATAGAACCCAGGGTGGCCAAAGGTCATTGGCTGAGGAGCTAGACTCCTGAGGTGTCTCATTAGCATAAGGAAGAATCACAAGTGCTTGCTGATCAGGATCTACAGGAATAATGGGAGTTGGGCCTGTAATTTCCCTAAGGGCTACAGTAAGATTCCTCAGGTAGAGGGTGTGGGGATTCAGGCTCCCCAGATTAGGTAGAGAAGAAGGAGCCTTGCTATCAAAAAGAGTCTACCATTTTGCGCCAAGCTCAGAGCTTCCTGGTAATGTCAGACTTTGACCTCAGCAGCAGGGTTTCCCAACAACTAAAGGTCATTTCATGTCCAAATCATAATGAGAGTTATGAAGTAAATAATGTGGAAAGAGTGAAGGTAACAGTATTGCTTAGAATTCTCCAAACAAATGAAGCCCCACCCAAAACCTTAATCTTAGCTCACTGAGCTCCATCTGGATTTCTAACCTTTAGAAATATAAGATAATAAACTTGTGTCATTTGAAGCTACTAAGCTGGTGGAAGTTTGCAATAAAAGTCACTATCAAGTGCATTAGTCAGGGTTCTCTAGAGCAGCCATTCTCAACCTGTGGATCATGGCTCCTTTAGGGGTTGAACAACCCCTTTCACAGGGGTCACATATCAGATATTCTGCACATCAGATATGTACATTACAATTCACAACAGTAGCAGTTATGAAGTAGCAACAGAATAATTTTATGATTGGGGGTCACTACAACATAAAGACTATACTAAAAGGTCGCAGTGTTCAGAAGTGAAGGACAGGACTGATGTGCGCTAGGTAGTCTAACATGGCTTTTGCTCCTCACACTGGAGTTACTGAGAACGCAGTTGCTGCTCAGTTCTTTAGGCAAGATGTGTCAGCAACGCTAATCTGGCACTGAAGACCTGAAAGATTCCTGGAGAGATGCTGGTCTTCAATCTGTTTTGGAAGAAGCCAAAGAAACTGGTATCTGATGTCAGCGAAGGACGGGAGTGATAGCAGCATGGCATCACCAGCAAGGGGTCAAGTCCAGCAAGCAACATTCAGTAGCTTTCCTCTTGGAGCTTTTCTGTCTGGGTTAGAATCAGGTTAATCCCTTCTGGAAATATCCTCACAGATCCACCCTGGACTCTTAGTTGAGTCCAGGTCCAATGAGGCTAACAACCAAACTAATATTCAGAACCTGGTAAGGTGATACTGTGAGAGCATTTTGAAGAGGAGTGTTTGTCATTTGTCATAGGACAAAGCAAGTACAAATAATATAAATATCCTGTGATGGTGGCTTTGTCTTAGCAATATCATATATCCATTGAAAAGCATGCTTTGAACACGATGAATGATGGAGGAAATGCTTATGGACAATCAAACAAAAATTGCAATGTGGGGCTGGAAAGATGAATCAGTGGTTGAGAATGCTGCCTGTTCTTCCAGAGGACCAGAGTGCAATTCTCAGCAGCCATATTGGGTCATTTACAGCTGCCTGTTGCTTCAGCTCCAGGGGCTCCGATGCCCAGTTCTGGCTTCTGTAGTTACCACATACATGTGGCACACACACAAATAGATGTATAGCTATATTTAAAGTAAGAAATTAATTAGCAATATGTATATTTTCCCAGAAAATCATCTTTGTAAGCTGTTTTTTTAGATAGCTAAATTTTTATTGCATTTTATACATTTTATATGATATTCTTAGTTTTTTTTTTTCTGGATGAATATATTTAGGCTTTAGTGATGTAATTCTATTCTTCATTTTCCCTGCTTCTTTTTTTTTTATAATTTATCTTTGTAAGCATTAAAAAAATCAATTTCAAAGTCTTATAGGTTACCCAACAACATTGCAACCCAAGATAAAAATAATCTCATTTAAAGGATGATCTAAATTATTAAAAAAACAGATCTAGATATGCATAAATATTTGTATGTGATTATATAGAAAAATTATAAAAATGCTACAGAGGTAACTGTTATTTGCTGACCATGATCTTGTTTATATTTATATCAACCATCACTGGATCAACTTGATCTTTTTATTTTGACAAAAATATCATTCCTTCATTGAATGAACCAGTATGCATGTGCATAATTTGCAATTTATTTTAATTTCTTATATGTGGTGTTAAAGGGATGGAAGGTTTTCTTCTACTATCAAGTCATACCTTCTTATCCATGAGTAGACTTTGCTATTATATAGTGAAAGTGCAGTAATTCCTCTTTTCACTGGTTCTTAGGTTAGTGCTTGACTGTTCTCTCAGGCATAATCACGCATGTTTTTCAACCTGCAGAATGTTTAGACTGACCACAAAGTCAAAAGGCCCACAAACCAGTGTCCAGTGCAAGTCAGTCTTTTACCACAATAGTGAGAACAAATCCTTTGGGGCTAAGAGATAAAAACAGCTAGAGTTCTGCTTGCTACCTTGTAACACTTACTCTTGGTGCCAACACACAATGCCAAGAGGAAGCCAAGCAGCGATACAGGCAGGTCACAGGAATGAGTTCTAGCCAAAGTCCCAGCTAAGGCTGAGCCAACAGCTTGCATCAACAAACAGACTAGAGCGAGTGAGCTTTCTGATGATCCCAGTCTCTAGACTTTGGTGCGTTCTGGTTGATACCAACTGGAGGTGAACCAAGCTGTTTTTAGCAAGCCTGGACCAATATCTAGATTGGGGAATACAACAAATGTCAGTGTTTTCAGCA
This sequence comes from Pachyuromys duprasi, assembly GCA_028658305.1. Lineage (NCBI taxonomy): Eukaryota > Metazoa > Chordata > Mammalia > Rodentia > Muridae > Pachyuromys > Pachyuromys duprasi. The sequence goes on from CM053764.1 coordinate 125,819,584, forward strand.
ACTCTTCTCACCTAGATGATATTGAGCATACATCAGCAGGACGTTTGAATGGTGTCCACATTTCTCAACCAAACATGCATTGCTTTCTTCTTTGTTTCTCCCTGACACCTGGGTTTGGCCCACTTTCCTAGTCTGATCTCTGTTGCCCTGTCCCTCACACACAGCTGTAACCAAATTAAGCAGCTGTTAATCTCCCTCACCACCCTCCCTGTGGAGCAAGGTTCTGCTCCATCTCTGCTCATCTCAGCCCTTCAAAGCCTGCGAAAGTCCCTTTAATGTGCATCTGCTGTTTCACTTCTGTCGTACTGAAGACCTCTGTTCCAGTTCCAGCAGGCTGATTTACTTTCTGGCAAACCACTTTTCATCCTCTATCCAGAAACTTCCGATGGAGGAAACTTAAGCCTCCCTTTAGCCTAAGGTAGGCAGATGTTTAGACACGTGGCAGATTTCATCCTCTTAGCCCGTGTGTTCTATTCAAGGGTGAGAGCCTGCCCTGAGTTGGTCCAATGAGACTCAGTCCTGGCCTTCTCCCAGGAAAATCTTCCAATAACACCCCCTGAGCTGTGAAGCTGTCAGCCTGTGTCTATGAGTGTCCAATCCTAGGAGAAAACCTGCCTGCAAGTATAACTAAGCAGAGCCAAACATCCATTCATATCATACAACACCTGGAGCCAGCCATGCCAAATGACTGGTCCTCTCTCCACCCACAACCTCATAATTTTGCCAACAAAATAATTACCTTTTTGGATAAAAACTGGGTTGTGTTATTATTACTTTGGTAGCTAAAGACTTGTAGGCAGTCTGGATGACATCCTGTCTGGATATTATGACAAAATATGGGTTCCCGCTTTTCATGACTTTGTACTGTGAGATGGGGGAAAGCCTAAGTAAAGTAAGGACCACACAGTTTAACTTTTACCTACTACTCCACCACCACCTGACCACAAGAAGAGGGCACCAGATCTCAGTATAGGTGGCTGTGAGCCCCCATGTGGCTACTGGGAATTGAACTCAGGACTTCCGGAAGAGCAGCCAGCACTCTTAACCTCTGAGCCATCTCTCTAAAAGGTTTCACTTAGCAATTCTTAGAGCATTTTCCATTATGAGTTTTCCATGGACAGGAACTATTTGCTTTAACTGGCTTTGTAATGAAGGTACTGTGCTTATAACGTGTACTCTACACTGTTACTTCCTGTCTCACATTGTATCTAGCATGAATCTTCTTCCAAGTTGCTGAATGAAATGTGTATTCATCATCTCTCCTTCTACAACAATAATTAGGTATCAGGCATAAATACTGTCTCAATTGATGCTCACAGTAACATGGGATGTGAAATCTTTTCTTTTTTCTTTTTGTAGAGGTGTAAGAAATTCTGACAAAATAAAATGGGGGAGTCAAGGGAACCACATCCACAGCCTCCCTGCTAGCTGGCTGCAAAATAACGGCTCGACCCAACTCAGATCTCTTGGATCCTGACACTTAGTGCATGCTCACGGCATATCTAACATATGTGGGATTCCCACTTTGAGGAATGTTCTACACACCCGTTCTAAATCAAGGTAAACTGTCTAGGCTAAAAGCTTTGAGAGCATAGGTTATCAGTCCTCGAATTAGTGAAGCCACACTGCCTAGGCTGCAGGAGCGACTTTACAAAGTCGCATTTGGAGCTGGGGAGGAATGGAAGGGAAATTTGGAAGGCATTGCTGTGCACCTGGTGGCGGGAACACAGATGTGAAGAAATGACAGGAGTAGAAACTGCAAGGGCTTTGCTAAAAAGTGTTGCAAATTTGGTGACTATCAGCCAGGAAAACATGCCCGACCTGGACCCAGGTTGTTGCAAGCGCAGAACAGAACAAAGAAGCCAGACTGCAGCAGAGAGGAGAAGGCCGGAAAGAAAAGCCTATGAGGAAGGAAACTAAAAATCTGAGCCAGGGTGAGTGAGAAAAGACTGAGCCTTGGAAGTTGCAGGAAGAGCTGTTGAGAGTTTGGCAAGGGGGGTATTTGTAGAGCTGCATGTGAGGGCCTTTCCCAACCTCTGGGGGAGTAGGACAGGATCCCTGTTAAAATTCTGACGCTCTCTGGGAGACAGAAATGTATCCACAAGCAAATTGAAAAGGATGAGCAGATAATCTGGTTTGCTGTTTTAATTCAATGAAAAATTATATATTTTATTATAGATTGAAAATGCTTATAAAAAAAGGCAGTTTTCAAAAATTTCATCTTCATTTCTTGCTGGATTGTATGTAGAGCCCTTGGGTGCACTGATTCTCAGCTTGAACTGGGATAGAGAGTTGGGTATAGAGGACTGGGCCTCCTGGGGTTAGCTGGGGAGGCGAGTCAATCATCTGTGTTTCAGAACCTTAGTTTCGATCTTAAAAACGAGCCATGGAAACACCTTCTCTACTGCTCTTTGGCAAGATTGTGCATGTGGATGACCACATGCGAAATCTCTGCTGTCCCCTCCCACAGAGATAATAGTTCGCTTGTTCATTCGTTTCCAAGCCACTCTTGCCTGAGAAAGAGGAGAAGCAAATACAAATCCCGTTGGATTGATGCCTGTTGGTGCATTTAGGAAAACGCAAAGTTTTTCTCTTTAGTATATTCTCTCAATAGTCTCATGTCAGCCGGGTACTTTCCTAAGATTGATGCCTTTGCTCCTCAGCACCCTAGGAGAACTGAACAAGGGATGAAATGCCTTTCATGACAGAAGCAGTGGACAGCAGTTCAACTTCTTCTCAGAAGTGATGGAGCCCTTTCTAATTAATGTATGCTATCCAGAGAACATACACATAATTTACAGGCATTTTATGCATGACTCTCTCTTAAGGGTGGCAGGTAGTAAGAAAGACACTCTTGTGTATTGTATGTATTTTAAATGTAATTTTATAATGTTTGCTTAAATTTATAATGCATAATGATTAACCTTTATACATTTAATGGGATGTACACTGTATAACTTACCACCAAATATACAAGAAAATTGTAATTTGTTCATTTGTAATTGTATAATGGTGTATTATATTTTGTTTTATTGAAATCATAATTATACATAGTTTAAATGTGGGCAGTAATATTCATGGTGGACAAAAATTGCCATGATATAATATTTAGAAGTTTGGAATTTCTTATCTAAAACTCAACTGGTTCATTTGATTAATTTTCCCTGTGTTATTTCTAAATTACAGGCTAAGCTGGGAGATGATCGGTTTCTATTTGCAGTCGTTTATGCGCAAGTTAGACACCACAGATGCTGGCTGTTCAAGAAAATGGTGCAGGCCATCTGTGTCTTTACTTGGTAGAGGGAGAGGAAGGTCTTGCTTCTTAGGGTACCAAGCTCATTGGTGAAGAAAGAGGTCATTTTCTCTAACTCTAAGAGTATTCATTCCGTTGTTAGAGCCCACCATCCTAACTTCATCTCAGCCTCAATACTCTCTGAAGGCTCCACTTTTAAATCCTAGCCCCTTGAGAAGCAGGGCTGGAGCATCTAGATGGGATGGGTGCCTTACAAACGCAATCCTCTATGAGAACTCATATGTGGACAAAGGGCACCATCATGTCCTCAGAGGCCACCTTCTCCTGAGTAACTCTGACCTCCTTGGACCAGAGCATTTCCTCCCAAACACTCTGTCTGCTACTGGACCTGCACTCTCCCGCTTGAAGGTCAGTCAGCTCACCCTTGCTCACAGGGGCTTGGCAGTTTACGGGCAGAGAAAGCATGGCTAGACCTCGCTGCAGTGGGGGCCACAGATGGAATGGCAGATGGGATGGAAGAGACAGAAAGAGGAGAGCTGGCGCTGTGAGTGCTGCCGTGGTCCAGCAGCAGCCGAACAAAGCGGACGGATTGATTCCACAGGCAGGCTTGGCTTTCCTGGTAGTGTGGAGACATGTGCTTTCAGAGCAGGAGAAGGGCATATGACTTATTTAAGTTGGCTAGGTAGATTGTAACTTTAAAATTTTGAGATGATCGATATGTGGGTGCTCATTTATACTTTTGTTTTATTCTTTACAGTTGTTAAGGCTAGGCCTGACAATAATGAATCCTCATCAGTCTGAGTTTAAATATTTATCATCTTTTCATACTCTCTGCTGAATATTGATACATATAAAGCAATTATTGGTGGCAAATGTAAACAAACATATACTGAGTACTGGTTAGATCTTCTCCATGGCTAGAGGGCTGAGCTGAATGGCAAGCCAGCTGACAGTTTGCAGCTTGCTTTTCTGAGCCAGCTGGCCAAGAAGCCAGAAAAACAGCCTTTCTCACACCATCACTGGATTTTGTATCTGACCTTAGGAGGAAAGAGAACAACAAAGCCATTGAAACTCTCAAAGCTTTGCTAATAGCCAGGAAGGTTAATTTGATGTATACTATGGGCCTCCCAAATTGTCACATTTCAAAAGAAAACTGTGTCATAATAATTTGGTTCATCAATTATAAAAAGGTTTCTTTCTAATTCCCACTACTACTATTGGTTTCCCCCACACATCATAGGCTCCCCTTCTAAGGAACTTCTCAGATGTCCTGTGTTCTGTGTATGCTGAGCAAAAACAGTAGGTTGTATTCGCATTTTGTGCCTACATACACACACATATATGCATGTAACAATAATAATGAAAAAAAATAGAAGCGATCACTTTGAGAAACAGAATCTTACTATATAGCCCAGTTGGCCACACACTCAGAATCCTCCAACCTCAACCTTCTGGTGTTGGGATTACAGGTATGCACAACTTTACCTCAATTTAGAGTGTTTTAAGATTTGACAAACGAGTAAATTCTGCACATAGAAAGGTAATGCCCAGCAGACAAGAATTTTAAATAATTACAGATCGTGGGTTCCTTGGTTTGGCATATTGTTTTAATGGTTATGGAAAACAAATAATTTGAATTAATACTCTTTTTGTGTATACTAGGTCCATTATTTAATGGACCTAGAACTTAAATGAAACCTACATGGCCTGCTAGTTTCTCTACTAAAATTTACTTGCTGTTTCCATTTTCTTCCTTTTCTCAGCTAGTTATCAGGCTGCCCTCTTGCCTATTAACAGCTGGGAGCAAATAGGGATGTTCAGCACAGTTGTTTTCAAAGTATTTTTCTTATTAATACATACACAAACCAACCCCCACACAAAACAACAACAAGACAAAAAACAAACACAAGCTATAAGAAAAAAAGATAGTTGGTGTAGGCTCATCTCCATCTGTAGCTCAGCTGCTGTGAGTTTATTTTTATAACTGTTGTAAAATAATTCATGTATCTGTTATGTCTTCTTGGGAGAGATGGAGACAAATGACTTCTCACTCAGTTAGGGCACGAGTGAGGGACCAAAGCAATAGTTCCATAAAAGTCCAAATTGGCGAAACAATGAGTTTGTTGGAGCTCTTTTAAGAGTATGGGTGAGGGGTATTTTCCAAAAACATGGATGACTCAAAGGCTGCTGTATTACTGAAAAGCCCAGCCAGCAGTGGTACTGATCCAAGAAAGCTGCTGTTGAATTTGTAATCAGCTCTGTAGGTCAGTGTCCTTCCTCTAAAAGCCTTTACTGTTTATGCAATCATGAGTCAGGTGAGTTGGGAATCTTGTATGTTTTGGGGACTTCTTAAAACTTGTGAGTTGTTTGCTTCCTGAGTCTTAAGGAGACTTCACTTCTGCCAGAAGAAATGTTTCAGTTAGAAAGAAATCGCTATACAGTGAGTTCTATTGATGAATCATGATAGAAGTTTGAATGTCTGGATGAATTAGGCAGGACTTGCCTAGTACTGCCCAAAGGGGTGTGATAGAAAGGTAAGATTGTTCCTCTCACCCTGGTGATGTTCTTGTTCCTCTCTGATCCTGTTAGTTGCCGCATGGATCCAGCAGTAATATTTTGCTGAATTTACTAGTACTTCTACTTAATTGTGAACGTGTTCATCAATTATTTCCTTAAGGGTGAGGCAGAAGTAAAGGTAAGCTACACAAAGGTATTCATTGTACCTTAAGAGAAGACTTGGACTAATTGGGCCTTCCATGCTAACTTTTTTTTTCCTGCTTGTAGAAGGTAGTGGTGCTGGATATAGACTCACCTTAGGATTTTAAAGTATGGCATTCAAGTTTTGACTCTGAACTGATTTGTTGTTTCTTGTTTTACAAAGTTTAAATAATCTTTGTTCATAGAAACAGTCAATGAGTTAAAAATGTAGTAAGTAGTATTATTAATGATAAATGTCCAACAGATTCCATTATTAATAAAGTTTTTGAAATAATATTTTCCAGCACAGTATATGGAGAATCCCTTGCCCCCAGGGCTCATCTCAAGCTCCCTCTGTACCTTCTTGTTAGTGTTTTGACATATCTGGCTTTGTGTGTGACAGCACAGAGAACTTGGTTGTTATTGCTTTTCTGCAGTTGCTACTTGTCATGTTTTATGACATTGTTTCTGGCCTATCTTAATAAGTGTATTATTACCCAGGAATGGATGAAAAGATGTGTCATGCTCTTTATTTAAAAAAAAAAGTACATTGTGCTGTAGAAGTATTTGGATGAAATTCTAGGCATGGAGGAGGGTAAGCTTTTCTTCTGCTCAGTCTATGATTTTAGAATTCAGTGACCTTTTTAGGTCAAGCTGACTTCCCATGAAATCCTGAAGGTACAGTTGGGGGTTTGAGTACTTTGGCTCTAGGAAAGCATTGGTTTCCTTTTCAGATTATGTAACTTTAGAAGTGCACCTGCTTTAGAAGAATGATTATTAATAGTGTAATTCATCTTGTGACACTGAGTAAACCATGGTCTTCTAAACACACAATATAAGCAGAGGTTGTTAAAGATAATTAGGTTTCCTAAACCACTGACTTGCTGTAGACTGATGAAATGCTAGCATGCCAACATCAGTATCAAACTAAAGCCCAGGATGGCTCAACTGCTTACTATTCATAATGTGGTCTAGCCATCAGCATCACCTGGGAGCAGGTTAGATTAGAGTATTTCAGGTACTGCCTAGACCTGCTTAAGGGTCACCATTCATGTAGCAAGTTGTATACTGGTGATTTTGTGCATATCAGAGCTCAGAAACACTGCCTTAGTGGAATTGGCTTTTAGGAAGGAAGAAGCCAAGGATTAGTGTTGTATTTTTCATAGAAGAAAAACAAAACTCAGGAAAATGACTTCAGTAGCAACTTCTTCATATGTGTGGCCTAAGAAGAACTAAAAGATATATACACTGAGCTATGCAACTAGTTTAGTCTTAGACTAGTTGCTATATGAGCTGTTGGATATAATTAACTTTGATAATACTGTCTGTCTAAAGCTAATATATCTAAAATGTTCTTATTTAGGAGGCAATCACTGTGAAAACTATCAATAAGCTATTCATACTCTTATTTTCATAATAATGTTAGTTTTTCATAGTCCATCTCAGCTTAGTCAAGCCATATTTCAAGAGCTTAATAGCCACACAGGACTGCAATGTTGACAGAACAATCAATCACAGGTGGCCAGGTTGCCAGAAGTCCACTCCATGTGTTTGGGTTGCCTGTCTTTTCTGTACTAGTGAAAGATGGGAAACTGCACACACAGTGACTCCCTGATTTATGATTAAGAGCTTACGATATGTCAGATTCTATGCTAGTTTGGAAGGAAATGAAAGCAAGAACTACATGGTTTAAAAAATATCTATGGTGGCATATGACAGGTTCAACAGAAGTCTGCACAAACTGTTGCAGAAGTGTCTTAGGGTTTTTAGTACTGTGATAAAACACCGTGACCAAAATCAACTTGTGGGGGAAAGTGTTTATTTCATCCACATCATAGTCCATCATCAAAGGAAGTCAAGGCAGGAAATCAAGGCAGGAACCTGGAGGCAGAAACCAAAAGTGAGGTCATGAAGGAATGCTGCTTACTGGCTTGCTCCTCATGGCTTGTTCAGACTGCTTTCTTATGGCACCCAGTACTGCCAGTCTAAGGGTTGGTTCACCATATTCTTTATCTCACTATAATTTTATTGCTTAAATCAATCAAGAGTAATTTGTAGATACCAAATTCATTTTTACTCAATATGTTGAAATGTCTTTCCTAAAGAAAAAGGATATTTTCTTAAGCAATCAGGATACAATTTCCAATCTCAAGGATTTATCAAAATGTTATTTTCTAATGTGTAGTCAACCTTAAAATTTTGCCAAGTGTGCAATATATCCTATAGATTTTTCTTTTCATTTTTTTATTGGCCCAGAATTTGATCAAGATTCATACCATGTCAAGTTGTCATGTCACTCTGTCTCCTGGTAACTCAAAAAATTTCTTATACTATGTATGTATATCTGTGTGAGGAAGAGGTGGATAAACGGCAGGGGATTAGGAGGGAAAGACTTCAGCTTTTTATTGAGTACAGGCTGCTGTTTGGTAGACTATCTCAGAAGACTGAGGTATGTTTGCTATGTTCTCATGATTAGATTGAAGTTACACATTTTGGCAGGTCAGCCAGAGCTTTTGATGACACATTTTAATGAAGGCATTAAGAAGAACAGACAGTAACAACACTCCCAGGCTTGAAGGGCAGTGGTGAGGGAGCTTCCCTGGGGTTCTGGTTCAGAGTTGTGCTGGCAGAAGATTTCCCCAGGGCAGCTTAGGAAGTCTGCCACTCACTGCCAGAGTGCTTGCAAAGAGAGGAGAGGAGAGAATTCTGATACCCTCTTCCCAGTCTCTATCTCTAGCTTGCTGGTTGATTCCTACCAAGAAGGAAAGAACAAACACAAACAGGTGACTCAGACACTATCTGCCAGTCTCCCAAGAGGGTGAAAAAGACTCAGCAGTACAGAGTAGGTCCTGAAGGGGTCGAGGGGAGCAGAAGGTAGCTGATTTTGTCAAGTGAAGTGATTAAGAGTGGAGAAGGAATGGTTCACAGAAGGGAACAGAAGGTCAAAAAGTATTGAAGGGCATTTTGCAATGTTGTCAAAGAGCTTAAACAAAGAGCTTAAGGCTAGATGGGATTCAGTGTGAGGGCTTATCAACACAGATGGGCTACGGACTTTGGACCTTTGGATTATGAAGTAAGGGAGCTCCGTGATGGTCAGGTCTGTGCTTTAGAAAACAAAGTAGCTAATGCTGGCTATGGGGCAGACCTGTGTAATGCAAAAGGGAAGTCAGAACTGAATGCTGCAGCTTAGGGCAGAGATAAGGAAAGAGCCACTAAATCAGATGCTCCAAGGGCAGAGAGCAGGAAACAAAAGAGACGTTTGGGGCCTTTGAAATTAGAAAGAGGAAGGGTCAGACATGTTCGAGGCCTAATTAATAATAATTAGCATTATTGATAATGGCAGCCAACAGATAGCAAATAGTTACTATTTAACACTAAATTAGAGATCTCATTAATCTTCAGGGCAACTCAGTGAGGCAGGTGTTATTATCACAGATTTAATTACAGGAAATAAAAATGATTGGGTGGCTATAATACAAAGCTTTGAGGCTGAATTCTTGAAGTCACCAGTGACACACCCCATGAGCTGTAGCCAGTAAACTACTGGGAAGCAAAAGATGGAAATAAGGAGACAGAGCTCCCTGGGCTGGGAATCTGGGGAAGTACCAGAGGATTGAGGTGAAAGGTCTACTCTGACACTACTGAAGATGAAACACTACCTTGTTTGGGGAAATGTTCCTGGAAGACCCAGAACAATTTAGCCATTTTTGTTGATATAGTTGGCTTTGGCATAGACAGCACTTGTGGCCTTCCAGCTGTCTTAAACTTGTAACAGACACACACGTGACTACTTTGCTGTTATGATATTCTCTAGGACCATAACAGTCACTCTGGCTCAATCTGGATGGAGCTGCCAACTTCACATGTGGTTCTGGTCTGAGCTGGATTGGATAAGTAGTTTGTCATGTGACTTTTCATCTATCATTTGCCTCCTATTTGGTGATCAAGTAGTTTTGAAATTCATAAAGAAAATGTCATTTTCTTCATTGAGAAATTATTCCAGGAAAACATTTTAAAGTCCTCAAACTGTGAGGGATAGATTTTTGAAAGCATTAATTTTATACAAGATTACCACCAGATCTTTATAAAAATGCAAAGGCCTTTTATATTAAATAGTTTCTGAATTAGTGCTTCTTAATAGTATGAAGTAGATGTATTGTACATTTTTCATTTAGGGGAACAAAATTGAAAACATTTGCATGTGGAACCGAGTCATTTAAGAAACTATGGAAACCACTAATCTAGCTTAATGTCTTCTATTACTTTGGAAACATTTATTTTATCCCTTGGTTACTGGCAGTTCTATTATGGTTTACAGACAACAATAGAGGGTTTTATGTTTTATGCTTCAATTGCAGCAAAATGGTTCTCAAATATCTGACCTCAGATAATTGTGAGTCCCAGTGAAGATAGATACTTTCTGAGACTATGATTTTTTTTTTAAACCCACAAGAAAGCTTGTAACACAATTTATCCTGGGATCTTTTCTGTGGAATCTACAGTATCTTCTCATGGGCTGTTAATATATACTCTGTATGATTGTATTGTATATTATATCTCTTATTAGCTCTACTGCCGTCACTAATGTTTTAATATATAACTGTATGTGCCTCAAGGGAGCAGTTTATGTGTTTTACTGGCAAGGAGCACAAAAAATTCTCCCTGCTGTTTCCCTCTATTATGAATTAATATCCACTACCAGGGGACTACTTATGATATAAAATTGTCATCCTGTGAGTGGTGTAGATGAAATTACCATGGAGGAAAGCTGAGCAGTAACCAGAGAATGAATATGACAGCACCTTTTCTACTCTAAGTGGGAACCCTGGTGTCTTATATTAATTTATGGCAAATAATTTACATTGCTAATTGCTAAGTTTAATAATCTGTAATGTCTTCTCAGTCGCAGGTTTTTCTTAACACATAACAGTCTGCTGTGCTGAAATGGAATATTCTAATAACTTGGGATCATTTTTGTTAGCTCCAGAGTATATTGCATATTGCAATCTCTGCAAGGGAGCACTCCAGCCAGTAGTAGCAGGTAGGGGAGGGGCCTTTTAAGAGCTACTGTTGTCTGCATTGCTACTCATTTTGGCAATAAAGGAGTTAAAGGAGAGAGATTGATTTTTAATGACAGTCCTGAGTGTTGTGTGGTGGTTGCCTGGCAACTGTACCTGTAGGAACTAAATATTGGACATGTATCTGTATTAATCCCCTCTTGTCAAGGTTTGTAGGTGTTTAATACATTAAGCTTGGGAAATACTTAGAAGCAGAAAAGTTTGCTCATTTGATGATCCTTGGAAATTGTGTAAGATCGCTGGATGTCAACAAGTAAGGGTCAGGAGAGCAAGTGGTGTACAGTGCTATGAACAGGTCTTGAATGTATTTGAGCATCTCTTAAGTGAGACTGAGCCCAGCCTTGCTGTCCTCACATCCCTCCTTTTATCTCCTGCAAGGACGTATCTCTTCACTTAGTGAACATTTATCGACTATCTTTAATGTGCTAGCGTCGGTGGCAGATACAGCCCTGGGTACTTGCGTGAGATAAATGGAGTCTCCAGTCCTTTAGTCTAGAGACTACCATCAATGCAGGGTGCACCCAGAAGGGAGCATTCTCACTCAACAGCCCTCAGAGCACGCACACAACAGTTCTTTGGTTCTCCTGTAGAGATTAAAGTAAGCCGTGGCTTACGTCCTATGCTCACCCGACTACTTTCAGCCCTGCCCATTCCCACAGTCCCACAGCCCAGCTTATCACTGTGCTCTATGGCCCTTCAACTTATCCCTTGGCTCCCACTTTCAGAACCTTTGCTAATTTTGGCCTTACTATGAACTACTTTCATTTTATCATCGATGTTCTCTCTAATTATGCAGAAGAGCTGAGGACAAACAGCTAAAAATGACTTAGGTGACTGGACATAGCTTCAAGATGAAATATATTCAATTCCATTATTAATGCATATTAGAAGCACATTTTGATATGAAGAGTTACCTTTTATCATTCCAGGCTGCTCCATATGGGGACATTTTGTCGTTGCTGAATGCCATTATCTTAGTAGATCTTTTCTACTAAGAAAGATCTCACTTTGATCCTTGTTACAGTAATTTAGTTTCATGCAAGTTGTAAGATGTTTCAGGACCACCAAAATACCCAGGCCTTCATCAGCTGTTTCGCTGGGCTTTTTTTTGTTTTGTTTTGTTTTTATTTTTTGTTGTTGTTTGTTTTTTTCCTCCTAAATCAATACATCTGGTCATAAGATTGAGAGACAATAAAAATGATATCCCATCTGCCCTACTTCTGTCAATACCTACAACAGCCCAACATTCGCATTATGCCTTGTCAAGAAAGGGTACATTTATGAATGTGTGGCTGAGTGCATCACCTATTCAGGAAATTGAATCAATGTATTATGGGATGACGACTTGGAGCAGGAGTGAGAGCTTGTGGACTTGAGAGGTTGGGGATTCAGGAAGGGGAAATGGAGGAACAGGGGAGTGTCTGGAAGCTTCTCTGCAGCATGCCAGAGCTTGCAGGGAAAAGCAGGAGGGGTGGATGTCAGGGCAGCGCTGCTCAAGGGAGCAGAGTGAAAGTCTTTGGTAAGCTGTCACCTCTGGATGCCTCTGCTTCTGTAGGTGTTCAGCTAAGTGTGTGGTAGGGAGCTTGGGCACTGCTGGTCAGTACTGCTGGCAGACAAGGGAAAAGCTGAGTGCAAGCTGGAGCCAATGAGGAAAAGCTGTCTTCCATGTTTCGGGTGATCACCTCATGTTGTTACTGACACTTATGGAGAGAACGGCTCTCCTTCACTTCTTTCTGCATACAGTTGCCCAGACTACATGAGAGATGTAGTTCTAAACCATGGAACTGAGCCCTCAGAGAGCTTTGGTCTGTGTTGAGACTTATCTTCTGGAACAAAGTGGGGTAATGTTGGTGGCATCACTTTAGAAGCCGTAAAACACCAAATAAATACCAGTTATTAATATCAGCAACAACAAAAATGCTGTATAATAAAACTGTTGACAGGAACATATTGATAATTGGACACAAAAGCATCAATAGGTAAGTCTTAAAAGCAGTTTGTTTACTTATTTATTTAGTTAGTTATTGTGTGTGTGCGTGCGCTTGCACACATGCCTGTATATGAGAGTGTGCCCATGTGTTGGTGCTTGGTATATGGAAATGAGAGGACAACTTCCAGGAATTGGTTCCTTACTTCCATCAAGTAGGTTCCTGGAAACTGAACTCACACTTAGAAACACGCACCTTTACCTGATGAACCAGCTTATGGACCCCTCAATTATACTTTCTGGTCAGTAAGAGTTATACGGTCGCATTGATACCATAAATTTGAAACCATCGCTCTGTAGTAGAATCTTGCAGATTGAAAAAGTGTAAAAATCTGGGCAAAAACTATTGCCTAAATTTCTTTTTTGCTCTTTAGGTAATGAAATGTGAATTCCTCTGTTCTCCTAGCTGTATCTTTGTACCCCTTTCCCTTGAGTTTGTTTCTTGGATTTTCTGAGCAGCTGTTTATGTTTTCCTAATACCAGTAAGGCGAGTGTAGAGTAAGCACGGGCAGCAGCAAGTCGACGGGACAGAGCTGAACAGCGTGGCCCACAGTGCTGACAGCCTGACGGTTGACAGGAAGGGAAAGCAGCCTCCACTTCGGGTCACAGCTCTGCAGCGAATGGCTTCATTCGCTTCACATAAAGATAAGCTGCACTGCGGGATGATCTGGCAGAAATAGTCCTGCCGGCCTTAAAAAAAAAAACTGTGATGTGTGATGGTGGGAGGGGGAGTGGAGACCCTAAAATTTGCTCCTATCTGTCAGAAATCATCACCGGGGAGAGTTTCATTATTAGGGAAGTCAGACCTCAAGCCTTTGCTTTGACCGCAGAGGCCAGAGGTGTTTATGTTTCTTTCAAGATATTGAGTTCAGAGTTGAGGTCTGGTATTTGGCTGGTGACTGTTCAAGAGGAGGATTTGGCTTCTGGCAGAACATAAAGCCAAACGACAACAAAGCCTTCCTTTCAAGCTATCCAAATGAACACATTTCTAATCTGAAATTCAAATACTTGACAACAGAGAGCCTGTGAGCTGGGCTTTGAACAGGAAATTGCTTCATGGTTTTAGCATAATGAATCAGGCAGTTAGACTAAATCCATTTAGTAGGAGAAGAATGCTTTCACATGCTTTGTGAAAGAAAAGGGGAGGGGGTGGACCTTTTAAATTCCCCAAATTTCTTGGGACTTATAGAGGCAAACGCTCTGTATAAATTTTATCTGCTATGTTCTCTGATGGGCATGTAGAAAACCAGTGTTCAGGAATTGTCTTTGTTAGGAGAGGCGGTGTCTTGTAAGGCTGGAGGAAATGAATGGGATGGATACAGGTCAGGGAGCTGCGGTTCCTGGTCCCACTGGTGGCGAGTGCATTGCACTGTGAAGCCCCCGTTTTAGTCCTTGTCAGTGTTAAATCAGACAACTGCAGTATTGCCTTGTTCTTGAGGCAGTTGGGAGAGACAGAGCAGAGGGCGTTTGTGGGTCAGCCGCTCAGCCCTAAGTCAGAAGCAAGCTCCTCTGTGAGCTTATGACAACAGAGGTGAGACTTCAGTGGAGGAGGGGGAAGGGGGATAGGTGGGCTGAGGAGCCAGAGGACTGCTCCTAAGGGAAGGAGAGGCAGATTCAAATGCTGTGAAGGGTGCTAGGTCATGTATTAAGCCTGACCCTGAGAGAGCCTGCTGGCATCCCTGGAGAAGGGCAGAGCTAGAGAAAGTGGAAGAAAGATATTACCAAAGAAAGAAACAAAGAGGAAAAGTCGAAACTGCAGTGCAAACAAGAAGATCTAGATAGGGAGGTTGAATCTTGTCTCTAGCAAGAGGGGTGCTCTCCAATAGCAATAGCAGCCATATGTCCCCGAGCCTGAGCCCTAAGAGCTAAGGCCACAGAATATCTGGCCCTCTAGTGTATAGATGTATAATGAAGCGTGCCTTTGCTGTGTGTCATACCAAACTGTTTACCAACTCTCCACTTGTATGGAAAAAAATAAATGAGTAAGTAAATGTAGTATCTTTTAAATCAGTGTTCTTACCTTTCCTACCAAACAGAACAGTAAAGTTCCTGCAGCTGGCATAGAGATGCAGACCTTTGAGACAGACTATGTCACAGAGATGTTAAAATAAAACAAAATAACAACAGCATCAACAACCTGAACCATGAATGTGTGACAAGCAGCCAGTGCATGCTCACAGTTAAAAAACGGCACACGTCTGTAATCCCAGTACTCAGGGAGGCAGAGACAGGTGGATCTCTGCTAGATCGGAGGTCAGCCTGTTCTACAAAGCAAGTCCGGGACAGCCAAGGCTACACAGAGAAACCGTGTCTTGAAAAACAAAAACAAAACCACCACCACCACCAACAACAGAGAAGCAAGGTGGCATACCAGCTTGTCCAGTGCTGCAGAATGGCCTTCATGGCTGGGTAGAGCTGTGGCACACAGACTGGCCAATATGGTTGTGCCTGCCTGAATAGACCTCTAATGAACTAAGCTGTGAAGAAGTGACTTCATGCCACATTAACTGGGTTCTGGAATAGAATACTAGTCATCACCTAGGAGAAAAACTTGAATGTTTAAAAAAACACTGAACCTTTTCAATTGTACTGATGACCCAACCAGATCTAGTCAAGACTTATTCAGAATATACTTCAGGCCAACGAGTGTGAACTGGTCAGAGAGGAGACATACTGCCACATTGGTCAAGTTATCAAGATAAAGTGAGGCAGAGTTCTAAATCCAAGCCTGCTGCCAGCCAATGGATTTTCCTTCAGAAGAATATTCTAGAGTGGAGATAGAGAAATTTTGACTGAGTGACCTACAGGGAAGCAGGTCCAAAGATAATCTCTCTCCTGTGCACTGAGGACAGGATTTCCTTTCTCTAAGGAAAACACTTTATCCCATGATAATAAGTATAAGTGAGTTTGGAAGGATCAAAGCCAAATTAAATTCATGTTGAAGTAGAAAAGCCTTATGTGCGCCATGTTACAGGACTCCCAGCAAGATTTCTTCAATATGGATCAGGAAGCTGGGCCTATCTCTGCACGTCCCCGAGACTTTTACAGACTCCAGGAGCCTAAATTCCACAGAGATGACAGTGACATAGGATGACATAGGAGCACCAGAGGCGGTAGAATTTGATTACCCAAGTCTTTCCAAGATAAAGGGAAGAGAGGGTGTGTGTCTAGCGAGGGGAATTAGGGTTTTGTTTGGCGTAAGAGACCATTTCATGGCTCAATAATTCTTTCACATTTGATGTTTTACCTTAAAAAAATACTTGCATGGTTTATTTTAAATCCCACTATGTATTGATGTTTGTCTTAATATAAACATGTTCTGAAATGACCAATTATCAGACCCCAGTGGGGAGCAGGACCCACACACTCACTGAAAGGCTCTGAGGATCCCTGCCTCCCTGCCCATGACCTTCATCCAAGTTGACAAGTGGACACCCAGACCCAGCTCTGGACAAAGTCATTATGAAACAAGTTGCTCAAGACCCAGCTCTGAGTCATGCTTTTGTATTCACTTCTGATTCAAAATAACTCAAAACAGGCAACTCTGGCTTTCCCATATTGCCTTCAAAGCGTTAAGTGAGCAGAAAGCACAGAGATTGCTCTCCTCTTTGACCTTATCCCAAGTGTTAGGGACTGCATCCTCTTTGGAATGACTCCCCTCCCCCTTCTAGCAAATAAAATATAGTTTGACACCAATTGTTAACAATAAATGCAAAAACAGCTTCTTCTCCCCCCTTTTTGATTTTGTTTCTTACTATGCCTCTTTATGAGAATCCATTCAGAATGGTCAGGCCTCTTGATAGGCAATATGTTCATATATACTTCCTTTTGTATTATCCTTGGGCTCAGGCTATCTTGAATTTTAGAAATAGTTGTTGTAATTGGATCTTCAAGTTGAGATTCTGGGTACCTATTTGGATAGTAAAAAATTAAAACTTAAAAATGAACTGACAAGTTTTTTAAAGTGACATTTGGGGTTCAATATCAAAGTACATCTCATAGTCTCCTGCCCAGTGGTTAAGCTACATGGTTCTGGAATCAGACACCTGCAGGTTTAAATCCACCTGTAGGCTGCGCGACCTGAGGTAAGTAAAATACTCCTGCAGTTTCTGTCCCTTCACGTGTAAAATGGGGGCCAACATACCTCCCTTTATGAGATGAACTGTGTTAATGGTCTCTTTTTGCAGTGTTGGTATGCTGTAAATACACAAAAAGGTTAACAAATGAAGAAACAAACATACATTGTGCAATTTTAATGCATTATAATAAGTAAAATTTCATTCAACACTATTTATATCAGACGAAGTTCTTTTTCCAGCTCTTTCTCAGAATGAAAGTCTACTGGGTGGTGAATTTGTATCTTAATTATCAAATTAATAGCTGCCTTCTGCATGCTACTCCAACAAACTGTCTAAAATGCACTTTTCCTCCATTCCAATGAATAAAAAGCACGCATGTAACTCGAGTTTATCTCCTCTACTATGAAAACACTTGTGGCTTGGATATAGCTGTTCAACATTATTTTTTTTTCCTTAACATTTCCACTCCTGCCGTCATCTAATAACTTCAAAGCAGATTAATCCATTAAAAGGTGTCTTCCCAGTGTTTAGTAATTGCCAGTGAAGACTAATCAGATAGCAAGTGCTATGGAAGAGCCTTCAAGAAAGACTATAAGATAATTAAAACATAAAGGTTATGCAAAAGTAGCAAATCAATAGAGACAGTAAACATGGTTTATCAACAGTCCTGAGAACATTTTTTTCAATTCTAAAATGTAAATGGACCTGGGATGGAGCACATGCTAGGATGATAGATAGGGTTCTTGTAACTGTTTAATTAACTCCAGTTTCCTGCAGGTTAAAGGCTGCCTCAGCCCACTGGCTCATGTAACAAACCCTCTTAGGATTTCGTTAGCCGCTGTCTGCTATGAAACCCAGGCAACCTTCCTTTCTTCCAGGGTTAGGTTTTGCCCTGCTCCTCTAGAGACCTTATCAAAACACAGCCCTCTGTTTTCTCTGTAAATACATAGATATTTTCAATTTTAGCTAAAATGGTTTGACTTTGTAATCAAGGTTAAAGACACACGCGCGCACACACACACACACACACACACACACACACACACACACACACACACACACAGCCTAACTAATGAGAAGAGGTTGCTGGAAAAAAAGCTGCATAATTAAAATTATATATTAAAATTCACACAGGCGGTATGCATAGAATTTCAGAAGAACCATGGCAGCTCTCTAGATGACTCGTTTGCTGTTTTAATTCCTCTGTAATACGGACTATTTTATAATTAGCCACCAAATTGTGCCACTTAGTTTAGACTGATGAAAAGGATAATAAGCACTATTTACATTTTGAAACCTCTACCCTCAGCACCGAACAAAGGACAGTGATGTCCTGTTCTCAGGTAGTCATTTGATGTGAAATATACCTGTTTTTTTTTTTTTTTGCTTGCAATCATATATTAATTTAAACTATATGAAGAGACTGGGGGGGGGTCCTTTGACGACTTGCAAGGTTTATTTAGAAAAATAAAAATAAAACACCATGAGGGCTAAGTGTTACTTAAAAAGAAAAATTCTTTTTCCGATCTGGTAGGATTAGGTTTCACACAATTAACTTTATCATTAGTAAATAAAAGAGTTACTTAACCTTCGCCCCTGCAGAGGTTCTTGATATTTTGCTTGGTAAAGGGCAAGAAACCCATTATGGCTTATTTATTCCCTTTGTTAGAAGGTTATTTCGGAAGACTGTGATGTAGAAACACATAATCCGGTGTTTGTTAATAAAGATCTATTTACTCCAGTGTTTAAAGAGCTGGCTATTGTGCAATGCTCATTAGTGCCATAAACAGGAGACCTTTCCCTCATCTTCCCACGGGAAAGGTTATCAAGCTGTCAGAGAAGGACTCATTTTCTTTAAATTAAAAATCACCGAGGTGTCCTGGGTAGAGGATATTAAAGCCGGTGTAGTCAAGGCATTTTGTTCCATGATGAGCTGAAAGGATGCCTACATACAGCCCACGCTTCTGAAATCAAAGGTTTAAAATTCCAGCCACCTATGACTGTGAAAACACCTCTTTCCCAACAGCTAAGGTTTTCATCCTGTAGGAGGGTTTGAGCGTGTCCCTTTAAACAATGCTTTAGAGAAGAAATTTTGCGCCCCTGCTTGCAGCATCCATTTTTCAATAAATCTATACTTTCGCTGCCCTGTTCCATGTTATCAGTCATCCACATCCCAGAGGAAATGCTTCAGGCTTGGGGTTAAATTAAGGTCCTATCTCTAGTGATTGTCTGGAAAGCTGTCTACATCTTCAAAAAAAAAAAAACTTATCTGCATCCTATATAACCAAGGGGAAGGGTTGATTCTGCTTCCTGCTGATGTCAGTGGTGGGATTACTCCTTGGCAGTTGAAAATGAAAAGAAAACAACAATTACATTTCATCATCAATTATAAATAGCTTGAACTCCAGTATATTGTCATGATGCTGAAATTGACATTGGACATGAATGTCCTATGTTCATGCTTCATCACAAAAGGCTAAGGAGAGCATTGTCTACTTTCCTTGATAGCCCAGAGATATCCTTTGTGCTCATTTGGGAGAATCATAACATCTGACATGGATACTATGCTACAGCGTCTTTCTTAGTGTCTATAAAATAGAAAAGAACACACACATTATAAATTAGTTTTCTAAACTGATTTGTCTTAGATGTTAGAATTAATGAAGGCCAAAAAGAATGAGATTATCTGACAAAAGCATTAAAGAACACAACACACACACACATACACACACACGTACTTTCCTCCCTTATATCCTCAAGCTAATTAAGTTAAATATTACTCATTTAAGAACAAGTACAAATCCCCGTGTTTCTGAGCTATGATGGGGCCTGTGATTCTGCTGTGCCTGTCTTTTGTAGACATGGAACGAGAAAATAGACATGTGTGAGTAACCCCATGGAGGGGAATTCAGGAGAAGGATCTAGGAGAGAGCGAAGAAGAAAAGGTTAACTTAGGGACTCACGAATCTAGGTGTTGGAAGACTGCAGTGATGTCCGAAAATGTGAACAGTGCCTAACACGACCTCATTGCCAGTGTAGAGTTTTAGGATATCTCCGTCTTCTTTTCTATCACATCTAGAAAGAACTTTGCACGTTTCTCTCTGTGCCTGTACTTACAGATAGCTTTCTAGATTTCGTTTTCTTCTGTGACAACAGACTTTACTTGCTCTCGGACTCTTAGCACAGTTTTTCACTCTCATTATAAGCAAAACTATGACTTAGTTAATCACTTTAATTTGCTGCTTCTTATTGGATTCATAGTCAGATTGAAAAATTTTCTTTCCAGGTATTATGTGTGTGAGACTGAGCATTGGTCTCAATCTCTCCCATTTTCTTCCCTATTTCCCCTCTGGTGTTTCAGCAAAGTCCTTGGCTTTAACTAATACCTATGATCATATGATCTCACCTACTTAACTGATTCTCCTCTTTAATATACCAGCTCAAATATCAGCCCCCAAAGCCATATCTAGCCAGACTTGCCTTTCTATGTGAGTGTTTTCTCTCTAGTCTCCTGCGACAGCTACACATTTTGCAAGATTTGGAAAATAGGATGGGTGTCTCTTTCTTCTACTAAACTATAAACATCATGAAGGTAGACCATTTGTTTGTTTGGGTTAAGCATTATTCTTCTAGCTCCTTGCAGAGTACTTGGTACTTTGCACTTGGTACTTTTCAGGAGCTCAAAAGTTAACTAACATTGGGTTCATCCAATTTTTTTATTTAGTTATTTACTACTGAACAAAGTTCTCATGCTAAACAGTCTCAGAGGCAAGGCCACAATCACTGCTTTATTAAAGGACTAGAGACATATTGCCAGCAAAAAGTACAGTTTTCTTCATCTAGAGTTTGTGGAAGGGATATGAGGAATGGTAGACCCTCAGGAAGCTTCTAATACATTAAAGCAATTCTATTGAGAACTTATCAATTCTATTTTTTTCTTTAGAGGATCTAGTCAGCAATCAAGAATATGATGTCTAGTCTTCACCATTACCCTTAGTAATATACCCCTGAGAGGCCAGATTAGTCTGGGATTGAGCATTCTTTATAAGTGTGCTTATCAACAAACAGAACAGAGTGGATGGCATGGAAAAACATTTTAGACAGACGGGAGAGACAGGGATGAGGGGGAGATAATTCAGTTTTGGATTTTGGGATTGCTTAGATATCTCTATTCTATTCCAATCTGTAAGTTGTATAAGAATGTCAGTTGTCTGATATTCATTGACACTCTTACTGTGGGGAAAAATATCCCTTTCCAGATGATTGGGTTCTCAGATTTTTCTCAAATCATCTGAGGATTTGACTGGTTTTGTTTCAAACTCTCCCTGGTGTTTTGGAAATGATTAGAACAAAAAATTATTACTAATCTAGGAAGTACAAATAACTCATAGTTGATAGTTAGAAATAATGCCTTTTCTTAAAATAATGGTGTGCTGTATTGATTCAACTTTAATTTCCAAGGTCATATTTTCCCCATAAATTCTCTTGAATACCTCAGTAAAGTGTACTACTTACATTTAAAAAGACAAATAGCTAAAATCCAGATCACTAATCAGTTCTGTGAAAGAATGTTTCTTGAAGGCCAAGCTGGCTGACAAACCCGGTGCTGTACTTGACAAGCACAGTACTCACCTAATTATTACTTTTATTTTTAGAATTACTTTATTAATGACACTGAATGAACTATTCAAAATGTTTTTTTTAAAATTAACCAGATACAGCCATCTAGAATTATGCCAGTGGGATGATTTGATGGACATGGGCACAGACAGATAAAAGCCATATGGAGAAGTGTAAGCAGAGCCTTAGGAAAGCAGCAGGTCCCCCGACAGTTTAAAAGAACAAACCACAAGATGAATTTCTTTAAGGAAAAAAAGAAGTGAATCACAACCACATGCTTTACTTGAAGAAGATAAATAATGAGATCAGAGTTCATTTTAAAAGTCAGAGTCTCTCACTTTAGAGAACATTTGCCCATGAGCAGCTATGAAAGACTCCTGGACACACGAGCTCATTAAAACTTCCCTGATCACTCTTCTTTGAACCTTGGAGTTTGGCAGTAACATTTATATACTATTGTGTCATCATTTTTTTTAAGACTCCAGGTCTTCCTGCTTCAGCATCTCAAATTCTGGGAATGTATTGTGTACTACCACTCATGCCTAGGTAAGATGTTCGTTGTCACTTCTTCTGGTGCCAAGGATTAAGCCCAGGGCCCTGTGCATGCTGGGTACCACTGAACCTCATTGAGGTTCATTTATCTATTCTTAAATCCATATCATGATTTACCTGTAAATATAAGCACTCCTTATTTAAAATTATGCAGGTGCTTACTGCCTGAGTTTTCTACATTCACAAGATTGCCTATTTCAGACACATTCAATTGAAGTCTGTTAGAGAAACAGGAAGTTACTACAAGCACTTAAAGAAGGAAGGAATTCTGGGGGGACCTGAGCACTTATGAAGTTGAACTAGTTGAAGTGAGAGAAACCAACATTCAGGGAATCAGTAAGTGCAACCATCACCAATATCCCAGTGGCCTCAGACACATTAAAGGACAAACTCCAGGAAGATAACTGAAGTAGTTTTGTTAATGTGCTGCCAGCATCAAGCTCCAATAGCTTCTGTAAGTCTCCTGTGTCTGAGGTCACATGCAAGTTCCTCTCATTCCTCCCAACCTGAGATAGGAAAAAACAAAACAAAACAAAAACTGGCCTCCCTAGTCTTAAATACAGAGTGGAACATAAAAGAAAGAAAAGAATCTGTGTACTATCAGGCAATCTAAACACGACTTGACTTCTTATAAAAACCTTGAGTCATGTCTTCTTTCCCATGGGAAGGCTTTTCCTCACCTCTGGCAGTGTATGCTGCAATGCAGCCTGATCAGTTTTCTTCCAGCCCGCTGGTTCATTAAACACCTACTGCAGCCATCACTGTTCTTATTGCGACTGAAGGAAAGAAGACAGAGTAGAGCCCATCCAGGCAGATAAATGAGCACTAGCCCACTTTCTTCTGTGTTCCTCTTCAATGCAGTCTCGGTCCTAACTCTAGGACATCAACCCGTGGAATATGTTGGATTCTGGTGGATTCTGGGTGGATCTTCCCTCCTCAGTTAAACTTCTCATTGACACACTAAAAGATATGTCTTTTCTAGGAGATTTTAAATTCAGTCAAGTTGACAGGGGAGATTAATTATCGCACCTGAGCACTAAAGGCCAATTTTTCTGCTTTAATTTTAAAATACGGTGATGTCATTTAGAAAATTAGTATGCCTACTGAATAGTGTTCTACCTTCCTGCTCCTGAGAGAAGGTGCTATCTCAGTCCTTTTGTTCAGCTATGTGACCTGCATAGGGCCATGGAATGTAGGAAGAAACAGCACAGTTGCAGTTCTCACCAGAAGCGATCACCAACATTGCTCTCTCTGCTAACTGGGCTTGTTCTTTCTCTTGTCAAAAAGAATTGTTTATCCTAGATCAGGGCTTTCAACATGGATCACAGAACAAAAAGAAATGTGGTAAAGAACCCAACTCAACCTGGAACTTTGTAGCGCAGACAGGGAAAGAAACCGTGTGTTATAAAACATTAGGAATCTGAGGCTGGTCGTTATTACAGCTGGACGCAGAGGCTGTTCGTCCTGTATCGTGAGCATGCTGCAATGCCCAGCTCAGAGATTCTCCTGTCTCTGCCTCCTGAGTACTGAGATTAAAGGCAAGCACCAGCACACCTGGCTTAGATGAAGAATTTTAAAGTCAGAAAAGCTTTCTAAAATCAGACAGGAGAATCTCTGAGCTTGAAACCAGCTTGGTGTTCAGAGTGAGTTTCAGGACAGCCGGGGCTGTACAGAGAAGCCATGTCTCAAAAAACAAAACAAAACAAAACAACAACAACAAATAAAACAAACAAAATTCTTTTTCTGTCTTTTTCTTGTCTATTTTGTTTATAGTACATAAACATTGTAAGAATCTTCAGGTTTTTAAAATGATTTTTTTAGTGTTGTTTTAACCCTCACACAATAAAATGATGAAGAGCCCTTGCTTGTCACATTCTGCAGTGTCTGTGCAGTGCCTCTTTCAAATCCTAGCATAGGACAGGAAGCACAGGTGTGTAGAGTATATGATAAGGCATTTCCTACCACATCACACCCTTTTGTTTACAATTATGCAGAACTGTTTCAACTTTGGCTTGTTTCCTTGAATACTATTTCCTAAAACACATCTGCCTTTCCTACTTTTTCACTGGCTTCCTTTTTCTGTTATGGCTCAGGTTCTGTATCTTCATTCCATGGGCAGATCGCATGTTGTTGACATACAGGCACCATCTGTCTTTGAATGAGGGCACATACTGACTAATGGAATAATACATGCTGACGAACGGTTGTTTAGTGAGAGTTAGTCGAGTTGCTTCTGGATCTAGTAATAGTTTCTCAGATGCTATGTGTTTTTCTTTGGCTATGTGTTCTCTTCTAGTTTCTGCTGTCCATTAGTCTTCTTTGTTAGAAGATTTGTTGGTAGATGCAAGCTGAAGGCCAGAATCTTTGTTGGCTTTGGGGGCCTGCACCTGTGATTTATTTGGTCTGACAGTTATTAATCTATACAATATGTTTTCACTGTTAGGATAGTAGTATCAATATTTAATTTATAGTGTTCTTTTCTCTCCCAATTGAAAGATTTGAAGACATGAAGTCTCCATTTATCCTTGAGTCGAGGACCGGATGGAAACAGAATAATAGCAGCCCACACTTCACAGAAAGAAGGTGTGGTTGACAGCTGACCACAGTTCCTACGTTTCATTATTGCACCATTGTGTTGAACATAATGAGGTGACATTAGCCATGGCCTGTGTAAGTGTCTCATAAGTGCAGGTAGAACCTGTGATTTTTTTTTCTAGGCAATAGAAAATGATACAGGTAATAGAGTATGTATTTCTCTACTTGAGTTACTTTACAGAAGTTCCACATCAACAGACTGGTGACAGATGTCTCCTCATCCTCATCCTGAGGGAGGATGTTGGCATCTTGTGAGAGGGGTAGTTTAAATGTTTGTGAGAGGGACACCTAAGAAAGTGACAATTGCTAAGAGAAATTCTCAGCTGTTAACAGTAACCATCAGAGGGGGCTCAAAAGCACAGTTACCACTGCACTTTACTAACCACTGTGTGAACTTGGTAGAATTCCTGAGTTGTATAAAAGAATATCACATGAAAACCACATTGATCGCAGCCTGTGAAACCTTGAACAGAGGACTCAGATAAGCCGTGCTAAGCCTACTAACCCAGAGAAATGATAAATATGCATTGTTTTAAATCACTAACTTAGTGATCATTTTTACTGTATCCAAAGAAAATATATATTATCTGCATTGATCTCAAACCAATTGTCATTGGTCAGGGACTGGATTTTGGTTTAAATTAGATTAATACACTTAGATGGTTTATTTGATAGGCTAATCATCTTCTAGAAAAACGAGAAAGGAAAATCTAGATGAGTTTAATAATTCCACTTAAAAAATTAGAAAGCAGGGGTTGGAGAGATGGCTCAGCAGTTAAGAGCATTTGCTGCTTTTCTGGAGCGCATGAGTTCAGCCCCCAGCACCTACGCGGCAGCTCGCAACTGTCTGTAACTCCAGTTCCAGGGGATCCAACATCCCTGCACAGACATACATATGGCAAAACACCAGAGCACATGAAAACAAACAAACAAAAAACCCAAAATAATTAGAAAGCAGTAAAATCAAAGGAGAGTAACCAATATAAAACATCACAGAGAGGAGGCATCTTCTTAGCTCATCTGACTACTAGCCAGTAACGCGGTCTAACTGGAGCCACAGAGGGTCTGCCTAGCTAGAGAAGAGTCTCTCCTGAGAAAGGCCTGACTTGAGGGGCTCTTATTGGTCACATATGCTGAACCTCTAAGTTAAAACCACAAGAGGACTTTAGTGCGTGATTAGTTTCTTCAGGGGATAGTCATTGTATTCTGATTTTGTGTAAGGAACACCAACAACTGAGCACAATTGAGCACTCAATTTCGAAGCACTTCATATCTTTCATCTTTTCAGCAAGCCCCAAGAATAATAACTATGAAGAAATCCAACCTGGGAATATAAAGGAAAATCTCTTAATGCCAAAGGCAATACACACATATATATGTATTGTTTTAAATCACTAACTTGGTGATCATTTTTACTGCATCCAAAGAAAATATATATTACCCACGCTGAGCTCAAATCAATTGTCATTGGTCAGGGACTGGGTTTTTGTTTAATATATGTATGTATGTATGCAGACAAAGTGTAAAAAGGTAAAAAGGGCTACTACATTCAAAGGAATAGTTTCCCAG
>CM053764.1:125846513-125868883 GCA_028658305.1 Pachyuromys duprasi
AAAAAAAAAAGTTGGGGAAAATCAATAATAAATTATCTTCCTCTACAGCAGTTTAGGATCTTTGGGCAGCTCCTCTGACATGTAGATGGACTTATAAATTGATTTAGTAGAGGACGCTAAAGAATCTCCCATGCTCTGGGCTGCCTGATGAACGCAGGTTAGCGAAATAAAAATAACCCACCTTGTCAGAGAGGCATTGTAGGAGCTGCCGAGCCCAGCAAGTTGTTTTTACAGTTTAATGAGCTAGGCCCCAGCTTCCACAGGGAGACACAGCACATGGAGTATTTCATAATTTACTGCTGTAAAATGATCAGGATTCATGTTGTCTATAAAACATGAAAAACCTTCTTCATTCCTTACCAATTAGATCACAGTTACAACTCACAGTTCCTTTGAGCTTAAAAGAAAAAAAAATTAACTGCTAGACATAAATGAATGCTATGGTTAAATTAAACCCTTCAACAGCCCAAACAGGCTTGAAAGAAATGCCTTCTGGATGTTATTAACACGCATATTTAAGTGCTATTTTTAAATTTTAACTGCAAGCCATAGCAAGCACAAATGTTTAGAATAGCTATTTTGGCATCGTTGGCCCTGTGTTCACAGTTTTTCATCTTTACTAATTCTTCCCAATAATTATTTCACCTTTCACTACTTAATTTTTTTTCTCAGATAGAGCAAAGTTGTTCTGTGAAAATAATCATATTTGAGGAACAATGGTGTAGCTTTGTCATCAAAACAGCAATGCAGCACTGTCATCAAAAGTTCTCTTCAATTATTATATTAGCAGGATCCTGTCTTATTTTCCATGAGTACATTAAGATGTGTAGGAACTGAAATTTGAACTTAATAACTTTAAATGCTTAATATATTTATGCAAATTAAATTAGGTTTACTATGGAACAAGTTAAACACAACCTTCAAGCCATCCGTATCAACCAAAGTAAACAGGAGAATTTGTTGTGAGTATGTGCAAATGTCTGAGCAAGAAGGAGGCAGGGACAGTCACAAATATGGAGAGACAAAGACTTAGTTTTCATATTACCTATTCCATTTGGTGTGGCATAGTAATTTGGACATATAGAGTATCAGTTTACTAAGCCTGCTCTAACAAAATACTTCACCATGGGCAACCTGTTCAACAAAGGCTAAAAATCCAAGATCAACACTCTGGTGAGTTTGGATTCTCCTGGGCCATCCTCTGGGTTGATGAGAAGAAACAGAAGGTCCACAAGTTCAGGGAATGGTCTGTGTAAGAAGTAGTTTTGTAGGGATAATGATACAATGTGAGGGTATGTTAAGGGGTGGGATTGCTCTTTCACTTTTGTTTTAAAGGTCAGTTGTTGGTTTTCTTGTTAACCAGAAAAAGATGGAACAGCGATGTAGATTTGATTTACATTTCCCTGATGAGAAAGGATGTTGGCTATTTGTGTGTATTCATCAGCCATCTGTACATCTTCCTTTGAGAACTGTCTGTTTTACTCATTTGCCATTTACTGCTTGATGATTTTTTTTTTTTGGTGTAGCATCAATTTCCAATATATGGGGATTATTTCTGGAGTCTTGGTTGTATTTTATTATCTATGTATTTCTATACAGAAGAGCATTGTCTTGATGACTATAACTTTATGTTAAGCCATGGCATAAATTCTCCAAAGCCAAATTTCTTTTTCAGATTTTCCTTTTTTTAGTGTTATCCTAAATCTTTTGCATTTATGTAGAAACTTTAGAATGCCAGGGATTTATATGTGTGAAAAACATAGATCAATTATTTTTAGATTACATTACACTTGTTGATCAATTTGGGAAATTTATTTTCGTCTTTTTTTCAGTTGTTTTTCTATTTACCCAATTATGTATTCTCCATTGATGGGGTTATGTTCTGAGAAATGTGCTGTAGGTGACATTGTATGTGCATTTATGATTTACCAGATCACATGATCTTGTAGTGCAACTGTGGCATATATGGTTTAGTTGTTCGCTAAAACACTGTAATTTGGTTCATGACCGCATTTTGGTGGTCTTTAAGAATATATGCTGATATTTTACATTTTTCAACATGAAAATTTTATGACTACTTTTCTAGAACCATATTTTTTTAAAACTGTTTTTAGTTAGCATACAAAACGGTGGGCTTCATGATGACTTTTTTATACATATGTCACTAAATTACTCACATCCAAACACCCATTAACCTTCCTTGTTCCTATTCTCCTTCCTTTATTAAATAACCCACTTGTCTTCTTTCTTCATCAAAATAGTTTTCTTTATGCTTTTATGTCATATATAATATATATGAGATGACATATATGAATTTATGGATTATGTAAATGGGATAAAATGTGACCCTTGCTTTTGCTTATTCTGCCATGGCTCTTCCTTTGGACCCTTCCTCCTTCACAGAATCCTCTTCTGTTTTCTTGTCTCATACTCATCTCTGTGTGTGGTGGAGGACCACTTAGCCTATAAGCATGAAGTCCTGAATTCCATACCAGAACCCACTTCTCCCTCTTGTATTAAAGACACGGTCTCTCCTCATACAGTACAATCTGAATGCAGTTTCCCTGTCAGCTACTCCTCCTGCTTTCTCCCTACCTCTCCCCACCTCTTCTCCTTCCAGATCAATTTGTTTTCTGTCTTTTATTAGAAAAGAACAGGCTGCTAAGAGAGAACAACAAAATACAACAACAACAAAAAATAAGAGGATAAAACAAAAACTGTATCAAAGTTGACAAGCCAATCCAACAGGAAAATAAAAGAGCCCCAGGAGAAGGCACAAGAACCAGAGACCCAATTTATTGATGTATTCGGGACTCCCATAAAAAACTAAGCTGAAATTCCTAGTATGTATCCAGGGGACCTGGTTCAGACTCGGGTAAGCTACTTTAGCTTCTGTGAATTCATACACGCTCTGCTCAGTTGTTTAGAGGGCCTTGTCCTCCATCCCCTCTGTCTCCCCAACTCCTTTCTCCTCATCTTCCATGGGCTTCTCTGAGTTCTGAGAAGGGAAGGATTTGATGGAGACATCTCATTTAGAGTTGTGTTTAAAAGAAAAAAATCCAGACTTAATGACATGAAGTTATAATCCTAGCAATGGGGAAATGGAAATGGGTTGATCCCTGGATTACAGTGGTCAAGCACCCTAAACTACTTAATGAGTTCCAGGACAGTGAGAGACTTTGCCTTGAAACACTAGCAGTTGGGGCTGCAAAGTGTGGTTAACATGAGGGCCAGAATTTGGTTGCCAGCATCTAGGCAGGTGGCTGACAACTGCCTTTAACTACAGCTTCTTCTGGCCCCTGCAGGAATCCTTACATGTGCGGCATACATACACACAGAGAGGTACACATACGTTGAAAAAAAAAACCAACCAAAAACAAATCTTTTAAAAATGTGGAAAGTTTGTAAGAACCAGATGGGAATGGAAGGCACCCAAGAATCAAGGCCTTCTCGACACAGCAGACCTTACTCACACATGAACTCACAGAGATTGTAGCAACATGCACAGGGCTAAGCCAGATGGGGTTCCAGTGCTGAGAGAAGGCCCTAACCCAGAAGCTGTTTCTCCAAAGAAGTCTCACTGGGTATACAAACCACGCTTACGGTCCCATGACCAGCAATAAGTGGTCAACACACATACACACACGCTGAACTCAATGATATTTTTGGAAGTTTTATTTTTTTTTTTATTTTTAGTTTTTGTCTCATAATGTTTTGTCTGTTTTCCTCCATCCTTTCATGACTTTTGTGTTTGCTCATATATTTTGGATTCCGGTTTTGTGTGTTGTGGTATTTCTATGTGCGTGTGAATGTCTGTGTCTGCAGCTGTATGTGTTTCTTGCGCTTGTTCTCTGGCTCCTCCCCATTTGTTTGTTTTCTAATATTCAGGTTTTGCTTGTTTTTATTTTACCTTATTACTATTATTTAAGAAGCCAATGTTTTTTTTTTCTAATGAGAAAGATCAAGAAAGGCTGTGGATCTGGGGAGGTGGGGAAGATCTAGGAGGAGCTGGGAGAGAAGAAACCATACTTTCAAATAAAAGTAGTTAGTGCTTGAGGAATGACACAGTCTCTGCTCAGGAGACCCAATATTACTGGGTTCAGCCTCACCTAGCTTTCTTTTCTTTTCACAGCTCCTCCTTCTGTGAGACTGGGAGTCACAGTAGTTCCAGTCTGGCATTTCAGGCCTTAAGGATTTGTGAAGAATCAGTGGTCTTCAGTCCACCTTGGGAAGCTGAAGAAGCTGGGTCAGCAAAGGCTGATGACAGTGATACCACCAGCACCACCACTGCCATCATCATCATCACCACCATCATCACCACCATCATCGTCAGCAGCAGCAGCAGCAGCAGCAGCAGCAGCAGCAGCAGCAGCAGCAATGCACTTCCTGGTAAGAAATGAAGACAAGCAAGTGAAAAGGCTATAGATTTCCCCTAGGTCTGCCTTATGGCTGGGCCACTGCTCAAAGGTGCTACCTACTCTTGGGGGAGGGCTCTCTCCCCCAGTTAATCCTTCCAGGAAATACTCTTACCAGCATGGCCAGAGGTATCTCTCTGCAGAGACAATGAGAGTGACAATCAAGATTAGCCATCACGTAAGCTACTTGGATCATTTTGTCAAAACCTGATGTCTCAAAATATCTGAATTTAATATCTGAAACATATTCTAGCTCTCATTTAAACATTTTAATAATTTAACTCAGCCCCCCATTTTTAACCATTTATCCTAAACTTTTAAAGTATGGTTAAAAATGTTTGCTTTCGATAGCATTTTGGCATGTGAAAAACTGAGGAAAAAAATCAAATATTTAATAACAATAAATTATTAAATACATCATAATTCTTTTCTGTGTTGAAATATTTAGCAATGAAGAAAATGAATCATACCATTGAGGCCTATATAACACAGCTGAAAGTGTTTAGGTTCCATTCTTTCTGGAAATATTTATCGAACATTCATTCAATCCCAAATATTGTAGTGCCACAGGCTGACTATGATAAATAAGATACGTGTGGGTCCTGCCTGAATGGAACTTAGAATCTCAAGGAACAGCAAATAAATCAGTAAGTATGACTGCAAACTTTGACAGAATACGTAAAATATGAAAAGCATGCAGATAACCAATACCCAATGGTCCAAAAAGGATGCTGGCAGCTCAATAAAAGGCAAGTCAGTAGAGCGATGCAATGATACAATGAAGGGCAGGAAGAACTGTGTAGGCGGACGTGACAGCATGTGTGAGACTAGGGCTTTGCTGTCATGTCTATGGGAGAGTACGGAACTGAAGCAACTTCATCTGATGGGGATCTGAGACATCAGAGGTTCAGCATATAACCAGGAACCCAGAGATTCACAGCATCCATGGTTTTGCAGGACTTTGATTTGAAAGCATTGAGATTTGTTTCTGTTGTCCATACCTCGCATGTAAGTGCCTTCACATGGGAGACTAGAAAAGGCAGAGCTCCAAGGCTTCTCAAAAGGGCACTAATCTAGTCATAAGGGACCCACCCTCACTTCCCAAGAGCTCCACCTTCTGATATTACCTAATGGTTCTGTGAAATCTGGGAAGACAGACATTTAGACTGTAGGGAGACCTTTGTAGGATCCCAGAAGCGCTTATCTGAAATGTTCTTTCCCTAGCTAGTAATTCATTTCTCCCAATGAAATGTTTTCTGTACATCCTATCTAAAATTTCAACTTTTTTTCATAACTTTTTATATTTATTCTTATTTAATAGTGAATAGGAGTAAGAGATGGGGAAAACTCCTGTGCAATGAGAAAGAAAAGGAAAATTGATGTGAATACTCAGAGGTGGGGAAAGCAGTAACATAACTAAAGAAAACTTGAAAGATGTGAGGAGAGTATGTGTGTACATATTATGTACAGGAAGAAGGTCAAGTTGGTTTTCTGCCTTATTTCCTTGACACAAGGCCTCTTACTCAACCTGGAGCTCACTGCACATTGGCAGGGTTGGTGGTCAGAAATTTCATTACTTTCCCTCCCTTTATATCCATCTTTACCCATACCCTCAGTCCCCCAGAGCAGAGGTCATGGATGTACATGGCCATGACTACACCCAAGTGTTTATGTGGGTTCTAGGGATCCAAACTCAGGTCCTCATACTTGCATAGCCCCACTTTCCATATTAAAGTATAATACTTGGAATTTAAAAAGAAATAATTATTTAAAGAAACCAAGGAATAACTTCCCTTAGACTCTGATTGGTCTCTGAATGTTTTTTAATTACTTTAGGGTGTGTGTTGGGTGGGGAGGACAGCAGAGAAAAACGTAGGGACCTGAGCATGCTAGGCAGGTACTCTACTGCTCTGTTACATCTTCAGTGCCAAGATGTTACCTTTAAAATATATTTGTTTTTATGTTCAGTAAATATTGAAGGTCACAAATAAATAAACCCAGTCATAATCGCATACCTCCTCAAGAGACAGCTGCCGGTAGCATTGTATTTTGCATGTGGTCCCATATGCCTTCCCTGTAATTAAGATCCCAGAACATATAGTTCATTATGCTTTGCTTTCACCACTTACACGAATGCTCCGACAGCTTCCTAAATTAGCTTCAGTCTAGACCTCCCCACCAGCCTCAAATCCAACTTCCTGCCTGACATCCCCACAGGGAAATGAAAATGAAAATGCCTAAATGAAGGACTTGCTCTACATAGATAGCCCTCCTCTTTCCATCGTTCCTCTCTGAAATTAGTATCACACACACACACACTGACATTTTTGTTAAGCCTCAATCTGAACATTACTCCTGTTTTCTGTCTCATTCCTGGGCACATCCAAATGATCAGAAATCCCTAGCTATCCCAGAATACATCACAGGTGTTGTTGGGTGTACTACTTACTCTCTTGTGGTTGTGAAACCATCCGACAGAAACAATTGGGAAGCAAAGACTGGGTTGAGCTCCCAGTTTCTGAGAGTTCAGTCCTTCGTGGTGCGGGAAGGTGTGGCGCGGGCGGTTCAGTGTGTGGCAGTGGGAATATGGGGCACAGGCTGCTCACATCAGGGTGGGCCAGACTGCATACACAATAGCAGGGACCAGGGGCTGAATGGCACTGTCTAAGGTCCGCTCCTGAAGCCTCACCCTGCATCAGTTTCAGAATAATGTGGCTCATGCGGTTGCCAACCGTTACATCTCTTCTGAGGAGAAAGACATCCATGGAAAACAGGTATAAAAAGTAAAAAAGAACAGACCCTCAAATATCTAGCAGTCCAAGTGAAAAAGAAATGTGAGTTCTGGAAATTGTGTCTGTTTGTACATGCTGGCCATATCATAGTTTGAATCTAGATCCTCCACAGGCTCCGGGTTTTAGCACTGGCTCTCCAGCTGGTGGTGTATTTGGGGAGGCACTGGGAGCTTAAGAAGTGGAGCCTCACTTTATTTGGAACACGTTCAGAATCCAACTCGCCGCCTTTACTGCTAGGATCATAATCTCCCCTCAGATTACCGAAACTCTTAATTCTACCTATCTTGCCACCTTCACCACAATCAATCAGCTCAAGTGAGTTTTGTTTAGAAATAAAAAATTCAGTATCCAAGTGGGTTCCCTAGTAAGAGGAACAGGGACTGTCTCTGACATGAACTCAATGGCTGGCTCTTTGACACTCCCCCCCCCCCTTCGAGGAAGGAGCAGCCTTACCAGACCACAGAGGAGGACATTGCAGCCAGTCCTGAAGAGACCTGATAAGCTAGGGTCAGATGGAAGGGGGAAGGAGGACCTCCACTATTAGTGGATTTAGAGAGGGGCAGGGAGTTGATGAGAGAGAGAGGGTGGGATTAGGAGGGAATGAGGGAGAGGGATACAGCTGGGATACAAAGTAAAAGAAAAAAAAACCCTCTTAAATTATGTTACTTTCCTGCTTTAGTCACCCGGAATTACTTGCTGTTCTTCAAACTAAGCCCTGCCATAGTTGTTTGGGCAGCAATGAGATAACTTATAAAAAAGCCACATTTGGGGGGGGGGCGGGGGAGAAGTTCCAGAAGGTCTTCTTATTCAGTTTTCCTTTAACACTTATCATCTTAAACTCATTTACATTTAATTTGTTGTGTTTAATTCTTGCCTCTCCTGTTAGAGTGTAAGAGCACACGGCATTCAGGGGCATAGTTCTAAAGCCTAGAACCTGTTGGATATACACTAGCGTTCCCTAAGTGCTGTTAAATGGTCAGCTCCTGCTCAAAGAAGGGCAGAACTGAGGTGGGCCTGGTTATTCTTCCTAAATTGGGCACCTTCCCCTAAAGCACAGAGAAGAAAGGTGCGTCCTGAATGCAGGTTATAGGGAAAAGATTTTCCAGCACACCGAGGAGGAATAGAACGGGCATACAGCACCTGTGATGATTTGAATGAAGAATTTCCCCCATAGGCTCGGGCATCCGAATTCTTGGTTCCGGGTTGGCGGTGCTGCTTGGAGAGGCTTGGGAGGTGGCCTTGCTGTCACAGTGGCAGGCTTCGAGAGTAAATAGCCTGACCTGACTTCAGTTTGCTCGTTCTGTTTCATGCTTGTGGTTGAGATATGATCTCTTAGCTTCCTACTCCTTCTTCTATGCCTGCTGCTTGCTACAACGCTGCTCTGCCACGGTGAACCCTCATCCCTCTGGAACTGTAAATCCAACTAAACTCTTTCTGTAAATTGCCTTGGTCCTGGTATTTTATCCCAGCAACATAACAGCATTGCGTGTTGCATTTTCCTTGCTCTCCTATACTAAATTAAAAGCCAAGAGAAAGTTATAGTTTGAGATTATATAAGACAGATTTTTTTACTGCACCTTGCTTTCTGTACAGCTATTGAGTTAAAACTTTTCATCCTTTGAAAGGGTTGGAATAAGAAGGATACTGAAAATAAGAAAGAGGAAAGAAACAAATGCTCAAATCCATAAACCTCCCTCAGGCAAGAGAGCTCACCTTGTGAGAGTAATTTTGCATATGAGCTATTTCATTGGTGCAAACAGTAATGTTCCAAGAGGGAACTCACACAGTGCTGTCTTGAAGAAGCAAGCATCAGAATACTTTGAAATTCAGAGGCATTCTGCTCTTATCCCAAGCCTCCATGGAGAAGCAGGGTCTCCTCTGCTGAGTGATGAGCAGCACGCTTGAGTCTGTCCTTCATATCTGCTTCCAGCTGGAGACGTCCGTGCTCTCTGTACGGGCACTTTGAAAAAGGGGCTGACACTGCAGTGCATTTGGGAAACGGTGTTTGAGAAACAATAAAGGCGCCCTGGCTTAAACTACATTAAGGGATCACAGGAGTACATCTTGACTGTATTTTCAGATCTTTTGATTCAAATACACACATTTTCTTATCTCCCAAGGGGGAGGCCAACCTAGTACAGAATATAGACAGAGCCTTGCAAATAAGGTGGTCAACCACACATCAGAGATAATTAGTCAGAACACTGCAAGGGGCTCCTTCGCTGCCTCAGGGCAGGGCAGAAATGGATCATGGAGGAAACCAGGATGTAAGAGCTGAGACACCAGTCTAGACTGAAGAGTGCAGACGTGGCCATGTGCACTGACGGGGTTAACTGGCCAGCTCTGGACTACCTGCGGGAGGAAAGGGACATAGGTTCACAGCACCTGGTGGCCTTCAGTGCTTCCAGATGTCCGGCATTCTCTCCACAGAGAGAATGGGCAGGAGCGCCAGGGCAGGCACAGGAATGTGTAAAAAAGCAAGGCTCAGTGCAGTTCGTGGAATGGCACCAGCTTTGCCCGGATGTACAGAAGACTCAAACCTACCCAGTCCCACCATATGCACATGTCATTTGTATGTGCCACTTTCTAAGTCTAATTTGACACACTTATTCACAAAGGGCATATGCGGAACAAAATTAATGGGAACGAATATGCAAAGTTATGAAGAGGAAGAGAAAGCAAATGCAGCTAAACAGGGGCTTGAGAAGAATCTTTTCAGCAGCTTTCAAGTTTCCTGCAGTCTGCTGTTAAGAAGCTTCAGTTTTCCTGAAGGAGCCACCGGATCCCAGCTAGCATCTGGTCAGTCTCTGTAAGTCGTTAATGAACCACCCCCATGAGACCAGTCTCCTCTGCTGTCAATCGCCCAGGAAACTCCTGGAATGATTTCCTTTAGAAATGCTCCAGCTTCCTAGAGATGTATCTCCTTATTTAGCTGCATATTTCCCAGGGAAACTTTGATTAAGAGATGAGGTGAGTTGAAACACATTTCATCATGCCACATGTTTGACTGACTGCTAAAAAACATGTAGGGAAATAGTCAGAAAGGAAACACAGTATAGTTTGTGCCTTT
Organism: Pachyuromys duprasi; assembly: GCA_028658305.1. Taxonomy (NCBI): domain Eukaryota; kingdom Metazoa; phylum Chordata; class Mammalia; order Rodentia; family Muridae; genus Pachyuromys; species Pachyuromys duprasi. Next base: position 125,856,791 of record CM053764.1, read on the forward strand.
ATTCTTCTTGTATTTTTTTTTAGCTCTCTTCAGACTTACTTGCTTATCAAAGACTGTGTAGGTTTTCTTCCCTGCTCACTTCTACCATCCCCTCTGCAATTTAATTGGACCACTTTCTCACCTTATACGCACTGCTCACTCACTCGGCATGTCCTGCCTTTTCTTCCCGAAGAAATGAAGAGAGATAGGTGAGGATTTCTTTGAAGTTGTTTCAGCTCCCAGGAGAGTGTACACACTATCTCATTATCCAAAGAATCAGAGTTGTGCAGTGCTGACATAGCCAAGCAGGTTAGCTATGACTGCATGGGCCTTTGGCTTTATCTTTGCTATTAAAAATTGTGGTTAATTTAATTAAAAGACAGCAGTGAGACAGATATCAATAGCCCTGATATTTAATAGCACATGCACTCTGAAATGGCTGTATCTACTCTAAAAGCTACCTAAGTATTATTTCTGCGGCCATTTTTAACTTAAGACATAATGCAGTAAGATGAGCTCATGGCTTGCCTTCCCTTAGACCTCTGGACTGCATGCAATGGCTTATCCGATAAGTGCATCTCAACAGCAGAAGATCAGCTCAAACCTGAATCTACTCAAAAATAAGCCAGTGTGCCCTGCTTTGGTGGCATTGCTCCAAATAAATCATGCTGCCATTAATTCAACTACAAAGGCACTAAACATAGAAATTGTGTCTGGGAACACTCCCTGTCAACTGAGTCTCTCGGTCCTGTTTGCCCTAAATGCCCCTTAATTCACTGTTTTCTCCTTAGTTCCATAGCATGCTTGTCTGTGATGCTGTCGTAGCTAATGTTTGTTCTGCTCAACCAACACACTATTTTCTATAAGGGTGCTAGACTTACCACTTAAAAGTACAACTCTGCGGGCCCACATTCCACTCATCCAGCTCTGGCTCTCCTCTCCTCGTAGGCTCAGCGCCAAACTCCTCAACATGTCATTGATGACCCTACACCAGTCCACCCCTGCCTACATCTGCAACCTCAACTCATCTCTCAGTCTCTTAACTCCCCTTTCTGACTCGGTCATAGGACTTGGTCCTTGCTTCGGTTCTGCCAGGCTCCCTTCAGCTCAAGCCTTTCTAAGTGACCAGTGGAGTCACTCCTCCACTCCTCAGCTGTTCGCTTTTCCCCATCACTCATAGCTAAGTTCCCATCACCCAGGGAAGCTCCTAGACTAAGTCACTTCCGCTTCTGCTTTTCCTATAGTCCTCCTGAAGATTGCTTGTCTGGCTGTAAAATTGTGTTGTTTGCTTCATTTGTGTGGTTTGTGTTGAAAGTAAAGTTTCCTATGAGATATAAACTGCATAGTGACAAGATGTGGGATGCTACGCTTCTGTCCTAGTATCTGACAGCATAACTCCTGTCAGCAGTTTGGTTAGCAATGTTAACATTTACATTTGTAAACCTCTTCTGGTTTACGGAAGTTTGGTCTATGGATCAATGAGTGATTTTTAAACTCTGGGTGTTTTACAAGTGGGTGTACATGAGGTACTTGTAGATGTGTATGGGGTAGAGATGGTGATGACGGGCAGTAGGGAGCTTCTGTACTTGAAGTCATATTCACTCCTACCATGCATTCTGAGGTTTCAGTCAACAACAGAACACATAGAACAGTAGTCCTGTGAGATCACATCACCTAATGATGATGTCACATTAATTGGTGGAGGTACTCTGTGATGCTCACCCAAGGATGAGGTCACCTAACAATACATTTCTAAGAATATATTGATGCCCTTGAGTGTCATGTGGTTGTATTTCATTTGGAAAGAATTGTCATTGCCTGAAATTTCATTAAATGGAGCTCATGCCATAAATCTTGCTTTTTCTGGCCCCCACTTTCTCTGGAGTAGCAGAGCATGGTCTAAGCTGGTTTCTAGTGTTCCTAACTTTTAATATTGGAAGCATTGGAACTGCTTTTTAGTTACCAAACAGATCTAGATCCTTTAATAGTCCCTAATTGCATGATTTGCGGACCCTAGTCTTCTCCAGACACAATCCTGTTTGCCAACATGTCTCTTAATGTCATTATGTAAAACAAGTCATGCCCTAACCTCTTCCAGTCACTTCATTCTTCTTCCTTATTAACTACAAAGACAACTTGCTCTTTAACACAAATGAGCCTTTGAGGCACCATTTAGGGACAACCAATACCTGAAATGTTTTTCCATATAACTGTTCATCTGAATTTCCCTGAACCAAAGTATACGTTTTTCATATGTGCTGCTTTCTAATTTGTTCCTCCAAGTCAAAATGGCTTCTACTGACTTTGAGTTCCCCATAAATCTGATATTTGCTCTCTAATTTTTAATCATACTCTTCATCAATTTTTATAAATGTAAGTATAAGAGCCCTCTGTGGGATTACTACCTGGGCACTCTCAGAAAGCTGATATTAACTGAATAATTATTCAGTGGGTATTTATTTAAAAAGCTGTGTATTTATGTGATCTTTAATCCAAAGATGTGTTAAAGTTACAAAATATTAGGTTCTCGAAATTCTAAGAAAGTTGTTATTTATTCACCTGAGTGGAGTTATTTTCAGACCTGGAGTGCTAATTTGCTTTCTGTTGCTAGATAAGATATTCTGTCCAAAAGCAACTTTGGAATGAAAGGGTTTATCTGCTTCACATGCCCATGTCATAGTCCATTATTGAGGGAAGTTGGGCAGGGACTCCAGGGAGGAGCCTGGAGAAAGGAACTGATACAGAAGCCAGGAAGGAATACTGCTTACTGGCTTGCTCCTTGTGGCTTTCTCGGTCTGCTTTCAGATACAGCTCAGGGGCAGCACTGCTCACAGTGAACTGGGCCGTCCCACATTAATCTTTAATCAAGAAAATAATCCACAGCCTAGGCACGGTGGTGCAGTCGGGGAGGCTGAGGCAGGTGGAGCTCTGAGTTTGAGGCCAGCCTGCTCTACAAAGTGAGTCTAAGACAGCCAAGGCTATGCAGAAAAACCCTGTCTTAAAAAACCAAACCAAAGCAAAACAAAACAAAAAACAAACAAACAAAACAAAAAAGAAAAAACAGCCCAGAGGCTTACCTTAGGCCAATATGATGGAGGCATTTTCTCAGTTGAAGTTCTCTTTTCAAAGATCCAAGTTGGTAAAGAACCTGCCCAGTACATCTGGGATACAGGATTTAGTACCCTTAATTTTATGATTTTATTTTTATTTCTTTCTCCTCTTCTAAATATTGAAACATTTAACATCTGTTCTATTTTTAAAACCATCAACACGGCTTCTTGCATTAAATAAACTCATGTGTCAGAGTACCTTAAAACTTCCCTCATTTTGCTGCAGTTTGAAGTGTCTTTGCACACTGTGGCCCGCGGCTCTTAGTGGCATGCTGTGTGTGCATCATCATGTTTGCAACATCCTGCTCACGAGTTTCAGTGGCATGAGGAGATCATTGGTGAGAGAGTGAACTGGTGTTGCTGATCACCCTTCACTCTCATTGCGTTTTGTTCCCAGGAAGCAGTGGTGAGAGGGAACCACATGTCTTCCAGGAAAAAGATGGAACAGAAAGTGGGAGAGAAAGGTGATGGGAAAGGGAAGGAAAGGAAGAAGGGGAGAGAAGGGAGAGTGGGGAGGGGAAATCCACCCAGATGTGGGCGCATCTTCTGAAATCACTAAAAGAGAGGTAGGGAGAATGCTTTGCTTTTCAGGACCTTACCTGGGAAACTACTCTATTTGTGGGGTTATTTTAGTATTTCGGAAATATTTGTTTTCAAGGAATATTCCATCCCTTGTTATTCTATGAGAATGACAGAGTGCTATAAAGTGTGCTATAGAAAGAATGATAAATTTGACTTTGGGACCTGAAGTTGAATTGCTGTGCTCTAGAGAGGAATGTGACATTGACAAATTAACTCAATCTTTCTCAGCATCAGTTTTTTCTTTTCCATTTGAAGTTATGCTTATTTTTTAAAAAGACTTTTTGGGCAGATCAAGGACTATTTGCAGCAGTGCTAAGAGGAAAATAATGCTGAGTGGATATAAGTCATTAACCTGATGAAGACAATTGTAAGAACGACAACTTTGGAAAGTATGAGTTCCGGTCTTGGGGCAATGGTGCAGTTTGTAACGTGTTTGTCTTGCAATCATGAAGATCGGAGTCTAATCCTGCAGACAGGTGTGGGGTGCACTGGAAAGGCAGAGATGGGCAGATCCTTGGAGATCACTAATTAGCTAGAGCAGTCTACTTGTTGAGTGCAAACCAGTGGCATACTCTGTCTAAAAACATGGAACAGGGCATCTGAAGAACAGCAGCTGAGGTAGACCTTTGTCTTCCACATGCACATACGCCCTTTCACACCTGAACACATATACACACATACATGCCCGAGAAAGTTCTGAGCTATTTCAATTTATTCGCTAAATATATTTTAAACAACATGGGCAGCGAACAAAGCTGTTCAGAGCCTATATTTACAGCATTAGTGAAGACCAGAGAAGACCGTACATGGCCAAGAAGCACAGCATAGCAAGGTCTCAACAGCCCTAGAGAGGAAAGGTATAGAAAGTGTGTGGAAAACCAGAACAGATCAGAGCTTAACATGACAGAAGACAGAGAAAATACTTCTCATTCCCACGAAGAAGGATGCCTTCCCCACATGCCACCTTAGAGCTTGGGCTGCTTAGGCTCCGGTGGAGCCTGGAGAACGTTGAGGACCCCAGGAAGTGGCACCGCCCCTGAGGAACAGGAAATGACTTCAGGGTAGGGCTGTCCAAAGACGTGCAACACACAGGAAGCAGAATACAAGTGTTGGGAATTAGGGACCTACAGAAACAAAATAATTTCCTTAAGTCAGAAGATACAAATTGCCTCCCATCCTATGAAGAGCACATGCTATTAATTTCTAAACACCACTGGTTAATATGCAAAGAGAAGGTATCTTGAATAGAAATTCAGTCATCTCAATATACCACTATGAACTGTGAACTCAAAGACATCTCAAAGTCAGCATAAATTGCCAGACAATGGCCATAAAAAGCCGTGTTTCATAGGGAGGAGAATTGAAAAAAAATGAGTCAGGTGCCAGCTGGTAAAAGTTCTCCAATAAGAATAAAGCAAGCCGAAGCCGCAATGTCATCTTATAACCTAAACAAAATATTTCCAAGCAAGCATTTGTAGATGGGATTAAAAGTTGTTAAATCAGGGGACTGAGGAGATGGCTCAGTGGTTAAGAGCACTGGCTGCTCTTCCAGAAGACCCGGGTTCAATTCCCAGCACCCACGTGGCAGCTCACAACTGTCTGCGGCTCTAGTTCAAGGGAATCTGACCCTCACACAGACATACACACAGGGAAAACAGCAATGCACATAAAATAAAAATAAGCCAATTATTTTTAAAAGTTGTCAAATGAAACTCAGAGAGGGAGATTGAACCAAGAAAGGAAAGTGAAGAAAAATAAATTATGAGCTTAAACAAATTAATTGCTGGGATGGAGATATGGTTCAGTTGTTTAGAGCACTGTCTGTTCTTCCCAAGGTCCTGAGTTCAAGTCCCAGCAACCACATGGTGGCTTATAACCATCTGTAATGATATCTGGTACACTCTTCTGGTCTGCTGGCACACATGCAGAAAGAACATTGTATAATAAATAAATAAATAAGTCTTCTAAAAAATTAATTGCACGATGTCCAAGAGAAAAGCCTTAACTGGAAATATAATACTGAGGAAATGAAGAAATTTATGAATAACCACAGCACAGAAGAAAAATGGTTATAAGGTAAAAAGAATATAGAGACCATGGCTGATATGAAAGACCATTGCAGTACGACCAGGGGAAGTTTGTAAAAGAAAAGCAAAAATAATAGAACAGTAATGCAGAAAATAAAATAAGCAGAGAGAAACACGTTAAAGAAGTTTGGAAAAGAAAACGTGTGTGAACTAAGACTCTTACTTTTAACCCAACTGTTGTTGAGATACCAAGGTCATATTACAAGCTGAGCATGGAAACACAGAAGTACAGAAACCCCATACTGATGACCCATTCCTATAAAATCTGAGAAATCAAACAATTCCTAAGACAGCTAAGAAAGGCCACAAGCTTTATCTATCCTGGAGAAAATAAAGAAAGTGGCACTGGACACTTAGCTGGAGAGCTACAATGAAAGCAAGTGCAGAGGGCAAGGGTAGAAGAGAACATGAGATGAGGCCAAACACATCTGCCACGTTAAATAATCTAGGGTTAACTTACTTCACCTATTTAAAAGCATTCAGATTTAGTATGTGCTTCTTGAGAGGCATATCCAAAAGTGAGTGAGTCAGAGAAGCTAAAAAGACTAGGCAATACATTCCATGGAATTCCAGGCAATGAGAGAGATGGAGGAAGTCCCTGACAGCAACATGGCAGGGTTCAGACCAAAAGGTGGTAAGCGTGGGAGAGACATTCGCCAAGCTAAGCACCTGGCTGGCAGTGAGCAGGCGATGGCTGTAAATAAACGCTGTTCCTAATGACAGAAACTGAAACATTCCCTGCTTCCTTTTTCCCCTTCATAGGTAGCCTCCACCTTTCAAGTCAACCAGTCATTATCAGACATCTGTTGTACAGTGAGTTCACTTAAGGACTGTTGCATGGCCTCGGATCCAGCAATGCTGATTTAATCTCGTGTGTGTTCATGTGTGTGTATACATGTTTGGGGGAGGGGACACACATGTGTTTGTGTGTGCATATATGTTGTGTATATGTTCACAGGTGTGTGAACATGTTTGTGAGTGGGAGCACAGGTATGTGTATGTATATGGAAGCCAGAGGTTGGTATCAGATATCTTCCTCAGTCAGTCTCATCTTCATTTTTTTGAGACAGAGTCCTTCACTGAACTTGATGCTCAGTTATTTAGCTACCCTGGCTGGACAGTGAATTAACTCCAGGGACCGGCTTATCTCTGGTCTCCTGTCGCCCAAGTGCCAGGATTACTTTGGGTTTTTTAAATGTGTGCTGCAGATCCCAGCTCGGGTTCTCCTGCATTCAAGGCACAGACTTTACCAGTTGAGTCCTCTCCCCAACCTCTAGGAGCCTCCATAATTGTAAAACTTTCACAGATGTTTCCAATGTACTAAGAAGGTTGAAAACCACTGAAGTGAGTGAGGCATAAAAGCAAAAGAAGAAAGGGGATTAGAACTGGCTTTTCTTTTGAGACACAGTCTCACTCTGTAGCCCAGGCTATCTTAGAGTTCCTATGTAACCGGGCTGGCACTGTACTCATGGAGGTATTCCTGCCTCAGCCTCTCCAGTGCTAGGATCACAGACAACTATGAGCCACCACCTATAGCTCATACTGCTTTGCTTTTTAGAAAGGGAAGATAATTTTTATAATAACAAGCAAGAGGGTGGAATAGAGTAAGTGTTTAAGCAACATAAATACACTTCAGATGATAACAATGACATCTTCTCAACAGAGCTCACACACAGTCCAGCTATTCCTAAGGTAACCATTAGGTGACTGCAGTAATGTAAACACTATATCCTTCCCAGAGTGAGACTGAAAATTCGCTCTAACATTTACAAATTTAAGAAAAATGTGAACAACTAGGAAATGCTTTTAAAAAAGAGACGGGTGAGGTAAGGGTTGACTGGCCCTATTACATTAAAACATATGATCAGAACTGTGATCAGAAGAATGTCCTGATGGTGCTGAACGAAGCTGCAGGAAGTCCGACATGGGGAGAGAAAGAGCAAAAGATGAGTAGAACTGTAACAAGTGTCAAGAACGAATATGAGAGCACGAGAGGAAAGGTGAACTTCACGATGCTTGCCCTTGGAACGGGGTCAAGAGTAACGTGGAGGCTTAGTTCATACACCAGCAACTTGTGGCCTCACTCTGAATAAACACCTGATGGGGGAAGATGCCGACAGGGTGGGGGAGGCGTGGCTGGGTTTACGTGGGAGCAAGCCCATAGGGCTCTGCACATCCTGGGGAGAGACAGAAGGGGTCACTAAACTAGAAGTGGGCTAGGCTACATCATTCAAAGGCTTGTCCCTGGACCAAGGGGGTCACTAAACTAGAAGTGGGCTAGGCTACATCATTCAAAGGCTTGTCCCTGGACCAGCTTCTGCCAGGAATACTCCTGCCCCAGCAGTTCCACTGCGTCTTCATCAGTCCAAGTGTGTTTCATACATGCTAGTCAGTACAGACCACTTCATAATCAAATCAGAACATCCAAATCGGCAAGCTCTCAATGTAGAGGGGAACATAGAAAGCTTAGGGTAAAATACAGGTGGATTTGTTTACAATCTCAGTATAGAAAAAATGTTTCTAACTCCATCTTAAAATCAAGTTGTGGATGAATAAATTGAATAAGTTTATAAAATAAAGATGGATAAATTCTGCTATGCTAGATAAGCCCTCTTACATTACAAAAACTTCAATGTCAAAGAGTTTAAAACATGAGAAAATTGTGACACGTCTTAAGATAAAAAGCTAATTTCATTATTATACAATGAGGTGAAATGAGAAAAATAACCTACGTAATGAAAATGGGCAAAATATCTGAACTGTTCACAGAAAAAGTTAAAACTTGGATCTTTAAATCTATCTGTGAAACAAAGTTTCCCACTTCACAAGAAGAGTCATGTCCACCCAGATAGGAGCTAAACTGAGGCGCCATTTTTTCAGTAAAACTCCTTGGTCACCTCCATCATCATCTAGGTTTCTCAATGTCATCTTCAACTAAAAGAAACAAGAGACCATTGCTATTCCGTGGTTAATTTCAGGTTTGGGACCGAAAAGGTGTTAACTCTAAGCATCATGGTCCAGCAATCAAGAAAGAGAGCTTTAAGATTAACAAGACAATTTAAGATGGAATTGCTTGAAGTTCAACTAGTGATCAGATTTAGAATAAAGGTCATTATGTAGGTGAAGACTGAAGCCAAAGAGGAAAAGGTGTATGAATCCATATGATATTCCTAAGAGAAAGAGGCAGAAAGAAGGCAGATTTTCTTTCAGAAGAATGCCAGTGAATACGGTGAAAACACATACAGAATGAGTATGTGCTCACAATTTCTATTGTAGGAATCTGTGAGGCAGCGAATGCCTGCCTATGCTAAAGCACCAGATGCGATTTTAGAGCATATGCTGGCTTCCCATTACTATTGTAACATTAACAAGAATGTAGTGCTTTGCAACATGAAAACATGTTGTAGGCTTGTAGGTTAAAGGTACCACATGGGTCTCTGAGCCTGAAGTGATGCATCAGCAGGGGGACATTCCATTCTATATATACTGGGGATAAATATTTCCTTGTGTTTTTCCATTTTAAAGCTTCCCTGCATTCCATGAGTTGTGGCCCCTTTCCTTTATCTTCAAAGCATGCAACGCTGGGGCTCAGATATTCTTCTTAGTCGCATAGGGAATCTCAACTGATCCATCCCAACACTTAACGTATGAACAAGGTCTAGGGACTTGGAATTGCTAGGTTCGGAGAACTGCATTGTACTGTCTACAGCAAGAAGGAAATGAACCTCCATGCTCAACATTTTATACTTCAGATATTTTATGACTGCAAAGGGACCAAAGTCCCCTTTACAAGGGAAGAGTCTCACATGCTTGGCTTAACTAAGAGTACAGATGTAGCCTCAGTAATGATACTGGGTTAGATTGACATGGCCCTATGGATGTTGTGAATAAGAACTCCTGAGAAGAAGCTGTGTCTGCAGAGACTGACTGACTCATTAGAACTGCAGTACCGTGGGGAAGTTGGCATGCTGCAGAGCTATAGGCCAATTACCTTGTCTCTGCCAGCCTTAGCCCCCAGGACAGCCATTTCTTGCCTACTTCTGTGCGAAAGCTAACATCCTGTGCCAAACAGAGAAAAACATTGTGACTTCTATCGATAATCTGTTAACTTAGGAGACCGCTTGTTTCTACCAGTCTAAACACTAGAGCATGCCATCAGATAGCATCCCAGGCCAATAGTGAAACTTCTCCCATCTTGTTGTAACCACCTCTTTTATGTGCCCACTCATTTTAAACCTGCCTCGATTTATGAATTTCTTTGTTCTACAAAACTATAGTATGTCATGACACCATTCTATGTCGGAACAGGGAATTTGAGGTTACCTATACCTGTGTTCTGGGGCCTTGGCCACTCAAAATGGCGCCCGAATAAACTACCTCTATTCCCTTTAATAATGTGAGAGCTGTGGTTCTTGTATTGATGATGTAGAGCAATGGCAAGAATATTAACTAACAACATAAAACCACTCATAAAAACATTAACTTCAATGTAAACCTAAGGAAAGAAATGAATGATTTCAGGTTGTGAGGCATTCTTCAAATGAATATTTTGTATTTTTCAAAAATTTTGATAGGCTCTGGAGAAATCCCTGAGAAGGTAAGAACACTAGCTACTTTTCCAGAGGACTCAGGTTTGATTCTCAGCACCCACATTGCTGTTCACTACTCTCTGTAGCTCAATTCCTGTGGGATCCAGTCCTCTTCTGGTCTCTGAGGGTACCAGGCATACATAAATACTTGTATACAAAGCATACATACGCATAAAATAAATCTTTTTTTTAATTATAAAAATTGTTGGGTGGCGGTGATGGAACACACCTTTAATACCAGAACTTGGGAGGCAGAGGCAGACAGATCTCTGAGTTCAAGGCCAGCCTGGTCTACATAGAGAGTTACAGGACAGCCTGGGTTACACAGAGAAATCCTGACTGAATGAATGAACAAACAAAGAAACAAATAAAGATTTGTGGCAACATGGTAAATTTGAGACCAGGTTTGATCCATGAGACCCTGTCTCAACCATCCCCAATACTTTAATCCCAGCACTCAAAGGCAAAGGCAGGCAGATCTCTGTAAGTTCAAGGCCAGCCTGGTGTGCAAAGTGAGTTCCAGGACAGTTAGAGCTGTTACACAGAGAAACCCTGTCTCAAAAATATCAATCAATAAATAAATTAATTAATTTTTAAAAATTCAATGACATGAGAGGAAAAAAAAAATCAACTGCAGGACTGCAAATTAGAGATACCAAAACGGTAGGGAGGTTGAACAAAAGGAGTTACTCATGATTAGATCTAGATTTAAAGAAAAAAGCAGCTAAGTGATATTTTTGGTAATTTTGGAACTATAGAATATTAGGTATGGGTTATATAGTATACAGATTAATTCATGCCTGAATGTGATTCTGAGACAGAGGCTTAGGGAAAGAAAGCCATTTTCTGAAAAGACAATTTCTCTTCTGGGATGTCACAGAATCATAAGTTTATTTTCAAATAGTACGGGAGATGGAGTGTGGGTAAAATGGGTGGAGGAAAGCCTGTAGAGAAAGAAGGAGGGAAAAGGTACATAAAAAGATATATTAACACATGGTAAAATACAGACCCAGGCAGACTTCTCCTTGAACTTTCTATCTATGCCTTCTGGACTGTTGCTTTTGCTACAGAGACTAGCCTTTAACCAACTGCTTTGAATGTTCACACTTTAACCCTAGGCCAGCAGTATGTAGTGATACCTTTTGTTTTAGCAGGTTCACTCTCTGAATTTGAGGCCAGCCTGCTCTACATAATGAGTTCTAGCCCATCCAAAGCTACATACTGAGAGCTGGTCTAAAAAACAATCCAAACAAACAAACCAAAAAAACTTTAGGCCAAACACTAAACCACTGATATGAATGCCTAAACCTTTCCTTGTTGTGCATTTTAAATGTTGATTTATTGGCAGTATTTGAAAGCTGGCTTAAATGTTTCACAACTTAGATTTGTTTGTTGGCAACCATGAATGTCTTTATTGATGCCACAGTTTCTCTTCCTAGGATTCTAGGGTTCTTTAAAGCTTTGATTTCTCATGGATGGGGCCCATGATAACTTGGTGTAGGGCTGAAGACCCTATTCAGGGAAACAGGGACTGTTTCAGTCATGACCTTGATGGCTGACTCTTTGACCCTCCCCCATATAAGCCGGGGAGTGACAGACTGGCTAGATCCCAGGGGAGGACTTTGCAGCCAGCCCTGAGGAGACAGGATAAGCTGGGGTTGGATGGAAGGGAAGGAGGTCCTCCCCTGTTGGTGGACTTGGAGGGGGCGGGGAGGAGGGAGATGAGGGAGGGAGTGGGAGGGTAGG
>CM053764.1:125869383-125895040 GCA_028658305.1 Pachyuromys duprasi
CAACCACTCTGGAAATCAATTTGGCGCTTTCTTAGACAATTAGGAATAGTGATTCCTCAAGACCCAGCTATACCACTCTTAGGCATATATCCAAAAAATGCTCAAGTACACAACAAGGACATTTGCTCAACTATGTTTGTGGCCACACCATACTCTTGATGTGTCCTTAAAAACGGAAGGCTCCTTGTTATCCTTCTCTGGTGATGTAACTGATTTCTAAACAGCAGCCTGAATGTAAGAAGAAGGACAAAGCTTACAGGAGTGCACCTTACAAAGCCAAGAGAAATGGTGAACAAAGCTATTCTCTACCTCTTCTGGTGAGCTTTTTTTTTTTTTTATCCTTGTGATTGTAGTGTTGTATGACCTGATGAGCCACGCAGCTCCTTACTATTCTAGATGATAGGCAACAGGGTCTTGGAGAACTCTTTATTAAAATGCCCTTAAGTCAGAAGAGCCTGCTTTGAAGTAGAACACTAGGCAGCTGCTTCAGTAAGTTGAAGATCAAAGATGTTGCCATCCCCACGGCCAATGAGAATGAAAACGTGATTTTAGTGCCGAAGTGTTTGGAGAGAAGAAACGTTATCTTGCTGATAACAGCAAGCTGGAAAGGGAGCCAGGAGGCTGAAGGCCTTTCTCCTCTGCTACCTGGGTCACTCGGCTCTCCAATCGCCTATCAGACCTTGTTTGAATCCGTCTTTCAAAATGTACAACCTTTTATTCTACTCATCACTCTTTCTCCGCTCAACAGCTCACCCCCTTATCTTTACCCTTGAAAGGGAACATGCTGGCTGCCCCCCACCGACAAGCCCTCTGAGGCTAGGGTCAGCCAGCTCTTATTCTTACTACCCTTGTTCTGATACAAACCGCCCCACATTTGACCACATTATTCTTCCATTCATGCCTGTAGAAAACCTTCGACGAGACTTCGGAATATAAAATGCTCACAGCAGCCACTTGGTGAAGCTGTGAATATCTGCTTTGGAGAGAGACTATTGCTTTCACCATGGCTTTGTGTGATGCAAGTCACCCGTTAGTGAGAAGTTCAAAGCCTCCTGGGTTTTCATAAATTCTGAACAAAAATGGTAAGCTCTCAGCACACAGTGAGAAAGCAGGTAGCAAAGGGGTGGGGGAGCCAGGCTGTTCCTACCATGAACCACAGATTAGCATCTGTGCCGGGCAGGCCTTCTGTACAGACCTGAGAGACAACTACCTCTAGGAAGCAGAGAGCTAAGGCACAGGCTAGTGAAATCCAGCTTGTGTTCAATAATGCTCACACTATTTGATATTACACTCACATTCCAGTATGGTTACCAAGTCATGTGAGATAGGAGTTTAGATGCGGGGTGACCTACTTTGTACTCTCTCTTTCTCAGAACCCATGGAGGGTGTAGCCTAGAGAGCTGCTTTATTTGAAATGTACAAGAATGTCCACATTTAGCTGAAGAGCACACAGGGATGATGCTTGATGACCACAGAAAAGTCTAGTTTTGATATCACACACCCTGTGCAAGATAAGGACCTTGTGCGTATGTAAAGAGAAGGAGAACACACTATGAATTCATGGTTATTTCTCAGGACAGAACTAAATATTGAGTGCAGGGCCCTCTCAGTAAATGTACAGGATACAGAATCCATCACAAAACCACAAGCCTCTGTGGTAAGCAGACCTTCCATTTTTGTGTAGTTTTCCTGAATTCTTTGCAAGTAAAAATAAAAGTGAGAAAATGAAGCTGTAAAGAAATAACTTGGCCATGCAAATATTTTCAGTTGCATGCTAACTGCACACAGAGATCTGTTTCTATGTGCTCCCAAGTATGGTCTTTCATATTTTAAAAGCTCCTTTCTCTTGGTATTCTCTCTCACCCCTCCCCCAGAAGAAAACAGATGTGTTTGAGCACAAGAGATGCTAATTGGAATCTTCTTTCATAAAATGGGCTCAAATTCAGCACTGAGGTTAATGGTACCACTGTGATAGACTGCCTTGTGGAGGCCAGCTCGTTCTGAAGTGGGTGCCTCAGTTGATTGGAAGTCTGCTGATTCCTCCATGATGTTGTCTTTCATCTTCTCTGTCTTCCCTCACCACAGTCATCTTCATCTCACATAACAACTCCACCACAGGGCTCCATATCTCCATAGGGGCACAATGTTGACCGTGTCACTCAGTAACATGCTTATGTTAAGTTTCTGAAACAGCCCCAGAACATGTAAACTCATAAACCCCTTTTGGAGAGGAAGAGATGGCAAATATCAGGTCTCCATGGAAGGATGCTTTGGTATAAGACTTTGTTTCACTATGAGCAAGGATTGTCTGTTCTGCTTCCAAAGATAAACCATGGCAGTGAACCAAAGTACAGAGTGCTCTCAAACTAAATTTTTGTTTTTAGGATAAACTTCTATTAAAAGTTCTGTTTGAAATACAGCAATATTGAATGGAAATTTCAGGGAATTCCCATGTACTTATTCCCTTTTAAAAAGGCATGGCTGGCTTCTCCTACCAACATTTCCTATCAGAACAAGAAGAGTGTTAGACAGTCAAACATTAGGCAGAACTTGAGGAATCCTGTGGAAGAAGGGGAGAAAGGATTGAAGGAACCAGCATCATCAAGGACAGCACAAGAGAACTAATCTGAGCTTATAGGGGCTTACAGCTACTGGACCAATAAATAGAGAGCATGTGTGGGATGGTAAGAGGCCCTCTGCACATACATAAGAGTTGTGCAGCTCAGTCTTCCTGTGGGACTCCTATCAGCAGGAGCAGGGGCTGTTTGTGACTCTCTTGCTGCCTTTGGACCCTTTTCTCCTAAATGGGCTGCCTAGTCTAACCTCAGTAGCAGAAGATGTACCATGTGCTATTTGATATACCAAAGCATGTTGACATCCAAGGGAGGCCTCCCCTTTTCTGAAGAGAGGGAGGAAAGGAGGAATGTTAGGGGAGAGTGAGAGGGAGGGTCTGGGAGGAAAGAGGGGACAGGGAGCTGCACCTGAGCTGTAAAGTAAATAAATTAGTTAATTTAAAAATAAAAAGAGTTTTAGAATCTAAGACCAATGTTCACACATTGGTATAACTCAAAGCCTGCTGTTTGCATGAGGGTTCAGTCTTGTTCTATACATTGTATAGGTCGGCACCAATATAAAGTGATATATATTTACCACTATTGTATCACACAGAGTAGTTTCACCAGCCTAAAAACGGTCTTGCCTGTTTCCCTCAAACTTCTAATACTTTCAATGTGGTTTATTGTTTTTTCCCCGGACATCAAATAGTTGGGACCATATGTTATACACCTATCCCCAGACTGGTTTCTTTCATAAGACAATATGAATTTGAATTTTCTATCTCCTTTTGAAGACTAGGTAATATTTCATTGTATACATTTACCACAGTTTATTCGCCTACTGAATGCTGCCTGGGTTATCCTTATAATTTGGCAGTTATGATCAGGTTTTATAAATATTTGGGTGCAGAATCTTTATGTTGATGGATAGTTGTTGAAGTTTTCAATTGATATGAGTAGGGAGAGTCACTGTTGAGTCAGGTGGAAAGAGAATGCTTAGTTTTCTTTAGCAGTCACTGTCTCCCCAAGGGACTGTCTTATTTGCATCCCTAACAGCTGTCAAAGTAGCCCTGTTGCTCCGTCATCTCTAAGGTATAGGGTCATAATTTTAACTTTAACACAGGTGTGTTGAAGTGTCTCGATATATTTTTTTTATTTATAACTCCCTAATAATTAGATATTGACCATCTTTCCTTGTGTGTATTTGGCATTTGTATGTTTTTTCTTTCTCTTTTCTGAGGCAAAGTTCTTTATAGCTAAGGCTGGCTTGGGAGGCATTATACAGCTGAGGATGACCTTGAACTTCAAATTCTCATGCTTATGCTTCCTGAGTTCTGTATTATGCGGTATGTGGATACATCCCAGGGCTTCACACATGCTAGCCAAGCACTCACCAACAGAGTGATAGTCCCCATCCCTGGGTGTCACTTTTAGTGAGATGTCTATTCAGATGATTTACCAATTTTTAAGTCATTTGCCATGTATGTCTTTTGATAATATTTTCTCCTAGCCTATGGCTTGCCTTTTCAATCGTTCAATTATCCAAAAACAAACACAAAAGCCAAAACGAACCTCCCACCCTTCAAAATAATTCTCTGTCATTGCCCATGCATTAAAAAAAAAACAAACAAAAAAACCTCATTACTTGAGCTCATTTGTATGAGTCCATCTGAACCCACATGAAGCTCTGAATCATCTATGTCTTCGTTGTTGACCAGTGCTAGGATAGTTTGCTTACTTCAGCTACTGGGATGTTGTGTTTCAAAGTTGGTTTGTGTCTCTTGACCTTTACTGGAGTAAGCAAACAGCTTGGGCACCAGCTACTTCCCTTCACTACATTATTGCAGCCTACAGTTTCCTGGTGTGTATAAATTACCGCCATTTCAGTGCGTAGCATAGTTTTATACATCATTAGGTGGCCATGTGAGTCTCTGTTTAATGACTCTCACATCAGGGAATCAAGGGAAGAATGAGATGAAGGGGATCATCCCAGTGGTGAGATGTACTCTGCACATGGAATGAGGAAATGGTTTCTGAAACACTGCCTGCATTTAGTGACAGCAGACAGCAGTCGAAGGGAAAAATTACCTTGCTCCTGCATGAGAATTTGTACAGGCCTAACATTTAATTGTATTTCAAAAGATACTGGGCACTCCTTATATAATACACAAAACTTAGTGTTTACATGTTTTATTCAATATGCACGCTTAAATCCAAAGAAGTGAGCAGAGTATCTGTGTCTTGAGTACTGTATTTATTGTATCCTTTTCCTCCTCCTCTCTCCCTTCCCCCCTCCCTACCTTGGCTCTAGGAATAGAAGTGAGGATAGATGCTTTGAAATTGACCTCAGAGGGTCTTGTTCTTTTTTTCCTCCACTTACTTGTTGCTGGTTCAGTTGGGAAATAGCTAATCACTACAGGCATTCTCTCTTTGGCCTGTTAGCCCCCTTTCTTTAAAGTGTTATGTTTGCCTAAATGTTTTGGGGCCTGTGACATCTATTTGCTATTTTAAATTTTACTCTGAAGCATATAGCAGCCAGATGGCATTTTTGGTATCCTTATCTAGCTCTTTGATGAGGGCAGTAATCCCATCAGTGAGGGCTCTCCCTTTGTGACTCAGTAATCACCCATGGGTCTCACCAATCCATCACATTGGCGATTTGCTTTCAGCATTTAAAATTGTGGTTGACATGAAATTCAGGCCATGATCCCTTCAGTGTATGAAAACAATGCAACATTTAAAAACAATTTTTTGAATTTTGTATGTGTGTGTGTTTTGTTTGTGCACCATGTGTCTGCCTGCTGCCTGTGGAAGCCAGAAGAGGTTATCGGATCCCTTGGAACTGGTTATAGATTTTTGTGAGTGACCTAGTGTGACTTCTGGGAATCAAACTGCTAGAAACCAACAAGTACTCTTAGCTGCTGAGCCATCTCTCCAGCCCGTGTATATATTATAATATATATTCTATCTGTTTTGTTGATTAAAAGCTCTGGAAAGGCTCAAGAGGCAGCTCTGATGTTTCTGTTCTTAGGGTTGCAGTCTAATTTGACTGGAAATGAACAGCTGGAGACCAGCTGGGCATCTACTTTCTTCATATAGCTCAATGCTGCATGAGATCTTTTTGTGCAAGCGTTTGGACTGCCTACCAGCACTACAGACTCAGGGTTATTCATCTGCTTGCATGGTGAACGAGGATGCCAAGAATTAGAACAGCAACAAAATAGGGGTATCATTGTTTTTGAGAATCAACCTCAGAAAACATTCAAAGCCTTTGGTATTCTGTTAGTTAAGAGCAAGTTGTATCCTGATGACCTTGAATGGAAAATAACTAGACTCTGCTCTTTTATGAGGAAGTGCTAAGATTTTAGAGGATAATGTAGTATGGAAGCCTTTTCATCAGCATCTTTGAAAATACATCTGCCACAGTTATATTTGATTCCAAAACCCATGATTTTCCCACAGTAATTTGCTGAAGTTAAAATAGAAACCCTTCTCATGGGAGGAGTTAAAACATGAAGTGTAGATCAGAAAGATATATCATATTGAGTCTTTTTGGGTGAGCTGAGATATGTACTACTCTACTTTAGGAGATATGGAGTTATAGAAGCTGTGTCTAAACATATGACTTTAACTCTCTTAATTAAGTCCTTCCAAGACCCTGGGGCTAGATGCCTAGGTGATAGGGTCATCTATCCTAATACTAGAGAATAAAGAGCCCAGAGCATAACATTTGTATACAGGGGAACTGACCCATGGCTAAGGAAGAAACCTCTTAAATCAATCCCAGTGTCCCTTCTAAAGTATGGTTTTAGCTAAATAAGAGATTTGGGGGTGAGAGGGAATGGTGGTAGATAGCAGGAACTTCACAGGCATGGCAGCAGTGTCCTGTGTAGAGAATGTCTGGGTAAAAGTACTTTGTCAAGATATCTTACAGCCAAATTTTCCAGCAGTGACATAGAACAAATAGTAAGAACAATATTTTTCTTTACTGAGAAAAGAGCCTTAGATGTCCAATTGGAAGAGAAATAGCACAAACCACATATGTTGATCCAAAGGCTGTATTTTATTTGTTTCCACTTTTGGGTAGGCAAAGGTCTCCAAGGATGGACATTTTCACACACAAAAAAATGCGTTCCCTCCCCCCTCCTGAAAAAGGTGAAAATAAAATCGGTGTATTAAAATCGGTGTATTCATAATGCTTTGGCTTTGTCCTCGACAGTGTCAAAAATGTTAAACGAATTTTAAAATACCAGCCTCTACAGTTTGCTTTTAGTTTCTAAATACTGTGGATATCGACAAGAAACAAGGAGGCTACAGATGCTCAGCCCTCACTGGGACATCGGCCACACCTATCTTCCCGTGTCAGGGATCTTTGTGGAAGATGGGGTGGAAAGACTGTACTCTTCAGAGGTGGTGAATAGCTTCAAGGACACAGGACTTTCCGGGAGCAATGGGGCAGTTGCACTTATGAACGCACAAGACTTGGGCAGCATGCACAAAATCCGTACATGAAACAGAGGAGGAGAGCATCCAGGTGGCGTTTCATAGCTTCTAGGGGAGAGAGTGGTAGAGAGAGAGACAGAGAGACAGAGACAGAAAGAGAAAGAGTGGCAGAGATATAAGAGAGACAGAGAGACAGACAGAGAGAGAGAGAGAGAGAGAGAGAGAGAGAGAGAGAGAGAGAAATTTTGTTCAATAATGTGCTCCTGGTAGATTGATCACACCTCAGGGCAGGCCCCACACTCAAGAACAGCTGGACAAAAGAAATTGAACTTCATGGGTTGTTATAGGGAGATGAAGGTAGCTACGCAAGGAGCTGAAGGACAGGGTGACTATGATCAAAATACATCATTGAAAGGAAAAAAAGAAGCGTCCAAATTACTGTAGTTGTTGGTGCCAATATTTTTGCAGTGCAGGTCATCAGGGTGATAGGGCTAGCAAAGTTTTCAAGATTAATCAAGATGGTGTTAACTCATATATATATACTTTTTTAAGGGAGAGAGAATCTTTTAGAAATAGATATTTTAAAAAGCAAATCTGATAGAATTGTGGAAATAGCAGAGCAAAAATAAGGCAAGTTAAGCTTTTTTATTTTTTATTTTCTATGTCCCCTGGTTTTTCCTGCAGTCAGCGCTGCTCTGGTACATTTAAGCTGTTATTTGTTAACTCGGTTCTTCTCAGCAAAACCATTTCTTTTCAATTGTGGTGCTCACAAGTACAAGGCAGGGGTGGCAGAAGGCTGGAGTCCGGTGAGAACACACTGCTGGTTCTCAACTTTTTGCTTTCATGGGGCAAATAAGAGGCAACAGACAGTCCTATCCTAGCCTGCAGGAAGGTCACATCCCAGAGGTCCCATCTTTTAATAACGAAATCCATTGCAGCCTGGACATACCTAGGCACAAATTCCTTCAACAACAACGTTCTTAAATTGTCTTTAATAAAAAACTTTCCTGATTTGCTCAATGTCCAGGTTTACAGCAGCTTTTCAAGAATGGATGAGCCCAGAAAGAAACAGCAAATCTAATCAGTAAGCTTTTGACTTAAGAAGCCCTTATCCCCAGTGAAGGTAATGTAACTGACTCCCTTTGAATGTGTGTAAAGAGGTATGACAGTTATTAAAGAACCCTAAACATTTTTTGCTATCCAAACAACTGTTTCTTCTCTTGTTTCGTACAGCTTTCCCGCTACCAACTGACACCATATTGAGCTTACTCTTTGCTTTTGGCTTGCTTTGCTCATAGTGAACAAAGGCTGTTCGAGAAAACCCATCCTTAAGGCTTTGGGGTGGGGGGTGATGGCGGCAGCGATGGTGGTAATTTTTACTAAATATTTAGAAAAGTAAAAGAGAAAAGTCAATCTACTGGAATATTTTTCTTTTGGGCCTACCACATTCCTTCCCATTAATCTCTTATCATGAAATTTCTTACCAGAATCTTCATTCTTGCCCCACTGGCAGCCTCGATCATCAATACCAGGCCATCTGAAGAAGCATTGCTAACCAAGTGCCTATAGTTTGAGGAAGATTTTATCCTCTATCTGAAAAGACTGTACTTTCCAGCTAGGGGAATGCTTTGGGAAAAAGAACCACACAAAATTCGTGAATTCAATCTCAGCGCTCAAAGGAGGGCCAGCTGACCCAGCCTAATTGCTGAGCTTATCATAAAAGCCACTGTCTCTCTAATGCCTTCCTGCTGGTTAACCTGAAGTACTTTTTAATAACCCAACGGCAGGCATTTTCCTAAGGAGTATTTCCTTTAGAATTGCTTTCCCTAGAAGAGCCACATTTACAGATTTTTTTTTCTTTCTCATGTGTTTCAGAGTCCTAGATACTTTGGAGCAGAATTCATTAATGAGAAAGAGAGCTGGGTGTTCACCTAGGACACTTCCAAAAGGAGAATGGAGACATCACTGGAATAAGTTTGGCAAGATGCAAAGTGGTTTCGCCCCTCGCTGTGTTAGCCTGTCTGTGTGGAACACTTTGGTGAACCACACATCAACTTGCCGTAAGCTCAGTCCGCAAATCAATAATGCATGTTGTTTCGCTTACCCAGAATGAGTGATTTCATTTAATCATCTAAATTTCAAAGCCCTGATTTGCTTTCCAAGAAGTTCTCTCTTCTAGAAAATTACAAAAGGAAATTGAGAGAGCAAACTGATATTCGTTAGTCCACTCTTTTATGGATATGGAAGTTAATATGTGATTTCTTACATGCAATTTATTGTAAATAAAGCCTTTGGCTCTTTCTTTTAGGTTCAATAAAAAAGAACACAAAATATTTAAAGAAAATATGGTAAAGGTATCAGTAGGTTTTGTAGAGCAACATGTCTCAATTCCACCCTGAACGATCTGTTTGATCAACTCTTTACTGTTTTTGTTGTGGGAGTTGACTTGTAAATAGAAAGTATTTAGATACAATGTTGCCCTTCCAAGACTTATTCACCAGCTACATTCTGATTAAATAATTGTCTCCATTGACATTAGAAGACCACATTGTTTATTTTATTGAGACAAGGTCTTATACAGGATTGAATTTGTGACTTCCTGCTTCAGCCCCGCAAGCGCTAGGATTTTAGTTGTGTGCCGTCACACTTGACAGAAACCAAGCTTTTCAATATTACTTCCCAATGTCCATTATTAATGTCATCACTTTTACTCTAGTAATAGTTTTGTCAGTTAATTGTCAGCCATACATTGTTTCCATACCATTTAAAATTCACCAAGAAACATCCTGAAAATTCTGCATCTAATCACTCCATGTTCCATGGAAGACTAGGCAGTTTTTTATGATATTCTATGCATCAGTCCCTGTACTATGCACACTTACATGTAGTATTTTATTCTGATAACTTTATGACATAAAAGTGGCTAACTCAATTCATGACACAAAAGTTGAAGCTAAAACATACTGCTAGTCTGTCTACAGTTTCATGGCCAGTAAGCAGTGAAACTAGAATTTGATTCCAGAGACATCAGTTTGTTTGACACTAGAATGCATGCTCCAAAGCCTGCTCTGTCATCCATATGTCATTTACTGGGAGAGCATTCCACACTATGGTTTGTTAAGAGAGAGAGAGAGGAGAGAGACTGCACAAGGTGCTGCTATAGGTGCTATCTGGCTTTTGTAGCTTTTTGTAGCTAAATGGTTTTGCAAATTTTCAACTACCCCAGATAGAGGTCTATTCTAATGAAATAAGCGTTGCCACTCAAAAATGATGTGGAGATAAAGCTTAGCTTAGAGAAAAGCATTAATTTCTTAAGACCTCAGAAAGAACCTTCAGGTTAATATTCAGCAGCATAATGGGATTGGGGTTAGTTTTCACAGATCATTTTTTCCCTCAGGCAAGCAACATGGGCTGCAGCATGGTAGGAGTTGTGCCTCCTAGGTATCTCAGCAGGAGCTTAAGAGCACTGAAGGCCATTCTCATCGGTATTTATAGTTCTGGTTTGTTCTAGTGGAATATAAAAGGCCCAATACAACTTACAGGAAGCACACAACATTTTTGAGAAAACTGTGTTAGGAAACACATTTCCAGTACATTAAATAGGGATTCCCCTAATCCCACTGACTGAGGGGATGGGATGAATCTCCCTAGGAAGAGGAAATCAAGTGGAAGGGGGAACTAGAAAGGGAGGGTCAAACCAAGAGTGGAAATAAATAATGTGGATGCGGAAAGAAACATGGGAGGGACAACTCCAGTTAAGGGCCATTTGACGAGTTGTATGGAAACCTAATACAGTAGAATTTTACTATAATATACATATATATGAAGCCGACCAAAATGAAATCACCAAGCAGAGGAGACAGAGCCCCCAGGTGGACATCTCTCGTCACCAAATGAAGCTTCCTGTGCTGGGAATAGGTTACAGGTAACCCAGCTGTTGGCCAAAAGGTCTGATGGAACCTTAAACAATACAGGCTATTGCCAAGGCTATGGGTAATTCTCCACACACAAAGTGCAAGGCCCTATTGCTAAATACAAAACCTACACAACTCATTGAGCATGGTGCCTACATAGAGCCTTCACTCCTATGGAGTAGTATTCATGGAAGGCATTCTGTATGCTAGCAAAGGAGAAAGGTAAACATCAACTCAGCTAAAAAACCTTTCATCTACAAGGATGGCCATCCTGCAAGATATGCGGGCACAAAGTCTGTTGGAGGAACCAACCAATATCTGATTTGAGTGCAGGTCTATTCCAGGAGCTGAAACACATACCCAATGCTGTTCTGGTAGTCAAGTACCCAAACCAAATAGGCCAGGAACCTAGGGAAAAAACGAACTACTACTGTTCTGCTAAAAGTCTGCTAGTGACATTTTGCTCTACTTATAGATCTGTGCCCTGCTCTGCTATCATCAGAGAAGATTCCTTATGCAGCAGACAGGAACAAACACAGAGAGCCACCGCCAGACAGTCTTGGAATACCCATCCCTAAAAGCGATTCCTCCACTAAATTCTGCCTCTTGGACCTCTTCAAACTTCAGAAGAGTTGGTGGAAAGAGTATAAGAGCCGGGGGTGGAGGACACCAAGGAATCACGGTCTTCTAGACATAATATGTTGACCTGTTGGTACACATATGAACTCACAGATACTGTGGCAGCAAGCATAGACCTTCACTGATCTGCACCAGATAGAGTCCTAGAGCTGAAAAATCCCTAAGCTAAAAGCTATCTTGAACTGATAGCCAGTTGCAAAAACAAAAAACCAATTTTTTTCAAGGTAGTCTAACCAGAGAAACAAATTACTCCTATCTTAGTTATTATTACTTAGTTACTTAGTTACTCCTGTCTTAGGGTTACTATTGCTGCAGCAAAACAGGAAGATCAAAAAGTGAGTTGGGGAGCAAAGGATTTATTATCTTATACTGTCACATTGTTGTCTATCATTGAAGGAAGCAAGGGCAGGAACCTGGAGGCAGAAGTTGATGCAGTGGCCATGGAAGGGTGCTGCTTACTAGCTTGCTCCTCATGGCTTGCTCAGCTACCCTCTTGTAGAACCCAGGACCACTAGCCCAGGGTGGTCCCACCCACAATGGGCTGGGCTGTCCCATATCAGTCACTGATTAAGAAAATGCCCTACAAGCCTTGCAGCCGACATTATTGAAGTATTTTCTAACTGTGGCTTCTTCTTCTTCTTCAGTGACTCTTGTTTGTGTCAAGTTGACACAAAGCTAGCCAGCACAACTCTGAATAGTAGGCTTTATGCTCAGCAGTAGATGACCAACACAAAAGTAACTCAACAGAACCTTTGTATATTCTTTGTCTTATAAAGTTGTCAAGAAGTTTGTTATTTTCTTTCCCCTACCTTTACGTTTCTCCTTAGAAAACAGGTATCTAAGGAATAATAATAAAAATTATAGCATAAATCAAAATCAAGCAAGTCTGGAGACGGAGGCTTAGAAAGTACCAGGCAGTCATAGAATTTACTCCTCATACCCTGTGTTAACATTTATGAAGTGTAGGAGGTTATGGAAGGAACAACTGAAAGAGTCTTTGTGAGACTTTAGCTCAATGCCTGGGGCACAGTGAATACAAACCTTGAGAGTTGCCTTATTGTTATTAATAAGAAGGTGAGAATGACCCCCAGTATATCACATTCTGCCATTATAAAGACAGATAAGTCTAAGAATGCATCAGGTTACTATGGCTATGATGAGCCTCTGGGTGACCTTGCAGAGAGCAGTTTCTATGGAGATGTAATTGCTGTTGGGAGAATTGAGGGATGTTTCTAAGTAGGCCAAGAACATACCACAGTGAATGAAAGATTAAATCAGATATAAAATAAACCATCATGTTTCAAATCTACAGCAGACTGAATTATGACCTTCCTCAATATATCCATATACCAGTCTTGGAAACTGAATAGTTAGTTATTTTATGAGGTAAAACGTATTTTGCAGATACTATTAAATCAAGTTTCTTAAAATGAAGAGATTATCTGAGATTTCTCAGATGGTTCAATATAATCACAAGGAGGATAGAAGGCTCAGTTAATGAATGGGATATGTTTACAGAAGCAGGTGTCCAATAATGTAGCCATGAGCCAAGGAATGTAAGCAGCCGACAGATGTTGGAAAAGGTAAATAAAAAATGGATTCCAGCTTAGACTTTGTCTAAGGGAGGTAACTGTGAAAACTTTAGTTTTGACTTCACAAGACCCATTTTTCATTTCTGTAAGAAAAAAAAAATGGATTGTTTTCAACCACTATGTTCGTGGTGATTTGCTAAGTAGTAGTGAGGGTAAGCTCAGTGTTTGCAGGGCTGTAGTTATTTATCTTGTGTATTGGCTACTTTTTCCACTTCTGGGTCAAATACCTCATGAAATTATATGATGAAAGCATTTTAGGAAGGCTTGATTTTGGTTGAGAGTTTAAGAAGTCAGTCCTTCATGGCAGGAAGGCATGACAGCAGGAGCTGGGGGCAGCTGGTCACAGTCAGCATCCACAGTCAAGAAACAGAGAGGAGGATGCTGGTAGTCAACTCAAGTCTTCCCTTTAACTCTGGCTGGGACCTCAGCCCATGCAATGCTGTCACCCACAGTTAGGGAATATTTCCTCTTTTATTTAACCCAGTCTAGAACCTTTCTCACAGATGTGACCAGAGGTATTTTTCTCTAGGTGATTCTAGATCCTGACACATTGACGATATTAACAAGTCCAATCCTTGTCAAACAGATAAGCCAAAATATCACTTTTAAGAAATAACACCGCTATCCCCCTTTTCCCTGCAGGCTTATGACCTCTCTCTTTTTTTTAAAGATTCATTTATTTATTTTACATATGTGAATGCTCTGTTTTTGTGTACACCAGAAAAGATAATTAGATTCCATTAATATGGTTGTGAGCCACCATGTGGTTGCTGGGAATTGAACTCAGGAACCTCTGGAAGAGCAGCCAGTGCTCTTAACTATTGAGTCATCTCTGTAGTCCATGACCCCCTTATAATATAAAACACATCTAGTCCACCTTTGAAAGTCCCTATAGCCTTTAAGTGTTCCAATAGTCTTAAAATTTTATAAGTGCAAAGCTAAGGCAATTTTTGACAGTGAACCTCTACAAGAGCAAAAAACAACTTATATACTTTCATGATAATATAACGCAGAATAAACCTCCTCATCCCAAAAGAAAAGAAAGGAAGCATAGCAAGGACATATTGGACCAAGGCAGGGCTAGAACCCAGCAGGAAAAACATCAATCCTACATCTCCATGGGGCTCATGATTAAATCATCTTGTCCCAAGAGGGCTTCTATAGCCCTTCTTCTGTTGCTCTACCACTTGCACCACATAAAGCCTCTCTCTTGGTGATTGGCCCATAGCCCTGGCCTCTCCAACATCCTGGGGTTTCCTGTTGTAACCTCCTTAAACTCTATAGCCCTTCTGTTGAGTCCTGCTTTAGTTCTTAGTATAACTATGGCTCCTCTGTTAACACCTGGACTCTCTGTGAAGTGTCCCCACCGCAGAACCAACCAAAATAAAGGTCTCTTAGAGTCGCTTTGTCTAGCTAGTCAAAGTGCTGTAATGCTGCTTCCTCCACCTGGGTGCTTGGTTGCATTCTGGTTACCTGGTCGTTACCTAGTTGCAGTTTGTTTCTTACAGCTAGTTACAGTTTTGTTAACTGGTTGCTACCTGGTCGCTTTTTTTTTAAATTATTTATTTAAAAAAAAAAAAAAAAGCTCTGCTTTAGGAGCAGACCAACTTTATAGTCTGGCTCCTGAGTCCAGATTCTGGCCTTCACTGGTCAGTTTCTGTTTTGCACTCAATAAACATCTGTTGAGTTGAGTTCGGTGTCTGAGTGGACAGTGAGCGGCTGTTCCTGAACCTGTAGCACTCCAGCATAACTTATACTCCACCTTTACAGCTCATGCAGAGGCCTCCTTGATTCTCTTTTCAAGGTGTCCAACCCAAGTTACACTGATGGACTTAAAGAGTTTTCTGGAACATTGGAACAAGCCTCCATGTTTCCCCCTCATTCTTGCATCTATCATGCCTGGAGAAACAGTATAGCATGGCTGTTTCTGCTAAGTTCTTCTGCCAGTTTGAGATGCAGCCTGCTCCTTTTGTGCCACAGTTGGATCACCCTCTGTGTACCCTCCAGGTTGACTCTGGACTAATATTTCTTGAGGTGGTTGGTTTTGATCAGAGAACCTCTCCAGTGGCTTTCCTTTGTCGGCTGTGTACTTCCAAATGCATTTCAGGAGATGGACCTGTGATGGGCGGCGTCCTGCCCTCAGAGTATCGTTCCCATTGTCCG
Organism: Pachyuromys duprasi; assembly: GCA_028658305.1. Taxonomy (NCBI): domain Eukaryota; kingdom Metazoa; phylum Chordata; class Mammalia; order Rodentia; family Muridae; genus Pachyuromys; species Pachyuromys duprasi. The sequence goes on from CM053764.1 coordinate 125,884,690, forward strand.
GGTGCAGTGCAGGTTTCTCTTCAACACAGTCTGTTTAAAACCATTAAAGCTGTAGTTTTGGTACCTGCCTTGTCTGGAACTCTAAATTCTCTAATTTATCTAACAGACTACATATTTTCCACATCTTTTGTTTTCTTTTTTCTTTTTTTGCCTCACTTGTTGTCGTCTTTCATTCAATACATGGATAGAAGCAGTGAACAGAAACCGTGACAGGGCTTGAGTGCCAGCCTTTGTAAGGATTTCCTCTTTCAAACAAGTTAGTTTGCTACTTTTGAATTCAGCGTCACTCCAATTCTTAGGACAGCAGCAGGATGCAGCTGAAGAGTCTTTGCAGAGTCCAGTGTGAATGGCCGATAGCCTGGTTGCTGATAAAGCTCTTATCCCCCTCTGAAATCTCATGATCTGGGCTTTTACTGTCCACATTTTGCATTTTGCTCTTTGAAGCCCCTATCAGAATGACCCGTTGAGTTCCTCTTACAACATTCTAGGACTTTGGCAGCACACTGATGCAAACTCCCCCATGTTCTCCTTGTACCAGTTCCAAAGGCCCACAACAACAGGCCCACTTCCTGGTGCCAGTTGTCTGCAGTGGAAGCTGCAGGCAGTGGACATGTTGCATTCATGTTCAGGAAGCACATGAATACTCACACTCAGTTTACTCCTTCTTTCAATGCATTCCAGGATCACAGCCCATGGAGTGAGATAGCCCACAATTCATGGTGGGTCCTCCCAACTCAGTTAACCCAAACTAGAAATTCTCTCATAGAGATGGCCAGAGGTTTGGCTCTGTCTCTCAGAGATGAGGCCTGTGGGAAGTCCTTACATCAATTAAGAGTTGTGTCTTCAGAAAGGAGTTGTAGGACTTGAGTCTGTCTGTTTGTCTGTCTAGCTGGGTGACTGGCTTACTTCATGCTGATGTGAATGATCTTTCTATGGCTTTTGTTGGTTGGTTTTGCTTTGCCACCACCATCTTCCATGGCAAATCTTCGCAAATCTTGTGTCATACTGTTTGGAATTTAGGCTCAAAAATACAAGGTAAAATATGCTTTGTGTGTGTGTGTTTCCCAATTCAATTCAACTGAAAAGGGTGAGATCCAGAGCTCAGGTTAGGGAACACGCTTGACTTATATGGGTGACTCAGGTATTCCTGCACCCCAACTGGTACACAGATAATTTTCAAGTGCTCAACCAACATGGCTGTGAGTAGAGCCTGACCTATACCCTGAAAGTAAGGGATGCTCAGATAAGACATGCTGATGGTCTTAGTCCACTCTCGCTGTACTAAACACGACGGGCCGGGGAATTTATAAACAGTGTAGGTTAGTGTAAGTAGTATGCTATTTTCATGCCTACAAAGGCTGAGAAAATTAAGACACAGTACAAGCAAATGTGGTATGTGGTAAGGGCATGTATTCTCTCCAATATCCTCCCAGGATAGAAGCGGTGGAAAGACCAGATGCTGTGTGTGTGAAGCCTAATTCTGTAATTCGAGGGCACCACCTTTCTTCCAAAGTCTAACCACCTCCTAGAAGCCCCCCTTGGAGGATGAATTTCATCACACAGATTGGGGAGGAACACATACTCTTCAACCATAGTACTGGGTAGATTAATAATCCAAAGATTCTTACTCTATGTTGATATCACTTCTATCTTTCCAATCATTCCAACCACTCATGCAAGAGCCAAATTTCAAAGTATCTTTTTCTCCCTCTGATTTTTTTTTTTATCTCACAGATTTTGTTGAGTGGAAAACAGGAAATGGAAGCTGAGGAATTCTAGTCCACTTCTGAAAAAAGACCAGTCCAAACAACCCTTCCCTTATGTCTGTTACTCTTGGTGAAAAGTTGGTCTGAACACTCCAACTTGCATTGAGATGAAGTAGAAATTCACAGCTTTCTATGCTAGTTTAAGGCACTTGGGAATGTGTCATTGCCTTTAAAAAGCAGATTTCTTTACAGGGAGCCAACAATAAAGATTAAAAGCAATAACTCAGCAAAGTGAATATTGGAGGCAGAACTGAACAGATGTGACAAGCTCCTACTTAGGAAGCAAAGACACCCCTCCACCCCCACCCCAGGCTGAGGCCTATGGTCTACTGTGCTCCCTCCTCACTCCCTTGACAGTCTTTGAAGACAGCAAAGACCTCCTTTAAGTCCACATTCAAAGATCATTCGACCTGATGTGATAAATTCAAATGGGTCTGAAATTCCTCCCAGAAGGGGAAGAAGGGACTGGCATGGATGCTTTTCTTTGCCATCTGCATTTCTTTCCTGGAGATGCTTAATTTGAACTCACGACGTGATTTATTTCTTTTCCATGCAGTCCTCAGATCACTGGCTCACTAACCAAAGGGTTCTGTTGCCATCACTAGGGAACAACAGCATGTGGATGATCACCTTTTTCCTAAAACATTTTACTTCATTTTCCAGAAGATTATGGGATCTGAAAGGCAGACATTTAAAAAGTTAAAGAGCAAGGCTGGAGAGATGGTTCAATGATTGATAGCAAGTGCTGCTCTTGCAGAGAACTCTGCTCTTGCAGAATTCCGAGCATCCACATGACAGCTCACAACCATCTGTAAGTCCAGCATGAGGTCATTCAAGGCCCAATTGTGACCTCTGTATGTACCAGACACTCACAAAGTATACTCACATGCACATTGGCAAACATGTACACACACAATATAAAAACAGATAAATAAACACATCTTTTAAATAACTAAATTATGGAACATTGTTCTAAATGTTATAACCAGAGTATCACAAACACCATCCTTTTGTGATTCCATCCCTGGGCCATGCTATCTACCAGTGAAGACTGAATTGTTGAGCTCCACAGCAAATTTCTGATATTGCTGTTACATCAATATATTCATTATCAAATCTGCCAAAAAAGATTGGTCATCTTCTTAGGAGAGAAAGAAAATAAGAGTGGTTGGTGAAACCCATGGAAGATGTGTCATATGCCTTTCCCGCACCACTCTAGCTTGAAGCATTTCCTGCCAGTTGTAGAAACAGTTACTTACTGTGATTGTTAATTTTGGAATCAGAGTGAATTCTTTTAGGGTGTTAAAGTATGTTGCAAAAAAAAAAAAAAAAAAAAAAAAACCACATTATCTTCCATAAGTACAGATAGACAAGCACAGCTTACAATGTTGGCTTCACATGGGGCTTTTGCAAGTGTACTGAAAAAATGCATATAATTTTGCTAGCTTTATTGTAGTAATTTGAGAAGGGCTTAAAGATGCCAATATTCTTGCTTGCCCAGGAATACATATGGTATGCTAGTTGAAGAAAACCTCTTGTTATTGAGAGCCTTTGCTTTAAGCACACACATGAAATATGTTTACAATAGTCTCAGTCCTTCCTGGCCTTTAACATGGAATAGATTGAAATAATCATTGTTTACTTACTATCTATATTCATGAATATGACAGTAAGATATGAAACATAGGGGGGAAATATGTAAAACAGACCACAGCTTCCCAATGGTACATTTTTTTCCCAAATGCTCTGTATGGTAAATTTGAGCTATTGAGAAGCATGACTTTGTATTTAATATTCTTTCTCCTGGACTCATCACGTAGGTTTAACAGAGACATGATGACAGATACCAGCATTTGCAGCATCTGTGCCTCAGTAGGAGCCCCACTCTGTCCTGCCACAGGAGCTCCTCAAATCGCTCAAAAGATATTGTCCTTCTTGAGAATCTACTGGGATCCAGGACTACTGTCAATACTTCTGTAGTATTTGTGTAATAATTCTGACTACTTCATTATTATCTTATTTACAAGAGTGTTTTCCCTGCACGTATGTAAGCACAACATGTTCATGACAGTTAGAAGACAGAATGAGAACCACTGCAACTGCAGTTACAGATGGTTGTTAACCAGCATGTAGGTGCTGGGAGCTGAAGCCAAGTCCTCTGCAAAAGAGCTGGCACTCTTAACTCCGGAGCATCTCTGCAGCTCCTGATATTACACCTTTTAAGAGAAGAAAAAAAACAACAACAACAATAACAATAAAAAAATGTTCTGGCTGTGGATAGAATGCATTGCCAGGAAACCCGACTAGATCTTGCCTTCAATGTGTAGGCTCAAAAATCTTCCTTTCTCTAGATCAGTGGTGCTCAATCTGTGGGTCACAGACCCTTTGGGGGTCACATATCAGATATCGTGTAGATCAGATATTTACATTTTGATTCATAAAAGTAGAAAAATTGCAAATTATGAGGTAGCACTGAGAATAATTATATGTTTGGGGATCACCACAACATGAGGAACTGTGTGAAGGCTGAGATCCACTAGTCTAGATAATCACTACATACCACAAGGTACTATTTCTGTGCTGGGTCAAATCCCAGCAGCTGGGGACAATTTTTCTGTTCACAGTCCCTCACAATGACTCCAACTTCCTAAATTGTTCACTTGCCATGTTTTTTTTTTTCTACCAATGGTTTAAGGTGCTCTTCCATCATGTCTTCTGCCCCTATTACTGTATCTTTGTCACATGGCTCTGTGTGGCATCTTTTTCCTGGTCCCCCAGTCCCCGTAAACTCCATCTTCTGTCTCTCCTGTGACTCATTTTGTGACCTCTCCCATCTGAGCATCTTTCAAAAGAATATGAAGGGCATCCTTCCTCTATCTCCACAGAGACAGCATTGAGCAAATACAAGGGTCACCCCTGCTCTGAACCAAGCATTGTCCTCATTCCCACAGAGACAGTAGTGAACAGACCAAGTTAAGTGCTGAAACTCACTTCCGAAAAGAGGAGGCTACTTTCAATCCAGGAATAAATATGCCATGCCATTGGATGATGGGACTAAGGGAAAGTAAATCAGGATAGAGAGAGCGGGTACTAACAGGAGAGGGGTTATATAATATGTGGTGGTTAAAAGAAGGCCCAGATAAGGAGAACACGACATTTGAAATTTGAGAGTCTTTAAAGATTGGATTTTCAGTATTGCTGAATACTTTCCGACCCCCACACCACTTTCAATAAATCTGTAGATGAAACAAACATCTGCCAGATGAAAGAAGAAAGAGGGTAAAGACAGGAAACGTGAGTGATAAATCCACACCAATCCAGTTCCAGGACTAATTTATGTTCCAAGAGCATGTGGAGAAAAAAGTTAAAAAGAAAATCCCCACATGGAGACCCTTTGATGAATCACCAGTAGCTAATTGTCACAGCACATCCCACAGGCACGACATATCATTCGAAATCTGGGTGGATTTCAGAAGAGAAATGTTATTGCATTTTAAACAATACCATTAGCCAATCTGATCCCACTCGCCGCCAGGCACTTTGTTCCAGCCTTCCAGTCAAAAGATGAATTGCTCGATGGTTCTATTGTCAAAATGACAGCGTGAAAAGAGAAGCATGTGGGTTGTAATAATAATGTGGTACATGTGTAGAAGGTCAGGGAAGCAACAGATTAACATTCCAGGGAGAGATTTCCCCTGGGACACTTCTTAAAAGTATCAAAGGCCAAAGATCAGGACACTGATAATGCGTCTGGCATTGGTGGTGAAATCGCTGTACGTCTTTAGCTTTGCTGCGGACAGAGCTGTGTGCCTTTCAATTAGCCGATGAAATCTCTCCCCTGGTGGATGAAGGAACCAAGCACAGACACCTGCTTCAGTGTGGATGAGTGAATGGAAATGAGGTTGTGTGGAAAGATGAGTTGCTTACTTCAGATTAATGAAATAAAATAGAACACGTTCCCGGGAGAAGCAGACTAAATAATCCCCCACCCCTGAGATCTAAACTGAACTTCTCTAGCATGGCATTTCTCCACTGAATTTTAAACCAAACTGAAGCTTGCAACCGCTCTGAAAGGTGAGCTGGGGATTGTGGGTTGGAAGAGTCAGGCATTTCTTTCACACTTAAACTGATCTGAAGCAATGGCGGTGGAGGTGGGGAAACCCTGGGCTCTGCAGGCTCGAGCGTCTAGTTGGAAGTAGATTTTGTAACTCATGGCTGTGTAATGGTAAATCCCAATCTCTTATTTTTAGAGTGGGAAAAATATTCGGGGTCCAAACACATATAGAACTATTTGAAAAAAGTCGGCATTTACAAAGCATTTGCCACAAGGAGAACAACAGAAGCAAAAAATCTGGGCCCAGGGGACTTTTCTGAGTCTGATACTCCAACCAAGGACTATGCATGGAGATAACCTAGAACCTCTGCACAGATGTAGCCCATGGCAGCTCAGTCTCCAAATGGGCTACCTAGTAAGGGGAACAGGGGCTGTCTTTGAAATGAACTTAGTAGCTGGCTCTTTGATCACCTCCCCATGAGATGGGGCAGCCTTACCTGGCCACAGAGAAAGACTAGGAAAGTCAGTTGTGATGAGACCTGACAGGCTAGGATCAGATGGAAGGGTAGGAGTACCTCCCCTATCAGTGGACTAGGGAAGGACATGGGAGGAGATGAGGGACTGAGGGAGGGTAGGATTGGGGAAATGAGGGTGAGGGCTACAGCTGGGAAACAAAGTGAATAAATTGTAATAAATACAAAAAATATATTAAAAACAACAGACAAACAAACAAAAAAAGCGTTCACCAAACTTGAAGCAAATGGGAGTTTACTTCTCCATTTGTCACGTCGATGAATACACCTATGTCCCTTTCTCTGCCTGCCATGGTAGATGGCTGTTGGGTGACTTGGGAGGCAGTCAGAGGAAACAGCATATTTTGCTTCTATTTCTAAATATAAGACTTGGTCCGGAGGAGGGGGCTCAGGTGCAGACATGGCTCAGCAGTAAAGAGCACTTGGTCTTACAGAGGACCTGAGTTTAGTTCTCAGCACTCACATCTGAAAGCTCACCACCACCTTCGGCTGCAGTTCCAGAGGATCCAATGCCCTCCTCTGGCTTCAACTGGAATGCCCTCCCCCGCCCAGATATGCATGTGAAAAAAAGTAAAATAAATCTTAGGAAGGAAGTGTGCCTGCTTTGCTTAAAAACGGTTATTGTCAAAAGTGAAGCCTTCAACAAATAAGGGACTATGGGGGGGGATTATAGAAAATAAGCAAAACACAAGTGATTTACAACACACAAGGGAGTATCACAGTATTTTTGGGGGGGAAGCAGGGTTTAGAACCTGGTCTGTGAGGTGGGATGCAGTTCACTGGTGGAACCCTTGCTTGGCATCATCAGGTCTCCAGATTCTATCATTTGGGTGGTTATGGTGTCACTGGGCCCAGGGCACAGCCACTGGGTGACCTTTGGCAAGTTGTTTCACCTTTCTGGACTTTACATTCTTTTCTATAAAATGGGTAAATAGTAGCAGCCTCCTCCCACAGAGTTAAAGTGAACACAGCTGAGTTTCAAATTGCTTAAAATGAGGCTTCCTGCTATTTGTAATTCACAGTCACTCGAAGTGACACATATGTAACTCCAAGTACAGCAGCTCTAAGGAACAATTCTATTTTCAGATGAAAACTTTCATCATGATTTGCCATATTCTATTGTTACCTCTTGTGCTAGGATTTATGTCAATGTGGTACAGGCAGGAGTCATTTGGGAACAGGGAACTCCAGCTGAGTATATGTCCCACCAGACAGCCTATGGGTAAGTTTGTGATTAATGATTGACAGGATGGCAGCGCCGCCCCTGGGTGGGTATTGCTGGGTGGTATAAAACGTCAGGCTGAACCATGGCCAACATGCCAGTAGTCAGCACTCCTCTATGGCCTGTTCTTCAGTTCCTGACTCCAGGTTCCTGCCTTGAGTTCCTTCCCCAACTTCCCTTCATGATGGGCTGTGATTGGGGTAGGTAAACTCAAATAAACTCCTCTCTCCCCAAGTTGTATTTGGTGGTGGTATTTTATCATAAAAGGAATCACTAAATAAGGCATTTCTTCATCATTTGTGTCTGTGAATATGTGTGTGTGTGAGCGTGTAGGCCACAGGACAACCTTAGTGTCATACTAAGGGTGCACTAACCTTGATTTTTGAGACAGGATCTCACTGGCCTGATACTCGCCAAAACAGGTAGCCTGGAGGCCAGCATGTAGCAGGGTCCACTTGTTTCCATATGCCAGGTGCTAGGATTACAAGTCTATACCATTATGTCTGGCTTGTTTGCATGGACTCTAACTCAGTAAAACAAATGCAGATCAAACTATCCCTCCATGGCTGCCAAAAACTTTTTAATGAAGCTCCCAAGACAGCTGTAAGGCAGCCTGAGACTCAGCTGAGTCCTGTCTTCTGCGTGAAATGCCGCGCTGCGGTCTTTGGACCCGCTCAGAGGCCCAGAACAGAATCTCTGCCCGCCCCTAAAGGCCGTGGCCACCTCCACTCCCTGCTCCCTGCTTGTCCCTTGTATTCCAAACTGCAGGTCCTGAAAAACCAGCCTTGTCAGATCCTGAGACTACAGAGAAAAGTTCCATGAAGATGTATCTCAGTGTACGTGTACAAATCCTGAAAAAGAAAAAGAAAAAAATATCTGGCCCCTCTTATGACTTTGATAGTCAATGGATGTTTGGGTAAGTTGTTCAAAGCCATTCCAGTACAAAACCTTAGGTAGAGCTCCTAATCTTTTTAAGGTTCCTGGACAATGGTGTCAACTCTTCTCTGCTCTTGACAATTATGACCTGATAGTCTCTGAATCAACAATAAAATGGAAATGGAAGAGAGTCTGACCTGGACCCTAAGAAGAGGCTGTCAAGGGCTCCCAATGACTAGCAGAGGCAGATGCGGGCTGATGGGCACACAGGAAGGGGATTAACAGAGTCAATAGCTGTTTGATGAATTTCTCTGCAAAGAGAGGCCTGAAGGACACTGGCAGAAAGGAACAGAGAACACATAAATGGCTGTGGGAAAGAGCCAAATGGCCTATTGCTGTTTCCTAAGAGACTGAGTCTCCCAGGCCGCAGAATGTGCGGCTGCTTATAAAAGCTCCCGGAAACGTAAGCCGGGCCACAAATCATCCATAGGAGACAAAAAACAATAAGTAGTGTCAGCACAGAGGAATATATTTTACTCTGCCCTGCCATGAGGAGTTATGGCGGGTTGTGACGAGTGGAATATAAAGTAACATAAGCTGCCTGTTGACAACGGAGTTTGAAATTATAAAATGCAAAACCAATATATTTCCTGCACACTCTGAAACAGCTGGGGTATTTTTATGGCTTCTAGCATGATGCCACGCCATCTCTCAAAACCCTATAATTCCGTAAGCACGTTAAGTGCAGTCTGTTATTTATTTAGTTTGTTTATTTGGCTTCGAGGGTTTCACAGGCGACACAGAACAGAAACAAATGTAAAGAGAATGATGGACCCTGGACTGTGCCCATCTTCCCAACAACCAGTCCAGGCTCCCTTGCAGGGTGGTGTAGAAATTCCATTCGAGGCATGAGTATTGCGAGCAGGATGCCATGGTTTTCTCTGTAGGAAGGAATTAAAAAAGAATTCAAATTAAAAAAAAAATGCTGCAGCAGGAGCATTTTCCCCCACGGCCTCTCCAGAATCCAAGTCAAAATTTAGTCCTTATGAGGTTGACAGCAGTGGAGTGCAGACATGATCTCTTTAAATGACAGATGGTGATAGGCCAGTCAAACGCTTCGTAGATGATGGTTTATGTGCGAGACCTTAGAGGTGTTGTAACCACTGACCCATGTTAATGCAGTGCGCTGGCGAAACGAAGGCCCAGTCTCCTACCCTAAGCAATAATTAATTTTATTGTCTTCATTTTGGATGCTTAATTTAAGCTCTGTGTGTGTCAATCAATCAGTACAAAATACTCTGATTGCTTTCAACGACTTGGCCATTGTGTTTGTTGGGTTTTTATGTTTTACTCACAGATCACATTTTCAATGATTATTTATGGGCTGAACTCCTGTGATAGAGAATTGGCTGGGAATTTAGTGAGGCTCTGGCAGAGGGAGCCGTGATGGATTCTGAGTGCGTACAGGGCTGCTTGGCTGCTCAAGACAGGGCTCGAAGGGCTGGGGGCGGGTACTAACCGCTCTGCCTGGGGCGGGGCAGAGTCTCGGTACCCTGAGATGGATTCCTGATGAAAGAAAGAAGCAGAGGGCTTTTCTTTACCTGGTGGGTTCCTAAGGCCAAGAATCCCCTTCAAGCAGCAGTTTGTCAGCTGTCAGCAGTGCACGACAGGACAGTATCCCAAGGCTCGGTGTGGGGCTGCAGGCTGAAGTGCCCAGTTGTTTTCAGCTGAAAAGAGAGGAAACATCGGATGGTACTTTTCAAACAAAGACCCAGTTTCATGCTTAACACCACAAAGATGACTTGATTTTCTGTTCTTGGAGCGGGGGGAGCACAAAAGGAAGCGGGGGGGTGGAGTGAGAAGAAAAAGAAATAAATCCTTTGTTCCTTTGAAGTAAGAG
>CM053764.1:125895140-125917666 GCA_028658305.1 Pachyuromys duprasi
GCCAATATCTATCAGCACACAGCATTTCATATTGCGGATAATAAGAGCCTGGAGAAATTGACAGGTGACAGAAAGGGAATTCTGGAGACAAGCGCCAGAGTTTTTCATGTCCAGGTCAGACAGGGCCTGAGAGGAGGCCTTTCCGGATGGAAGTCGTGCGAGAAGGAGAAGGAGAAGGAGAAGAAGAAGAAGAAGAAGAAGAAGAAGAAGAAGAAGAAGAAGAAGAAGAAGAAGAAGAAGAAGAAGGGCAGTGATCTTAACTACTGAGCCATCTTTCCAGCAATTCCCAACATCTATATGGCAGCTCAAAAACTCTCTGGAACACTAATTTCAAGGGATTGGACACCTTCATACTATGCACATAAAGTAAATGCACATTAAATAAAGTATTTTTTTTAAAAAAAGAAGGGGAGGGTAGAGAGGGGGAAGAGGAAGGAGAGAGGGAGAGAAAATTGTATTAAACCAAGAATTGGAAGTGGTCCACACTACTATTGGAAAAAAAAAAAAAAAACCCTGCAGTTGGTTGCACAGAAGACTAACGAGAAATGAGTGGATGGAATATGCAAGTAGCTGTGGGTGGTTCTCATTACATATCATTTGGCCAGAGGGCTTATGAAGACCTCCTGTGGGTAAGAGGAGGGCGGATTCCTTTTCATATCGACAAGGAAAGAAACCAAGACTGTAACAAATAAAACAGACATGTCTTCCTCCGAAAACAGGATGTTACAAGGCTCAGTGTGACAGCTGCAAAGCAGAGAGAGACAGCGTTTGAGACAGCAGCAGTAATTTAACAATGAGGGCTCTGTGGAATGGTTAGGTGCAGGTATCCTTAATATGATCTGGTTTTTGTTTTGTTTTGTTTTGTTTTTTGTTTTTGTTTTCTCAATGACTTTATGACACAAGAGAGTTTTAAAAGACCAAGAAAAGAAACTACCTCTGCTCTGGTTGATGGTGACTAAAGAATGAAAGCACTTGGTTTGGTGTTTAAAGATGACAGCTGTTTTCTGGGACACTGAAAAGAGAAGTTGAAAAGACAGAAGCAAGTTCAATGAGCTGCTCTAATATGAGGCTCTTTTCCCTGGTAAATTTCCCACCAAGGGAAGTAATGGTTAGAAACCATACTGAGCTGAGATTTACTAGCCATACACCAACCACTTCTGTATTTCCCCATTGGTTTATCTTGTTCTATTCTGTGCCTTTTCTCCCCTAGAGTTAGCTATGCAGGGATAGAAACAAGCGAGTTTAGATAAAGAAGAGAAAGGTAATGTAGTAGAGAAGGTGTCTGGGTGCACGCGAAGAGCAAGGTGTAAAGGAAATACTAATTCACCTGGCCCTGGGGTCGCTTTGCTCAGATCTCTGTTCCTCACCCACAGCAGCAGGCATTTGCACCAGGCTAATTAATCTAAGAACCTTTCTAGGCCCAACATCCTACAAACAAAACCCTTTCCACATTTATCCCAAGGATGGAATCACCAGGGGTACGAGCCTAACCTGGGACAGATTTTAAGTAGCACACCACAGAGAAAGCTGATCATTTTAATTGCATTTTGTTGTGTTTCCTGTTAATCTTGGAATAGAACTGCTCAGGGTGCAGGCCAATGTGGATGATAGACACAACTTAGAAAGTAATTACTGTGCAAAAAAAAAAAGAATCTATGTTTGAAACTTTACTTTAATCTCACACTTGGTATTAAGATGGTAAAGAGGCTGAATATTACAGTCTTGATCTTTTAGAGCAGTGGCAGTCAGCCTGTGGGTCACTGCCCCTTTGGGTCCCGATTCAGGTATTTGCATTATGATTCATAACAGTAGCAAAGTTACAGTTATGAAGGAGCAATGAAATCATTTTATGGTCTGGGTCACCATCACATGAAGAACTGTACTAAAAGGTCACAGCATTAGGAAGGTTGAGAACCTTCTAGACTGAGTCATGCTTCTGGGCTCCATCACCTCCAAGTCAAAGGTGGTCTGAGTCAGTCACACAATCCCTTAGGTGACCTTTACATTCTTGCCTTCTGGTGCGAGAGGATGGAGAGTGTAGAAAATTGGGGAGATTTTTGTTTGTTTGTTTAATAGTTGATTGTTTCCTTGGGCTTGGATCACTGCTCCATGACTGGGTTATCACAAATAGGCTGACATTCTAAGCTAATTCAGGGTGACTCCAGGCCAGAGATCTATGTAATGGAGACTTAGAAAATGCTGGTGGTCATTATGCAGCCCGCTCTGATTTTCCAGTGACTGTAGACTTATGCCCCCGAAGCCATTTCCATGGTTTATATATACAATAACCTTTTTGTAAAGTATCGCCCGCACATTCATCACAGAGCTGAAGCCCTCTGATTTGTGTGTTAACATCTGAGTTTAAGTTGAAACCCTTATCAAATCCGTTCAGGACTCCTAAGCCCTTAGAGACCGTCCCTGCAACCCGGTTGGCAGCAAAGAGCAAAGCCAGAAATACAGTAACTTGTACTAACTAAACCCCCAGGGATATAGCTCCACCTTAGCAAGGAATCCGTATAAGCTGAGGCTGACTCCTGAATAAGCCAAGAAAATGAAACTCCTCCAGGAAAGGGATCCTCAGCGGCCTGCTGGAGGAGAGTCAGCTGAGCATGCGCTCACTGTCTGCCAGTGACGGTCTTTCCATCTAAGCAACCAGCCTCTTCCACGTCAATTCTGCACTAGTAATTAAAGGACAAGATTGAGGTTTTAATGGGGAAAAGGATAAATAATTACAGCTTTAATCGCTAGGCTTATTTGCATGCAGACATTTGGATTTGCTGTACATTTCTGGAGCGGAAGATAGAAACAAAATACCAATTTCTGATCTACAGAACTACAGAATATAAAATAATACTTGATCCTAATTGTATGTTTTCATATGCTAATATATACAGTACTAATTTGGAAAAATTAAGCCTAGAAGACAATTTTGAGATCATTTATTTTAACATCATCCTCTGTAGAAGAGAAAACTGTTCTAAAAATAGTGGTCTTCTCTTCAACTCTCTAAAATTTCTTGAGTCAATGGAGCTCAGACTTTGTGTGTGTGTGTGCTCACCCACACGCGCTGTGTGCTGGTGCATGCTTGTAATACCCAACAAGCATATGCCATGGTACACACATGTGGACGGAGATAACCTTGGGCTCTCACCCACATTGTCTGAGGCAGGATGTCTAATTCACTGCTGCATATATCAGGGTAGCCAGCCTGTGAACTTTTGGGGATTCTCTTGTTCCCAAGTTCCTCTCAATGTGGGAACACTGGGGTTTCAGTCCTGTCCTACTGGGTCTGGCTTTATGCACATTATGAGGGTTTGAACTCAGGTCCTCATGTTCCCACAGTAAGCACTTTATCCCCACTACCCTCCAGCTAACTCCTCAGCCTGTTTTGCAAATTCCTTCTAGCAGCAGCTGAACCGCTGTTAGGTTTTACTTGATTTCCTCTGTGCAGTGTTGCCTACTGTCTGGAGTCTGGAAGTCATTGCTCTGCATGTTTTTTTTTTTTAAATCGTGTGAAGTGATAGGGTACATTTGGTGATTTTTCTTTTCTCCTCATAAAAGCCAAAAGCGGTGTCCTTATTATCTTTTGAGCTATGGAGTTTCAGAGGCGAACTCTGCTGTCATTTTTGCCTCGTTTCTTTGTAGCCCTTTTTGTCTCTGGCTACTCAGGAGGTTTCCAGGCCGACTTTAAGCAATTAGATGTTCATGTGTCTTGGCAGGGCTTTCTTTAGGCTTCATTTTCTCAGTGCTAATTGATCTTTCAGATCTGTGAGTTTATAGTTTACAACAGATCTGGGTAATTACACATTTAAATATTTTCATATCGCTCCTTCCCAAGGCTGTATTTACACGCCCATCGGCATTTTGCTATTGTGTGATGTATCCTGAGGCTGTGTTTATTTTTCTTTAGTCTTTTGCTTTATTTCACCTCTGTTTAGTTTAAATAGGTATTATTTGATTTCAAATTCACTATTCTTGTCTTCTACAGTATCTAACTAGTTATGAACCTCTTCCTGTACATTTTTCACTTCATTAAATTTTTAAATCCCCATTTGGATCTCTTTATATAGCATGATTTTCTATGGGATTGAATACAGTTGAGAGTATTTCTCAACTAATTTGACCGTAACATTCATTTATATGGTTTTTATTTTTAATCACAATGCAAAGTGACAGGTTTCCTTATGGCATTTTTATACATACTTAATTTTATTCTTTCCCGGTCCTTAGCTACTTTCCCCCATCTTCCTGTACTCTCTATAACCTAACCACTTGTACTGACCTGTCTCCTTTCCACTTTCAAATCACGTGGATTCCATAAAACCCTCCCTAAATTCTTGCCTTTTTCCTCTTCCTGAGCTCCTTTTTAGAGTATTGACCTTTACCCACACTCACTCCCCTATGAACACACGTAAAAAGTGGAAAGGAGTATGTGCATACAAGAAACAACCTGTGGAATCTGTTTATCTCACAATAGAACATTTTCCAGTTATATCCATCTTTCTAAAGTTTTCATAATTTCACTTTTCTTTAGGACAACAAAATTTGGCTATGTGCATGTTACATAGTTTTAGTATCCATCCATCTGCTGATGGCTACATCTAGACTGATTTCATTTCCTTGCTGTCATGAATAGGGCAGAAATGAACTTGGATGTACACATATCTTTGTGGTAGGATATAAAGTACTTTGGGCATATGCCCAGGAGTGGTATTACTGGATCGTACGGTGGATATATATGTATATAGATATATTTACACATACAGATCATAGATATAGGTAGATAAATATAAGTTTTAGGTTTTTTATTTAAACCAACTTCCTCATTAATGTCCACAGTGGCTATAGAAGTTTATACTCTCACTAGTAATGTTAAAAATTCCAGTTTCTCCACGTTCTTGCCAGCATTTGTTATCATTTGTTTTTCTGGGTGATAGCTATTCTGATTGGATTGATCTGTAATCTTAAAGTAGTTTTATTGATTTTTTTCCTAATGTCTAAGGATGCTGAGCACTTTTCTAAATATTAACTGGCCATTTGCATGTCTTCCTTTGAGAGTTTTCTTTTTTAGCTCATTGGACCATTTGCTGATGGTAGTTTTCTTCTAGAAGTTTCAATATCTAAGCTTTAAATTAAGGTCTTTGATGTACTTTTAAATGCTTGCCATGAACAATAGGAGCTATATATCTAATTCAGTTCTTAGGCAGGTGCATTTCCAGGTTTCCTGGCACTAGTTAATGAACAGGCTGTCCCCTTTCCAATGTATGTTTTGATATCTTAGTGATACTTACGCATCCAGAAATGTATAGGTTTATTTATGGGTCTTCTATTGTGTTCCAGGGTTTGAATTTCTGGTTTTGCTCTAGTTTTGTACTGTCTTTGTCACTGTAGCTCTCAAGTATAGCATGTGGTAGGTAAAACAGCAATATTTTAAACGTTAACCATCTTACTATCGTGAAAATTAGGGTTTGGGACAACATAGTTTGGAAAATGGTGCTCTACATAAAAAAACAAAAACAAAAACAAAAAAACACACACACACACACACAAAAAACCCAAAAGCAAACAAACAAAAGAACCTCTGTAACCTCTCCTCTTCTAGGGAAGGTGTTCATTGGGTGCAATATTAGCTGCATTTAGTTTGCTATCCAATGTGACTTAATGCAAAGAAGTGTCTTTTTGGTGACTGACAGGGCACAAATAGAACACGTGGTTGAAATACAAACATAGATGCTTTCTACAGTTTAAGGCCAGAGAAAGGATAGATCTAGTTATTTTTCACAATGTTTTGGTATTATCTCCTTTTTGTTCTTCTTTGAACAGATAGTTACCCAATTTCTCTGTAATAACCACCTACTCATTTTATGTTTAGATTCCTGTACTAGGAATGTCAGCTTATCTACATCTCTTCTAAATCTTGTACTAGGTGAGGACTATAATAGCTGGACCAAAATTACGATTAAAAATGAAGATGGTGGATGTAGAAACCATTCTGGTTTATGGTTTAAAAACTCATACACCATGTGCATATATATATAACAATGGAAATAAGAAAAGGTCCACACACCTCTGACAGATGTTTATTTTGGCTAGTTCTCATGTATTCCACTTTTTAAATACTTAAGAGTTATGCTTTTTTTGTCCTTTATATGGCCTTTTCTTTATATATAAAACTGTATGTTTTAACTAAATAGAATAAAGCTAATTCATTTTTGAAGCTACTTAAAATTTATTGTCAGTGAAGTACTATTCCAAAATAGATGCACTGCTGTTTGTTGATCTCATTCCCTTCATTTTTTAACTTCTTAGAAGATTAAAAATATAATAGTGTCTAATAAAATGGTTAATTTAAAATGTGAACAATAGCTCTTGGGGAAGAGAATTTTTCTTAGTTATTTAATATGCCGACCAGACGCACTATACTGGAATGTTGCAGCTAATTCCTGATTGATAGACATAGGAACATAGCAATATTAAAGACAGTTTACAATAATTGAATTCACCGATATGACATGATTTCTGATAAAATAAAATAAGCAAACAAACAGGCAGTCTAGTTGATTGATTTTTATGTTGTGCTATTTTTAGTTTCAAAACAAATGGTTAATATTCATTTACCAAAGTTGCTGTTGTACTTTCTCAACAAGACATTTTAATTTTCACATTGACAGCCAATCAAAAAGAATCTATTACAAATGATCAAAGCACATGTTTTATAGGCCAGTTTTCTGAAATGACAAGTTGGACAGCTTTGTGTGAGAGAAAAGTTGACATGTGCTTTAATCTCCACATCTGGATGCTCAGCACACCATGTTACCTTAGTTGAAATGCATTTTGTTCTTAAGGCTTTCAGTAAGTGTTTTCTCTTTAAACACTTTTTACCAGGAAGTAAGTTCTGTGGATGGGAGAGATTACTAATGGCATAGTGACTGCTTTGCTAGTTAACACACTGACAGTTGGCTGGATTTCTAATGTCTGATCCTAAACTCTAGTTCATAAATTGAAAGATAGATGAAAAGGAGAAGAATGAAGAAAAAAAATTCAAGCTTTTCCTATTGTTAATTTTTATTTTCAAAATTAACCAATACAAGAAAAGTCACACAACAGAAGGAAAGTAATACATCAATGATACATATTCAGAGTTGCGTAGGTGTAAGCGTGCTGGGCCTGGAGACCCTAGAGCCCAAAACAGAACATGGTTCTAGATGCTCAAACAAGGTATCTTTTGAAAATATTTGCAACAGTGGAAAATTTATTTGGTCATGTAAGGTGTATGACAGATAACATGTTTCCATATTTGTAACATACATCATAGCAAACCCCAAGCTGCACTTTCTGTGGTTAAATAAAGGGTTAGTTTTTATGGGTTTGTTTGTTTGTTTGTTTGTTTTGGCCTAGGACTTCAGGACTCATATAAATCAGAATGGTGGAGAAATCCATGATGCTGGTTCTTATTGACTATTGCTGAGTTGGCCATTGTCTAAGCTGAGGTGATTTTCATAAAGTCAATTAAGTGAATCCACTGCTTGACACAGCCAGCTCATTGAGAGGGTCCAGCTCCAGCTCTGCAAAATGTGTGTGTCAGAGAGATTCCTGAAGGGGGTTGTATCTTCTCCATCAGTCACAACATAATCACTCCATGAAATGCCTGGGGACAAAGCCACAGGGATGCAGCTCATTCTTCCAGTGGTTCCCCTCTTCTGACTACTCCAAACCCAGCATATTTATTTTCAGAAAAGTCAATGTTGCTTTCCTCAGTTGACATAAGAACTGTGGAGACAGAGCCTTGCTACAGTTATTCTGTAAGTGCTTACCAAAGTTAAGATTAAAACACAAAAGCTAAAATTCCTTCTGGGTACAGGGAGCCAAGAATGTATATGCCTCAAGTGTGCCTTTATGTTTTGGCTGAGAAAATAACCTTGTAATTTTTTTAAAAACAAAAAGCTTATGCACATAGACATACACAGATAGATACAAAAGCACTGGTTCATTTTTGATCATTTGCTTACTAACTGGAAGAATAAAGATAGAGTAAAACATATTAGGGATCAAGAGAACAGGTGAAAAAGGTTAAAAGTTAAATGGAATACTCAAGTGTTCATCAGAGTTCTACTATAGCTAGGAAGATAGAAGAGAGATCCTGAAACCAAATCGGACATAATCACATCTCTTCTTGAGTCTTCTTCCCAAAGCAAAGCGGTAAAGCAGTATTGGCATTTTCTCAGATTCTTTAAGGGTAACAAAAAGAACAATCATAACTATATTCAACTGAGAAGTAAGTATAGGCACATTATAAGCATAAGGAAATATTTTCCATGTGTTATTTTCTCTATTCACTACAAATCAAAGATATGTTTGTACTTCTTACTTTTCTGTTACTTCTCATAAAACACCACAATCAAGGCAACTTATAAAGGAAGAGTTTATTTTTCTTATGGTTCCAGAGAGTTAAGGTCCATGATGTCAGAGAGGAGTCATGGTGGTCGAAACAGGAAACTGAGGGCTTATATTGTGGACGACAAACACATAGTAGATATATCAGACTCAAAATGGCAAGAATTATTTTACTCTTAAAACCTGCATCTAGTAACATACTCTCTATAACACAGCCACATCTCCTAAACCCTTTAAATCAGGCATCAATTGGAGAACAAGTGCTCAAATGCCAAAGAATATGGGAGACATCTCATTCAAGGTATATCTCATTCAAGATATATATATATATTATATATATATATATATAATATATATATAATATTATCTACCTACCTATCTGTCTATCCATCTATGTATCTACCTATCCATCCATCTAGACTTTCCTTTCACTGTGGAGCTTGGGAATGCTGTGCACCTCAAACTGATCAGATAATAACCAAAAGTGTTGATGTCGAACAACTTTATCAATTCCCCTGCTTCATCAAGGACCCTTTAAACTCTCCATCCTCTTTCATAGCACTGGCTTCATACCAAGATATATCTGCTACCAGCCATGTGGCTTCATCCCTTCTGGCCTGTGTCCTGATTTATGTATCCTTTCTTTTGTGACTTGTGGATCTCATGTAGCAGTCAGCAGTATGTCCACATATCTTGGAGGAAATACTAAATATATAACGATGCTGGAGAATCAATGGCAGTGGATCTTATACTGTTACTTGGTTGACAAAACTTTAGGGTCTCAAAGAACTTCATCAAAAGTAGACACTTAGTCAATACAAGGGAAAAACGTATCCATTTGTCAAGATGTTTTCTTCTTCTGAAGAATAGAATATCCATGTCAGCAAGTGAATCAAAAGTGAAATTGTATGGAAGGAGCAAAGATGGTGAAATGCAGGACAAAAAGAGAATCGCGAAAACAAGAGAAAGATATCAAAGCACATGTTAGGGAAAGACCAGCAGATTTAACGTGGATTTCTAGGTAGAAAGTTTACAGCCAGATGAGGAAGGGTATATATGTTCAGTGCTGAGAAAAAAAAATATTGCTGACTAATAATATTACAGTTAGCAAAATTTTCATTTAAAGCTGAAGGAAAAATATTTTCTTGGTAAGCAGAAAGTAAAGGAATCCATCACCAACAATTACACCCTATGAGAAACACTTACAGGTATCCTACAGGATGCAGGAAGGGATGATAACTAGCCCTATAAAGTCGCAGAAGTATATAAAATTCACTTGAAGAACAGATATGTGAAATTAAAATGAAGATAATTAAGCCTCAGTGTAAGAGAAAACAAATAGGTCACAGAATAAGTAAAAAAAAAAAAAGTAGAAAACCAAAGTATTCCAAGTCAGAGGAACTGAACGAACAAAAGGTATGAAAGGAGTTTACTTTTAAGAATTATAACCTTGCATGTTAATAGGTTAAATTAATCAACTAACTGAGTGGGTAAACGCTTGAAAGGGGATTAAAAATACTATTTTCCAAATGGAAACCTAAAACAGGGAAGAGTAAAGAACACTTAAAATAAAATATGTGGATGAAAGAATCAGTCCCTAAGAAGATAGGAAAGTGATAAGCATGGAACCATCCAAATACAAAAAGCACATTTTATTGCATGTAAAGAGAGAAATAGCCCTTTGTGCAATAACAATAAGATATCTCAATATCTGCTATCCTCTGTGGGCTGATCTTCAAGACAAATAGCCAACAAAGAAACTCTGTGTTGAACTATACAATAGAGCAAATTGATTATCAGATATTTGCAGAACGTTTCACCCACTGGCAGCAGAATGCACATTCTTCTCAACAGCCTGTGGAACATTGCCCAGGACGGAGAATATGCTAGGCTATACATCAAATCTCAATACATTTTAAAAAGCTGAAATTGCATTGTATATTGTCATGGACTACAATAGAGCAGAACATTTCATGGAATGGAAAGAAAATACAAATACATGGAAACAAAACAGCATGCTCCTAAATGAGCAATGAAAGAAATTAAAACAGAAATGGACACTTTTTTTTTCATAGAAACAAATGAAGTGACAATACAGTAGTCACCTCCTGAAAGGTGACTATACCCTCTTCCAAACAAAGCCATCAAATGAGGGCAAAATTTGAAAAACATGAGCCTATGGGGTACATGTCTCATTCAAACCATCATATGAGTCAAACTAAACATCTAAGTAAATAACTAAACACAAAGTGGAGGGATTCTAGTTCATCTTTAGTGCAGTAGAGTAAGGATGTTTGGAATAGTCATAGGTAATCATACTATTTTATATTTGCTTAAAATTGTATGTAGTATACACATAAATGAAATTATGCCACTTAGGATAACAATGACTTCCACAAGAGCAACAGACTATCCGAAAATTAGGCACAAGAAACCCTTCTGAATTCTTAGTTTGGGGAGTCGAGGAGACTCCCAGAACAATGTAAGCTGTGGATGCTGTTCTTTGTTGGCTCTAGAAGTAGAAGGTAGGTCCCTAGGACTTGAAGGATTTAAGCAGGATATATCTCAAAAGCCTCTTTCCTAAGAACTGGCTTTTATGTTACCAGAAGGTACTACATAAGAATCTAAGGAAATGAAAAAAAGCAATCAACAGTCCTTCCTGGGCTGTGATATTATGAACCACAACAATGATCAGCAAGGCAATATACTCCTAAAGATGAAATTGTGTCACCTATGAATGCTGGTAACCCGCAGCTGTCTAATTACACTTCAGGCACATTCAGTTGGAGGGAAGTTATGCCTTGTCCTGGAAATCTCGCAGACACCTCTGGCTATATCTCCTAAGTCTACATTTTAAAGCTGATCACATAATACAGTCACCTCCATAGGGTCCCACAATGGCCCCTGGTATATTTAAAAAAAAATTAAAGGGGATGACTAATTAACCAAACTGTCTGAGGATTTTTCACAAAATATTAATTATATTAGTTTCTCCTAAAATATGATTTTATAGGAAAAGAACTTAATATTATGTCAAGCACTTGCCATTTTATCAACTTGACCAGAAAATCTAATAATGTTCAGCATTTTGGAGTTCAAGTGTTATCAGAGAATTCTCTGATTAGTGTTAATATACAGGGTTTACAGGATTGAAGCATGGCAGAGGAAATACATACATATTGCCAAAACCGCTTACATTTTAGTGAGAAGCATAAAACTCTTGGTCAAACACCACATTTATTTTGTGAACTCCACAAAAACACATGCATTTCAGTTATTATGGATCTCCTGATATGAGTAAGTTTTCATTTTCTCCCATAACTTTGCTGCAAAGGTTATAGCTATTGGATAATTATTTGTTATGTATTATGATTTCTAAAACATGGTGGTATATTTTCCTAGATGATGCTTAGGAAAGTAGTAGTTAGGCTGTCACAATACAGCTCGACATTTTCAAACAACTGGTTATACTCAAGTGCTCTGATGATTAGAAATGTTCTATAAAAATAATGTTAGGGAGATTTTATTTCCCTTCCACATTCAATGATAGGAACTAGTTCAGGTGAGCCCTCTCTCAGGAAGTTTTTGTTCCAAACCACCCGCATTCAAATTTAGATGCTCACAGATAGGACAATTGGAAGGGATTTATCTGAGATACTTTGTTGTTTTTCAAGTGTGTGAGACATAGTAGGTAACTTGTATCCGGAAGCATTGTGAAAACACACTTGAGAGAGTGGAGACCCCACCAGACTTTGTGTAGACTGAAACATAGAAGGAGTGAAAGGTGCAACCACGCAGAAGCACTGTGGCTGCTTTCCCAGCATTCTTTGGAAAGGGGGGGGGATTTTTCCTTTTTCTTATCTGTGATCACGTTTTAATTTCTATTCACATATTCATGCCAAGTGAATTGTACTCCAAGTTTTAAAATAAATGCACAAAATACTTATGGTAGTAGATTGTCTTTTCCACTGTTTCAAAAAAGCTTAAAGTGACCAAATAAAACTCATCATTCAAACTCAAGCCATTTTGAACAGGTCATAAAAATGACTGATTCTATTAACTGTTGAATCAATAAAGCTGAGTCTCCTTCGGCACTATGGGAATTACATGATAGAGTTTTCCTTTTCATCAATAACTCTGAATATATCTGTGTTAATAAATGCCTCATATTTTTCATCACAGCCTGTCAGTAAGGGGAGGAGAACCTCAGCTTCCAATGCTATTCACTAAGAGACTCAGGACAAACACTATGAAATTCTTCCCCAAAGGTTAAGAAGGTGGCTCACCAAGGAAAATACAATTATTTTGAATAAACAAAAATCAAAGTTTACTTCTTCCTTATCTCCTATCATTTCTTAGTTACCTAATTCTATGGGGGCATTGTTCTTGATGGTTTTCTGTTTTTCTTCATAAATACTGAATTGTGTATTCCTTCTCCATTGATTCAGCTCATCTTGTTTATCTGTCACAGATTTTTTCAGTTAAATCTCAGATACTGTTTGGTAAACAAGTCATATAAACAAGGTAAATCTATATAATGCTTTTTTATTAGTTTGTGACTTATAAAAGTCAAGTTTGTATTTGAGGCACACACACACATACATATATAAACTTCCAGGCAAAATAACAACCTTAATATGAAGATAATTTCATTTCATATGTGTGAGATGTGAACAATTTCAAGCTCATGAAAAACTTATTTTCTAACAACTTTGGTATCATATGTGGACTAGCGACAAATATCAAGGTTGATAGAAAACAGTAAAGGTCAAAATTCTACCTGTGTGCATACATTACGCAATTTGTTTTCTCAATGAAACTTGTTCTAGTTTGCTTTCTGTTGGTATGATAAACAGCAAAACCAAAAGCAACTCAGGTTTATAGTCCATTATTGAAGGAAACCAAAGCAGGAGCTTAAGGCAGGCAGCTGGAGGCTGAAGTTTAAGCAGAGATCATGGAGTCAACAGGATTTATTGGCTTGCCCTCCTTACCCCCTTACTTGCTCAGCTACTTTTCTTCTACAGTCCAGGGTCAGCTGCACAAGGATAGCACCACCTATGGTGGGCTGGGCCCTCCTGCATCAATTGACAGCCAAGCATGCCCCAAAGACATGCTCACAGGCCAATCTGACAGAGGCAATTCTTCCGTCACCACCCAAATGACTGGTGTCAAATTGGCGAAAATTCAAGACAAAAGCTGAGATTCCCTTACTGTAATGACCAATCTTTTAGAGACATCAATCTCTGGTTTTTATTTTGACCATTCTTATGGCTATGGATAGTCTTTGATAGTCTTTAATATGGTATTAAACTTAATGATTCCTCAGTTACTAACGATGCCGACCTCTTTGTTTTGAGTTTTCTGGCCATTTTTGTACTGCTTTCTGTTGGATTGCTTATTATTGATTTGCTTAAGCTTGTTAGATATCATATGCTTTTTATATGTGTATAATTTCCCTACTCCATTTTGTACATTCGTTTTTAAAGGATTTTTTTATGAGCTGGAATTCTTAATTTGGATGGGATACAACTTTATCACTGTCATGGATACTGTGTGTATTCTAAGAGACCTTTGTCTATTCTAAGATGACATGTTTTTTGTGAGTCCCTTACAGATTTAGATGTTGAAATATAACAGCAAATGTGATCCTATGAAGACAGAGATCTTTGGAAGGTGAGTCATCCGTAAGGACGCTTCTCTGTCAAATGGAAGGTTGTTGAAGAACAAGCCTCTGGCAGCTTTTGGTGAGACTGCTGTTTCAGCCTAAGCTGTGCCAAGACACAGCATCCTCCTCTCTGTGGAATGCAGCAGCGAGGTGCCATCTTGGAAGAGAAGATCTGTTCTTCACCAGCACCTAACACACTGGCACCTGGATGTTCCAGCCTCTGGAAAAATTCTGTCCTCTTCAGATGACCTAGTTTGTGATATTTTGTTGTTGCACCACAAATGGACAGGACGCAATTGGTGGAGGTACTATTCTAAAGTTTCCCTCATGCTTTTGAGTTTCACATTTGCAACTCTGACTACCTCAAAATTTATGTTTGTGGAATTTTCTTGCACTTCAATCAAAACTCAGTTTGCTTTGTGTGTTTGCAGAATTCCATGTCCTTTCCCTTTATCAAACATTGTACACTTCTGGATTGGCATAGCTTTGTCAAAGGCCTTGATGACAGGTAAATCTTTTAAATTGTGTTTTGGATATTATATATATTTTTCCTTTCATACTGTTTTTTTATTTGTATACATGTGGTGTATGCCTCTGTGTATGTGTGTGTGCACTCACAGAAACTAGAAGTTGATGATTGGTGTTGTCATTAATACTGTACATTAAAAAAATATTTTTCTCAGCATGTGTGTGTGAGAGAGAGAGATGTGTGGTATAGGACACATATGTTCATATATGCATATCCATGCACATGTATGTGGAAACCAGAAGAGAAGACTGGGTGTCCTATTCTATCAGTCTCTGTCTATTCTGTGTCACTTGAGACACAGTCTTTTATTAAGCTTGGAGCTTGCTCTTTTCAACAAGGGTGGCAGCCAGCAAACCCCACCCATCTCCTGCCCCTACCACCTGCTTGTGGATATAACTAGCTTTTATTGGGGATGTTAGCTATCTGGATTCAGGTCTTCACCTTTGAGCATTAAGTGGTCTGGAGCCATCTTTCCAGCCCCTCCCCCATATATGTTCTGAGGAGTCTTCTTTCACTTAATCTGTCTTGCTGTTTCACCTAGACTGGCTAGTTAGCAAGACTCCAGAACCCATCTGTCTCTGCTTGTTTAGTGCTGAGTGAAATACCCAGATCGCCAGTCCCCAAATGACCAACAGACTCTGAGTCTGATGCAAAACACACGAGGGCCTTTATTACAAACTCGAGCTGGGTGGCTGCCCTTTACAAGAACAAAGAGGAAAGTGACCCCAACTCTGGGGGAACAGGGTTTTTAAGAGGGCAAAAAACGAAAGCAGGAAAGTGCAAGTCTTGGCAGTACAGGATTGGGTGAAAGGGTCTCTAGGGGGAGCTAACCTTTAAAATGATTGGTTTGTTTTTAGGCGCCAAAACTGCAAATGATCAGGTCTGGCTACCTGGGGGACACTTGAACTCCTGGGCAAGGTACTGCCCTGTTAGGTTAGGCTGCAGGTTAGGCTGTAGCAAGGGGAAGGGGGAATTAACACATTCCATAGGCTTCCGTAGGGGCTACGTGACCTTAGTCACATTCTGAGGTTAATCTGGGTGGGGGACTGCTGCTGGACCCCTGCTCTGAAAGGACTGTGATCTGGTGACTTTGCCCCAGTCCCAAGAATTGACTCCAAGTTTTTGAACCTCTCACTGAGGTGTGCCACCTTGCCCATCTTTTACATGGCTAATAGGAATTCCAATCACAATCACTTTACCTACTGACCTATCCAGCCCCTCACAGGAATTTTAGAATCAGCTTGTTTAGATCTTCAAAAAAATTATTCTAAAATTTTGATAGATTATCTATAAATAGCTCAATAATCTATATATCAATTTTTAGGACATGAACAATACTGATTTTACCTATCCAACATTTTATATTTTTCACTTAAGCATCTTCAATTTCATTCAGCCACATCTTCCTCATAGTTTATTAGATTTATTTTTAGAAATTATATGAGTTTGGATGTTACAAATTAGATTGTTTTAGAATTGTTGTTATATATAAATACAATTCTTTTTGTTTTGTTTTCCATTTACTGCAAATCGATTTTTCTCTTACAATATATCTTGTTTAAAAATATGATTCTTATATATTGACTTTATAGTAAAATTTATGACTTCATAATACAGTGGAATTATAGCAATATGGGCCACCCTCTTTTTAATCTTCAAGAGTTCTCATCTTGAAATTATTTGGCTATTAATATATTTACCAGTTTTACCTGTGCTCACAATAGGGACTGTATATGATCCCTCCTAACTCTTTTTCCCTTTCTGATCAGCATGAGCTAAGAAGCTTCCTTTACCATATAACCCTGCTGTGAGGTGTTCTCATGCCATAGGCCTAGAATTAAGAGGTTGATTGATCTCTGATGGACCCTTCCAAAACTGGGCTGTTTAGTTTTATGCCAACTTGACACAAGTGACAATCATCAGAAAGGTAAGAGCCTTAATTGAAAAAAATTTATGTGACTATAGACAATCCTGTAGGACATGTTCTTAGCTAGTGATTGATGTGTGTGTGGGGCTCAGCCCATTGTGGGTAGTGCCATTTCTGTGTTGGTGGTCCTGGGTTCCATAAGAAAGCAGACAGAGCAAGCCATTGGGAGCAAGCCAGTAGTAAGCAGCACCCCTCCATGGCCTCTGCATCAGTTCCTGCCTCCAAGTCACTAGCTGTTTGAGTTCTCATCCTGACTTCCTTCAGTGATTAACAGTGATATGGAAACACAAGCCAATAAACTCTTTTCTCACCAACTTGCTTTGGTTATGGTGTTTCATTACAGTTATTGTTAGGATTTTGGAACAAAACCTGCTTCTGGGTTGCCTAGCAACTTATGATGTCATCGTGTGTTGCTGGCCAGGTGGACACACCTCTAAGGCATGGTTACCTTGCCCCTTAAAGGGACAACCTGACACCTTCTCCCTTTCTTGGTCCTTTTGTCTCTTGGTCTCTCTTGCTCCTGGCCTCTTGGCCTCCTCCCCTTTCTCTATCGGGTGCCCCCCTCTCTCTTTCCCCTTCTCTCTCTTTCCCTCTCTCTCTTTCCCCTATCATGTCCTGTTCTCCCTGTTCTCCTCTCTCTCTCTCTTTCCATATCCACTTAATAAACCTCTTTTATATATGAGATCTGTTATATGTCTAATCGTCTTTACTAAACCTTAGAGTAATACTAACTCTAACTAGAACAACAACAACAAATCAGCCAAAAGTTTCCTCTTCTGAAGTTGATTTTTCCAAATATCACTCATAAATAGGAAGCTAACACAGTGTGTATTTTTACATGTTTTTTTCTTTCAAGTTATCTTTGTCTCCTATAGAAATATGATATTGGTATTGTTTTTAAATTTAACCTAGGAATGTCTGTCTTATAAGTGAAGACAGATTTATAACTAAATTTTATAGTTAACATAATTAATCTTATTTTATTAAATTTTACCAACTTAGTATTCATTTTATATTCATTCAAATTCTCTGTACCTTTGCCTTTTTTCTAGGGATGAAATAAATACTTTTGAGAATTTTAATTTGTTTTATGTTCTGATTTTAATTTGAAGTTTTACTTTTTAATAATGGAGCCAAGCTAATATACAACTTTAAGTTATTTTATTTCTCAAAAAACTGATATTCACTAATAAACAGTCTAAAAATTTAAATGTAATTTGTGCACTTGGGGACTTATAATTTTGTTATGTGTGTTATAAATGTCATAAAATATTTTTATTGTTTATTTAGCTTAAGATGTTGATAATTTAAAATAATAAAAGCATGTAATCCAAACACAAAAGGAGCAAAATAAATACTCCGTGTCATTCTCTTTAGCCTGAATATTTCCTTCTTGAATTTCTCTTTGTGGAGGTCTTCTGGAAAGAATTTATTTTGGCATTTTGTTATTATTTTGCATTCCTTTTTACAATATTTTTTATAGTATGTAAAGCTCTGCCCCGACCCGCGGGACCTAGTTATTGGTGGGGTCCGAGGGGATCCAAGCCTGAAAGAAAAACGGGTGGGAAAGAAGAAGGAGGACCAAGCAGTTTCCTTGTCAAGGTCTCGTTTAATGGGATGAAAAGTACCAGTTTTAAAAGCGGAGAAAGGAAGGAGCAGGGAGGGGTAGGTAAAATTCCTGTGAGAGGAGTGGTTCCGCCTGGGCAGCTTGCAATCTTGGAATGTCATTCCACCTGGGAGCTTCCTTATCTCTGGAATGTCTGGTTCCGACTGCATGGCTGTTGTTTTGGGGGTCATCAATTCATAGAGAGGGGAGTCTTTTATTCTAAGCCACATTTGTTCTCAACAAAGCTCTAGTTTAACAAGCCTATTTTGGTTTTCTTGATGCTTTTAATATGTCTTTCTTCTGTCTTCTAGCTTGTATTGTTTGGTGAGAATATATTTCTATATATGTCATATTCTTTGGCTAGTACCATTTTTATCTAGGTTTGTAGCTACTGGAAATAGTTGTTTTTCTTTGTACTTCTCCTGATTAGACTTGCTAAGTGGCTTTATTTTTTTCATCAGCCTTGGAAAATCTGTAGGCACTTTCCTGTTAAATATGGCTCCTCTAGTGCTTTATGCTCTTCTTTTGAAACTATTTCACCGCTCTTCTATAATTTTGTTACTTTCCAAGAATGATTATTTTTTAATTCAGTGTTTTCTATTGACTACTTAATGTTCTCTGCTGTGGCTAATAAGATCTTAACTCTAACCAGTAAGTTCTTCAGAGCTGATATAATTGTTTCATTTGTAGTGTTTGTTTTTTGAGCTGTCTCGCCTTTTTCAGGATGCTGTGCACTATTTCAACTGTACCTGTTACTGTTTTCTTGTACTTTTAATCAACTGGGAGCTTCAATGCTTGATCCATCTGTACATCTTCTTCTGCTGATGCTGTCATCTCTTTACCACAAATACTGTTTTCTTGCTTTGCTGTATCTTTTATACTCTATAAATGTTTCCCAGATCTGAAAGAAAACATAATGCAAAGTAAATAATATTTAGCCTCAGATAATTGTCTCTTTCCATCAGTATGCTAGAGGTGGAATGGGTCAATCTGTCCCATGGGTTAGCTGGGTATTGGGAGCCACTGTTTTAGCAGCTGCTTTGATAGTTAAATCTCAGCAGAAAGACTGCTTTACCAGGCCTTCACTGGAGTCAGGGAAGAATTTCCAAGTCTATCTCCTTTTGTTTGAGACAGCAGGTGCGATACCTTGTCAAAATCACACCTCTTGTTTCACCTCCTTGTGAATTTAACTCCTTGTGCTGAGCTGCTTTTACTCTGGTTTAAAAACAGTCTAAAATAAAGCAAGGTGTCTAGTCTCTGCTAGAGACTCTCAGAAAGGTCCCATGTGTTGTGTGTTAGTTTACTAATTTTAATCCTTACTCTTGACTCAAGAACTGTTCGACTCTGCTGGCGGGCTCTGAAGCTTACTGCAATTTTTATTTAATTAAAGCAACTAATTAAATTATCTATCTATCTATCTATCTATCTATCTATCTATCTATCTATCTATCTATTTGCTGTGTGTGTGCTACTGGGTTTAAAAACTTAGGACGTCATACAAGCTCAGCAGCGCTTTGTCATTAGGCCGCACCCCAGCTCTTTGCTGTAACCATTTATTCAGTTGGCCACTGATTTAGAACATTTGTAGAGTGAAGGTGTAATTTTCCATTGGCCAGCACTGGAGTCTGGACACTGAGAGCTTGCAAGAGTCTGTTGATGTTTCACAAGCAAATCACTAACTTCAGAATTTTTGGAGATGTCACCATAATTTATTGTTCCACTAAAAGAATATAATTTCACCTTGGTCTCTCTCCCCTCTTACCTTAATTACTTTCTATACCTAATGAGATCTGCTGCAACCTTCCTTGTCTCTTCTCCAGTTCTTAGAAAGCTGACAGGCCTATATTATGAACGAGTCCATCTTCAGTCACTGAAAGAGAAGGCATGAGGCTACTGTGCAGGGAGAGATTCCTGTGCACTTTCTGCCAATCATAAACTTTCAGAATTTAGAAATCTAGATTGCCCCCAGTGGCTTAGCCCAGCTGCTTACCTAAGCATTATCTGAGCAAGATAGACTTAGAACCTCTTTGTAGAGATAATATAACATCAGTACTTTAGAATAATCCTGTTTTTGAAAATTATACAATCAGCACAGTTTGACCAAATATAGTTTGAATGACACAGTTTTATTCTGTGGATCAGAATGTATTAAAATACCATTACTAAACACTCTAACTTTATTGCTTAGATAGCTTCTTGGCCTAGTGGAACTATGCCACAAGGCGATTCTTGATCCTATCTTTGCTTCTTCATTGCTTACTAATGAAGCCTGGGAATATCATGTGACTCCATTACTTCAATTTTCTCAGTCAGTTCGTTATCCACTCTAGGGAAAAATGTTAGAGTTAATAAGTCTCTAAAGTACTTGAAAACTTTTAAACAGGTACTATGTAAATCTAAGCAGTCATTACCATACACATTTTCCATTTAAATATTATTTTTTGTAATTCAAAATAACATAATAGAGTTTTCAGTTTTATAACATCCATCACCATGCAGGTAAGGACCAGCTAATGACTTGCAGAGCTAGCCTCTCAGTTTCCAAACAAAACACTAATAAAGTGCAAACTAGGTTTGCTTTAATATCACCATGCAGTGGTCTGAATACCCAGGAACTTGCACACCCCTGTTAATATTTGAGAAGGAAAACACAATTTGCAGAATTCATGCTGACTCCTCTTAAATCAACACTAGCACATGGATTTATGTTTGTGGTTATATCCCCACACTAACGATGGTTAAAGAAGACATTTCTCGTAGTGTGACAAAATGTGGTATGGCTGTTGGAGAAAATGCACAATGAGCTATTTATTCATTCTGAAGACAAAATTAAGAGTGCTTGTTTCCTATCACAGTGGGACCCCTAAGAACACTTCTTTTAATAGGCCTCAGTGAGTATTCTGAGTAGAAAAATCAAGTTCTAAGTCAAGATCAAAACTCAGTATTTGAGGCACCTTGGCTATTTTATTGGTGTGCTATTTCATACTGTGGTAGAAGTGAGAAAAAATTTCCACAGTGATGCTGGCTCCTTGAGCTCTCTGATGCACATAATAAGTCCTTGGATACCCGATAGTGCACTATAGTGTGGGCCGCCTTACGAGA
Source organism: Pachyuromys duprasi (assembly GCA_028658305.1). Classification (NCBI taxonomy): domain Eukaryota; kingdom Metazoa; phylum Chordata; class Mammalia; order Rodentia; family Muridae; genus Pachyuromys; species Pachyuromys duprasi. Next base: position 125,916,364 of record CM053764.1, read on the forward strand.
AATAAATTTGTTTTCAAAAGCCATGCTAACCTGTCTTTACTCTCAGAGCTATGAGGTATGGGAGTCTTGATGCTTTATTATTTTATGAAAAATTATTCCTAAAAATACACTAGGTCAAAAGTATCAAAACCATTATTGTAGACATTTAGATAAAACTCACATGAGAATTTACTTATTGATTCATCTGCTTGTACTGTAACTATTTATTAGCATCTAAAAGACTAAGTCTCTGTCTAGGATCATGGCTGCCTCTAAGGATAATATGTGAAAATCTGTATTTGAAACAGTCTCCTTACTAATGGCAATTTTATAGGCCTATTGCTTGCCAGTTTTTGAATTGTGCATATGTGGTGTAAATGTGGGCCTTGTGCGTGTGTGAGCGTGTGTGCATGTGTGTGTTGTTTGTCTGATGTTGAACTCACCTGAGATATGGCAGTGAGAATTCTAATAGAGCCTTTATTTTTCCAGAACCCTTTCAAACCACTTGAACTCCTTAATGAGAATGGGCCTTTTTAAAGGGGAGACACTGTGGCCAGGTTTCCTCAAACAGGTGCTGCCGTAGGCCACAGGAGGCAGAGGAATCCCATAGTACACAGGACACGGTGGCATTTGGACTGGGTCAGAGATCTTGCATTCTGTTCATAGTCAAATACCGGAAAACAAATGTATTCACCATTTTGTGTGAAGAGGGAGAAATTCTAATGCTTTAATTTAGTTTTCTGTCTTGTTCATCCACTGCACTATGTCTGCTTTCCTCTGGAGCTCAGAGGCTTAAATGATTCGTTTTTGAAAATGGAAAAACTGAACATGACTAAAGCAAAGGAAAGTGCTATTATTAATTCTCAAACACATCATGCTCCATGTAAAAAATCAAATTGAAAAACATGAAAGAAATGACAACACAGGCAAGGATCAAATTACATTAATTTCTGGTGATCTTTATCTAAAGAGACCAGTCAGCTCCTTTCCCAGAAGAAAAAAAAGCTAGAGTGACATGGTGAGAGGTAGCTATCTGCGTGTGTTAGCGGCGGGCCGTGGCATGATGGGCTGATGACGAGAGCATAAAAAAAAAAAAGAATGAATGCGGGAAACGCTCAGACTGATTCACAGAAGACACTTTGGTTAAAATCCAAAATTGGACACTCAGTGGAAATCAAACTGGGGAAGGAGAGAAAATTCTAGTTACCAGTGAGCGCCACGTGCTCGCATTCGCTGTGAGATAAAGTGATAAAGGCCAAGGAAGCTATCTTCAGATACAGCCCAGGACACTTCCATCACTAGTACAATCAGCTCTCTGGCATGG
>CM053764.1:125917766-126070163 GCA_028658305.1 Pachyuromys duprasi
TTCTAAGTATCCTAGAACACAGTCTTCTTGGGATGCAGATGGCTCAGCAGTTTAGAGCACTTGCTGCTGTTGCAGAAAACCTGAATTGGTTTCCAGCACACATATTATGTTACAAATTCCTGTGACTTTGAGAAGATCTGAGGCTTCCTTCTGGACTCAATGGGCACTTGCATCTCTCTCTCTGTCTTTCTCTCTTCTTCTTCCCTCCCTCCTCCAACATAACAAACAAACAAAAATACAAATCTTTTTAAAAGAGAAAGCAGCTGCTTTCCCTAGGTGCTACGTTATCCACCCCCAACCCCTTTCATGTAAAATCTTTCAGAGAAGTAGTCTCCATCTGCTATGTTGTCTGACAGTATTCTGGAATCAGGTTTCTCTGATCATCTTCAAAGCAGAATTGGTCACTCTACTCATCCAGTGATTGCCATCACCTAGGAGACTGTTCTCTGCTGTCCCATCTTGTTGGCTCCCTTACCCTTGGCTGGTCTTAACCTACCCTTTTCCATTTCCTGTCACTAGTACACCCCCATCTCTCCTGTCTAGCATCTTCGTTTTAATGATGGTACTTCCTGTTGATTGGATCAGTGTCATTGACTTTAAGACAGAATCTTTTTCATTTGTGCATTCTGGAAATTGAACCCAGAGCTTTGAGCTTGCTGGGCAAGCCACATGCCTTGCATGATACAGAACTTAAACTTGATACAGTTCTTAAACTTGCTTTTGAATTTCTCTTATCTTCTCTTATTTGCTTGTCACATCATCACTTATTGCAATTAAAGGGACTGACTGACCGAATGAATGGATGAATGAATGAATGAAAAAATATTCTATGTCCTACTTGATCAAAACCATGGCTATCTTTTATCTTTCTTACATTTAGGTTTGGCAGGTCACTCTGTCACTGTATATAATTAAATACTCAGAGTCACTGGAATCGGAGTCAGAAATCTGGATATGAAGTGTGAGGTTATTACCGTTAGAATTGTGTGGAACCATGGCTCCACACGTGAACCATGAAGACTACACAGATGTATATTTTTACCATGCTGTCTTACATTAATTTTATCTATTACTAATGCATCGTAAAGAGGAAAAATATCAACGAGCCGATACATTAAACAAGAACCACAAGCAATCGAAAGCTAAGAGATTACAAAGCAAAGTAAAAGATCTTCCCTCCCGGGGACTGGAGAGATGGCTCAGTGGTTAAGAGTATTGATTGCTCTTCCAGAGAACCCAGGTTCAATTCCCAGCACCCACCTGGCAGCTCACAACTCTCTGCAACTCCAATTTTAGGGAATCTGACACCCACAAACAGGTATACATGCACTCAAAACACCAATAAATGAAATAAATTATATTAAAAATCTTCCCTCTTTTCTAGCTCCATTTATGATAAACTCAATATGTTTTTTTTTTCCTGTGTTGCCTGAAGCCTGGTATGTTGAAGCTTTTTAATTAACTAACCAATATATTTATGCTTCTTTCTAGACTGACATTGAATATTTTCTCACTGCAACTGCTTACCAGCCGTTTGCAGCAGAGATGAACTCCAAGTGAGGAGCAAGGTGATTATGTTCCTTTTTTGCTCCTCTGGTTCTGCTGCTGGCCTCCTGGGAACACTTGACACATCTGAGGTTCCCTCTCTCCTCACTGTGTCATGTCCCTGAGGTTTGATTTGCTGATTTACTACAAGGCCAAGCAGAAATGTGCCCTACTTTCTCTTGCTTCCCGTTCCTGGGCTAAGAATGTTTAGTTCAATATGAGAGCCAATGGCCAGCCTTCCCTTTAGGCTAAAGACCTTAATCAGACAGTTTGGGGATTGATAGCAATAATTTCATAACATGAATTAATCCATGTAACAACAAAGTAAACAAATGTAATGCCTAATGCAGCATTATAACATAATTACATAATTTCAGTTTTCAAACTCCCTTACATTCAGGAAAGCTTTTCTTAGTTATACTTTTCAAACTTTTTCAATCTACCTTGCCCCTAAAGCCTTATAGTAATTAATTTTTTAATGTATTATGTAGTATATGTGCATTTTGCTGTTGTTAACCACTTTGTTGTCTTTGAGCTAAGAAGTATACCATTAAGTTTAGCCCTCTACTATCTTGCGTTTGGTAAATACATTCAAGTTTTCCATTCATCAATGTCCAAGAAGTGGGAAGAAGCATGGAGGGAAAGGGAGCATGATAGGAGGGGCCAAAGAGGAACGGAATTTCTTGGGGATTTCCAAATTGTAAATGACACAGATCGAAGTCATACTTACTTTCTGCCTACTTTCATTGAACATACATTACTGAGCACCTCTGCTCTGCTGACTGACTTACCTCTGGAAGGTTGGGTTGTAGCTGCATACAAAATAGGAGCTTTCAGTGAAGTGGAGTGAGACAGGTGACATAAGCATAGTAAAAATATTAACTAGAGCGTGGGAAGAGAAAACCAGAGGAGGGTAAGTGACACTGGAAAGTTGCTGGTGGGAGACTTTAGGTCAGGGGACACCTTACTAGGAAGGTGAGTTTGGCAAGGAGTTGAAATAGGAGAGAGGCAGCCATGCCTCATGTTCTGTACTCAGGAATTCAATGTAAAGGCCCCTCAGTATAAACACCCCTGACACGACAAATTCAAGCTCAGACAGAGTGAATACACGTGGAAGAATAGTAGAGGAAGAAGTGAGAAAGGTAATGAGTTGTGTGTAATGGGCGCAGGGGAACGGTAGAAGTTAATGTTCATTTAAAAAGATTTAAGATTTAATCTGGATTTCTCTTATGACAATGGTAAGAAAGGAAGACTAGTTAAGTGCTGATTGTAATGGATTGATGAGAGACAGCAGTGACATGAACCAGTGTAACATGCTTTAGTTCTAATAGGTAGCTTATATTCAAAATATATTTACAGAAGATAGCCAAGTGAATTTCCTGATTAGAACTGGGTACATTATGGACCAAATTGTGCCCTTATTCATATGCAAAACTCCAATCCTGATGATGTATGGACCTGGGAAATTTGAGAGGGAATGGAAAAAGGAGGGACAAAGATAATGACAGAATGTATTTGTCAGAAATTGCCTAACTGTGAATAATATTGATCCAACCCAAGCTTAATCTATTCCTTCTTTCATTTAACAAATCCCCTTTGAGCCTCTTTGGAAGAGGAAATCAGATTAGATGAGGCATCATGAGGATGATGCCTTGATAAAAGAATTAATACTCCTAAGAACGGATACCACAGAGATTCTTCTCCCTGCCCTGTGATCACGCCATGTGACCATGACTACTATAGGCCAGCACAAGGGCCCTCACCAGAACCTGACTGTACCGACACCCTTATCCTACTCTTACAGGTTCCAGGACTGTAAGAAAGCACATTCCTTTATTTAAACCACCGAAGTCTGGCTATTTTCAGTGTCAGCTGAGCTGACTAATACAGGCTTTGAGAAAACAAAGGAGACACAGATACCAAGGGCTTGAGTGACTATAAGTTTGCCCTTACATTCACCTAGGATGGTGATGAGAAGAGGGAATGCCAGAGGGAAAACTCAGGAGCTCAGTTCTGTACATAGGAACTCTGGAATTGCTATCGGATATCCAAAGAGACATTAGGTAAACAACTGGATAAACACTGTCAAATGTAGATACTAGAGAGTCTCTGGGGTACGACTATGGCCTTTAAAAGCACAATGGCAGGTACTGTAGTCATCTCTCTTTCTCATAGCTTTACCACACAGAATAAGTTGAATCAAAGCATCTGGGCTACCCTATTGGGATCGCTTCTTTCAGCTTTTTCACATGTTTCAAACATCTACCAAATAGGAAGATCTGCCTCTTTACACTGACCTCTAATCCTTTGGGTTTTGTTTCCTTCAAATCAGTGGTAATCATACAAGGAAGTATGATAGAAAGTTCCTGGAGTGTGATAACTTGGGCTCCTATGATTTGAAGAGGTGAATGACAGCTGCCACCTCACCTTTGTCAGTGTTTTTGAGCGATAGAACTTTGTTAGTGTTTGAAGTTTGTGTGTTAGTGTTTTAAATCTACAGATATTTTATTTTTCTGTATATGATAAATACATGTCATTGGAGACAAGGCTTTAAGGACTAATTTATTATAGTCAAAACATCATTGTCACTCACAGTTTGGGGGATAAAACTGTGATTTTGTCAACAATGATTTCTCTCTAAAGTATACTTGTTCTATGTACAAGTTCAAAGAAGATGCTGGCACTTAGTATAGTATAGCTTTATTAATTTTAGGTACATAGTTTAACAGAATAGAACAAACTGACAGACACCAATTTAAAATTCTCATTGCCAATTTCTTATATTATATTTTTATAGAACAGGAAATTTGAAATTAAGTAATTAGAAATACAGAAAAATGTTATAAGCAACACACAACAGAGCAATAAACATTTTATGGCACAGAAATGTTGAGGAAAATAGCACCCTATAATGCTCTAACGCCAGGGAATGAGTGCCGGATCTGGTGACGTGCAGGTTGACAGCCTTGAAATAAAGCTAGACTATTGAGGGGCTGGTTGAACCTCTGAGTCATGCTCAGTCTAAGCGGTGTTGTTTTTCTCTCCCTTTGGTGTCTTCTTCTGGAAGAGAGGAAGGGCGTGGGAGATGGAAAGTTTCCTGGAGTGTTATGGGTCACCAGCCTTGCCACAAGGTTCACTAAAGAAGCCATGTTTCAAGAGAATGAGACAGCATAACAGAACAGGACACCTGATGTCCGGTTCTGGCCATTGTATGCCTATGACCACGTGCACATGCCTCATACATATATATATATATATATACCACACATTTATACATACAAACTAAGATAATAGTACCTTTGCTAAAATACTATGCAACTGCCAGCTAAGAGTTATTGTATTCTTAATAATGAGTATTTTCTTTGCAAATATTAATTCTGGTATGCAATAGAAACTTTAAATTTCTGTATCAGGGTATTTGACAAAAGCCCTTTCAATAATTCTACTGAGGTAAACCTTGATACTTACACATAGGCACATGAAAGCCATTTCTTTTGGCGACATAAAAGCTGATTTATTACCATTTCACTAACCGTCAGGCAGATAATTTTACAAAGCATATATGGTGCTTTGAATAAAAACGGGTCCCCATAGGTTCATAGGAAGTGACACTATTAGGAGGTGTGGCTTTGTTGGAGTAGGCGTGACTTTGTTGGAGGGAGTGCGTCACTAGAGGGTGGTCTTTGAGGTCTTAGAAGCTCAATCCAGTTCTTTCCCTGCTGCCTGCTGATCCAAATGTAGGACGCTCAGCTCCTTCTCTGGCACCATGTCTGCCTGCACGCTGCCATGTTTCCCATGACGATAACGGACTAAAACTCTGAAACTGTAAACCAGCTCCAAATGATTGTTTTGCTTTATAAGAGTTGCTGTGGTCATGGTGTCTTTTCACAGCAGTAGAAACCCCAACTAAGACAGCATATATTTCTTAAGGCACAGGGATACAAATTTCAAAATATGTACTTTACTGCATCCGGGATACTAACATGAGAACCTTTGATTACAATCATGCTAATGATGGTAAGAGCTGGCCAATTCCCTCACCGTATGAGGTCAAAAGCTGTTTCTCGACAGGCAAAGATTTCTCAATGTACACTAGGCAACACAGCTCATGAAAGATTCATTCTATTGCCATTCTCTTCTTGTGAAAAGACAGTTCTATAACCAGGATCACCCTCCCATGGGACCCTTCTCATGGCATTTAGGAAATGAACTTGGAAATGCACGCGCACACTCACATTCTGACAGTGTGTTGAGTTTGATGAGAGCACAATAGATAAAGCACAGCTCACGCCTCAGATCAAAGGTTCCACACACTTTAGTGACACTATCTTTAAATGAAAAGACCATCCCACAGCAAGTGCCAGGAGCTTACACTGCTGACAGGGTTATGGGAGATGCCAGGGGAATGTCGACTGTGTAGAAAAAAAGGCTGGTAATTATTCATGAAACTTCAGGAAATAAACACTCACTTTCAAGAAATTGTTTTCAGCTGCTTTAGAGGCAAGTGGCAGCTAAATTACAGTTCAGGGAAGGAGAAGTTTCCATTTTCTAATTTGATGCATTCTGCTGCATCAGATGACATTATCCAGACTCTGGGCTGCCACATCTTGTCATACTTAACTCCCCCCCCCCCCCCCCGGTCCTGGCTGAGCACAGCTGAGAGGGTTGGGTGTCCGGTCACACTGTGGGCTGACGGTGCTATGAGAAACATGCCCCAGAAGCTGGGGTGATTCTTTGGGCTCTAATTCTTAGGATTCCCACACGCACTTTTGGCTGTACCCACTGTGACTGTTCCTTCAACATCCTCTTCATGCCAAGTAGTGATGTGTATGGAAAGTGCTGGGCCTGCTGAGGGCCAACCTCAAACTCCTTCTCTTGTGGCTTTGGAGGGAAATCAGAACTAGAGGGGATGAAGGAAGAAATGATGTGAGTCAAAAGAGAAAGTCTTAGGGGCTTGCACATTGACCACAGTGGCTGTCAATATAATAAATAAGGGGCTGATCTCTGACAGTATAAGAAAGAAGAAAGGAAATTAAGTTTTATTAAAAGAGATAACAGACATGGTATCAGGCAGGCAGTTTCCTATTGCCTGCTGAGCCTCATAATGAGGATTCCCAGCTCTGCAAATAATGAAGTGTCAAAAATGGCTTTGTCGAGGCTCAGGAATGGTTATAGAAGATTCATTTTACTTGAGGTATGTGTAAGAGTTTGTATGTGTGTGTATGTATGTATGTGAAGGTGTGTGATTGTGTGTTTGTGCATGTATACATGTAGAAGACACAGGCCAGTATCAGGAGTCTTCCTTAGTTGCTTCTCCTGTCTGTTTTTAAAACAAGGTCCCTCACAGAGGGGACAGGAGCCCCACAAGAAGACCAACAAAGCTAAAGCCTGAGAGGATCCCAGTTCAGTCCCTGGAAGACTGACCCCTGCAAACTGTTCCTGCTCATTCTCTCTTTCTCTCTCTCATACACACACACACACACACACACACACATACACACACACACACACACATACACACATACACGTTGTGCATATATATGTATATATATTTTGCTTTAATTTGAGGGCTCATCCCAGGCTGTTCTGCCTTATCATGAATAAGAGATATACATTCAAAAGTAAAATGTTTAATGCAGCAATTTTAGACATAGTTAAGTCAACTTTTCTGGCTGAGGTTAATGCTTATTACATAAAATTTAAAATAATATTTTCTAATTCTTTCTTATTAGAAGCTTATATTGCTGTTTATTATGTTGCCACAGAGCTTAAAAAATTAAAAAAGGAATTAAAAGGTATCCCATGGGCAAAGATTACAAGGTTTATTGTTTGGTTTTTGTGTGTGTGGGGGAGGGGGGTGTTTTGCCTGCCTGTATGACTGTCCACTGCATGCATTCCTGGTGCCCATGGAGGCCAGAAGAGGGCATCAGAGCCTCTAGAACTGGAGTTACAGATGACTTCGAGCTGCCACGTGGGTGCTGAAGATCAAACCTGGGTCCTTCTGCAGCACAGCCTGTGCTCTAAGCCACTGGGTCACTTCTCCAGCCCCACTCTTGAGCATTGTAGAGAGGAGTGACAAAGCCCTCTTCAGACAAATCCTTTGCCTCTCAGAGCTTACAACAAAAATAAAGCGGTTGAGTTGGGCCATTTAGGGACACCTCTGCCTCACAAAGATGTCATCTGTTTAGAAGTATGAATGAGTAGCCCAAACAATTGAAAATGGAACGAAATAGGAGATGACGGGAAAGGAGTGGTGAGACCCGCCCCCCGCTCCCCCCCCCCCCCGCCTTCCCCTTATTGCACAGAGTAAAGATTTTGGTGTGCACCTGCTTGCTCCAGGACTCTGACTCCGGAAAAACCAGAGACTCCAAAGGATGGCTCTTCCTACTTCTCAAGCATGGTGTGAAATGTTCCTGGATTGCATTGGAAATTGATTTTTTTCCTAAGTAGAGTTTCAAATTCAGATATTTTGAACCGTGGTTGGCTGATTGCACGGTTCACAGTGGTAGATCCACGGATCCTGGTGATGTGAGAGACGGGCATGCATCAGAACAGTCAGGGTACAAGCACAGACTCTCCAATATCCAATGTAATAGGTTACTTGGTGTGGAAAAGGCTGCGGCTGGAGTGAGAAATCAGGGGACATTATCATTTGAGGTGTGAGAGCCGAGGACAGCTGCTTAAGATCTTGAAGTTATTTTTGTGGGAACCAGAGACCACATTTCTTACTCTGTTAAAAAAAATTATTACAGGTTCTGAATTTATTTTAAAAGTTTACAGAAAGGAAGACAACTTGTATCACATTTACATTGCCTTTAAAAATTGGTGGGGGAACAACACTTATAAATTGACAAATTTAGTTACTACATCTAATTTTTACTGTAATGAAATACTTTTTAGAAAACCAAGATTGTCTTAGTATTGGTGTAACATTTTACCTATTCAACAAGAAACCTTTAATCAGAACTTATTAAAATCCGTGAGATAACAAAATATAAGGCATTTAAGTAAGATTCTGGTTAAGATGGCTCTCTAAATTTACAATTAGCCATACTAGTCTCTTGGTAGGGGGATTATGGCTGGGGCCACATAGTTTGAATGCATAGCTTCAGCTGATTGAATGGCTCTGGGCAGCCCCTCAGCTTCCCCGTGTGGGTCCCCCTCAGGGAACCGTGGGTGGATTACACTTCAAGATGGCTTTGTGCAGTAGAAGCCTGAGTGGGAAGCAGGAATGTACATGCGCTGGGCTCTTGTTCTAGAATTTAAAGCAGAGCTTCTCAACCTACGGAGGATCCTTTCGCAAGGGTCACCTAAGACCACCTGTATATCAGATGTTTACATAGCGATTCATAATAGTAGCAAAATTAGAGTGGTGAAGTAGTAGTGAAAACAATTTCATGGCTGGGGTCACCACCACATGAGGAACTATATGAAGAGGTCACAGCATTAGGAAGGTTCAGAACAACTGGTCTACAGAAGTGTGGTATGTGTGGTCGGCTGAGGGTTCTTGGCTGCATCCCAATTGGTATTCAATGTCTGTAAGAATTCTCCAAAAGCAAATACTTCAGACGACTGTGGCATTTGTGGGACTTTTTGAGCTTCCTATTTCCTTTGCTCCACCTAGTGAAGAAGTCCTTAGCTCAGGGTAGATCTCAATTAGAGTGTCAAGATGGTAGGGACCCTGTGCCTGGTTTTCTCCTTTGTAAGTTTCTCATGCATCACCATATTCTTGAATGCTCCTACTTAGCACTGTAATGTCTTACTACTCTACTCCAAACAGTCTCAGAGAATAGTTTTCCTTTGCTTTAGTCTCCTTTCTTGTGGAAGAAAGTATACTTGATAAGATTATTTGGTTGCCTGCTAACATCGCTCTATTTCTTCATGTGTTCTTATAAAATGCCCTCTCTTTGCCCCTTTTATCGTACATGCTAAGAAACCAACCCAGGACTCCACGAAAACTAGCTAAGAATAGTACCACTGAGCTATGATTCAAACCCTACTCTTAACATTTCAGTGGGCAAGAAAACTGAGGCTCAAAGTTCCTGTCTTTCTAGATGTCAGTGAATGGTCAGGGAATGAGCTTGTAAGCCTGTGCCTATTCTGTCATTAAATAAGCACAGTGGCTTGGGAAGGAAGATGAAGGTGTTGGGGCATAGTAGAGCCAAGATAACAACCCCAGAGACAGGAATGCTGGTGAATATATGTGCAAGTATCAGAGTTAAACATCATAGAATAATAAAATGACAGCTTTATTTTGGCCTTCAGTGACCCTGGCCAGTACTGAAGTTTTCATTGGGCAATTCTGTGACCCAGTATGCAGATTTCTATCAAAGATGCAGTAGCATATGGTAAACATGGTAAGCTAGCTAAAACACTGAGCTTCTTTTTCATAGTTTTAGACATCTCTGATTTTTTTTTCTACTCAACTGTCACAAACTTTTATTGGATAGCTCATCCTTTTAGAAGATTTTTGTATTAACTATTATGGTTTGAAACTAAAATATTCTCTGTAGGTTCGTGTTTTGAATATATGTTCCCAGGTAGTAGAACTGCTTTGGGCTGGTGTGCAACTTTTAGAGAGTAGAGCTATCTGGTAAAAGTATGTTATTAGATGTGTATCTTCTATCTATCAATCATCTATCTATCTATCACCTATGTAATCTATCTTCTCTCTGTCTCTGTCCATGTATACATATATTTGTTACATATATATCTTGTTTGTTTTAGCTCTGTGTATGTGGAGGGAGAGATAGATGTTAGGTGTCTCCTTCAGTTGATCACTGCCTATTTTCTGAACCTGAAGCTCATATATATGATGAGACTGGTTTGCCAGCAAGCTTTGACAATTTTTGTGTCTCCACCTTCCCAGAGCTGAGATTACAGTTATGTACCAAAATTTCTGAATTTTGATTTTTTTTACATAGCTTGGGAGATATATATATGACAGTAACCCAGCACCTTGTCCCACCCTCATTCTCTTTTTCATCCATCACAATGTCAACAGCCTGTTGCCATGGGTCAGATGGTATTACCATGCTTTTCTCACTACAACATACTGAAATCTACTGGCCCAGGAACAAAAATAAGGATTTCCTTCATTAATTTGTTTCTAACAGGTACTTTAGTTCCCATGATGAGAATAAGCAACACAATGACATTTCCTTTTGGACTCTCTCAGATAAAGATTGGCCATTACTACAAGTCGTTGGTATGCTTGCTTCCGTCATAAGACAGATGCTAACTTCCATGCCCTTTTGTTGGAAGTCAGTACTTTCTGAGCCAAGTTGGCACCTTCAGGAAATCAGCTGTGCCTGTACTTCCTTTTGAAAGTCCAGTTTCCTGGCTTATGGACTGTTGACATCCCTTTTTAGACCCTCAGTTGAGTATCCAGGTACCCTCTCTGCCTTTTTAAAAGATTTTGCTGTAATTTGGTCTCGGGGTCTAGGGTAGGGGCTAGGGTACCCAGCTCAAGGAAGCCTAGGAAGAAGACGTTCCAGCTGTGTAGCTGTGGGAAGGCATTCCCCATGCTTGATGAAGACTTACCTGTGAGGCTGCTTTGGGAGCACCCTTGGTCCTATCAGTAGTCACCTCCTCAGCCTCTGTAAGGAAGCCCAATATACACATTGGTGCTCCAGAGTGAATTTTGGTGGAATTGTCCTTTGTTCTGACATTGGGACCTTAGACATGAATTGCAGACATTAATGTCTCTTGAAGGGAGGGAATTTTAGCAAGAGCTCTCTAGGGGCAAGGTTTAATACTTCCTAAATGAAAGCCTGAAACTAGAACAAGTCAGCCTGGCTTCTAACTAGTATAATCACTTGTATTCTAAAGCAATTTAAATTTTAATTTAACTTTTTTATACGATGACTTGTTATTCTTTCAGAATGACAGCATGAGAGCTCAGCCAGTCAGAGAATTCTAGTCAGTGCGTGCTTTAAACAGAAGGCAGGAGTTGCTATCACACATTGACACTTTCTCCTTTGTTCATCAGGCTGCAGTTCATATGAAATCATTGATCTTAATTTTATTTCAAGATGTGAATGGATGCATTGTGTGGTATATGGCTAGAGAAACTACCCTAAAGGTGTTCTCCTCTCATTAACGGTTGAAAATGTAAAAATGAAAGAAAAGAAATGATAGCTATGGACTATACCAACAGCTAGCCAGAAGGAGACCAGCAGTCTTTCACTACTTCTGTTGAAAACAATAATAACCCAATGAGGTTAATTTTCTCTCCTAAGGCTTATTTACAGGTCAATTTATAGTCTGTTTTATTTATTTTTTGTTTAGAATACAGTCACTAAATAGTACATTTGAAATTGCCTGTATTCTGAGAGTAACAGTTTCAGGAGGTTGTAGTGAACTGGGTGTTCATCACTCCCATTGAAAAAGAACATTAGGACACAGGGTGTCATAGGACTGTGATCTGTTCCTGGTAGGTTAGCTGGCCACCAAGATGCCTGTACTCTTCGTCAGTGATCAAGTTGCCCACATGACTCTCAAGGGAACGAGACACACTATCTCAGCTTTCTGATCAGACTGGTGAGTTTTCATCACTTCAGCCTATTATTTACTTGACTTCACTAGCATGTATCAGTGTGATCATACATGTAGCCTTTGCGTCAGTCTGTCAACGCCTTTTTAACACAACTCTGGGAAAAGATCTCAAAGTTTTGCATCAAGACCTGTAGCTTGTCTCCCTTTCCCCTCCCCCCCCCCCAATAATAGATTCGGGTTAGTAGTTTTGGAAATACACTGTAACAGGATCAGTTTTCTACTTTACCAGTCAAATATCATTATCTACTACCTACTTTGTGGAAATACTTAAGCAAATATTAACATCAGCACAATATTCCTGATGACATTTGTCCTTTTCTTCAGAGTAAAATTAAAAAGAAAGCTGAACAACTACAAATGTATTTCATCTACAAAGATGAGTGCCCAGAAAAAATTTGCCTTAAGCACAATCTTGTTCTCAGTTCCTTTTTTTTAATGAATGTTGCCCTGTTCGAAGATATTAGTTTACTAATTCAACAGATACTGAATGAGTCCTCATTTTGTTTCAGGCTTCTGGATATTCAAATGACAAGAATACCCCCAAGAAGTTCTGGAAGATATGAAGTGGGTAAGAGCCCTTGCTGGGTAAGCATTAGGACCTGAATGGGCATCCCTGCCAGTCTTGTGGAAGCCGAGTGTGGCCATGGGCCCTTGTAATCACAGGGTTGGGAAGAAGAAGATGGCTTGTTCGGAGAATGTCAATGACCAGCCATCTAGCTCAAACAGTGAGTTCCTGGATTAATGAGGGACCATATCATTTTTAAAAATAACTTATTTAATTTTATGTACATTGATTTGATTGCATGCAAGTCTGTGTGAGGGTAAGAGTCCCCCAGGACAGGAGTTACAGACAAATTGTGAGCTGCCCCGTGGTGCTGGGAATTGAATCCATATCTTAAGAAAATGTAATGCAGAGAGTGACAGTTCAGGCCATACAATGACTCTCTCTGACCTTCACATGCCTCTGCACACATACATCTCTGCATGCACATATACAAACAAAACACACACACAGAGTTTTTATAAAGAATTTAGCCCTATCTTCTGCACTAATTCATTTGTCGAAAGTCAGTTTCATTCCTTCATAATCAAACAAACAAACAAAAAACGAAAACAAAGCAAATCATAACATCAAAATTGGGGTGTCCTCTGTGTGCAGTATCTGAAACAAGTTATGCAAGTTAAAAAAAATAGCAAATGATGCCTTCAGCTAAGTGTGAAATGTGTACATTTTTCTGCAATAAACAAATTAATTCATAGTTTATACCTGCAACCTTTCAGACAGATGGGTCTTTATCCATCCATGCTATATATATTGTACCTACCAATTCTATTTCTCCCTATAGGTTCCAGTAAAACAGAGAATCAAAACAGCCATCATAGAGACAATAGCAGGTTATTGTAGGTCAGGCCATAGAGCAACTAGCCAGTAGCATATCAACTCTCTTTGGATTTTTGTTTGTTTGTTTGTTTCATAGACAGGGTCTCTCTGTGTAGCCTTGGATGTCCTGGAACTCACTGTGTAGACCAGGCTGCCCTCAGACACACAGAGATCCACGTGCATCTGCCTCCTGAGTGCTGGAATTAAAGGTGTGTGCCACCAGTGGCCAACCCACTTCTCTTTGTTTTAGCAGGAATGTTCTTTATAATTACAGTTTGACTCCTCTTCCTCTTCTTCTCCTTCTTCTTCCTAAAATAGAGACTAAGTCCCTAGAAAGAGGCAGTAGCAAGAGAACAGCTGTAGACATTTATTTGCTAAATGTGTTCTCACAATATTCTCAGATATACCACTGGTAACTATTCCGAGGATGTGCTAAACACATGATGTTGGTGGAAGCCCTTAGGTACCAGTTTCTTCGTCAGCATCAATAATGGGGTCACATCCTGGAAACAAACACAAATCTGTAGCCTTTTCCACTCAGGAACTATCCAAAATACTGTGAGTTCTGTTTAGGGAAAGCAATACAAGTCTGCTTAAAGACTTTCCCAAATTTCCAAAGTGGGAAACACTTCCCATTAAGAAAATTAGTTTTCACAGAGACAAACTAGTTCCTTTTGCCTTAGAAGTTGTTGTTAATGAAATACAGAAAACCCTAGGCCCTTAAGGCTCATTCTGAAAGCAAAGGCATTTGTGACAGGGCGGTTAGAAGACATCACACAGCCGATACTTCTTTGATCACCTTTCCTTACCTTTGGTGTTGAAAACATGTAAAAAACCAAAGACTGATTTAGAGGAAAGAGCTGTAAATGTGTTCTTTCACCTAAATAAATGCAATTTTGTCTGAAAAGACTTTTTTTTTCCTTCTGTGCAAGGCAACAGTAATTTAATTTAGGAGACTGTTAACCTCCAATGTAACAGATATATAAATCATATTAAAACCACCTTGAAGTTTGAAGTGAGCTGTGCAATAGATCCCAAGACCATTTAAAAAGCCCAGCTAAATAACTCATGTAACATGTATAGCAGACAGCAAAGAAGAGAACCAAGGTTAATTAGAAGCAAACACTGCCCACGCTCCTCTGTTCCTTTCTGTAGTCTCTCTTCTTACAGAGCGTTTCAAAGCAATTTCCTCAATTTTTCTATCAAGATTTCTTTACTTGCTTCTTTATGTCTCTCTTTGTCAAAAAAAAGTCTTTATAAGTTTGGAAGCTACTGAGGAGACCTTAAGTTTGCTTAAACTTTTCAACCAATTCTGAAATACTTGATGAGAAATTTTGCCCATGTTGAGTTCACAAATTTCTAATTTTGTAGGGTTATATCACATCAATGATATCACCCCAGTTAAAAATTGTAAGTGGTTTGGAACAACTATTATCACATTTCATATATTTTTTAAAAAGGGAAAAAACCTGTTGGAGTTTAGAACTCAGAAAATGCCAACAGTGCTTAAAATAACACATACAGAATTGTGCCATTCCTTGTGATTAAAAAAAATCAAAACAATTAAATCATTTGGAAACAATGTAAAAAGCACACATTCCATGTCTATGGAACAATGAGATATCACATAACTCTTGTATTGTGTCTCTCTGTTTTGTTTTGTTTTGTTTGCTATTGACTACAGTAGTGCTACCTTTGCCAATGATGACAAACTCTTTTCATAGGTGGAATCTCTAAGTCAAAACAGTCCCTGGATCTGTGCTTTCCATAAGCTCAGTGTCTTTCACTGTTGAGTTTTCAGCACTTGCTACCCATAAGAGTTGGAACTCCTGTCTGTGTGACTAAGGAGAATGTGATGGCAGAAAATGGAGCAACACAACTGTTCTTGTTATCAGCATCTCAACATCCTCAACGTGACTTGGGGATCGCTCCTTTCAGATGTGTAGTTATTTGGGCTCGGTATGCACTGACCTATGGCTCCCATTTTCATCTTGGGTCTCTTATATTAAAAACTGCAGAAAAGTAGCAGGCTCCCATTGATGACCAGCCATTGCACCTACACATAAACTTGGAAGAAACATCTTTATCTTGTCTTGATGTCTGTAGAGGACAGAACCCAACTTGAAGGCTACAGCTAGTTTCTGACCCTGGTCAAAGAAAAACAAACCAAAAAAAATGTATTCATCCCATACCTATAAAGGGAAGTTTAGGGGAAACAGGCACTAAGGTGAAGAAGAATTAGTTTGCTTTGGGACAGAATATAGAGGATAATATCTACAAAACTAGATAGAATAATGTAATAGATAAGATATATATTTTAAGCCTACTATAATCCCAGCAAAGAAGGGCAGAAGGAAAAAGAAGTGAATCAGCAGAAAAGGAGAAAGAGCATGAAGATAGATCTACCTCCAACCAGACAACAGCTTGTCGTGTGAACAGGACAGACCTGTTTTGAGACCATGGCAACCATTATATCTCAAAGACTGTCTTTAAAAAGGGAGAGCCCATCCGTTGGCTCAGATACTGCCATTGTTTCAAGTCCTAGCCAGAGAGTGTTAATGTCCATACACTAAGCCGTAACCATTGGAGCATCTTAGGTCCCAGGGGCTCTAGTTTACCTGTGTTGTGATCAATCCTACACAATCTATTTCTGGATCCATAAATGGAAAGTTAACACAAGTGACTGGTTGAACTGTGTGAGAAAGTCAAGAGGTTTACTAGTTTTCATAAAAGAAAATGGTTGACGAAGAGCTGAGACATTAAAGAGGAAAGTGATAGTGACAATATTTTCTAAACTAAAGAAAACTACATTCATGATTTCATAGAAAGAAAATAATGATTGTACAATTGTAAATACAGCTAATATGCAGATTTCAATGTGATTACTGAGAGAATTACAATAAGGAAATAATATTAATTGATAAATAAGCAATAAGTACAACTTAGTGTCATGTTGTGCCAGATACTGAGATCTTTGTATGCAAAATCCCATTCTAACATGTATCACTGTTACTTACATACAACATGGTTTGTTCTTTTCTAACAAACCACTGAAGTTCTTGGGGCTAGAAATCTCACATCCCTACAACAGCCTAGCCTCCTCTGCAGAAAGAGGTAGCCAGGAGACTCAGGAGTAGCCTTTGAGCGACAATGAAAGTTTATTAAAAGTATTTTAGAAAGTGAGGTACTTTCCTGATGCTACTGGATTCTGCTTATCTCCTTTTTACCTTTCTTCTATGGGTTGTTGATGCTATATTTGTAAGAACAAAACTTTACAATCACAACTGTGAAAAAAAAATCACGCTTGTGGTCACTGGCAGCCAAATTCTAGGCTGTAAGAGATAAATCTCTAATTCTCTAGGTCATGGTTAATGGCATTTTTGTTGCTAGCCTGATTTTCAGCTTCAAGACATCCATGAAATATTAGGTTGACTTTTAAGACTTGTTTTTTCCTTTGCAAACAGCTACCTACTATGTACCAAGAACTAGTCCATGCTAAGAAACTAGAATAACAGTATCTTTCATTTCCAAACTTTTACTGCTTGCTCACACATTCCTAGAGCTATACAATTGTACTTAATCAAACTACACTAAAAGGATAATCATGTAAACATGAGTCAGACATAATAGGATGGAAACTCTCTAGATACATTAGTTGAAACTAGATGAATAATTTCCCTTTTACTCAATATAGGAGCAATTTGAAATCAGTACCTCGTGTAAAGAATGTTACAAGGTGGGGAAAGATGAAACTATAAATATGGGGAAAGTATCTAAGTTTAACTGCTCTAACAGACTATAGGTTATATTTTAATTGAAAAATTTTGAACAATTTACAAAAAGATTAACAGTTGCTGTAGCCCAGTAATTCTACCATTGGGCATATATCCAAAGGAAATGAAATCAATTGTTGGAGAGACATATGCACTCACATATCCACTATAGCATTGTCTGCAATTATGCGAAGTGAAAATGGCCTAAGAATTTATTGAGTGATGGGAGGATGTTGAAAAAGTGATAGATGTGTACAATGGGATACTATTCAGTGATTAAAAGAGAAGAGAAAATCATGTCACTTACAACAGCAGCAAGCCCGGGGAGGTCCCAGAGAGCCAAGAAGTCCCTTTGCTTTCTTCTACAGTTTCTCTTTAGCATGTAGACCAGGGGCTTTGAACACCACCTTCCATCTGAGTTCACATTCAAGTGACTTTTTGTGTCTTGCCAAGAACAGCAAGGCTTGGCAGGAACTGAGGATAAGAAGGCATTGCATTTCTGGCAGCTGCAAGTATGTCTTCTAAGAACTGTGGTCAGAGATTGTAATGAGGCCTTTATAGTGAAAAGAAATTCCTGACTGAATTCTGAAAAACAAAAGTAGAAACCAGTTACTTTTTTTGATTTTTACAATTCTTTTTAGTTGGAACAACTTCTCCTTTTCTTTTTTTTTAAAATAATATTTGTTCTGTGAGAAAATAAAGGACTTTTTTTTTCAAAAACTACATAAATAAATCTCATGGTTCATGTAGGCAAATAGTGATTTCAAGAGTTAAGGATCATAATACTTACTTTCAACCCTGGATGAAAACGCAGATTTACTTTGCAAGGTTTTATGAAGATTTCCTGATAAGGCATATTATTTTCTCTTCAGATTCTGAATGGCTGAAAAACTAACATGTCAAGTAGAACCTAGAAGACTTTAGAAAATAATATTAAAATCCATTAAAATAATAATTTCACAACATATTTCTTCTTATGATTCACACCCAACAGTTTGTTACTTCCAGGAGCTGGCACTTTGTAAATTTCATGGATAGAAAAGATGAGTGTTGACATGCTTCCTGTCCACAGGAGAACATGTTTATGTATATGCTGCATGGCTTTATTGGGATTATTAACTCATCAAAAATCAAATAAAAACTAAAGGAGTTTTTCTGAAAGGAATTCAATATGCTTTGGAGTTCTAGTCTACCTGACATCATGTTTTCCCCTACAGCAGACCATGTTTTCTACATGAAAGGACCGAGGAGCTTCTGATTCTCTCCTTGTCAGACAGCCTGGCTGGTGTAAGGATGGAGCCTTCATGTGCTGAAGAAGTAGCTAGCAGTGCAAACAGAGCTTTTCCTCTGCAGGTAGGTATAGGTGTATGTATCTTACATTTCTGTGAATGTTTGTAAATGTATCTGAAATTATAAGTGTGTCACAGTTGAATGCCTTGGTAATGGATTTAGTCAATTTACAGGCTACAGTTTTAGTACTTACACTTTATATATGAGAATGATTGTATGCTTATTTAGCACTCCAGGTGAGGCCTGGGGAGAATGAAACTAAGAATTAAGAAGAACAGACTTACAGAAATAGCTTGTCAGCCAGACGTAAACCTAATAAATGCTCTCCTGGACAATTGTCTATAGGAAATCATAATCTCACCAAGGCAAATGTTCTAAAAATCATAATCACCAGAAATATTAGATAGTACTTGTAAAGACTGTTATATACTATATGAAATAAATTTTATAGTCAAATATGAAGAGAATTAAGTATTCAAAGAGAAGAAATGTAAGCAACAAATCACAGAAAGTAAAGGTTACGACAGTGCTGTATCTGGCTTCTCTGACCGTGGGCAAACAATTAGCAGACTTTCCCCTCTGCTTTCCAAATACTCAATGTTTGATCGCTGGAAAAGACAGTGCTCTAGCTGGCAAAGCATGCTTTGCCTTTTGAATCTCAAAAGCACTGGTAACCTTCTGATCCAGCTTTCTGGAAAGAGTTCTCCCATGGTAGACATGAAAAATGCAGTATTCTGTGAAATGCACACAGAATTTCACAGAGCTGCTTGATGCAGCCAGCCAAATTAAAGCTTTTCCAACACAAGCAGACCAGGGCCTAATGTTCTTTTTAATTTTAGCAGAGGTCTTGCATTACATAACTTGCTATGTCAATATCCTTATTTTACATATTAATCTTTAACTATCTGAGAAATTATGTCAACTGCTTGTACAAATACAAGTATAGGCTAGAACGTTCATGGCAGAGTTTTTCTCCAAAGCTGTGTTTGACCTGGATACTTCCAACATCCCATCCTACTGCAAAGCATAGGAAGTTTTGTAACGTCTTTTACAAGAGATAAGAAAAAATTTGGCACATCCAAGGATGTGCATTGAGAGGACCTACTCCTTTTCACAGAGTGAAAGATAAGAGGGGAAATGGACTTAGCACATGATACAGAAACTGAGTAAGTGGAAGGGGCAGAGAATAGGGCAAGAAACAAAACAGACTAAAAGAAGCCTTAAATGAGCTGAGTAGTGGTGGTCCATTCTTTTCATCCCAGAAGGCAGAGGCAGGTAGCTCTCTGTGAGTTCGAAGCCAACCTGGTCTACAAAGCAAGTCCAGGACACCCAAGGCATAGAGAAACCCTGTCTCGAAATACAAAGAAACAAACAAAAGAAGCCTCATGAGGAGTCCTGAACTAAGGAAAGCAATTATGTAGAGGGTTGGTGTGTGCAGTACATGGGCTCCTTTTTATCCTTTATTCTTTAAGAGAAAAACACTTCTTCACTTCCACATAGCTAGCTAGCTAAGGGCTGAGGCGATAGCTCAGTAGAAGGAGTTGTCCCATAAATGTCACGACTGAAGTTCAGATCCCCAGAATCCAAGCACAACTTGGCAGACATAGTGGCCAACCTGTAATCCTAATTCTTAGGAGGCAGAGATGAGGAATTCCTGAGGCAAGCCAGCTAGGTACAGCAGCTTTAGTTAGTGAGCTCAGAGTGTTCAGCATGCAATCTTACCTCAATACAAAAAAAAAAAAAAAGAATAACTTCAAGAAAGACATTCAGCATCAGCTTTGGGCCTCCACATCCACACACACATGTATGCACACCTGCACACACACACACACACACAATCTTACACACATGTGAACAGTCACACACATACACACAAGCAAAAAAGTAAAAGAAATAGTTAATTGCTTCTACTTTGGAATTGTGTCAGTTACTTTTTGGCTGTAATAAAATAACATGACCAAAGGCAGCTCATGGTAGAGTTTGAATTGGCTGGCAATTCCAGAAGGCTAGATGTCCCTAACGGCAGGAACAGCACCGCAGTGGGAGCTGTATGCTGGGAGATCACATCTCAACTGCTCTCAGAAGCAAGGAGAGTAAACTGAGAGTGTGGAGATGCCATAGACTCTCAAAACTCCCAGTACCTGTCGGTGACACAGTTCCTCCTGCAAAGCTTCCATCCTGAAAGTTTTATAGTCCTCCCAGACAGATCCACCCACGGGGCACTAAGAATTTAAACATGTGAGGCTATGGGAGGCATTTCTCATGCAAATTATCACACTTGTCATTCATTTTAATTACATATACTTGCTTCCATTTTAGAGCAACTAATCAAAAATTACTAGTATTAGGGTGTGCTAGGGCCAGTTTGGATTTGATATTTCTGAGGAGAAGGTTGTGCATCTTTGACATATAGTATCGGAGGCAAAATAAATTGTATTATACATTGTTTATCCAGGACAAGCCAGCTCACAGGCCATTCCTACACAGGAATGAATGCTTCCTGATGGACAGGCTCAAGGAAAGGACATAGGAAGCACTTCTCTGTCGTAGCGAGGGGACAGAGACCTGCGGGAATGGAGGTGTTGATGTCCCCATTGACACAAGTAGCTCAGTTATTTAGATTTTCGAGTCGCCTCACAGAACTTCAACACGTGGCAAACCTTTCTCAGCCAGGCACCAACTTAAGAGTTTTGAGAATACATGGGAAAACTCAGAAGAGACTTAAAGGCATTTAAACGGTTGGGGCCTCCGGTTAATTTAGCTTTTACAAGTTAAGGACAGCACATAAATTCTGGTTTCTGTTTTGCCTCTTTGTTTCGTAGAAGGTGAAAATCAATCCCAAGACAGTAGGTAAGGAGGCAGCTCAACTGAATTTTACTATTTACGAATATGCAGGTTAAAATATATTATTTGAAAAATGAAGTAGAAGCGAAAAATTTTACGAAGAATTCTTTTTAGTGAAGGAAAGGGAGTGTTTTGGTAAATTTCTGTATTTTCTGCATAGACATGTAAAATTTAGATTAAGACTAAAATATTTTTTAAAAAGATGAAAATATTTAAAGGAAATGTACTCTGGTCCTTAAGACAGTTCTGTACCTTTAGTAGCTGCTCTTTGTATAATGTATCCTGTGCTGTGCATGTTTCTACTTGAAGCTTGGAGGGTCCGGTTTATTGCTGTCCATTGCCTGGCAGTAACCCCCTTATGTTTTTAGGTTAAAGATTTTTTTTCTTCAAACGTATTACATTATATTCCTGGAATCAAATTAGACTCATTAGGTAAGAATATTCCTCAATTTCCTTAGATATGGGCCTTAGACTTTTGTAGATGTTGAGAGATATCTTTGAATTTCTGTCACAATCTCCCTCTGCCCCAGCAGTTTGACTTGTTCATTGGTTTTTAATACCAATTAAAATTATTTTATGTTTTAATTATGTGAACGCGGATCTCTGTGTTCCTACGCCACACACAAGTGCCTATGTGCCTAAGAGGCCAGAAGAGGACACCAGATCTGCACTAGAGTTACAGGCAGTTCTGCGCCTCCTGATGTGCGTGCTGGCAACTGAACCTGCATTCTCTAGAAGAGCAGAGAGCATTGTAAGTACGGAGCCATCTGTGTAAGCCCCCAAATCACTTTTGTTTGCTGTCTATGCCTTCTACCTCAGATGTGCTACCTCTGCTCTCCTTTTCAAGACTTAAAAGAAATTGCTTGGTAAGAGATTGATTGATTTCTTATTTTGTAACTACAAATGTGCATGCTTATAAAAACTTAAATTTCCAATATGTCAATAGCATTTCATCAGCCCCTTCTCCTCATCCATCTGTGACAGCACATCTCTGAAATTACCTTGCTTCTGCGGCAGAAAGAGGGGGATTGTGTGTTCCTGTAAGAGAAACACAGTGACGACAGAGAAGAAAACCAGTTTCGAGCAGTAGCTTTGATCAGTAGAAGATTTTGTTTGAAATATGTGATAGGAGTGATGAAGACTAACGTTTACAGGCTCACTGAGTTCAAGGGAAACAGTTTCAAAGCTGGTTTTTATCTGATAAATGAAAGCGTAGAGTTCGTTCGTGTTAGTGGGGTACCACGTGAGGTTTCAACACATTCCTGGCTAGAAGGCAGGTAGTTTCCGGCCGACAAAACAGTTTTCACCCAGTGAAGAAGCCTCTTCAAGAAGGAAGTCCTACCTTCAGTGTGTTTTCGTGGGTGACTGAACAGTAACTGAAGATAGGGTTGGGCTTAATGATGAATGAGCGTTCACTGTCAGTGCACATTTAACTGTACCTAAATACTGTATTTATGGACCTTTTGAACAAAAATAGCACTTGTAAACAGGGCTGGAATTTATTTGAGATAGTCTTGGTTTAAGTCTTAAAGGGTCAAGAAGCCAAAGAGAAATCTCCCTGGTGCCCTTCTATTTAGTATCACTTGTTATTGTTGATAAGTACAAAGTAAACTAAAACACAGTCAAATTCAGTCTCATGGCTCATGGTTCTCCCTGAAGTATTTTCCCCTCACAGAGTGTCAGAGCCCCCAAAATATGCATCGTCAGGCAAATGCATTTCTTGACGGGCACGGAAGGCTTCAAGAGCAGCTCATTGAGAAATATTCTGCACTCCCAGAAAGGATATAAAGGTATAGCGGGAAATCTCACAGGACTAGAGCAAGATGGTTGCATCATCCGCACCCAGTCTGCATTAGAAGGAAAGAGACTGACTGGATTCTTAGTTAGGTGATCTTGGGGACATCACTGCCTCTTTTTTTTCAAGTTAAGTGTATGAAGGGATGAGTAGCAGTCTAAGAGTCACTTATGAAGACAAGGGGACCTGATATCTCACCCAACGACAAGTGGTCATTAAGCTGTGGAGTCCTCAAACCCACTACAATGCTTCCGCTACAACAGGAGATGAAAAAAAATTCTTGAGAAAATGTTTAGAAACCTTCATTTTTAGGACATTTTCATTGTAACCATGATGAAGAAAAAAATGAGCTTGAAGAGTGGGCCGTAACATTTTTGAGAATTGGAGAATGACGGAATCCAAGCCTTTTCGGCGTTTCTAATTATGGGGTCTGCCAGCGTATTACATGTGTCAGAATTAAAGAGAACATTGCAGAAGCCTAGAATGAGGTCTCTTCCAGCTTTTATTGGCCCTAAAAGAATATAAACATATATCCTCACAGATCCCACAGCTTCTTTGCTGGAGAATTTAGAGTGCTAGTAACCACTGAGACACCATTGAGCCCACCAGCAGGATACTAAGCCTGGAGAATGGATTGTAAGAAATGTTGATTGGCTTTGGCAAAGACAGTGGAGGCAGCTCATGGCCTCCTGGAGAGAGGGATAGTTCCTTAGCAACAGAGGAGGCTTTGGAGGAAATCATTCTCTAACACAGGATTCCTGTGGCAAATAGTGAGGTCAAGTCAGAAACACTTGATGACATTCTACAACTTTTTAGGCAGAGTCTCTTCTTTTGATGGTGGACAGCAAGCTGCCCAGTAAGACTGTTCACACTAGATCAGATCCAGACACCACTAAATCCACAGCCAAGCCCCAGCCTGTTGGGGTGGGTATGAGGCAGGTGAGATGGGGTTGGTGAGGAGGTCAGTCAGAAATTGAGTAGGAAATTCATCTTATTTTGTAGAATGAAGATGATCAAGTTTTCAAAAGCAACTGAGAATATATTAGGCCAGAGATGACTGGGAAGTTAAGACCAAGATTTCATCTTCCAAAAGGATTGTCAATGTGGCATAAATGGAATGAGCTGTAATGAAAACACCCCCTAAGCGGGCTGGCAGGGTGCCAGAGCAAATCGGAAAAGGCGCTTCAGTTGCTTATGCCTCAGCTCAGGAAGGGTGTGAAGTGGGTACTTGTTTCAACTCCACAACAGGGCAAAGCTATGTCAATTTGCTTAAAAAATAAAATATTAGTCAAAAATCTACACTTAAGTACAGCATAAGTGGTTCAAAATGCTTTGGAATGAATTCTTAGGATGAATTTCCATTGTTAGACTTATTCCTTTTATCTTTTGACTCCTTAGTGTCTTCATCCAGTAATGTGGGCATAGTTATACTTAGTTCAGACATGAAAGTATTGGTTGGGAATAATTTGTTTTAAGGAGCTATGTTATCTTTAGCAAGTACTCCACAAATACTATCATTGTTGATATAGATGGGACGTTCTTTGCCTTTCGATGGGTTTTAGATGAAAGCTCTAGTAACGGATAAGATAGGTTCATACTCAGTTCTCTGCTTTGCTCCAGTGAGAGGTGCCAAGGCCAAGGTGGCGTATGTTTAGGATAGCACTGTATAGCTGTACTGATGATCAAAGTCTTGCTGAGACACTTAGAGAAATATACAATATTACACTAGCAGACTGATATTTTAAAGGGGAGATCATTATTTAAGCTAAGCCTTGTTTGTTTACAATTCCCCTGTTTGATTTGTATTTCATTTTGCATGTGTTTTTGTTGTTGTTGTTGTTTTTAAGTTGACTGTGGTTTGTGTGTGGAGGGGAAGGATTGTGGAAGCTGGAGGAGGCCTTAACCCCCACTTTCAGTTTTTGAAATAGGTTATGTGGTGGTCTGAATGAAAGGCCCGATAGACTCGTATTTGAATATTTGGCCCCTCGTTGGTGGAACTGCTTGGAGAGGCTTAGGAAGTGTGGTCCTGTTGGAGGAATTAGGTCACTGGTGGCATGCTTTGAGGTTTCAAAAGATACATGCTGTGCTATTGTGCTCTGTTTCCTGCTTGCTTCTGGAGATATGTTTTTGTTTTTTTTTTTAATTGCTACTCCAGCTACCTGCTACCCACTACCTCTAACTCTCTGGACCCACAAGCCCAAAAATAAAATTTCCTTCTATAATTGACCTTAGTCATGATTTCTAATCACAGGAATAGAACACTAACTAATTCAGGATCCTTCACTAAACCTGGAGTTTTATTAAAGATGACTGGTCAACAAGTTTCTATGATCTTCTTTCTTGGCTCCCCAGTGTTGGGTTGTAGCCACACATGAGAAAGCCCAGATTTTATGTGGTGTTGGGGATTTGAACTCAGTCCCTCTTGCTTGTAGAGTTAAGTACCTTTGACTCTCTGAGATATCTCCTTAGCTTCATAGTGTATTTTAATTTAGTTCTGTGTAAATGAAATTCTGCCGAAGTTGGGAAGACTGGAATTTATTTAAGCTCCTAATGTTTCTTCCTAAAGCTCCAGTTTGCCCCCATCAGTATTTTAAGGATTTTGCTTCCTCCTGCTTCTGGCCCAGCAGTCTAGGACCCAGGAGTCTTTGACTGCCCAGCCAGACTATTGACACTGCACAGAAAAACATCTGGGTATATAAATATCTTCAGCTCTCCAAATGTAGGAACAACAACCTAGTCTGGACCGACTTGAACAGGTCTTCAGAAATATCTGAATAAAGAGTTTATGTGGCTGTCATCTAGTCTCTTGTAGGAAGTAACTCTCCTCTCCCAGCTCCATTTCCTTCTGCTCTCCTGAAGGCGACTAGATATAGTGCAAAGCTGACATTCTCTTTATTATTTTAACCATAAAACAACCTCCCTAGGTCTCAGTCAAAGTCTAAGGTCTAATTAGATGCTAAGGCCTTACTGGGTATACCGCAATGGTGTTGTGCACAATAGTGAGATTTTAGGAATGTTCTTTCCTAAAATCCTCCTCACAATATTCTCAAAAGACTTATGCTAGTAGAACATGTTCTGCCTTCTAAATGTCTAACTCTAGCATCCCCTGTGTTACCTCACCACTGTCAGCAACAGCAGCAACACTGCATACACACATAGATATACACAGTTTTAAAGAAAACTGTTTAGTCACTATGCACAGGTTATATATATAAAACAAAAGCATCATTACAAATGAAATACAAAGAAATGTTCTGACAAAGAGTTAGATTTAGAAAAAAAAAAGAATGAATATTTTACTAAAAGTATGAAACAAAGAGTGGAAGGAAGTGGGTGTTAAGTTCAAGCTCACCCCAGGAGCCAATCTATTCTATTAATTGTTTTTAATTCTTTTTGTGCCATATAAGCTGATTATACAATCTCTCAGGATCCCCATTATGCTCATTTATGCTTATAAGTCCCTTCATTTCAATTTCAAACAAAAATTGTGCTCTGAAATGCTGAAATTTTGCTTCCAATCAGTTCTATTCATTTTCTTTAGGGTGGGTTGATTACACAAAATTGGTATACTTTGATGATGTTGGTCATCTTTGAAAAATGCTATCCATAACAAGATAGCATCTGAAATAGTCTTCTAAAGTACATATGTGACCATTCCTGTCTAACACAGTCAGCTTCAATGGCTGGGAAAACTCAGCCATATTCATCCAAAAATCATAGCATGACCAGCAAGAAGGCTTGGTGGGCACCAGTGTTTGTTGCGCGTGCCTGATGATATGAGTTTGATCCTCAGAACCCACAGTGAGTTGGTTAGCTTTCAACTATAATCCCAGTACTCCTATAGCAGGATGAAAGGTGACAGGAAAAGCACCAGGAAGCTAACAGGCTAGTAGTCTGGAGTAAGCACAGAGTTAGAAACAAGAAAAACCTTACCTCAACAAGGTGCAAGGATAAAACTAACTTCAGAAAGTAGTTCTCAGACGTCCACACACACATTTTGGCACGTGTGTGCCCTTTTTTTTGTGCACAACTACAAACATACACATACAATGTGTAACAATAACAATGATGATGATAATGACAATAATAATTTTAAACATTAAGAGAAAACAATCAGAACATATCTCACTGGTGAAGGTAATCTCCATGAACCAGCCTTGAGAGTCAGGTGCTAACATCACCACACAGTAGACATGTAGTCTGCCTCCATGGCATCTACTTTTCTTTTTGCATAAGTAGACCCCAAATTATGATTGAAGTAATCCAATCCTCACTTTCTATGCACCTGCTTGAAAGGGTTCCTTTTTCTAATACCATAAATAAAGTAGGTACCCAGGCTGGATGCACTGAAACTCCATGTGCCAACATACAGTGAGTGTATTTGTGAGTGGGCATGCTTTTGGAGAGTTGGCAAGTGAACTTTCACTAAACAGGCTGAATACTGAAGAGGCTAGAAGAGGTTTACCAATACAAAGAGAAGACTCAAATAAGAACTAGGAAGAGAAGAGATATTTGAGAGGGATTGGGATCCTGGCTATCCACAGTGGGCTCTAGACAAGGTTAAACCTCAAATGTATCCTTAGTCAATTAAGTCTATGCATCTCCTCTTCATTTTCTTGAGCTTGACTGGATGGTGCTTTCTGTATCTGCAATAGAAAGAATACTCTTTAATGTGCCTAATGTTATAAAGAAGATAATCAAGAGACAGAAAGTGTTGGACTTTCCCAATGACATTCAGGAAGTGGTAGTCATGGATTTTCTTCAAGTCTCTCTCGCTTAGAATATCGTATTCTTGTGAATGAAACAGAAGGAATGAAGGCAGTGTTTTCCGTTTGACACCTGTGCCAACAATGCTAAGTGTCAACTTGACTGGGATATTGTGTCTGACTACTTGATCTAGCTAGTTAAGATGTTGCTATGGAGGTATTTGTGAATATAATTAACATATACACTTAGAGTCAATTGACTTCAAGTAAAAGAAATTATCTCTATATTGTATGTGATCCTCATCTCATTGGTTCAGGGACATCTTAAAATCAAAGAGTAGAAATTTTCCCAGAAGAGAAAGAATTTTACTGAAAACCTTGACACAGAGATCTTGCTAAAGTTTCCAATAGCAGGCCCTTTACTTTTTAGATTTCTCAGCCTGAAACAGGTGAACCAATTCTTTTAAGTTTTCATCTCCCCAGACATATTTTCTTCTCAATCTTTATATATATATAAATATATACATATTTATATATATATTTATATAATATATTATAAATATTATAAATATAAATATTATATTTATATATATAATATTTATTTATATATATATATCAGGCATATATATATATTTCAAGATGAATCCCAGAAAGATGCTTTTTCTGTCAAGAGGTTTGTGAGGAGTGTTGTTTGCTTCACTTTTATTCAAGTGAAAAGAGTTAATGAATACTTGAAATGAGTTCTTGTCAAAGTGCCCCTATGCAATGACTTTTAAATGCAAACCAACTTTGATAACAGAAGATAATGAAACAGCATTTGTTTGGAAAGGCGTGAGACTTTTTTCTATTCCCTTGGCATTTGATTATGATTAAGTGCAGGGGTCACGTCTAGAAAGAGGACTGGGCAGTGCAAATTTGAGTCACACTTGCCATCTCCTGTCATTCTTTTCTGAACTCATAGAATCCACTCAAAAGATGGAGCATTGTTCGGTGCTGTGCGGAGAATAGCTGAATGATCAGTTTGCATTCCCACTGAAACCATGCTGACATTTGCTAAAATGCCCAAGCCCAATTGGATAAATACTTCACAGTTGGCTGAACTCTGAGGGAAGGGATTTGACAGGCTGATAAGGGGGAAGGCTGGTATACTCCTCAGCTTTCCAAAGGCTGCAAGAACTTGTCGACTCTATCTTCATCCCCAAATAACCTGAAATTCCACCCCCACCCATGGCAGAGTCTCATATTCAGCTCTTCTTACCTTCTGCAGTACTGATATCATGTATGGGCATATTATGGGCATGAAGAGATAAGTCAGATGATTTGCAGTAGAACTATAAAAGGTATTTCAGTGAGACAATAGAGGAATGAAGGAGGTTTGGCGGGTTGGAGAATTCTCTTTCTTTCAGTGAGCTATAATCTGAAGTGGAGGCTTAATGAGTTTCCGTCTCTGTACTGTGACAAATCTACAATTTGGCCATTGTGAAAGCAATGATATGTTTCGTTAATTTCGTATGTTCATTTAATAGAGTATTTGGAAGGAAGGCATTTTTGCTTTAGAAATCATAGCGAGGGAAAGCTGATAAAAGCTTCAAGTTGGTGTTCAGCACTTCCTGAAATATGTTAATAACATTCAAGCTCCTTTTCAAACATGAAGACAAATATCAAAGCCATGTTTTATGTTCCCAGTCATAATCTTTGAAATAGAGGAGAAATCTTCACTCCTTACTCCCCCCACAATCTGCCCTGCCCAATCTAACACCCACACATGCACACACATGTACACACACAGTACACACATAACACTTGTTTTTTTCAAGGTTCTTTTTTAAAGTTATTTTTATTATTTTGTGTGCCAGGGTGTTTTTGTCTGCATGTCTGTCTTTCTGTTGACTCTGCATACACAGGATCCTCTGCAGTCACGAGAGGACCTTGAATGCCCTGCTAGAGACAGTGGTGAGCTGCCATGTCATTCCTGGGAATCGAACCTGGGACTACTGGAAGAGCAACAAATGCTCGTGACCACTGAGCCTTCTCTCCAGCTTCCACAGTGTGATATTTTGTCTTAAAACAGTTTCATGTGGAAATTAACATTCTGTCATCACTCCCCCCCACCCCCCACATCATGGAATGCTGCAATATCCTCTGTGCATTTCCTAAATCCCCTGTGAGGACAGCTCTTCAGAATCAAGGAGCATAATCCCTGTGCTCTCATCTGTCTTTACCACCGTCTTCATTTTGGAGTTCCTTGGGTCAGCAGAAACTGAGTCCAGATGAAGACTTAAGTATGCGTCAATTATTTGTGACAGGATCCAGGAAGCATGGGGTCTGGGCACTTCCAGCACTTGTTGCCTGTTAATCAACTGAAGCTTCCAGAGACAGATTGCAGTGGCAAAAGAACTCATAGGAGACGAGGGAAAGCTGAAATGGTGCGGGTGTCGCAGATGTGGCTGCCAGTGGTGCCATAGCATATTTGCCTCTCAGATAGTCCCTCACCAAAATTTTTACCTCAGGTAAAAATCCACACAGCAGATTTGTCAAACCATTCACTGAAATGTATTCATCTGTCATCTTTCTCCTTTTCATGCTGAAACCTGATGACGGTAGTCTTATTTTCCTCTCTAGAAAACACCCTGAGCTAGTTCTACAGTTCTGACACAGAGGACTCCACAAATTCAGTTTGAAATGGGAATAAATAGTGTTTTGGAAAAACAAAAGTCCTACTTCCCTTAATGAAGTTTCTGTCCCAGTGTGGCCAACAAAAAATGTGAAGAGGATTGAGAAGAGTGGTCACAAGGGAAATTTGTACCATAGAGAAAGTTTCCAAGCCAGATGTGATAGCACACACCTGTAATCCTAGAACTCAAGAAGCTGAGGCAGGACGATCTCAAGTTTGGGCCGCATGAGACCATGTCTCAAAAAAAAAAAAAATAAAAAAGAGAAAGAAAGAAAAAAAATGAAGAAGTGAGGTAGAGAGGAAGGGGAGGAAGGAGAACAAGGGGGAGGGAAAGAAGGAAGAAGGGAAAAAAGGAAGGGGAGGGAGGAAGGGAGAGAGAGATTTCATACACAGTAAAACAGCAATTGTTAAGATAACTCTCACCCCACTATAGTTTCCTGGACTGAGGAGGCTGGGCTTACTCTGCCATCTATGGTTTTGTAGACTCCCTCACACAAGCCTGAGGAGGAAGGTACGCTTTGGCAGCACACTCAGGGCCAGCTTCTTGCCCATAGGTGAAGCTGGGTGCTTAGGCAGCATTTGTAGTTGGTGGTGGAATGTTTTTTGACATCCACATTTTTTCTGAGATCTCCATTTATTCACTCCCATGAAAATACTAGCTTAGCTAAAAAAAAAAAAAATAGTGGGCCATGTGGTCACATTTCCCATTTATTTCATCACCAAGGAGGTTGTTGACATGAGGGAAGATTGAACTAAGAAAAGCTGAATGGTCTGGAAATGTACATACAATAAAAACAAACAATTAAACAAAAGAACCTCATTTGTTAGCTAGGTTTTCATGGTCTTACCCTGAAGTTCTGGAACTGCAAGCAATGTCCTTGCCCCTCAGGCTCATGGGTGTGAAGTGGAAGCAGTTATCTGTCACCAAATACCTGCATTTTCAGGTATAATATTCTTGTTAATAGATGGATGAGTTTTCCCCATCTTGAGACACAATAGCCCTGCTGGACCACTATGGAATTCTTCTAGGTAGACCAGTACGCTAGCCTAGACCTCCAGTAACCCAATTCCTTGTAGACATAGAAGCAAATATTAAGTAGGGGCTATGTAGTCCAGTGTATGTGTACCTGTGTATGCACCTTATGTGTGCATACACATGTATGTCAATGAAAGAGTGAATGTTAGTTTCCCAGAATGCTACAAATGGGAGAACAGCTGTTTGTCTCAGATATGAAAAGAATGTAAATTGGTTTGAATTTTATTCTGGCAGAAGAATAAGGAATGCTTAAGTTTCCCACTTACGGTTAACTTACTTTTAGGTTTATTCACCATCATTCATCAGGTTTCTTGAGCTTGACCTGAAGCTGAACTTTAGATAGACAGGAAAGCAAACAGAGCCCTGAAACTCTATCTGTATGTTCTTTTGTCTTGGGGACTGTAAATCGGGACATTAGGTGAATAACACAGCTTGGCTTTGTGTCATGAAAAGTAATTTGGGCTGTGGTAAGGGCAGGATTTATGAAGCTGTCTGGCCAGGCTTGGGCAAGATGCCAGCTTACACCTGCTTTGCAGACAGGGCTGTGGGCTGCAATTGCCACACTGCTGAAGAGGCGAGCTTCCTTTCACTGGATAAAGGCGCTTCTGGAACCATCAACCCCCAAACGGGTAGGAGAGGAGAGGCCAGCAGTGATGTGTGTGTGTGTGTCTGAGAGAGAGAGAGAGAGAGAGAAAGGCTACACAGGAAAACAAAGCAAAACTCAATTAAAAAAAAAAAAAGTAAACCTGGAGGCCATGAGGTGGCTCAGTGAGTAAAGAATCCTGCCTCTAGCCTTGAGGACCTGATTTTAATCCCTTGGACTCACATGGTAAAAGGAAAGAACCAGTTCCCACAAGTCACCCTCTGTCTTCCACACATGTGTCATGCATATGTACCCTCCATTCAAATAAAATGTAACAAGATTTTAAATGTATCTAGATTTCTAAAACATTATAACTAAGTTTTTTCATGAAGCTAGCAAGAAAAATCAAAGTAAATTAATTTGCAAAGTTTTTTCTTTCTTTCTTTTTAACAGAAAGGATAGACTATGTTATAGAAAGGTAGCTATATAAGTGAGACACCTGTCAAACTGAAAGAGGGTGGGCTGGCACAAACTGGCAGTGTTGTCTGAGGTAAATTGGGATCGATGGTAACTCTAATCATGGACAATTTACAGAAGCACACAATGAACCAGCTAAGTGACTGTCGTGTTACAAGGCTGCTTCTCTAAGAAATGACAGAAAGGATACTGTCTTTTTGATCACGCTGGATGACTTCCACCAAGCAGATGGCCCAGCTGTCTGGATGCCAGAGAGCAGTGAACAGTATCCAGAGCAAAATCCCTCTACCTCCTTTATTTACAGCCCTGCCTCCTTCTGAGAAAAAGGTTGGAGACTCAGCGAAGCTTGTTTCCCCCCAGAAGGGCTCTTTGATAAGACATAGATCCTGATAGGCATCTGATGAATTAGGATTGAAGACAAATTTGACTGTTGGTAGAAAATAGCCATTTCATCTCAATACTAATAAACTTTGATATAGGCACCTCCTCTGTAGCAAACCCACATCTCTTTTCAGCTTTCTTGCCTCTTTCCCACACTGTACAGTTAAGCTGAAGTATCTCTTTCCTGTAGATGTTATTACAACAGGTTACCAAAAATCTTCATATCCAAATACCAAAAATTTTGCACAGAAAATTTTTTTTCTGATAGGACCAGAGGCCAGAAATTTGAAATCAAGGGGTCAACAAATTCTGTTTTTTTTTTTTTAAAGCTTTGAGGACAAAAACCTTCCTTTCCTCTGACAACTTACGGCACCTCCAGACGTGCTTTGAATAGTGGCAGCGTAACTGATTTGCCTCAGTCTTTTTGTAGGTCTTGACGTCATTTTCTCTTTTATAAAGATGTGGGTCAACGGAATTGAAGTCTACCCTAAAATTTATGTTCTCATCTTGTGATTATCGACTGAATTCATCCTCAAAGATCTTCCAAATATAACCTGGGCGGAAGCCAGGCTTGGTGGCACTCATCTGCAATTTCAGCACTCAGGAGGGCAGAGGGCAGGCAGATCTCTGTGAGTTTGAGATTAGCCTAGTTTAAAAAGGGAATTCAAGACAGCCAAAGCTACACAGAGAAACCCTGTCTCAAAAACCCTAAATAAGTAAGTAAATAAATAAATAAAGTCTGGGTGGACATGAGTTCTAAGAAAACGCTGGCCATCTCGCCACAGTTGGGAAACTACAACAACTATATTCCTTTAAAAAAAGTAGCCATTTTACTCCTGCTTCTCATACCCACATCCAGGTGATGGTTGGCATGTGCTTTGCCCTTACCTTAGCCCCCCTATTTTCTCTCCTCATCCCTAAGGTGGTCTGATGTTCTCTGCCCCTCAACAAATCAATCCATTGAACCTTGGATGATTTTTCACTGTCCCAGTTTAACCTGTCATCCTAGGTTTCTGGATTTGCACGCACATACAAATCCATAGCTCCAGATAGCATGTGCAGAAACATCAAGATTCCTCCCAAAAGATAAGATCCCTGATACTACCTGCAAAAAACAGAACTTGGACCCAGCCTCATTAGAAGCTTACCCAAAAGTTGGATGAGTTGGAAATAAAAGACATTTGAGTCAGAATTTTACATCTCTAGCCATATTTAGAACTAAACTGTCTTCTGTGTCTAGAAGAACTAGACCCAACTAAAGAAGGCTTAAGAAGACTCAGAAGCAAAAAAAGATTGAATCATTGGCTATAGTAATAAAGAAGTCCAAGTTTAGGCCCTATAATGGCTGGATGATGCTTCCCAAAAATGCTACTAGAAATTTGAATTTCTGGGGCTGGAGACAGGGCTTAGCACTCAAGAGCTTGCTGCTCTTGCAGGGGACTGGAGCTCAGGAAGTTCCTAACTGCCTACCAAAGCTCACAACAGCACACCAAAGCTTGCTTTTGGCCTCCGAAGGCACCTGAACTTACGTACACATGCCATACACACACACACACACACACACACAATTTATGTAAGATAAAACCTTTAAAAATATGACTTCCATTCTCCTGCCTTGAGCTTCCGTTATTGTGACTTACCTGTCTGAGAATGGCCATGGGCTATTCCAGACTTCCATCCTTTCATCTTAGTTAAGACCCACAGCAAGCTCGTGCCTCTTTCCCACAGTTCCAGCAAGTATGTATGCTAGTGCTAAACCGTTGTGATTTTCCAATTTCTACTCTTGTCAGCCTGTCAGTGTATATGATTCTTTCAACACACAGGGTTGCATCATCTACCCAACTTCCAGCCATAGGGTAAGATCAGCAACATCAATCAAATTATGTAGACTGGGAGTAAAAGAGAGATTTTTGCCTTTTTGTAAATCTTGATGATGTTAGATGGAGAGGAAGAATACATGTGCCCAAACAAATATCACAAACATTCACTCCATTTTCTGAATACAAGTAGAAACATTTCTGGACAGCTGGTAGAGCCAAGTCCTTCTGCCAAAACTTTAAAGAAATCCAAAATGTCTGCTTTGGATCCACATACACTATAATCCTATAATCGTGTGTTTCATTTACTCATACCACGTTATCCTTATTTGTACACTACTGGACAGTCAGCTATGGATGCCATAGTACACTACCACAAATTGGTACCACAAACTGTAGAGATCCAAGTGCTGGCCAGTCTAGCTCCTGGCGAGGCATTTTGTTCTTCTTCTAACGTGTATTCACAAGCGGTGTTTACTCTGTACTCCCAAAGAGATAAAGAGAGATGGAGATGGAGGAGAGAAGAGGGTGAAGGAAAAGAGGGAGAAAGGAACAGAGATAGACGCTGTTCTCTCTCTCTCTCTCTCTTTCTCTCTCTCTCTTTAGATGGATATCATTCACACTGGACTGGACCACACCCTTCTGACCTCATTTAGCGTTGATTGGCTCCTTAAAGTCTCTATCTACAACTCTCTCCCATTGGTTAATGAGACTTCAACATATTAATTTGCTCAGAACATGATTCTGTCCATAACAAAGGGGACAGGGTTCCCTCTCCCTTCCCCCTCTCATTTTGCTTATTTTCCACGGACAGGGAATTGTACAGTCTGAGGCTGATTAGCTCTGGCATGTGGTGCCGCTTCAGATATTTTTTCAAGCACAAGATCTAAAATGTTTTCCAGTTTTCAATCCATGAGCTCTCAGAGGTCATATCCTGATCCCAAGCACAGCCAGAAACCTATTAGTCTTCCCCTATCAATTAACCCTACAATTTTTTTCCATTTAATTGCCAGGTGTTTTTTCCTTAGGTCAGCAGGCCAGTATCTAGAGTACCTCCCCCAAAGAATATTTCCAGGCACGAACGACACACACACATGCACTCATGCAAATATTTTATGGTACTCTGCATAATTATATCCTTAAGCACACACTGATGTTAGAGCTAAGCACAATTTATGGACACAGTTTCTATCATGGTGCTTTGTTATTGGAATTCCTCTCTCCCGAAAGCCAACATCAATATAGAAAAGACCAGCTAAACACATGTGATTCCTATTAAGTG
The DNA here is from genome assembly GCA_028658305.1 of Pachyuromys duprasi. Classification (NCBI taxonomy): domain Eukaryota; kingdom Metazoa; phylum Chordata; class Mammalia; order Rodentia; family Muridae; genus Pachyuromys; species Pachyuromys duprasi. Next base: position 125,953,908 of record CM053764.1, read on the forward strand.
TAACACGAAATATGACCCTTAAGAGCAAATTGGTTACTAATTCCTGGAGCTGAGTTTGTTCAAATCCCATTTAAACTAAATTCCTTGTTCAAAGGAAACATTTGGGAATCAAAATCTAAGGGAAAAAAACACAACTTAGACTGTTGTGTGCTTAACAAAATCCTTTCTGTCTCTTCCTCGCTTCCATCATCATCTTCTCCCATAATCTGTGATGTCGTCATTAGTTGAATTCTTCAGGCAGCAGCATGCTGCTACTGCAAATTGCTGGACCCACTGTTTTGCCGATTTGACTTTCAAATTATACTGTAGAATTAATTTGGCAAGTATCAACTTATCTCATTGTTTCTATGGTACAATTAGAAAAAAATTCCAGGAAGATTGAATGGCATGGGTGTCACAGTCACATCTAAAAGGTTTCTGTTTTGCAAAAAGAATTCGTTGATTTAAGAAATTAGTTTCTTCTGAAAAGCTTAGTTTTCGATGGCTCTGGTGGAACTTGATGTGTCATTCTTGGCATTACTTTCACATTGGAACTTTGACAACACCAACTTCTCCATTGCTGTAAAGACTGAAGCTTGGGTTAAGTGTGCCTTTCTATTTGTGCTAGAAAGTTAGTCTCATGGGCATTCTCTGGAGAGAGTACAAAAAAAGTGCACTGGTGGACACTAAATGAAGCCCCTGAAGACTGTGTCCATATGCTTCCGTGAAATGGTGAAGTGCACGTTGAGATGGTGGTCTAAGTTAAAGCACACTTAAGACTTGAGATTGATTAAACATCTGGGAGTATATTTTTGTGTAGCACTGTAAAAAAAAACAGTGACTTTAGAATAACCGCCAGCTCTGGAATTAGACTACTGTATTAGTCAGGCGCATTAACAATAGAAAAACAACACTGAGAAGTACTTATTGTATCCTAGACTCATGGGGACATTTTCCCCTTTGTTTCCCCACCCTAACCCGAAATGAAGAAGATAACATTTTGAGTATAATACTTGACAGCTTCTATTATGGTTTCTGTCACCTTTTCATATATTTCCTAACTGTGCATACTCCAGAAAAGGGCAAGGAATTAATCAGGTTGCCAAAAGAGTTGGGTTACACAGCATGCAGACAGCACTTCAGCTACATTATTTGCTCACTTTCTGTGGGGAGCTGTGTGATAGCAGCCTTAAATTTAATATGCCTGGCCCTCTTCCACCTGGATTCAGTTCAAACTCATTGCCTGCAGCTCCCTGCATCCAGAGTAGGAATCAGTCATTATATTAAGACCGAATGGCAAAGGATTCTGATCCACATTTTTCAGCTGGTATGTTTTTAACCTGGAGCCAAACCAAATTGGAAAGTTCTGTAATTCTGCAAGCTGGGCATTAGAACTGTATTGCAGTCTAAATACATTTCTGGTGTGAGGAAGTTGATAAGATGGTTTTTTCTTAGAATTTTCTTAGCTACTGTGCCACTGACAGACATCTCCAAGTCGACTACATCATCACCTCCCTTGTGATGCTTTTTCTGTTTTGCGGGGTGTGGGAAGATGATGTCAGTTCAGTTGAACTGTCAGGATCTATGTAAATATTGACCTGATTTCATGTTATGGACATATGTAAATGGAAAGACTATATTCAGTAAAGATGAAAGAAAATCTCTTGGAGATTTTTCTTTCTTTTAAAGACTGCAATGAAAAACAGGCAAATGAAAAGCAAGTGCTAGTAGGAAAATATGCCAGCCAGCCCAACTGTGGAAGAACACTGTCAATCAGGATGACGGCAGGAGATTCACAATGAGTTCTAAATGAGAGCACACTCTCTGTGTATGAAATTGAGTACTAACATCCAGGTCAAGTCAGGATGGGCTTGGGCTTCGCTGATAGACCAAAGAATTTCTTCAACTTTAGAAAAGAAATCTATGGGTAGAAATTAAATGAAGAGGGTGTATACTCCGTGGACTCAAATTCAATTTTATTACACATTTAAAAAGCACGTGAATATGAAAAATTGAGTATGGAAACATGCTTATCATTTGAACTGTTCCAAGTCATTCAAAAACCTGTAGTCATTCATCAGTAAGAAACTGTTTGCCAGTTGTGGTAGAGCGCCTGGTATGCACGGAATTTGGAATGGGCTCTATCTAATATTAGTATGGCATAGCCTCTTCCAACATTTACTTAATAAATGTCTAATTATTAATTATTTATAATTATAAATTATTAATAAAAATAATAATGATTAGTAAACAAATGCAAGGATCATGGGCAATGGGACCTCTTTTAAAAATAAATTCTAGACGTGGGTATATATGTTGAATTTTATGTTTACATGTGCTTTATGAAGAAATATATATGCCAGTATGAACATCAAAGGGTCAGCATAAGAGTGACGGGGGGGTAACATTAATGCATTGATATTTGCATATACAATTCTGCATTTAAACTTTTTAAAATGAGTATGTGTTAGTTTTGTGACTGAAAGTGTAGTAAAGCTAGAAGGAGGTAAAGAGGATTGAATGTTGGGTGTGTAGTTTACAGATGCCTATCATTTAGGATTCTTCAAATAAACGGTACTTATAGAATGTGTTTTATGTATAGATATATAGCTATTTTATAATATATATTATATATTGTTTATTTAATATCTAACATGTGCAAATCTAATAAAATATATAAATTAATAAATGTAGATAGATATTTACGGATAGATTGGTTATGTAATACAATCTACATGTAAAAAATGTTAGATTGGCAGAAAACCTCAGACAAAACATCATAAACATTTGTATTTATTTATTTTTTGGAATATTTATAAAATGAAATAAGGTCATATACAACCTCTGTTTAGTTGTCTTCAGCTACCCCAGAACTCCCAACATGTTCCCCTTCCAAACTCATGTCTTTTTGTAAGTTGATAACTCAGTAAGTGCAGTTCATACTGCTTCTGTGTGCATGGGTATGGAGTCACCTGCCGGAGCATGGGAAAGCTACCAGTAGGCACATATTAAAAACGGAATGCTTCTTCCTTCTCTAACTACTGTCAACTGCCAACAGCTCTTCAGTATGGGCTAGGAGGGGTTCATTACTTAATCTATGCTGTAATTTTCTCTGGCTTGTATAGCTGTTGTACATTCATGAATATGATAGTCACAGACCAAACACTGTAGCCAGTATGTTAACAGATCTATTTAGCATCTATTCAGATGCATGAGAACCTCAAAATGGCCAGCGGCAATCTCAACATTCAGTTCAGTGGAACCACTTGCCTACCAGTAGCATTCCTTCCTCTGTAACTAAGACGTGTAGCTTAGCTAAACACAAGGTTGAAAAGAGAGGAAGGAAGTCTACGTACACACAGATAGATATTCATGTTAACAATGTCTCCAAATTATATTCCAGCAACTGGTGGAAGTGGACTATTAATTCAGGACAGTAGGTCTAACTATCGTAATAGGTTCTATCAGTAGGCGCTCACAAGACTTCAATCTTAACTGTAGCATAAAACAATGTTTTATCATCTAACTCTAAGTTAGATTTATTAAGGGGGAATCTGGACTTGATTCTTCATAAAATGTTAGAAATAAAGAAACAGAGAAGTAAGGAATCAATTAAGTTTGCTAATTTATTTGGTAATTGATGAGCCAAAGCATTCTTTTTCCTTCAACTGTATGTCCTTGTTACTTAGTGAGTGGCACACACAAAATTTCACGACCACCAGACCTGAGCTCAGGACATACAGATTCAATTTCTACCCTAGCCATCTTTCTTTGACAGGCTACTTCATTTCTGTGGGTCTCATGGGAAACATCTCACAGTTAGACACCAATCTTTGCATTTCCATTACTTGAATTCATGACATTTTAACAACTTCCCAAAAATTGAAATATCATATATGTATTCAGCTGCTATAAATTTTTGCTTTATTTCCAAAGTGCTTGAGGAGTTTACCTCATTCAAGACAACATGTTTTTGCAAAACATGAACAGCAAAACAGGATTTATACTCCCATTGGGAGAAGGTCAGTGAGAGTTCCCTGCAGCAACGTTCTGCATTCTGAATCACAGGCATCTTAACAGGACCTCTGCTCCTTAGAGTTGATGTAGGTGGCCATGACATTTGGTATAGAAATTAATGCCTTTTCTAAGTGAAAATCAAACTACTGCGCCTATTGTTTGAAGAGTTTATGCAATGAGTTTTTTTTCCAGGCGTCCATTATCTATTCTCTTTTCAAGCTTCTTCTAGTAACTTAAAAAAGAAATGTGTAAGTTTCCTTGAGAGTGGAAACTGTGGTGGTGGGACACAAGGTTTTGGTGCAAGGAAAACTAACCTATTAAGGCATTATATACTTTGTTCTGATTACCCGAAGGCTCTACTATGAAAACATCAGTGAACTTACTGTACAATGGAAAACAACCATATTGACTACAAAAGAGTAGACTGTTTTTAATTACTACCCTTATACTCCTATACACTGATGAAATATTACTGAAATAAAAACATGGGATTGTGGGACCCACAGCACCATTTTTCTAGCTCTGTAATATGAGTCCCACTTTTCTAGCGTAACAGTGGCAATGATAATGGATACTGCTGAGTATTATTGAGATGATCTTATAATGATGAATATTGGCACCTTTTGTAAACCTCTCAACATTGGGATTATTACAAATTTTGTGTGGCAAATGCATGGGCCTAAAAAGTCAGAACAAGTTACAAAAGAAGTAGATGCCATTTGAAAGAGTTGAACTATAATAGCTTCTCAACATGAAACGGAATTTTTCCAGAAAGAGCCTTGTAAGTTCTCAAGTATCTCTATAACCAGTGAAATGGGAAAAGATTGACAGTCCTCCTTGTAAAGAACGTCTGATTTTAAGTCAAGACTAGAGATGAAATGTGGGTTCCTATATCTAACCCTGCTAGGGGAAGGAGAGCAGTGGAAACACGGGGAGAGAAATGGAGTGGAAAGGTTAGGGACAGTTTTGACTGGAGGAGAAGCTGCAGGTAAGAGCACTGTAGACTCTTCAAATGTGCAGAACATCAGACCCTGTCATCTCATCCTAGAAACATCTCAGAAAGCATTGCATTTGCTACCCAAGCTGGTTATTAGCCTGGGATGTTAAGAAAACAGTGTGTCAGCAGGACAGGATCAGTTTGGGAAAGATTAGATTCTACTCCCAGAGCCATACATCAACAGGAAGTTCCTGAATATGACTTTTATTCAAAACCAGAATAATAATCTAGTAGAGAGGGTGTTTCTCTAAAGTTTCAGTTTACTTGGCTGAGGGTATCCACTTTGCCCCTTAAGGATGGGTCTGCTCTAAAAACTGAATTCCCAGCAATGAAGAATAAGAACTTGGATGTTATTCCTGATGTAATACACTTCTCAAGTAATGGTCAACTGTGTCCCTCTACCAGCTTAGCCCTCCTCCACTCTTACCCTCACCCCTACCCACACATACTAGGAAAGTGCCCTCTGAATGGCAGGCCTACTGATTCTATCACTGTACAAGGATTATCCAGCTGAAACCTGAATGGGTGTTGCTACTTATAATCAACAATGGCTTTCTCCTTTACTTGAAAGCCTATCTTCTTTCTTGACTTCAAGGTCCTGTGTTTGAGTTCTCCCTCCCTTCAATCCCTTCCTGTCACTCGCTAAACACTGAATCTGCTCTGCAGATCCTGGCCCTCTTTTGATGTGTTAAGTTTTGTTCCATGTCAGCATCTTCCAGAAGCTTCTTCCTCTGGGTGTCCCCTGGTTCCTGTTTACTTCAGGTCTCAGAAAGGAACTCCTCGGAGAAGTTCTTGACCTCTCTCATTTCCTATTATAGACTTCAGCTTCAAATCTTCATAGCCATTTTCATAGCACATTCCAGGATACAGTTAGCTGTGTTCTAGTTTGATACCTGTTCTCTTTCAAGACACCATTTTATACTCAGTTGTGTGATTTTTTTTTCTTTAGAAAACTTGAAGAAATGTCTTTTCACCCCTAATAGGGCATGAATGACAGACTAAAGAAACAGTTCTACCCAAGTCCAGCTTAGTGAACCAGTGAGTTTACTGGGGTTTCTTGTAAGAACATGGACGACTCAAAGGCAACTCGAACACTGAAAGCCTCACCCCCAACATGGGTCACGATTTGAGACCAACACTACATTTCCATCTGGGGCTCTCTATATACTGTACAGACAGTTTTGTAGAAGAGAGTCTCCTATCCTGGATTTTTTTTTCTGCTTTTAAACCTTGGGGAGGATTGTTGTGAATCTTGTCACTTTTGTTGTTCTAGAGCCTTTCAATGTTCATTAGATTCTGGAGGACTAATAGCCTTTCTCCTTTCTGAAATGTTTTATTTCAGAAGAAATACACACCACCAGTACATACCATAGTTCCCGAAATAAACATTTTTAGTGGAAAATTAGTAAACTACAAATACGTCATTGCAACAATTATTTATTCTTCTACAACAGTAAGAGTACTCCAAGTATTGGTTATGATTGAAAGATTTCCCTACAAAGGCAGCAACCTTTTTCAGTTTCTAAGGTGGACAGTAAGAAGTGTTGAATCTCTTTTATTATGCCCCTTTAACTGGACAATTGGCAGCTTAGACTGTAAGTTATGTTTCATTCTTCATTTGATATCTAATATTTGGCAGAGAGTTGTTCACAAATACTAGTTGATGATTTTTGTTTTCACTTAGTGAATTAGTGAAATTTAAAATACTGAGCACTATTTCTTATGTTTTCCAAACCACATGTAGTTCTTATTTACCGGCTTCTTCCCTACTATCTGACCCTAGCCTATCAAGTCTCATCAGGACTGCCTGGATTCTCTTCCTCTGCAGCCTGGCAAGGCCGCCCCACCAGGGGGAAGTGATCAAAGGGCATGTAACCAAATCTATGTTAGAGATAACCCCTTCTCGCCTCACTATGGTACCCACATGGAGACTGAGCTGTCCATAGGCTACATCTGAACAGCGGTTCTAGGTCTTTTCCATGCATGGTCCTTGGTTGATGCATCAGTCTTCTTAGGCCCTCCTGGGCCCAGATTTGCTGGCTTTTTTGGTCTCCTTGTGGAGCTCCTGTCCTCTCCAGTCCTTCTATCTCCCAACTCTCCCATAAAACTCTCTGCACTCTGCCCAAAGTTTGGCTGTGTCTCAGCATCTGCTTCAATCCCCTACTGGGTGGAGTATTTCAGAGGCCATCTATGGTAGGCTCCTATCTTGTTTCCTCTCTTTAACCACTTCAGGTGTCTATTCTATTTGCCCTTCTGAAGGAGAATTAAGCATCCTCTGAATTTTCTGTTTTTGAATGAGGTTTTCAATCCCTTGCATCAGAGAGAGTCCTGATCAATAGTGCAGTGACAGAGATATGTGTTAGACCAATGCTTATAGAGTATGAAGGAACTATAAATGTGTTGATGTGTATATAGACACATATATTCACATATGGCTACATATTTTTCCTTTCATATACATGTATGTAAGAGCCACTTGAGAAAACCGTGTTCATGGTTGCTGTGACTGTCTTACAGTCAGCATCATTTTTGAATAGCAAAAGGAAAACATATTTCATCTCAGTTACTTACCCAGAACTTTAACTAATTAAGAACATTAAATGTCAAGACAAGTTTTTATTTGATTGTAGACTTCCATCTTTGCCCTGTCCCTTCCAGAAGTTATTATATGCTATAACAATAATGAAAGCAGGTTAAATCATTAATGTATGGCTTTAAAGCATCAAGGAGTTAAAGTGTAAACAGTTAGCACTCTCCTCATTGAGAAGAGCCCTACTGTGACTCATAATGACTGGTTTTTCACTTGTGAAACAATGTAAGTAGTAAGTAACCATTCTTTGTTATTGAACTAATACTTAACATTAATGAACTTATTCCGTAACATCTTGACTTATGTGCATTAACTAACTTAAACACACCTATAATTCATCCAGGTATACAACCTTATTTCTGACTTATGACTGGAGAAACTGAGTCACTTCTAGGGTAAATAACTTCCTTTGTCTCTTTGGCTGGAAGACTAGTTTAGCTACAGCAACGTGTGCCTAATCATTACATGTGGAGAGGAGGAATAAATGAATAAACTAACAGACCTGGTTCTCTTATTCCCACTGCTGGGAAAACATGACAATTGGACAGTCTTCGTGACTCTTCAACAGAGCAGCCATATTCTTTTAATTTCTTGGTTACTGTCTAATTATCAACTAGGTTCGTTGTAGAAATTCTGTCCACAATTTCCAATCTCCCAGGCACAATTCAGTTCAGCGGAAAGACAATTTACTGAAATGAAAACCTTGCTAAATGTTATCATGGTAAACTCGAGGGCTGAGTGTTTCCTGCATTGTCTACTGGTACTAAGGGAGTAGTTGAGGCACTGAAAGAGTCTGCCTCATTACAGGCACTGATGCCTAGTGTCTGTACCATTTGCTGCGCACACTGAAATGGAATGCCAGCATCGCCCTTGTTTTAGGTGAAGATCTTACCCAGAAGCCAGTAAAAGTCCCCCCCCCCCAGCCCCGCTCATACTTATAATCGTTAGTATTGGGGGTGGGGCGCGATAATCACTAATCTGACAAGAATGAACACTTAACCGTGATGGCACGGCATTTTCCAGTTGAATTTGCACCTAAAATTTGTGCCTCTCAGTTAGCACAGAAATGCTAATCATGTCTCATACAGGCAGCAATTTAAAAATCAATTTCTGTGTGCATGGAAATATGACATTTAATTCTTGACTGATGTCACTGGTGTGGGAGGGGTTGAATCAACTTCTATCTAAGAATCAGGTGATTCCTGTCTCTAATTGTGAAGTATCTTTCTGCCACAGAAGGCTTGCTTTCCCTTAGAGGTGTCCCTGTTTGAGCTAATCAAGCATTTCTTGCAGCCTTGAACATGGACAGGCATCCAACGTGTCTTCTTCAGACATATTGTCCTGAGTTGTGCATGGTGATGAGCATCATGATAATCCCAGTGCATGGGAGAAAGAAGCATTGATTCCAAGTTTGAAGCCACCCCCAGCTGCACAAAAATACTCCATCTTGAAGAAGAGCGATGGAAACAATGCACTGTCAAAAATGCTTTCTTTAGAATCAGCAGAAGTGATGCTAGGTTTGTTTATTTCTTTAGATAAAATTGTTCAGTCTTGGAAACTGAAAGAGGAGTTGCCCGACTTTGTGCTCTCACTTCTGCTACTCTTCAGCCTTCAGCTGTATCAGTGATGCTGGCACTTAGAGTGGTACTAGGTAAATAGCAAAGCACTTCTTGGGTATGTCTTTTATATATGCTCAAGTTTTGAAAACATTCCCAGTGTCTCCTATGAGTGTGACTTCTAAATTCTCACATGACAGTCGGTAGCTGTCTTTGGCAGAGGGCAGAGAGCTAGGCTGTACGGCTCCTTTTCAATAACATGTGCTCAGTGACCTCTTTTAAGTACTTTTTTCCTTTCTTATTTTTTATTTTCCCCAGGTGAGGTCTGAGCAGTAGTATGTCTTACCAGGCCCTGTACTAAACATCGGTTACTAAGTTCTAGAGTCTTTAAACTTTGATTTCCAAAATCAAAATCCCCACAGATTATTATGAAAATATAATCAGTTCCTTATATTTAGCATTTCTTCTGTCATCCATCTCTGATAATGTCCCCATTTGTGTGGTCGTTAAGGAATTAAATGTGTGTTTCTATTCAGATGTGGTCATGTACTTCCATCTAATTCTGATGTTCTCCTTAGTTGACAGAAAGCATTTTACCTTCCACTGAATCCACTTGAAACGCTTTACTCTGTGCCATGGTAACTCTGAGGGTTTGCTCCTGGGGGTATTAGCCATTGCTAAAGGCTGATAGAACTGGATTCTTCAGGCTCTTTCTCTTAGGAGAACCTGTAATATGAGTGTACACATATAGTATTTCTCTCCTACCACCTTGATAAATCCTCCTGGTTACCTAGATTTTCACATGTGATCACTTGGACAAACTTCCTTTACCACTGTTATTTTATTCTGTGCTACTGGCCAAATTCAGCCAGTTTCAGACTGCTTCTCTAAATCTCTCCTTATGTTCCTAGACAGGCTTCAATTGTCCTAATCATTTTGGTAGCACCTTCCCAATTTCTCTGTGTCTGGTCAAAAGTGCTTCTTGATTTTATGAGAATGCCACTCACTTTTGGTCTATCTAGAGCTTTTTCTGTTCTTTACATTTTTATTTACATAAGAAAGTTGAGTCTGGTGCCCAGTGCTTACTATAACCTCTCCTAAGTAAAATGAAAGCTATCTAAAAATAGTAGATACAAAAGTCAGATTTTATGTAGAGATCAATTGATGATGCGGGTAACCATCTACAATTAATACATTTGCAACACATATCTCTATTCTTAGAACTCAAGGAACATTGCTAAAGATGAGGTGGCATGGTCGTACAAGCTGGAGGACCAGGGCATCTGCTGTGAGATAGTGTCTTCTAAAAGAAAAAAATAAATGGGGCCTAGTGATCAATCTGTAAGGAATTGAAGGTGGATGTATTCAAGATGACTAGTATAAAATTATCAAAAACTTACTTAAATATGTCCCTCCCAGGAGCCATAGACTATCTAATAAAAATCCCAGTAAGGAACATGAGAACCCCTCTTTTGAATCATTGGTCAGGGTTATATAAGAAACTCCCCAAATAATGTAAGCTATTGCTGTTGTCCTTGGTTGAGTCTGAGATTGAAGGTAATTTTTTATTGCTGCAGACACCATTTACTTCAGATATAGGACTTGGGATGAGCTGGATCTGACCTAAAAGCTTCCTCCCTGACACTAGCTTTCATAGTGTTATGCAAGCTATCAAGGAAGGGAAGTAGAAAATCGTCCTGCTCAGTTATAAAGCCTATGGCTTACAAGGCAATAGTGGCTTTCACGTCTTGGCTGTAACCAACAGCTGTCTAATAAGACTTAAGGGCCATTCATTAGGAGAGAAGTCATACCTGCTACTGGAAACTTAGGCAACTGTAGGGGCTAGTGAGGCCGTGGATCTTATAAGAGAACATACTACTACCACTTTACTAAACCAGTGTATTTCCCAACTGAATTCTAAATACTTATTCTTAATCCCCCAGTGTTGTATGTGGTGTTTAATATTTACTGTTGGTTTATCTTTTAGTAATGCTGCTGTTAATCCTAAACAGCGGAATAACCAAATCACCACACAGAGACTGGGTTCATTTAGTTAACCTAGAACACAATGCTGGTCAATAGGTACTCCCTCCTAAACCTCAAGCTCTCATAGTTTCCTAACATTTAGATTTTACTCATTATACTTGCTTTTGTGAAATATTATATCCAGTCCATCTCCACATAGTTCCAAGATCTGTCCTCCAGCTCTCTCCTAGCTCTCCCTCGCCTTTTCCCTCCCACCTTTTCCTGTCCTCTGACTCCTGCCCTCTCCCACCTACTTCCTTTCCCCTGCTCAACATTGTGGCTAGTTGCTTTATTTTGTATGTTTACACAAAGTTGAGACAGACAGGTGATGCTTAGAATAAGTATCACAATGCAATATTTGGATTGAACCCAGGGGGGAGGGAGAAATCAGCATTTGAATGAACAAGGGTAAGATATATACATTTCAAAAGAACATTATACCAACACCCCAGGTAAGTATAGCTCCCAATTCTAACCAAAGAAGCTTCTATTTGCAACAGAAAATATTGCAGAAAACTACACTTGTCAAGAGGTAGAGAACAACTGATCATGAAGTGTCCAGCTCCTCCCTCCGCCACCAATGGATATAGCTACAATGCAACTCTTCCACATAAGGCTCGAGAACATCTTGAAAGAAGGGACAGTAAAAGTTTAAGGGCCAGAGAATCAAAAAAGATCCTGTGAGTTTGTAGCTCTGAGGAATGACAGCGAAGCTTCACCCATGATGCTTCAACAATGTGGATGCCTAAATAAGACCTCAACAATGTTGATATCAATAGCCATGCTAACGTAAAATGGGGAAATTTCTTGGGGTCCCACCCTAGACAAAGTACTACAGGCAGCCGAAGGATGTTGAGAGAAGGAAAGGTAGTCTCCCTCCAAGGAAAAGATAACTAATTCGCTATCTAATTCCAAGAGGTCAGCTGTGAAATAATGTAGGTGCAATATTGGATGGGCTCAGCAGGATACATACCTGCATATGTTTATGAACACATACATACCTATCATATATATGTAAAAATAACAACTGAGGAGGAGAAGTTTGAGAATTTGGGACAGAGTGAGGAGGGGATGTCAGGAATTTGAAAGAAAGGGGATGGAAGGAAACTGTAATTTTATTTTAATTAAAATTACTAATAAAAATAAAGGAAAAGAAATCCTACCTAAATGCTAACGAATGTTCAGATTCAAAAGACTCTGTTTTACTTAGGCTTGTATTGCTGTGATGAAATACCATGGCCAAATGCAAGTTGGATAGGGAAGGGTTACACTTTGGCTTATACTTCTATATTGTTGTCCGTCATTGAAGAAATTCAAAATAGAAACTCAAACAGGGTAGAAATCTGAAGGCAGGAGATGATACACAGGCCATGGAAGGATGCTGCTTACTGACTTGCTTTCCATGGCTTACTCACCCTGATGTTTTTGTTGTTGTTGTTGTTGTTTTTTATGGAACCCAGTACCAACATCACTGGGATATAACTACCCACAATGGACTCTCCCACATCAATGTGGGCCCTCCCACATCAATCTCTAGTTAATTCATCCAGACCAGACTGTAGGGAGACATTTTCTCAATTGAGGTTCCCTTCTTTAGGATGACTCTAGCTTGTGTCAAGTTGACATGAAACTAGCCATCATAGACTCCACTCCTGCTTGAATGCTGAAGCAAATAAAAACATTGAGGCCAAGAGTAGACAGACTACATCTAAGTTGTGGGGAGGAGGTGTCTTCTGTAAGCCTAGAACAAACTCCTCCTCCTTTCTTCAGAATCCCTTTTATCAGACTATCAACGACTCATGCTCCTCTGAGTCTTCCTTGGTCATCATCATCTTTTCATTTAGCCCGACCAGTTTTAATTCTGGCATGCTATCTACCTGCCATCTGGATTCCTTCTCTGGGTACAGTCAAAGTCTGCTTCTGTCTCCCATTCTACTAGCTAATGTGTCCACAAATTGAAAGCTTAATCACTTAATTTGTGTGATGGTTTAGTTTTCTGTATTCATATCCAACAGCTCCTTGGGCTAATAAATCTGATGTGCAAGAGGAACATCACACAAGTTTAAAGGCCCAGTTTAATCAATGTAGGTTGATATTTACAGAAGCAGAATTTATCCAGGCTGTGGGCAGAATAGGAAAGAGTGTGTTTGCCTCCTTAATGTTTATGTTTGATAGTAAGAGATGTCTATTTTCGACTGTTGGCTTTATAGCAACCCTTTAAAATATATTACTATAGCTTTTGGAATGATATTTGAATATTTTTTCCTTTAAAATCCCATGTTTCTCTCTGCCCAACCATGAAGGTTTTATAGTCTTTTGCAACTGTGACTCTTATTTATGTCCCCAATACATACATTTTATATGCATTGTTCCAGATTTGTTTTCATAATATATTCATTACAAAGCAAAAAAAGTTAAAATTTTACAAAGAGAAATTCAAAGATTCTTAAAGAAAATTGTGTTTCTCCCATCAAAACAACACGGCTGTATATACACTGTGCAGCGGGAAAACTCTCTGCTCAGTTTAAGGAGTAACTTCTGCCCTTCATGTGTACATTTACCTTAAATTGCCACATGTGATGCTTTACTCTTGTTGGTCAGGTTGTTTTGGATACGAATCGTGTAACAGATGAGTGGGGCCCTTCTCTTGGATGTCTGTGTGGGCATCCCCAGGACTAACTAAGGGGTGAGGATCCATCCTCACTTCAAGCAGCACCATCCCATAGACTGCGGATCTTGACACACGACAGGGATAAAAGAAAAGGGGGAGAAGCCACAGCACAGGCATTCTCTCTCTGCTTCCGGACAGCCAAATTGTGAACTACCCTGTCCCACAATGCCCTGCCTGCCATGATGGATTGAAGCTCTCTATCGTGAGCCAAAATTTGTCTTTCCTCCATGAGATTGTTTAAGTCAGGTATACTTGTGCCCCACACCACAGTGTGGGGCCTTCCTGTCACACCACTTCTCTCTTTCCATCACTCTTGCCGTAGATAAGAAGCTCTGCCTTGGTCTCTTTCTGTCCGCCTTGCTTTCTTTAATTTTCCCTGTGCCCGAAGGGCTTTCTCTGGGAGCTGAGAGTTCTTCCTAAGACTCTGTACTCATCCCCTTTGCTCCAATCTTTTGGAGACACTGCAACTGCTTACGGGACACAGCTGAAGCCCTGGAGCTCAGTGCAGTGTTGGCTTCGCCCACCTTCCCACTTTACCTTCCTTCTTTCCCAGTAATGCTATAACAATCTGATTTCAGCTTTGGAGTCACCACGACCTTTATTCCTTCTCTTCTCGTGTTTCTGTGTGATATTTTATCTACTAGGTACATATTTTAAATGTAGGCAATACAAATAATATAGAGCGTATTAAAATAAATGTGAACGTGTAAATATAAAATACAAAGTAAGTATCTGCCAGTATTATCTCTGCCTTTTCTTTTTGCTGACTTGGCAAACCTCAGTATTTGTTTTTTCATACTCCTTCATTTGTGGTTTTTCCTTAATGCTTATTACAGCATTAAGCATTTGTTTTTCTGTGCTCAAAACATGTTTGTATCAAATCAGAGCAGTGGTTATGATACTCAGATAGTTTCTTCCCGTGACTCTGAGCAGAAAGTGTACAAAATTATCATCACCTATTGCACATGCATCTCTCATAAGAAGCCCATCAAAATCCCAACAGCCAGCAGAAGGGAGCAGCGAGTCAGTACTCCTAAGTTATGGAAATATATCCCTGTTGTTTTAGAGGAGTGCCTCCTTCCCCATGTTACAGAGACAGAGGAGTGCAGACGCTGCCAGAACAAATGTCCGAGTCTGGTAACAGTGAAGGAAACAGTTAAATGGGCAAGAGGAAGTAAACTCAAATGTGTGCTTACCCTCTCTCTTCCTCCCTCCGCCTCTTCTTTCTCTCCTTGTTTTTGTTCTTTTCTTCTAGCTTATCAGCTTTAAGGCCATTTAAAAAGTTTTGATTCTTATATTGTCCAGCTGACACAATTAATTGTGGCAAATAAATAACATTTATGAATATTTGTTACGTGGTACTGTCATGGACATTTACTGCCACATCTATTCTAACCATCCTACAGCCTCATGAGGTAATTGCTGGCATTTACTTTGACTTGTACATGGCAGAGCCAATGTAGTTCTAACGGGCACAAGATGGTTCTTTTTTACATTTTTGTAAGGATGGTTCTTTCCAATGAGCTGAAGACAGTGAGATTTAGATCAGCAAAATCAACAAATGTAGTTGGAACTGACACTGAGCTCTGTCCTGCTTGACCGTTTTGCACAAATGCCATAGTTGGGTTGGCCTTGGAATCCAGGAGGTGGCAAGGAGATAATCTTAGAAAATGCTGTTTGTTCTGTATGGTGTGAAATGGGTTTTTTAATTTTTTAATTAGAAAATTACAATCAATATGATGTTCATTAGAAAGGGGAATTGATATATCATCAAAGACAAAGTGGGGCTGCAGAAGAGGGAAAACAGAATGATAGGTAATGAATTTAAAACTGAAAAGGAAGCTGCCAATTTATGCAGCTGCACAGAATGCACAGGTGCCTCCATAATTTTCTTCTTTGATCCTAGTTTGGCAAAAGCCATTACTTAATAAAAGAGATAAGTGACTACTTTAGTAAGTAACCTTAAAAAAATCTGCTTTGCTCAATGAGGGAATGAAAAATACTGTTACTTTACAAAATTTTAGTAGAATCTATCAACATCTCAAAGTAAAAGCATATTGAAAATAAATTGGACTTCATATTGGATAAAAGAAATATTTTGAAGATCTCTTTGGAGACATAAGCCATTTATTTAAGATTCATTTGTCATTGTCTATATTAAAAATATTTATTGTACTTCCTCTCACACATGAGACTCTATCAGTCTCCATAAAGCAAAGAAAATGGGCTTTTGTCCCCTAGGATTACACAGTGGAACAAACACGGCTGAAAATACACCAGGAAATGGGTGTACTTACACACTCAAGTGAAAAATCCTATGAGGTGTTTGCATGGTTCATTGCTGATTCTCTTATATTTAGATTTTACTGAGAGATGACAAGTGAACATCCTATCGTTATGACCTGGGCCAGTGGAGTCCTTAACAGGTAAGGCCCTTGCTGCCATGCCTGACAACCTGAGTTCTTTTCTTGAGACCCACATGACTGAAGGAGAGAAACTACTCCTGCAAGCTGTCCTCTGACCTTCACCTGCGTGCTGTGGCATGTGCATACCGCCCCCTCACACACACAACACAAATACACACAATACATAAGCAGGTATTATCACATGTGTATGCTTTCCTCCAGTTTTGCTAGGATAAGCCTGGTTATCAGAATGTACTTTCCAGGGGACCCTGAATACACATGAAAGAAGCTAAACGTAAAGTGTGTGAAGAGCTGGCTTAGTGGCTTGGTTATAAATGTGTTTAGTCTGTTTTTATCATGGAAAATTTTTATTTTTCCTTTAATTTTAGTAGTTTTGTTGGATTTAATTGTCTGGATTGACAGCTGTGGTCTTTCAGAACTTTCAGTACATTTTTTCCCCAAGGTGCTTCTGGCTTTAAAAGGTTTCTGTCAAAGAATCAGGTGTTATTCTAATGGCCCTGCCTTTATAAGTGACTTGACCTTTCTCTCCTACAGTTTTCAATACTTTCTTTGTTCTATGTTTTTATGTTTTTTAGATTTTACTTATTTTTATTTCATGTATGAGTGTTTCCTGAATGTATGTCTGTGCACCATGTGTGTGAAGTGTCCACAAGGCCACAAAAGGGCATTGGATCTCTTGGGCCCAGAGTTACGGAAGACTGTGATCCACCATATGAGCTTCAGAAATTGAGCCCGTCTTCTGAAAGAAAAGCCTGTGCTACTAACAACTGAGCCATCTATCCAGCCCCAATGCTTTAACTATCATATACCAGGGAGAGTTTCTTTTCTGGCTGTCTACTTGATGTTCTGTAGCCTCTTGTAACTGAATGAGAATAAATCTCTTTCTCTAGATTTGGAAAATTTTCTTCTATGATTTTAATGAAGATAATTCTCTAGGCCTTGGCTACAGTACCTTTTTACTTCTTCTATGTCCATAATTCCAATGTTTAGTATTGTCATGGTATCCCAAAATGCTCCCATGTTCAACACACACACACACATACACACACTCAAACACGTTCACATTTACCTTTACCGACTATCAATTCTTTTACTTTATTTTCCATCCCTGATACTCTCTTTTATGATGGTCCATTCACTGCTGAGGCATTCCACTTAGGTTTCTGTTTGGCTTATTGGGTTTTTCATTTCCAGCATCTTTCAGTTTGGGTTTTCTTTAGCAATTTGTACTTTATTTTCAAGTCTTGGATTGACTTTCTGTTTCACTCATCTCTTTGTCCTTGTCATCTCAGAGCTGTTTGAACATAGCTATAATCATTCTTTAAAACTCTTTATCTGGAAGTTCTTCCATGACGTTTTCATTAGGGACCATTTCTATAGGATTTAGACATTTTGGGAGGAAACGTGTTATTTCGGCTTTTCATGTTGTTTCTATTTCTGTGCTGGGATCTGAACATCTGGAGTTAATTTGTATGTTGCGTTTTTCTTTTCTTTTCGTTCAAGTCACCCTCCACCTCCCCTTCAGCAGAGGTGCTCACACTGTTCCCAAGGAGGATAACGTATGGCCGGGTTGGAATACCAATTTCCTTTCTCTGTCTGCTGTTTAAGCTTCTAGCCTCTGTCCCAGGTGCTCTGTTTGTCAGCTAGTTTTAGTCTGTAGAGGCTTGGTGATGGAGACTGGAACAAGTCTCCCCTGGCAGGCTAGAGTGGTCCTAGACTCAGGGCTGGTGGGGCAACTGGAAGTCTCCAAGAGAGGGAGAGGAGCCAGGTGGGGGGAGGGGCCAGGCATTGGTAAGCACTGGGGATTTGGGGCGATGGGGGTCTGGGAGGGGCTGCAGATACCCCTCGGACTGAAGGATGAGTACAACAGCTGCCTTCAGACGCCTGCCTGTGGTCTGGACTCTACACAGTGAAGATGTTTTGCATATGTCTTTGCCTGTTTGTCATTTCTACTCAAACGTCACCCAACGCGTGGCTGTTCTGCAACACACCATGGGTGACCTGGCACCTGACTCCAGAACACACCTAGATGCATTCCCTTTCCTCTGCCCAACCCCTTACCCAGCCACCTTCGCCAGCCAGCTTGCTCAGCCAGCCTCACCGCGGTGAGCACTACACTCTCCCACTTACCTGTCGCCATGGAACATACCTGGTGAGAACCCTCCGGGGACTTCCAATTTCCACCACAGAGAACCCAAATCTCTTGTCGTGGCTTCACAGATCCAGCGTTCTTCCCCCACCACTTCCTCCTTCTTTTCTGTGGCTCTCCTATGATCGCACCTCAAAATCCATAATTCTTTTCCCCCTCAAACTCCAACATCTTTTGTCATTGTGGACAAGTGAATTCAAGTTTCTGGGAAGGCAGTGAAGTAACAGGAACAGCAACGTAATACACACACATATACACACACAATGTAACTAGTAGTGAAAGTAAAATCCCAAGTGAAGTTTCATTCACTCAGAATGACCATTCTAATTGTCTAGATGTTCACTGAGATGTATAGAGTTTAGGACTCGGCAAATCTTTGAGTGGTTTCTTTAAACCAGCTGTGTGATATTTATATTTTTTAATTAATTAGAATTAAGTGATTTATGTTTTTGAAGAATTCACATTGGGATGTATAATGTAAACAGCACTAATACATATTATTTCATCAGCAACACTAAAGGGCTAAACTATTTTCCTTTAAATGCTACAAAGTAAGAATGGAGCTGCCCAGTTACTGCTCAGGGTTTTTCTGCTTTCTTATGCAATTTATAAAAACAGATGAAACTGTATGGTGACCTGATACTTAGCCAAGGGACTAACATCATTATTACTCACTTAAGCGGGTCTCAAGTCCCATTGTCTTTGCAATTACTTCAGAAATGAGAGATGAGAGTATAAAACCAAACTGCTACAGTAAGCCAGCTACAGCTGGAGCCCATTAAGTGCAAGATTGGGTATGCAGGAAAGAGCTGTGGGAGGCTGCAGTTATCTTAACTGAGAAGCCAAGAGGAGGTCAGAAGCACTGGGCTGAATCCTGGTCCTTTACCGTGGTCAGCACCACTTTTGACATTATGCTTTCTGCATCCAAGAATCACAGAACACTCCATTTATTATGTCACTTCCAAGTCCATGCGTGTCTCTGAACTGGAAAATAGAAGTCAAAATGGTGAGTGACCTTAGAATTAGGGATAAGATTACAAAACAACTATAAAATTGAATCTAATAAGCATTAAAGTACAGGGAGGAAGACAGGGCTTAGGCAGAAGTCGCTGAAAATGATATGTAAACACTTCCCTGCTAGGATGGAGGCTTCCCCTAGCTTTTATAGACACTGGGTGGCTTCATGGTTACCTTTGGGGAAGTATTCAGCTAAAATATGGCTAATGTAAGGTAAGATGGAACCAAAGCCAGGGAACATGTCTACCAAGAGGCTTTTTTTCTGGTAGAAAGTCTCTGCCCGAGGTAACAGGTATGGGTAGGAGAATGGGAATGGTAGGGGATGTGGAAATGAGAGCGCCAGCTCTCATCCCAAGCAGATGCCAGTCAGGTTAGCGGGTATTTTCCCAAGCCTGACAAATGTGCAAAATCTCATGAAGAAACAGAAAACCTTCTAGTAAGCCGGGGCATCGGGGCTACACTCCTGTAAACACAAAAACTATCCTGCTCACTTTGTAGGAGATACTGACTTCAGACCCTCTAGAAATAAAATAAGAAGAAAAACAAAACAGCGTTCAGCTCTCTGTTGGGATTTCAGTATTTATTGATTTATATTTATTCATGTGCTGCTTTAATTGGCCACTAAAGCCTTGGAACAAACAATCCATGCATTCTACACTCCCAGAAGAAGAACAAGCATTCCTCCTTCTTGGGCAGCTATAACCACAAAACAAATGCTTAGAATTTCAGAGAAAGTTGTCAGGTCTTTGGCTTTCTTTTCCTACTGATGAAGCCTAGCTTTCCCATTGCCAGTCAAAGGTGGCAACTGGAAACAATTGAGTTAAAAATAGAAAATCCCATTTTTGCCTAAATTAACTGTGCTTCAAAACAAAATACAATAAGCTCTTCCTAATACATTATTCTGAAAGTCTGTTACATAACTGGGATTATACTTAAACTCATTTGCTTATTTACATAAATGAAAAAGTTTCTGTCATTAATCACTTTAACCAAACCTCCTTTAATTGGCATTTTAATTGGCATTGGAAGGGAGACTTACTAAACCGCTTACTGATGGTAGTCATTTCTGGACAAACTCTTCCATCTACTACTTCCCTCTACCATGTTACCATTATACGTTAATTCAATTCTAGTAATCTCTATAAAGAGACACCTTATAATAAAGTGAGTTGGTCATAATGACATAATAGCAGAAGGACACAAGTATGGAAAAACGCTTCAGCTCTGTGGAACACTGGGGAGGCATTGCTGTGCTTCTGTGGCTGGAGGATCATATGAAGCTTCAGTTTAATATCTAGCAATGCTTTTCTCAGGCTTGCACAAGCAAGAAGTAGGATAAAGGGGCCTCAGAAACTCTGGCATTGAGCCATCTGAAAGTAGATGCATGTGTGTGTACTTATAAATGAGTGCTTCCAGCTTGAGAAATTCCCACCTTGAGGCCTGACACCTAAATATACATGAAAGTGAATGTCTCCATAGCATCCATACCAGAAAGTAAACCAAACAAACAAACAAACAAACAAACGTATCTTTTAGCTGCCCGACGATATCATTTAAGCATTAAATCATTTCCTTTCCAATTTCTTTCTTCCAAGAAAGAAGAGGAACCTAAAAATAATAATCCGTCAATGACTTTGCCATTAGACTTTAGGGATGTGACGGCCTGGGTACCATTATTTACAATTTGTTTACAAATAATGAAGGTTTTCTTTCCTTTTTCTTTTTTACTTTGTTCATTCTAACAAACTGGGGTGGCTTTTTCTTCTTCTTTTCTTCTTCTTCCTCCTTTTCCTCCTCATTTTTTTTCTTCTTGAAACATTACTTGGGAACACATGACTAATCTCTAAAGACAGAAGGAAAAGGAAATGAAGGAGAAGCAGTGCAGGAGAGCTTAGTCTTTCCTAGAATAAAGCCTCCAAGCTACAAGGGCAAAACTAACCCATTCTTCTTAAGATGAAAGTTCTGGTAGAGGGCTTACTATTTTGTCCTAGTGGAAACAGGAAAGAGAGTAATGAGCTACCTGACCCCACACTAGTTACCCACGACTATAATCCCCACTA
The DNA here is from genome assembly GCA_028658305.1 of Pachyuromys duprasi. Lineage (NCBI taxonomy): Eukaryota > Metazoa > Chordata > Mammalia > Rodentia > Muridae > Pachyuromys > Pachyuromys duprasi. Next base: position 125,975,395 of record CM053764.1, read on the forward strand.
AGACACAGATCCACCCACAGAAGGGAGGCTACTCCATCTTGCTTCCATTCTAAACCTCTAAATTCTTTATTTATACCTCAAGTGATGCTTGAGGAGGTTAACTGAAAATTATCCCACAGTATTCATTCAGAGATCTTGCCTTTGTCTTCAGTCATACTTGTGCAAGCTCCTTTCTATGCATAGCTCATACAGGTATTTGTCTTATCTTGGCTGCTTTTATGCAGATTTTTAAAAGACATCTGGATGCAGAAACTTAAATCACTATTGTGTCTCTTTAGGGACCCACTCAACAAGAGATTAAAAATTGTTCGCCAGTCACAAAAGCCAGCCTAGGCAGCTTTTAGACACACAGACCTGTCAGGGATTCCTCCTGCTTTTAGAAAGCACACAGCTCCTTATCTTGCCTGCCTCCATTTGATGGTCTATGTCTTTGTGATGACACAATAGCATTATGAAAACAAACAAACAAAAGAAATACACAAATGAACAATATAGTTAAGAAACCTGCACCTCTAAATGAAACTGAAAGGTGCTGGGCGTAGGATACAGGCTAATGAAACAGGGATGGGAAGCAAGTCAGGAAGCCAAATGGATATCCTACGTGTGTGGCACGGATACCTCGATTAGCTGTATTGATTCTTCCCCTCTTATTACTCCTACCTCCCATACAGTCAGCCGATTCTGGGTTTAATTCAAAGAGGAGAGAGAGAGCGAGAGAGAGAGAGAATATTTGTTCATAAGGGAAGCAGCTATTGCTGCTCATTTTTTAAAAGCACTTAAGGGTCATTAGTCTCACACTGCAGCAAATGCATTATTCATTTTGCCTTAGCCCAATTTCTCGGCTAAGAATTTTGCAAGAAAGCGATACACAGTTCAGTGGAGAGGTGATTGATCAAGTCAGAAGAAACAGAATTTGGGCATCTTGATAAAAATTTTTTCTCAGTCTTCCCAGTTAGAATAAATCAATTTTATTTATGTAGTAACACTTGAATACTAACTACCCAATGCCATCCGTCAGGACAAAATTGATGACTATACCTTTAGGTTAATATTACTTGAACATTTCATTCTGAATAATTTATACACATTTCTGTCAGAGTGTCAGTTTGCAATTGTTTATTTGGTCTGAGCAAGTGTACCTGAACGGTAGCTTTTATTAAGGGAAAGATTTTCATGTCTTTATTTTGTGCATTAAAGAAGGCTTCCCCGGGCTCGGAGCCTTAATGTTATTCTGCAGGAATGCAAACATGGACAATTTTGTGCCTTGCCTTAGATTGCTTACATATTTTTTAAAGCCTTTTGCTGAACGGCTTTCAGTTTTCAGAGGAAAGACAGTTAGGGCTAAAAAGCCTGTGAAGTAAAGGAGAGTAGATATTTAATAATAGTGCTTACATGTTTTCAAAGAGGCTGTGTGTATACTGCGTTAGCCGTCTCAATAGCTGTTCTCACTCCTCAGCAAATAATCTAATCTGTCCACCCAGGCTAATGCTAATAGCACCCTCTCTTTTGGGATGAGTTTCAATGTGTTATTATTCATCTTGTAAAAACCACAGTGCGTTTTGGAATCACTCCATTTACTACTGCTGCTTTGGTTTTATGGTAATCACCTTCCCTGCGGGCAGATAGCATGGGAACATGCATATGTTCAGATACTATGACTGCATGGAATGGTTGATGAGGAAATGTTAGTTATTTTATAAAAACAAAACAGGAAGACTTGATGTCTTCCTGGGAGAAGACTGGGAGACTTGATGTCAGTTGCCCTAGTTGCGCAACCTTACTTCAGTGTGTTTTTATTCTAAAGAAGAGAATTTTCTTTTAATTGAGGATATTTTTGCCTGTGATGGATGTGTGTAATTATATATGTATGTATATATACATACATATATATACATATACATACACACATATACACTTTGTCTTCCTCGTTCTTCCTTTCCTTCCCTCACATGACTGTCTCTCATACACATATTTCTTTATTTTTGAACACTTTTTCTCAATCAATTACCACTCAGCTGGGTGGCAAGAAAATATCTGACAGCCACTGGGAGAAAATGGCATCTTCTATGAAGTGATGCCACAGATATTAGAGAAAGGGATCAAAATGAAACGTGAGCTCCAAAGAAATCATCATGAGGATCAGTTTTGGAATTCCTGTTCTTCCATGTTTGCAGATCTCATTAGCAGAAATCAAAAGAACTGCTTAGTTTTATAGATGTGCATGCAATACACACACAGTTGAAAATGGATCTTAGCTCCATTAGAAAGAATTTCTTAGGATTTGCCTCAGATGTAATTAAGATCTACCCATGAAAGATACTTCATATAGGCACCGATTAAAAAGCAGCCTATGGTTAGCTCCACTGTTATAATCGTCTGTGCAGCTTGATCTCCCAAGTCCTGTGAATAATCTATTCAGCAGATCGGTGTTGAATGTCAATTAACTGGAAGATATTTTTCCAGAAACCACACAGTGGACAAGCTGAGTTTGAATTTCCAACTGTCTTTATAATTTAAGATAGGTTGAAAATACACATATTACAATAAATATTTTTAGATGTGTATATAAAATATGTATCAATGAGAAGAACCAAATCTCATAGTTACAGCATAATATACTTTGGGATTACCATGTATCTTAATCTGGTTTCTGTCACTGTGATGATATACTGACCGAAACCAACCCGGAGAGGACAGGATTTACTTCAGCTTACAACTACTGGTCACAGTCTATCCCTGGGGGAAGTCAAGGCAGGAACTCAAACAGGAACCTGGAGGCAGGAACTGAAGAAGAAACTGCTTACTGGCTTGTTTCTCATGCCTTGCTCAACTTGCTTTCTTATGCAGCCCAGGACTGCTTGCTCAGGAATGATACAGCCCGTAATGGCTTGGGTCCTCCCACACCAATCATAAATTAAGCAATACCGCACAGGCTTGCTCACAGGCCAGTCATATGCAATCAGCTCCTTAACTGAAAGTCCTTCTTCCAAGATATGTCTAGGTTTGTGTTAAGTTGACAAAAACTAACCAGGATTTTTTAAATGATAGACTGGGTGGTTGGGGAGAGGGAGGGGGAGGGAGGTGTTTATTTGGGTATTGCTGTACCCATTAAACATAATGCTGTGGGTCTGATTAAATTTTATATGACAACATGTTAATAAATAAGTTTTTAAATCCTTGTAAGTGCTATATTGTTAAGCAAAGATTAGAAGTTACTCACTAAGGAAAGAAAGCAGTGTGTATTTATGCCTTTAGGCTCAGATGGGGAAGGAGGTTCCTATCATGTTGTGTTAAAAGTAGTTGAACTGTAGATAACATCCTACTGGTATAATTACACTGGTGTTACATACAGTTAAAAGATGAGTCTCATTACTGTGTAAAAATGATCAAATTATAAGATTATAACACATGTACTCCAAATCTTAATATTATAGCATCTCAGTGAATATTTATTGTCAATAGTAGGAGTATCACTTTATGAAATTAATTTGACTCTATCTTGTTAAATGTAACATGGCTAAAATCATTCAGGTAGTATAAATTAATAAAAATGTAATTGTGCATGAATTGCTTACCTAATCTTAATTAAGAAGCCCCTGTATATAATGCTGACTAAAGTTCAATAAAATATTCTTAATAATCAATACAGTTGAAGTAACAAAACACTGACTATTTCCATTGTTGTTTCTTATATAAACATACATTTGAGAATTCCAATTTTTCTATTGTACTGTTCTACATATTTTCTTAAGGAACCCTAACTAAAGATTATGTCTTGATGTTAAGCTTCAACTTTGTATATATGTATATACAAAGGAACTTGATGAGTATATTTAGGGGTAAGATAAAAACAAAAAGACAAGAAAATGCAAAGACCAACACAAGAATATGCCTAGATCCTCATACTTGGCTAAAACTCTAAACTTTCTAGCATCCCCAACTCCTAAGCAGTTTATTGAATTACTAGGAAAAAAAACCTATTGCTAGTGTATTGTTGCTCCTCCTCCCAAGAGTCTAGGCTGTGGGAGAGGGCAGTGGGTTTAGGCCAAGGGGATGAGCTGTGCAGAGTCAACACATGGATGTTGGGAGTTGGTTGAAAGCAAACAGAGGGCAAGTGGCTGCAGACTCATTTATTCAGGAAGAGACAGCAAGCTATATGGTTTTGGGCAACCAATCAGGTTCCTCCACACCATCTCCTAGCAAGTCAATGGATATTCATCTCTGGGCAGACTTCCAAAGTTAGGACATGTACATTCTGCCCAACTACTTCTATAATCATGTCCATGGAAGCTGCCCTGGGTCATTATGCCTAATGGTCCTTTTTCAGGAGTGCCCACAGTATATTGTTAGTGTTTTAAACTAAATTCCAATATTATGTAGAAAACTGGTTTATTTAGGATGATAACATTCAAAGATAAAGTGATCCAAACATTTCCTGCTGATTTTCTTGTGTGGTAGGTTTGTAGTGGTTGTGGTTATTGGCTGTTTGGTGGTTGGGTGTCCTTGGACTACAGAAGTATTGAAAATAAGAATATTAATCATAACATTCACATTTAGAGCCCAGGAATCTTTAAAGCTACTTGGGAGGGGGTGATGATAAGCTTGTAAATATCCAAAATAACCCAACAAGACAAGTACCACCATTTTTAATTTATAGAAGCCATTCACTTCATAAAGAACAAATTTTGAGCAAGAATCTCAATCTTTCTAAATGACAGAGGTTAGTCTGTCTTCATTGTGTCTTCATTGGAAAATGAATCCAGGGTTTTCCAACTGGAGCCTAAATAGACACATGTTCCCACACTAATCTACTATTAGATGTAAAACACTATTAGAATGATGACTCAGTGACAAAGATGCACAACCAAAGGAAATTTGAAACATATAATATATAAATACTGATTTATTTAATTAATTAAAGTAGACAATAGGACACAGAGACTTAAAACTATAAGGGACTTAATATATATTCAAACTTACTCTTCTTTTTTTCTGAGTGGTTCACACAACTGTTCAAAAATAAAGCACAGAAAATTTTATATGATTTTCATATATTTCCATTGTCAAAGTTGACGTATGAAAAGAAAATACTGACTCATTAAAATGTTTCAATGAACAAGAGAAAAAAGAATTTGAGGGACATTGCATTCATAATGTTAAAATGTGAACTCTATTGAAGTCTCAAGACTACCATCTGAGATGCTTTGTAAATGTGTTAGTCCATTCAGGCTGCTATAATAAAATTCTACTGCCTGGGTGGCTTAGAGACAATAGAAGTTTATTCCTCACAGTTGTGGGTTCTGAGAAATCCAAGATCAATGTGCTGGCAGGCTTGGTTTCTAGTGGGTACGTTCTTCCTCATACCATTATCTTCCTGAGACACTGCATAAAGGGATGAGGTCTCCTCCTGAGAATTCTCTTTCAAGGCCTTAAGCTCATTTATCGTGGTTTGTCCGCATGGACTGGTTACCTCCTGTTGTAGTTTTGTTTGCATCACTGTGATAAAGCACCCTGACAAAAGGGCAACTTTGAAGGAGAAAGGGTTGGCTCTGCTTATAATTCCAGGATATAATTCATCATTGTAGGGGAGCCAAGGCTGGAGCTTGAAGAAGCATGTCAGATCCACAGTCAAGAAGACAGAATGGATGCATGCATTCTTTCTTGTGCTCAGCACCTTCTACACAGACATAGTTCAAGACCTCCTCTGCCCAAGAAATGGCACCACCCACAGTGGGCTTGGTTAGTGTAATCATTACAATCACTCACAGGCATGACCACAGTCCAATCTGATCCAGGTAACTTCAAATTAACACTCCTTCCCCAGGTGATTCTAAGTTGAGTCCGGTTAGAATTCAAAGTAACCGTCACTCCCTCTACAGACCTTACATGATAATACAGTCATCTTACGGGTTAGACTTCAATGAAAGAATTATCAGTGGCACATCATTGCGGCATTATTTCTGAGACTGAGAAATGCTACACTAGGGTTTCACCCTTGGCCTGAGACTCCATTTTCTGCTTATCCTTTTGATGGGTCTATGTGTAGGTGCTATCTTTAACAATGCCTGAGGTTTACTGTGCAATTCCTTTTTTGAGATTTTATGTATGTGGGCAGTTTTCCTGAATAAATGACTACATACCACAGTGCATGCAGTAACCACAAAGGATAGAAGAGAGCCTTGGGTCCCCTGAGAGCAGAGTTACAGTTGTGAGCCCATGAGGGTACTAGAAAATTGAACCCAGATCTTCAGGAAGAGCAGACAGCACTCTTAAATGCTGAGCCATCTCTCTAGCCTAACATGTGTCTTCTTTAAAGACAGTAAATATGGAATAACTTCACCTAACATAGTAAGCTAATATGCATATAGTTATATATGCATACTGTATATATTTATATAATTACATTTAATAAGTAAATTTGTTTAAAGTTCTGTTATCTACCTCTCATTCACTGCTTCATATATGTTCAGTAAATACTTTATAGCAACTACCAGGTAAATAACAAATTTGATCTTCATTTATTAAAATGTATGTTTTTGAAATTTCTTGGAATAATTAGACCGCTGTGTAAAATTAGACTTCTAGAAAGTAGATTGGAAAGTAGAATGTGATCTTTTTTGGTAAAATATACATTAATAATCATTCTTGCTTAGAGATACTTTGCACTTCTGCACTAAGGAAAAATTTAAAACACCTGAAAAATTCTTGTTTAAAGCCCCCTCAGTTAGAAGCTCTTCGTTGGCCTTTAATTAGAGAAATTATCACTTTGTAGCCAATAAAGCAGAAGAAAGGTATTAATGGAGGCCCTTGAAATGGCTTCGGTTGGAATGAGAGCACTTGCCCTGTAATCCTGATAATCTACGATTGATCCCCGGACCCATAACAACGTGGATGAGGTCTGAACCTGCTTTTCAGATAGAGATTACTTATGCCCATTTTCTTGCCTCCTCTTTTACATTTCCAGCCAGACCACCAACCACTGGGTCTTGGGACCAAGATGAAGTGGAGCCTGACCCCAAGTCCTACTTAAAGGTCCTTAGTCAGTTCCTTTCCCCAACCTGCTCACATTCTACCTACTCACCATTGTGCTGACCTAGGGCCATTTCTAGTCTGAGCCCGAGTTCCAATCAAAACTTCAGCTACCGTAACTTCCATGCCCAACTTGGATCATTCAGAGTCTGAACCCTGAAACCCAGAGTGTCACCAAGGTTAAAATTCAAGCATGATCCAGCTGTTCCACAATCTGATAGATGTGGGGTAACAGCAAAGACCCAAATGCCTGCACAGCAAGAAACACTACAAATAGTGCCTAGATCCTAGTGCCAAAACACAAACAACAAAGAAAATATGCCTCATGACAATCCAGCACCCCTACTACAAAATTTCCTGAGAAAAGCAACTTAACTAAAGCACAAGACAAAGACTTCAAAATAGCAATTATGAATATGTTTAAGGACCTAAAAGAGGATCTGAAAAGTGCCTGAAAGAAGACCATGAAAACACAAACACTTGAATGTAATGATATAGACCATTCAATACATAAAAATAGAATTTAACAAAGAAATAGACTCACTAGAGAAAAAGAAACCTGAAATGAAAAACTTGGAAAGTTAAAACAAAAGCTCAGTGGAAAGTTTCACCAACAGACTGAATGAACTAAAAGATAGATTTCAAGTCTTGAAGACAAGGTGAATGAATGGATCATTCACTGAAAGAAAATGTTAAATCATTTGAAAAATCCAGGCACAAAGGGCCAGAAAGATGGTTCAGTCATTAAACAGTAGGCTTCTAATGAAAATGTCAAAAATCCAGGCACAAAAAAAGGTTTTAAAAAGACAAGACTTCTGATTAACAGATGCAGAGGAAGGTAAAGAAACACAGCTCAGTGGTACGGAGAATTTTGTTTTTAAGTCATAGAAAAAAATTTTCCCAAATGTTGAAGAAAGAGATGACTATTGAGGTGTAAAAAGCATGAAGAACACCCAAACTGGACCGGAAAAGAAACTCCTCCTGACATAAAATAATCAAAATACTAATTGCAGAGAACAAAGAAACAGTATTAAGAGCTGAAAGGGAAAGAAAGCAAGTCATATATAAAGTCGGGACCATTATAATAATGACTTTTTCCTTTTCAATTCATTTTTATTATTTTTTTATATAGGTTGGAGTAGAGTTGCATGTGGATATGTGCAAATGAGTGTAGGCATCAGACCCCCTAGACTAGAGCTGGGCTAGAGACAGCTAAGAGCCACATTGGTCCTAAGAACCAAATTTGGGTTTTCTAGAAGAACAGTAAGGGCTCTTAGCTACTGATCCATCTTGCTAGTCCCAACATATTACATTTCAGTGGTGACCCTGCAAAACAAATGGGTCTGAATGATGTTATACAAGGTCTTAGAGATTGCAGATGTCAGCACAGACCACTATACCCAGCAAAAGTGTCAACTGTAATTAAAGAAAAAATTAATACCATAATAAAAACAAGTTTAAACAATTTATATCAACCAGTCCAGCTCTATGACACTAGAAGAAAAAACTTGAGCCAAGAGGTTAACTACACTCAAGAGAACACAAGGAACAAATAATGCCAGCATAGTTTAATGAAACAAGTTTAAAAAGAAACAAAAGCCACACACACCCACATTCATAAAAAGCAAAAAAGAAAAACAAACAAAAAATCAACCCAAAAGACACCACAGCAAAAGAATAGAAATTCGTAAGTACCACTCAGTAATGAATCTGAACGCTTTAGTCTTAATCCACCCCCCCCACACACAACACACTTCAAATGATACAAATTAACAGATTGGATAATGAAACAGAATCTATCTTTCTGCTGCCTCCAAGAAACATACCTAACCATCAAGGACAGATATCACCTTAGGGTTAAAGGATGGGGAAAATGTATTTTAAGCAAACAGAATAAAGAAGCAAGCAGGCAAAACAGACTTCAATTCAAAACTGACCAGAAGAGATGGGGAGGACACTACATGCTCATTAAAAGAAAAAATCCACAAGATGATATTATGATTCTCATAAAGGATGGGGAAAATGTATTTTAAGCAAACAGAATAAAGAAGCAAGCAGGCAAAACAGACTTCAATTCAAAACTGACCAGAAGAGATGGGGAGGACACTACATGCTCATTAAAAGAAAAAATCCACAAGATGATATTATGATTCTCACATTTATGCACCGAACACAGAGACTCCAAAGTTCATAAAATAACTCCTATATCTAAAATCACATATTGACCATAACACAATAATAGTGGGAGACTACAATACCAATAGAAAGGTCATCCAGACAAAAACTAAACAAAGAAATTTGAAGATAGATAATATCATAAATCAAGTAGACCTAAAAGACATCAAGAGAATATTCTACCTAAACATTAAAAAAAAAAGATAGAAGAGAAAGTAGGAACTAGGCTTGAGATCATTTGTACAGGAAACAACTTTCTGAAAAGGACACTAATAACACAGGCATGGAGACCAGCAATTAATAAACAGGGCCTCACAAAACTAAAAGACTTTTGCCAGCAAAGAACAGCAACCATCATTACAGCAAAGAGACAGTCTACAGAATTGGAAAATACTTTTAGCAATTATACATCTGACAGAAGGTTAGTACCTAAGTGATACAAAGACCTAAGCAAACAAACAAAACTGAACATCAAGAAAACAAATAACTCTATTTAAAGATGGAGTATAGAACTAAACAGAATTTTCAAAAGATGAAACACAAATAGTTGAGAACACTCCAAAAATGTTAACATCCTTAGTCATCAGAAAAATGCAAATTAAAAATGATTTTGTGATTTTTATTTTACTCCATTCAGAATAGCCAAGATCAGTAAAACAAATCACAGCTCATGCTGGGAGTATTTGGAAAGAGGAACACACATTCATTGCTGGAGTGTGTACAAACTGGTATGAAAATCAGTGTGGAATTTCCTCAAAAAGCTGAGACTGTATCTGCTACAAGATGAAGATTTACTATTCTTGGACAAAGGTCTCTACATCCTACTACAGAGACACTAGCTCATCCATGCTCATTGCTGCTCTTTTAATAATAGCCAGAAAAACAGTAAATTGTCTAGATGTCCATTAGCTGATTGATGGATAATAAAAAACATGTGGTACATTTACATAGTGAAATATTCAAATGTTAAGAAAAAAATTGTAAGTTGATGTATGGAGTTAGACATGTTCATCCTGAGTGATGTATCCCAAACTCAAAAAGACAAATGCTACATGTTTTCTCTCATATGTAGATGCTTGTGTCAAGCTTTAGAAAAGTATTTTTCATTTGGAATATCATGAAGAATTGGTAGCTAGTAAGGAGCCAGAGTAAGGGGAAGTGATCTTCTAATGAAGGAGAAATAGAATATAGTGTTATAATGAAATAAAGGTGAATTTAGCAGAAATTAGTAGAGGATTAGATAGGGAGGGAGAGGAGTGGACAGAGTCCAAAAATATATGTGGAGAGAGATATCAAACACTAAAGACATTTTGAAATCTACACAAATACCTACTACTCTACAAACTTCTTAAAGTATACACGAATAAAAATGGAGTTTAAACAGAGCCATCATATAATGAGGAAGACAATGTCCCAAGTAGACATCATGTGTTACCAAACAAAACTCCTAAAACTAGAAACAGGTTACACCTTTTTGAGTTATTGATCAAAGCATTCCTATAAACTCAGCATTCTAAACCATTGCCAGTGCTATTGATTACCTTGGTTACCCTCTACAACCTGATGGTACAGCCTGGTTGCTGAAGACACCACGTACTTACATTGCTGCACATGGAGAACTCTAGTGGGTGTCGAACTGGAAGCTTCACTCTTTGTGACCAGCATTCATAGTGCTGGAAGGTGCTATCAGTGGAGAAAAGTAACCATCAGTTTCGGCAGAAATGAGAATGAAGCTTCCTCAACAAGGTGGAAAAGGAGAACCCCTCCAAATACCATGCTCTGACCTCTACACCTTCACCATGGCACAGTGTGCCCCACTCAAGTATGTGCACCACATACATAATAAAGATATAAGTTAATTAATCAAAATAAGAAGGTCTCAGTGGATGTTACCATGAATTCATAATTTCTGCACACAAGTAATGAGACAGATACACAGCCTTCCCCTTCCTATCTCCCATCATCTTTCTAGAAACCTTTTGGCTTAACCAAAGGTTAGGAGGAGAGTTTCCTATCTATTAGTTTCGGGGCAAAAGAAATTTTAGAAAGTGGTAAATTGTCTAAAGGCTAATTACAGAAGCGTCCTCTTGTCATGACTTTGTAAGTGAAAGTGCCCTTCACGTATTCTTCAGTCAACCTACTTCCTTCAATTGCTGTCCATTTCAGAAGTTCTCCTCCTTTCATTTTATTATTTTCATAGGGAAACACATGGGGAAACAAATACAAGAACTCTTACAAAAATGCTATATTTCATTCCCATTGGTAGTTGTTTTAGTTTTTCTAATTCTTTGCCAGCACAACTGATTTTTATGAGCACATAGGTAACACTGTCTGCATGTCTTTGGGGCACAATCTGCAACTACTGGTCCTGATGATAACCCTCCTCCTTTTTTATTTCTTCTTTATTTGAGATTGAGTTTCACTATGTCTCTCTGGCTGGCCTATAATCTCCTGCTAAATAGACCATGAACTACCACAAACTCAAAAAACTTCTGCCTCTTCCCTCTGAGAGCTGGGATTAAAGACTTGTATCACTACACACAGCTGCCTGAGGACTGCTTTCTCAAGTGGCTGTTTCCAACCAAGAGTGTTGTAGCCCTTCTCTCTACTTCCTAGTTCCTTTCTTCATGTACTGGCCTCATGTCCTGGTCTCATTAGTCTATCATAGGTTCAGTTGTACTGCCGATTTCTTATATAGTTGAACCATTGTTTCCAGATTTGTGTTTCTTCTCCTAAGGGTATTTCAAGTTCTTTGACCATTTTTAACTACTGTTTTACCTTTTTTTCTATTTGATAATTTTAGAAACCTGTAAACACCAAGAGTTTAATACATTGTTAAATGTTTGGGCATTATTTCTCTTTCAAAGTTTTGTCTAATTAGTTTGTCATGTCTTGGTTGTAAAGGCATTTAAACCTTTTATCATATTAAACTATATGTGTGTGTGTGTTTCTAGAGACTGGGATGTAGGCAAAATGCATACTTAAATACTCTACCACTGAGCTGTGTTACTAGCTTATATTTTCTGTTTTATTTTTTAATCATAAGCTTTAAAGAAATAACCAGGATATTCTTATATTTTTATATTTTCTCACAATTTGTTCTTCTATTCATCAGATCTTTATAGAAATGTTAAATAAGAGTCTATTTGGGCATCCATTTGTCACAATTTTTTTGACTCTTTGTCATGCTTCTGTCATTTGAAGTGCCACATTTGTCGTAAAATTGTTCCCATACACAGCTTGCTTCCAGGCTGTCCGCTATGATGGTGGGCAAGGCATTTACACATGCACTAAGATCATACTGTTGTGCTTACTCGAATAGTAAGGTAGCTTTTGATAGTTCAAACATTATTTTCTCTTTCATGGTTTATTTTTTAAAATGTCTTTGGTGTAATAATATTTGTTTCTTCTAAGATATGAAGTTATTAATTTATTAATATCTACATAAAACTTTTTGGAAGTTTGGTTAAAATTACATTAAACACAGCTTTTTGTAGAAATGAATACTTAAAAGGATAAATTCTTCAATGTATTAGATTTTTTCATTATTCTTTCAGTATGTTTGACATTTCCTGTTAGATTTATTCATTCATTTTTCATAAATTTTCATAAATTTCATGATTTGCAGATTCTTTTTCATCATATTTTAATTAGTAATTTTTGGAAAGGAGTATATATATATATATATATATATATATATATATATATGCACACACATTTTCTTTTTCCTTTCTCTCTTCTGTCTCTCTAACTTGTTTGTTCTCTCCCCTGCCCTTCTGTGAATAGAGTGTCTTACTATGTAGCATAATTTGGCCTCTAATTCTTGGAATCACACAGCTTGCTCTACAGGCTGGGATTGCAGGCATATGCCTGGTGTACATGTTCTGCTCCATCCAGTCCAGGTGGCAGTTTACAAAGGCTAGAAACCTGGAGCACACTGCAACAGCCACAGACAGAGGATGTCCTTCCTCAGTGGCTCAGACCAGGCAGTTCAGGTTGTTTTTGTTTCTTCTAGGAAATTTGGTTCATCTCTGCTTCTCCGGGCAGTTTTTGCTGTTTATGTACTCTTGGAGAATGAGGTTTGGAGTGGGAATGAGGGGGCAGGGACGTAGCAAATCTGGTCTGTTTTAGGGACTTCCTGAGGCTCTTTTGAGTTGTGTACTGCCTGTCTTAATGAGCTTTCCACTTGTATTTTATCTGCCTTTAGGACATCATGCTGCTCTATCTCCCTAAAAACATGTCTTAAATAAGAAGTTTCACTCCAAAATAAAAAGTTTTAATCTTGGAGGAAACTGCTTAACAATGGGTATTTACTAGCTGCTCCTTTTATGGCAAATACAGATTTCTTTGAACATTTTGGATAATTTAAGCCTATAGTTAATTGTGTGCAAATTCCAAATTTATTCTCTCCCACCCTTTTTGTTTTTGTTTTATTTTTCTTTTTTATTTTTATTTATTCACCTTACATTCCAGTTGTAGCCCCCCCTTCTCTCCTCCCAGCCCCACCCTTGCCCCCAGCCTCTTTCCCCCATCCCTCCTCCCTCTCCTACTCCTCAGAAAGTGGGAGCCCCACCACCACTAACAACCCATCCCAGCATATCAAGTCACATCAAGACAGGCAAGGCAGCTCCACCAGGGGGAAGTGATCAAAAAGCAGGCAACAGAGTCCATGTCAGAGACAGCTCCTGCTCTCTTTATTAGGGACCCACATAAACCTTGAGCTGCCCATCGGCTAGATATGTGTAGGGGGCCTAGGTCCAATCTTTGCATGGTTCTGGGTTGGTGCTTCAGTTTCTATAAGCCCCCTGGGCCCCGGTTAGTTGACTCTGTTGGTCTTCTTGTGGAGTTCTCGTCCCCTCCAGGTCCTTCTGTCCACCTGCCCACTCTTCCACAAGACCCTCTGCTCTCCGCCTCAGTAGCTGTTTCAATCCTTGCTGGGAGGATCCTCTCATAGAACAGCTACACAAGGCTCCCGCATGTTAGTATAGCAGAGTATCATTAATAATGTCAGGCTTTCTCCCAGGGGATTGGTCTTTTCCCTTCTTATGGCAATGAATCTGTGTTGTTTTCTTTTTTTGTTGTTGGGGTAAGTCTTTGAATACATTGAAGACTAGTGGTGACCATATATAGTTTTTTTAGTTTTTAAGATGGAGACTCAGTAGATATTGATGTGGGATATGTAGGATATACAAGGATATGTGCGATATGTAAGAAGGTAAAAAAGTCCACCAAAATAAAATAATGAGAACAGCAAAAACAAACAGGAAACCGAGATCTGGCAAGATGACTCAGTGCGTAAAAACATGTGCTATGCAATTCTGACAACCCGAGTTCTACCCTTGGGACCCACAGTAGAAAGGCAGAATAAAGTCATGTGTACCATGTAACAGTAATAGTGACTACAATAAAATTTAAAAAACAGGTAACTACCACCAAGATGAAGATAAAACTCCCTTTGAGCGGTATTATGCCTTCATTGTAATACATTAGCATACCATACTTTCTGCACAGGAAACCAATGATAATGTAAGTGTAGGTGTATTTTGAACTGGCACACACAGCACACACACACTGCAAGTCTTCTCGCTTTGAAAGAAAAGACTTGACTGCTCAAACCCTGCACAATTATATTCAGGGCTACTTTTTTTCTTTCTCATAATTACATGTCACTTTGCTGAGAGCCATGGATAACCTGTTGTGGTCTTAGTCTCATGAAGAACTGTGGTTCTAATGAGGAATTGAAGTGCTTCCATTTTTCCAGCAGCTATCTCTAGATTTGCATTATGCTTTCTTAGCTGTGTACAACAGGCTACAGATGTTCTTTGGTTTGCTACAAATACATTTCAGTAATTCCTAAACTGTGTTCTCTCTGCCTCCAGACAGACCCATCTGAGTAACTCCAGTGGGTATAGACTGTTTTCTGCTACAACGGTCAGAATAAAATAAGTTCCTGTTTTTTCCTAGAATTTGTAAGAGGGCATATAGAATCGCTTGTTACAGCAATTTGGGACTGTTTGAATTTGGCATTTGATTTAGTACTTCTAGTAGTCAATGGCACATATGTTAGTTTTTCTTGCTTGGATCAATTTAAAGGCTATCTTGTAAAATATACACAGAAAAACTGAGCCCTGCTTGGCATTTCCTCTTATCTCGTGTTTCAACCATAATTTTTTAACTCAAACTAGACTTTTTTCCAGAAAGTCATTGTAGAAGGCTATGGGAAAGGTGTCCCCGCTACGTGCAGTGACTTGTTTCTTTGGGAAGGCCTCCTCAGTTTAAATGTGCTACTTTCCTTTCTTGTAGTAGGAATTATGTTTTGGAAAGTCAGAAGTTCACTTGGGGGAGGAAAAGAGAGCTGGGTTTATTCAAAATCAACTGTATTAACTCACCAAGTTATCCTAGATGGGCTCTAGGAACAGGCAAAAATAACATCAGTTTAAATGAATCAGAATGAACAATCTGGGTAAAGTCGTGACATGGTATCAATGTTAGGTTCTTTGACAAATATGCCATGCTTACACAAATTCTAACCAAAGGACATCTGGGGAGAAATGCATGTGGAACATCTTTGCATTATATTTTCTGGTTTTGATTTAAGCAATTTTTAACCCTAATATAGCTCAGGCTCCAGTGCTTAGAAGCCACCAGAGCTCTTTTGGCTACTATTTCAATCTTCCATAAAAGCTCAAGGTTTTTATACATAATCACCTGTGATATTGTCCCTTTAGATGTGTGTGTGTGCACTCACATGTACGTTTGTCTGTATATCTGTGTGTATACATATATGCCCATGTGAATTGTGTTGCAGATTACTGTTATGTGATGGAGTTATAGGAGTAATGCTTATGAGGGAGTACTGCTGTATAATCTATATTGTTCAAATGCCAAGCTCTATGGTAAAAGCTTTATAAAACGACTGCATTTGTACTTACACCAGCCTTACAAATCGGTTGCTGTTAGTAGTCCTGTTTAAAAATGAGAAAGCAGCTTCTGAACAATAGACCACTTACCCAGATTCATACGTCTCTGCATTACAAACACAGGTCTGACAGACACCAGAGACCACAGGCTAAGGTGCTACTCAATTATATTTACTTGAGATACTGACAATGTGACTGAAATAAATTACAAATAATAATGTTGATGTTTAATTTAAATGTCTGCTTGTTAAGGTCATAAAATTCTAATGACACACTTTAGTAAGTGCATGACTTCAGAGAAATTGCCATACCTAGCTAGCTTCCATTTATTCTTTCTCTACAAAGGAAATACAACTTCACAAGTTAGTAATGGCAATTAAATAGCACCATGTGCTGTAAATGACCTACTACAAGGTTCTCTAAGATGCATATAGTCGTATTAATGTTGGGAAAGATCTCATTTTGTAATCAAACTCATCATGGAGTTCTACTCATGACCCTCCTGTTTCAGCCTCTGAAGTTTTGGGGTTACAGGTTTGTGCAACCAAGCCCAGGTGGGAGATTATTAGTGAATGTCAAGTTCTTTCCTCGGCCCTATATTATCATTGCTCTCCTAGGATGTCTTGTAGCACTGGTATTTCTTCATCCTTATGTTTCTGGTTTTGTTTATACTTCAGAGGCTAATAATAAGATTAAAGACATTTATTTACAGAGCACCAGAACTTACTATAAAATAAAAATATACACATGTAGATATAGATACAGCTCATATAGAGAGATCAGTCTGCATTCATGTAGTTTTCACACCAGTCTGATGAGGTGGAGTTACCTGTGTTATTACAGTTTTAAAGGTCCGGAATCCAGGTGGACAACAAAATAGCAGGTCCTGGTGAAAAGCTGGTAATCAGCAGGTGCAGATTTGACCATGTCCAGACTGACTCCCTGCTTATATCTATGACTCACTGTTTAGCCTTTAAATCTTCTGCTTTAATGAAGACATTTGCAATTGACTTTAAAGAGCCAATGACATTTGCTGTGTAAGATACTGATGTGTATTTGTGTTGCAAAGTAAAGCAGAAAATCCTGCCATAAACAAAGATCAAAAACTCCCAATGAGGGGAGTATGGTCAAATTATCCACCCAACTCAAGTCCAGGACATTTAGAATATTATTTTGTTACTTTAAGAAATAGCTGTACTGTTTACTGCAGATAACATGAGGCACATGCAGTCCTGTCTCTCGAGCTAAATCGTTTCCCTATGGGTTGACTGCCACTAGGTGATAGTTACCAAACATGTGATATGTTCTAGACTTACACTTGATTGACATGACAGATGTTAAACTGACATTTTCAATGTTCGCCTCAAGATATGCATCTGAAAGACATTGGGAATTTGAGAAAATTTTCCCTAGGTCATCATTAATTTAGGTTCTCAGGGATGTTTTCAAATTTAGTCACAAGAAAGAACAGAGTTTTACCCAAATCTCCTGAACTTGAGATCTTCTATCACTGCTGTTTGTTTTCTTGTCTTTTACCAAAAGGTAAGAAAATTGAGGCATAACAAGACCTGCTGTTAAAATGCAGGTGTAAAATGCTTCCTAGTCTGGAGAGTCTTCAGCTGAGAAGCATGCATGGTGCTCTTTGTGGGGCCCAAGGCTGACAATATGTGATGTAACAACAATTCTAGTTTTCAGTTTTAATTTTAGTGTCCTCAACATATATCAACATTCTTAGTGACTCTTGACTTGTTTTATTTGACACAGTTGGATAATCTTTTAAGTTTTGATTAACAGCACACTCTAGGTTTCCTGTCATCTAGTGGATGGCTTTTCAATCATTGGTCATTTATTTATTTAACTCAAGAAATAAACACCTTTATTCTTACTGTTCACATCAAAAGCTAGGGTCTCGATGATAACCTGAAAACAGTCATGCAATGAAAGCCATCCCCTGCATCCATTGAAATGAATGTAAATGTCACTTTGAATACCTTCATAAGAACCCCTTACTTTCCCTTTGTGGATTTATTTCATCCTTAGCTCTTAAAAAACAGCTGTGAAACTTGCTGTTGATGTGCCTTTTGTTCATGATACCTTGTTTTATTTGTTTTGAAAGCTACATAATTCTATACACAATGGTTTTTCATTTACCCTCTCCTGGTTGAGTTATTGTTGGGTTAAATTTCCCCCAACTGTGAACATTGGTGTCATATATCTTCTCTCATTCCACATATGTAAGTGTTTTCTTTAGTGTGTCTAAGTAGGCATGCAATGACCAGGTCATAAATGACACACATTCCCAAAGTGAGCACAGTGGTTTATATATCCACGCATGATGAATAAAAGACCAAGTTATTCTAAACCAGCATTTAACATGCCCCAATCCAATGCCACTCATTTTAAAGTAGTTTTCTCCTCCTGATCATCACCCACCTATCATAAGAGATGAAATCGCCTCTGTGGTATGGGTTAGGGGTAATAGTTTTAAGAATTTTAATAGCATCATGTTTATAATTCATATCTTTTCTCATTACAAAGATATTTCTATGTGCTTAATTAATTTATAACAAACACCAAACACTTTTCTTATAAACGCCTTTTTGCGTTTCATATGATGGGAAGTGTCTGTTGTAATTCCTTAGCTCCTCCCATACATACATACATGCATGAGCATTACATACATATATAAATGCCACCACAATGGACCAAACATTTATATTGCTAGTTTAAAAAGAAAGTCAACAAAATACATATCATTTTCCTACTTTGCATATGATTAAAAAATGTAAGTAATTTTTGCCTTTATACAGCAGAGAAATAGTACTTGAAGTTGGATTTGTCTGGCCCTGAAGCTTTTGTTTGGTTGAAGTATGTTCCTAGGCTGACCACGTGGGACAGGAATTGTGCTGGGTCCCAGTTATCACCTTTGTTGATGTGTTTTCTTTTCCTTGTTAAAAAGTGTGTCCAGAACCATACCAGTCGTTTACATTCAATATCACATTTGGTTCTTACTACATTCTCTAACATTGACTTTACATTATTGGGTGCACACACAGAGAAGTTGCACCTTAGAGAGGTGACAAACAATATTCAAAGACAAAAAGCTCACAACTGGCTGAATGAAAAAAAAAGTCACACAGAAGCACCAAAGAGGGTTACTTCAGTGACCCTCATTCAGTGCATCCCATCGACGACACAAACATAGAGTAGGTGTGTAACTGTCACGGGTACAGGGAAACCGTGGCCTGGAAACTGCGGGCTCTGAGCTGCCTCTGACTTACCATGCGCTTGCTGCTTTTTCACGCTTTCCTGCGCTGTGTGCCTCTCCTCCAGAACCAGGAAGCTCCTCCTGCTGTGCTCCTCCTATTTCCATAATCTGAACTACTTTTTAGAACTGCTGCCACTATCTCCTTTGAAGGGCAGAAAAAGGCTTTCAAAGAGATCTCATTCTGGCGTGGTTGTCAAATACTGCTGAAATGTCTGCAAAATTTGCCTTTTGATGAGGTGCATTTATTCATCTGCATTGTGAACTGAGAGACAGTCATAATAATGTCTTCATTCATCACCCTGGTCCTTTCTGTCTTCCTTCTTGCTTCCTCCTCTTTCCTTCTTCCTCTTCCTTCCTTCTTTTGTTTGCTCAGTTGCTCATGAAGCATTTTCTCATTCGTGCAGCAGCAATTAACTTGCAGCTGACTATTGTGTATCAAGTATTGAGCTTTGATTTAAAAATATATCTAGACTACAAGTGGTTATTGATTCTAGCACATATACAGTATAGGAAAAAAGTTGGGTGCTCTGGTGGCTGATCTTGGTTGTTAACTTGACAGACTTGGGAAGAGGGAACCTCAACTGAAGAATTGCCTCCATCAGATTGGCCTGTGGACATGTCTGTGGGACATTTTCTGCATTTCTAATTGACGCAGGAGGGCCCAGAATGCTGTGGGTGGTGTTATTCCTAGGCAGGTGGGCCTGGGCTTTATAAGAAAGCTGTACTAGGTAAGCAAGCAAGTGGTAAGGACCTTTCCTCTTTCTGCTTCAAGATCCTGCCTTGCCTTGCCTTCCCTCAAGGATGAACTGTAACCTGTAAGATGAAGTGAACTCTTTCATCCCCAAGTTGCTTTTGGTTTTGATATTTCACATCAGTAAAAAGCAGCATAGAACAGATAGAAAAACAAGTTAAGTGCTCTAAAGCCTTGTAATTGATGTATGATTCACCCAGGAGCTTGTTAAAACTGAACAATGGCTGTCCTTACACTAATTAATCACAATCTGCACCTAACGACTGCGCATTTGTGTGTACATGAAAGTCTGAGAAGCTTGCTATACTGGGCTATGGTGGATATGCACCCACCATGGGAAACCAAGGAACTGTGTGTACTGTTTGGCAGTGGAAATAGATACTTAAGGACAGATTCACTGGGTTTTATGAAACATATATGTGTCTGCCAAGAAAGTGAGACTCGAAGGCAGCCTAGGGAAAGGGGAAAGGCAGCATAAGCAGCAATATTTGTAAAGATCTCAAACCTTCATGCTTTGGGGGTCCACTGGGAAGTCAGTGTGGGTGTGTGGATGACCTGAGCTGAAACCAGAGCTCTCGTGTAGACACACTTCTGGCTGCCCCTGAGGTGATCATCTCACCTTCCTGTCACAGTGACAAAATGCCTGAAACAGACAAGTTAAAAGTGTGAAAGGTTTATTTCGACTCTTTATCTGCAGATGTCTCAGTCCATGGTCAATTTGTTCATTATTTAGTGCCTATAGTGACACATGGAAATCTCATGTGGCTCAGTAGAGTTGGTGGAGAAACTTGCTCACCTCAAGGTGTCTGAGAATAAGAAGGGGTTGGGGTGAGGAATGAATAGGATCTCAATATTCCCTTCAAAAGCGCACCCCAACAATCTAAATTTTTTTCCACTATCTCCCACTTTCTAAAGGTTCCATGGGTCCCAATAGTGCCACAGGCTGGCCGCAAGTCCTTTAACATATGGGGTTTGAGAGAGCATTTAAAATCTGACTGTAATGGTTTACAACTGTATCTTACTAACAGTTTAGACTCAATTCTGTGAGCTGGTGGGTTAGCCCTGACTGAAAATTAGAATGACTTTGCAACATTTTTTTTTAGGCTCTACCTTTGAGATTTGGATGGAGTTGGTATGGAGTGAGAGTTTTTAAAAGCTGCCCAGATAATCCAGGTGTGCAGAATGGATCATTGAGACCATCTGCTCTGAACAATAGGAGGCCTTCGATGGCTTTTAGGTAGGAAGAGATCCAATCATTCTTTTGGTGAGCACAGGCTGTCAGTCCTCTGAAAGAGAGAAGGTAAATGTGAGTCACGGGGAACCTAAAGGAAGCAGTAGATGATCTGACGTTGAGAAGTGGGCTATGGCTACACTGGGAAAAGATTTCTGGCAACAAGTTAGACCTCTAATGCCCACCTGAACAATTCACAAACTCAGTTTAAACTTAAAGTATCCAGAAGTTGGGAATAGCCAGAAATTGCCAATTACAGCCATTGGCACAAAAGAATGATATGATATGCTAAGGAGATAGGATCAAGGGGCCTTAAAAATGAATTTTTGCATAGCATATGAGAGAAGGGAAGGACATTCAGGCTTTGCCTGGGGTGACTAAGCACAACATGTGGCCACTCACAAACACAGGGACAAAGGAGATAAAGTGTCCCATTCAGGGCATGCTGTGCCTGAGGCACTTCTTTGTTGTAGCTTAGAGGACTAAAACCTGCCTCTCCTGCATTCCAAGCAGGAATTCTTTCTACCCCTGAGCTGTATCTCCAAGCCAAGTGTTTCCATATTTAATGTCCCTACCCAGGTTCAGGATGTAGATTAGAGACACACTCATGTGTTGGGGTGGCTTGCAGCCTGAAGGAGAACTGACAATCTCTTGAAGCAATAGGTGTGTTCAGGGCTGGAGATAGAGGAGGAAGGCAAATCAACTTGAATTGCTGTGGGGATCAGTGCTAAAGGGTGACCCAGGGAGGACTGTAGAAGGAAGAGCAGCTTCTGTGGGTGATCTTTTCTGGGTGCTTTCTCAATGTTGCTCTTACTACTAAACATAACTGGTTATAGAATCCTACAATGTGGAATGTTCCGAGACCCATAAAACGGTTGTGTGGGGAAAACAAGAGATTAATTAACCATCAACCTTCTAATCCATCCCCCCATTGTCTCTAACAAGGGGTGCTATATCATGCTTTTTCATTAATGGTAAAGAGATGTTTCAATATTACAAGATAGCTTTTTTTCTTATGCAAAAACCTGAAATCATAAAAGTGTCGTAGTTGTTAAATTATTGTTTATGTATTACCCTATCCTTCTATCTGATTCGCCATTTACTCAGAAACTGCATGTTATGCACTGACTATACAGAAGGCAATAAATCTGGAGTCCAGGTCGTCAGGAAAAATGGAGACTGATGCTATCACTACTTGTCTTCAACATGATGTGGTAAGTAGAGCCAACAGCATGCACCTGTGTTTGAGAACTGCCTGGCTTACGTGTAATGTGGCTCCGTGAGTGGGAAATGGCAAGAGCCTTCTGAAAGACATTACATCTAATCATGCTGGTGGAGGGAAGAAAATATGGGGCAAAGAAAGTGCCCAAGATCTCTCAGGCAATTGGAAAGAGAATATCAGAGCTGAGTATGGGTTGGTAGGAAGTCTGGTTTGATGGGGAGGTTATCTTGGCCAGCTACCTAAGTTATTGGGGCCATGCCCATGGCTCCATGTGGTATGCCAGCCTAAGAAACTGGATGAAAGCCTTGATCCCAGAAAACTTTGTTAAAACATCTCCTTACCCCCACACCTATACCACAATTCAGAAAACCATTAAGTCAAATAGACATGGAAACAGAAAAACCAGCCAAGAGGCTGTCACCATTGACTTGGAGACCAGTAGAAAGATTTTTGTTGTATGGAAGTGATAGGTATGGTGTGTGTGTGTGTGTGTGTGTGTGTCAGGACCGACAGTCACGTTGTTCAAAGGTATGTGTTGAGGAGACAGGAATTTGTGACTGACTAGATATAGGAACTGAATAACTACAATTGTATAATGGGCTTGCAGATTTGATTCAAGTGATGAAATGGACTTGCCACTGTTCTTGGCCTTGAGAAACTTCCAAGTAAGTCAGCCAGGGAAATGTGTTTGGTAAATATACACCAAGTGAGAAAGTTGACAGAAGTGAGCAAGAGGATTCTTCTCCTCCTTGAAAAGAACCAAATCGCTCATCCAGTTCTGGAGGACACGTGTCCTGAGTTAAACACCACACC
Organism: Pachyuromys duprasi; assembly: GCA_028658305.1. Lineage (NCBI taxonomy): Eukaryota > Metazoa > Chordata > Mammalia > Rodentia > Muridae > Pachyuromys > Pachyuromys duprasi. The sequence continues at coordinate 125,998,804 of CM053764.1, forward strand.
CAACAAACAGAGCTCTCTGGCTTCATTTTACAACTAAGCATTTGTTCCACTCTGGGCTCTAATGAAGAGGGTTTGAAATAGGTTCAAAAACTTAGACTAGTTGGCTTGAAGCTGTCATTTGAAAAAAAACTTCATTTTGATTAATATAATTGAAGTGTTAAGTATGTATCTGCTAAATTGCAATCAAATCAGTGAAATGTTATTCATTTTTAAATGAATCTGTCAGAAGTTTTTATGAGTATTCTGCCAACAGTGAATCAGATTTGCACAACTTAACTGCAGATATTACTATTTTATAAATGGGTAAACTGAGAAATTGAAAATGCAGCCTCTTCCTGAGAAAGTCAATAGTTTGACTTGCAAATAGACCACCAAGGTCCCCAGTAAGCTAAAGTATGCTATCTCTGGTGACTCCTTTGCAAAGTGGAGCCGATTTAATTAAGGTTCTAAATCAACGTATTGAGAGGCACCCAGGTAGGTAATGAAAAATTCACTGGCTTCATTGTGTCCCGAGTCACTATGAGCATAAGGATCAACTGAAAACATCTCTCAAACCTCAGTGGGGTTCATTCTGAAGTGATTAAAACATGGTTCCCAGCATAGCCAGTAAATAAAGAATTCATGCCCCCTCTCCATTGTTTCAGGTCAGACATTTTAGGTTTAGTGGCCTTCACCTCTTCCAATTATGTCTGCTACGACTTTTTCTCCCCAATATGTACCCTCATTTCCACCCTCCTTGGTATCCAGTCTTTGAAAGTCTTTACATTAAAATATTTCAAGACTGAGAGAAAATGCTTTGAGCCATCTGACTAGCATTTATGCAATAATAAGTAAATATCTTTCCATATGCCAGGAAAATAGCAGGGAAAGTGGGCCAGGCATGGGGTGGGGGCACCTATAAAACCTGTGGTCAAGAGACAGAGACAGGATGATTGTCATAAGTTGGATGTTATCTGAGTCTGCAGTGAGTTCCAGGCCACTGAAGGCAATATAATGAAATCTTGTCAAGAAGAAGAAGGAAAAAAAGAAGAGGAGGAGGAGGAGAAAAGATAGTGTGAAACATATAGTCATATTCTGCCTTCCTCATTATAAGACTGTAGTAGGAGTACAGGGAATGCCTACAATAAGTAAAATGTGTGCTGGGAAACCCAGAATGCACAGTCCTGAGAAACAAACAGTGAGTACCCAAGCCAGCCTTACTGAGAGGAATTTGAGTGTTGAAAGACTTCTGAGGGGATATTTTCCTTCAGTCATCAGAAGTCGAAACCAGAAAACACAGTAATTAAACACAAACGTGTTTGACTTAGGTTCTGACCCCAGCAGCACATGGGGGACCACATGAAAAAACCCCAAAATGTCTAAGGCCCAAAGCACTGTATAAGAACCACTAGTCGTAGGCTCCAGGCACAGTATTCCATCCAAGGTTGCTATGTGGTCCTATATGTAGGCTGGTTGGATCTACCATAGACTAAACAATAGGTAAGAGCTCTAGATGCAGTGGAGGCAAATAGTCTCCCTGGATAGCACCCTTCATCTTAAGAACGCGGGCTGTAGAGGTGGTTCAGAGGTTAAGAGCACAGGCTGTGCTTCTAGAGCATCTTAGAGGTCCTGAGTTCAATTCCCAACAGCCACACAGTGGCTCACAATCATTGGTTCCCTCTTCTGGCATGCTGATGTATATGCAGGTGGAACACTGTGTACATAATTAATAAATCTTTAAAAAGAAAGAAGAGAGGGAGGTGGGAGAGGAGGTGGGAAGGAAAGGTGAGCAAGAAGAGAGAGGGAAAGCAGAACCAAGCACTGCACAGTATGACAAGCAGCGGATTGGATTTAAAGACCACAAACAAATTGAATAATACGTCATTGTTTTCAAACAACTGAACATTTTTCTTCATTCCTCATGTAAATGTTTTATTCTATTGAGGTAACTACTTTACATTTTTAATAGAAGGCCTTAATTATGGTATCACACACATATGTGATGACTCTGGTCAGAGTGGAGGTTTGGAATTTTGTTTGGTAACCCTGTGTTTTATTTTGTTTCTTACACTGAAGCCTCTCCACAATAAAACCACAGTGTTGAATACAGTGAAGCTACTGAAGAGTTTGTTTTTCACTGGATAGGAAGAAAAAGGGAACCAGAGACACTGTTCTGTGCCTGAGAGTTACTGAAGGGTCACTTTAAAATATACTGTTTATCCAGCCCTCACTGCTCTCAACAGATGGGTAAAGAGACTTCAACTCTATGACAAGCACTATGTCTGCGCCACACAGGAACATGTACATAGAACTGCTTGTCACCAACACACATGCACTCTTTTAGTGCACTCTGTCTCCTGAAGTGTGGAAACTGAGCAGTTCCATCACTTAGTGAACAGCACAGTGGTGTGAGCTTTTAGATAGAAGGTATTGCTACAGTTTTCAGCCCAAATGGAGAAGTTAGCTCTGGCTAAATTCTAGCTTTCTCGAAAATAATAATAATAATGACTTTTGCTTCTTAGTTGTCAAGTGGCTTTTAATAAACAGCTCTTGAGACATTATCATCAAAATGTTCCCAATTTACAGACATGTTACAAGATTCAGAGAGGGAAAATACTAATCTACTGGATATTCAAAATTCCTAAACCGTTTATGGCCCAGGAGACAGAATATAAAGACATGTAAAAAGACATTTGGTGTAACAAATCTATTCTGTGAGTTTTAGAGCTATTTCTAGGGAATACCAACAAATCCTGAAGCAGTTTAAATAGTAAACAATAATGGGACAAGGGGATGGGAAAGTGGTTCCAAGGATAATAGTGTTTGCTCTGTAGGCATGGAGACCTGAGTTCAAATCCCTAGCAACCATGTAAAAGTCAAGCATAGCTGCATATGCCTATTGCCCTGGCACTGGAAAATGGAACCAGGGCATGGAAACAGAGAAATACTGAGAGGTCACAGGACAGTCACCTTCACCTAACTGCGAGTTTCCAATTTAGTAAGATCCTATCTCAAACCGATAAGGCAGAGAACAATGAAGAAGGACGCCTGCATCCACTCTGTCTTCCATATGGGTGTGCACTGTATACACATGTATGTCCAGCTAACACACACACACAATTTAAAAGGTAGGGTATATTCCAACTATATTGAGGACTGGTACTTATTGGATATCTCATTGTTGGAAAAGGGAAAACAAACTACACAGTCTAACTAGACAGATCCATTAATTATATCCTTAAATTGATTATGAGACACTTATATGCTTTATTGAATATGGAGTATCCTTTTTGCCATGGTGGGAGGGGGACACACATAGAATAAAAATGAACAATTTTCACCTATGACAGCTGTTTGGATGCCAAAATAAATAAGGCACTATGCACTGATATAATCCAAAAACTTAATATCCCACATCTTCTGGGTGCCAACATGATACCAGAAAGGGAATACTCCACATCCGGCTTTCTGAGATAGGCGGAAGTGACAATGCAGGTGCAGAAAGAATTCATATGAATTATATTCAGGCTGCACAGGCATTTAGAAAGCTTAAAGACTTTTATGTTTAAACTTGAGTCCCATTATGAAGATATCTCATTAAGCACATTAATATAGTTCAAAAGATTTTTAAAAACTCTAAAACTCTAATTGGAAAAGGATGGGGAATAGTAGGAGTGGGAAAGGGATGAGAGGAAAACACAGGAGAAAATTATCATAACATATATATGGATGAAGTATCATAATGAAACTGTTACTATGCATAGTTAATGTTATGCTAATAAAATAACTCAAAATGAACCGGTCTCTATAGCTAACATGTTTGTTGCTCATAATCCTTACTCTTGTAAGGTATCTGAACCTTGGCTTCCTCACCTAGGAAACAGGCCTGGAAACCAAACCAAAGAAGTGCATGAAGACGAGTGATAACAAATGATAATGTCATAGCACAAACATAGTCTGAGAACTCGGAGACATTCCTAGCTCCAAGCCATTTCAGACAAAAACTTCTCAACCTGAATAGCCAAGTTTGAGGCAACACTTTGCCAATGTGCTCTCAAGTACATACTCTAGTATCTGTGGAGATAGGAAACGAAGTTTCTGTCATGTCTTCCCAAAGGCACCTGGGGCTTTTAAAGGGAAAACAACCATTTTGTTGTTGTTGTTCATAATTCTAATAAACAGGAGCTAGGGATAGGGGCAACATGGTTGTCTTTCTTAGAAATCACATGACTGACTCAAAAGGTAGCTTTCCCTCCCTTCCTAGGAGTGTCTTCCTCTTATTTCCTTAAAGGACAAGCTTAAGCTTAAGAGAAAGCAGGCATACACTACAGTGCACAGCGCACTCCAAGGTGTACAACATAGGCTGGACTTTGTCTCAGTAGCAGACTCAAAACTAGCAATCTTTGATTATCTCTTGAGAAAGGGGACTTTCTGAGACGGTATCCAGAGGGATGAAAGATGTGAGGTTGCACGGCAGTCTGCAGGAGCTGAGTCTTCTAGGTTCCAGCTGGCTCTCCTGCACTGCTGCTGCTGTTCTTGTTGGCCATCCCGTTATTGGTATCTCCAAAAAAACTGAGGATTCTTTCTGCAACTGGGCCGCACTTTTGCTGACAGCCACGCTGTTCTCTTTTCATGGTGTCAAGCCTCAACTTCTCTTCTGGACCCCTTCATGCTGTCTAAACCAGTTCTACCTGATTTAGTCTTTCACTATCAAGTTAAGCTTCCAGCATGAGTCTAGTTTGTGTGAAATCTATATAAAACTAACCAGCACACCCTGTGATGCACTGATGGCATAGATTTAGTCCTAAGAGGTATGATTTGGGAACTGCCCAGCACTTAGAATAACATGTTTGTTCATAGGAGTCCTAAGGTCAAAGGTCCCAGAATCTTAAAATTTTAGAGAATGAAAGACATGGGGGAAAAAAATCTATCTATCTATCATCTATCTATCTATCATCTATCTATCTATCATCTATCTCTATCTCTTGTTGGGGTGGATTTTCCCCCCAGCCCCAAGCTCCTAGAATAGAAACTCAAGAGACTCAACATAATCTTTCTAAATACCTTGAGATATATCTAGGCTCTACTCTGACTAGCTTATAACTTAATATATCAATTTAATAGAAATCTACATTATGCCATTCAGCTGGTTACCTCCGCTCAGGTACGGTGCATCTGTCTTCCACACAGCTTGCCAGGGTGAATATTGAATGTCTGGCACTATCCCAGAATCCTTTCTTCCTGCTGGATGTCCCACCTTCTATTTTCTGCCTCAGCTATAGGCCATTAGCTTTTTATTGACAGGTGATGCTTTTATACAGACACAAGAGAGTCCTTCTACATATTTATTGAAATGTTGCTTAATGCTTTTGAGTAAAATACCAATATTTCTATTTGTTTTTCAGTTAAGGCAACATGGGAAGAATGGGCTGGAAATAAATGCAAATATAATTTTAGACTTTGACACATAATTTGAGCAAAGATTATGGCTCTGCTTATAACCCAGTAATACTGAAATCCTAAAATCATTATTGCATGTTCTCCCTCTTTGTATGTCTCTCTCCCTCTTCTTTGTCTCTATCTCTGGTGTCATATATCATTCTGATTTGCTCTCCATCTTGTTTTCTGAGACAGGATTTATCACTGAAGCTGGGCCCAGTGATTCAGTTCGACTAGGTGTCTAGTGAGCTCCACTGATCCTTTATCTCCCCAGTGTTAAAATTACCAGTGCATGTTGATGTACCCTGCTTTCTTTCATATATGTGCTGGGAATCAAACTTGGGTCATCATGCTAGTCTGTTAAGAATTTTACCATCTTAGTTACTGCAAAGCCCCAACAGTTTTCTAATATTGGATTAAACATCAACAAGCTATCTTACAGACATGTTACGGACACAAGATCCTAAGTCAGCTGCACAAATACTTGAGGGTAAATATTACTAAACCTTGAGATAAAAGAGGACAGGTAGCTTTGTCCAAAATATCCAAGGGCTCATTAAAAAGGTGTAGGCCCCTTCCATATTTGAACATTACTGAGAAATAACATACAGCCTGGCAAGGTCTTTGAATGAAACCTATCATGTGACAGATGATAATACCAATGCAAACTGGTATACCATGAGACACATCACAGGCCAAGTTCTAAAACACGAATTCAGTAATAACTGGAGGCAGCACAGTAGCTTCCCATGTGTAACTATGATCATCAGTGTGCCCTTTACAGCTGTGGTACCCTCAGTTCTCACTCATTAAAAACAGGTTTCCTATAACCTTCTCTTTGCTTCTGTGAGAAGTATTTACAGGATTCTCATGGGAGTCTGTACCTTCCTGGGAGTATGTGTTTAGAAGAGAGCTCATATACTTAAAAGCTCAAAGAATAAGAGCTTTGATGGGTAATGGTGTATGAAATCCTCAGTATTTGCTTATACACTCATTTCTTGATTGTACTATAATGGATTATCTAATTTTCAGATTATGCATGCTCTCTGTCTCTGTTTTTAAAAGGACCATTTCAGCAAAGAAGAAAGAAAAGCAATACATATTTTTGGAAGCTGGCTCTTCAATTTGTTAGCAGTTATATTGTATAGAATAGGATTTTTATGTATGCCCATATCTAACGCTCTTTTTTGAAAACATTAACAACAGCTATATGCTTTCTTATCTTCACTAAAATTGAAAAAGTATTTGTAAAAGTATCTTGATAAAATACAAGATATTTTGTATGTATGTGTGTGTGGCTAATGTATATGTGTGTGACATGCGTATGTCCATGGATACACGTGTGGAGGCCAGAACCAAATGCTAAATGTCTTCCTCTATCACTCTGCACTTTGTTTTATATACAGTCTCTCACTAAATACGGGGATTACTGGTGGGCTAGACTGGCTGCCAGTTAGTCCCTGGGATTTGCCTGACTCTACCTTCAAGCACTAATCCCATAGGCGTGTGAAGCTACAGCGGGGCTTTACACGGATGCCAAGGATCTGAACTCTGGTCTTTGTGCTTGCACAGAAAACATTACACACTGAGGAATCTCCTCATTTTCTTTTTGTGAAAACAAGCAGTCCAGCCGCCCTCAAACAAAGCTACTAGTTTACAGCATGTGACATGAAAACTTGTGGACTGTGGTAGAATTCAGCCGTATCTAGGCAATGACCAGGGTGTTTGAAAGATCAGTGTTGAAAGTGATTAGCAGTAAACTTGACATGACACTTTCTTTCCTACAATGCTGGTTTCTCAGGTAGTTTTATTCACGCACAGCCTTCGTTTCCTCTTATAAGCTCTTTCTGTCTGCCTGCCTCTCTCTCTCTCTCTGTCTCTCTCTCTTTCTGTCACTGTCTGTCTGTCTGTCCTTATGCCTCTCTACATGGGAACAAAAGATAAATTTAGAGTTTATAATAAGATTTTGAATACCTCCATTCTGCAAGGAAATAAAGGGGGTCTTTGCCAGTTAAAAGGTTCAGCTCAATTTCTTCAAACTTTGTCCAGTAAAATCAAGACTCTGAAAAATGCTTTAAGGTAAGCAAGGCAGAGCTGTGAGAAAAGTCTGATACAACATGGGCTCTGGAGAGAGGACAGTGGCCCACATGTTGGTTGACCTTGACAAAGCTATGTGAGAGGAGAGCTGATGGGCATTTGAGTGCACCCACACTGTTTGTCAAAGTGTTATGAGTTTTGTCTTGTGAGGATTGTTTTCTATCAATCTCATGCTACATGGCTGTGTATTTTGAAATTTAATGTTCTTCATTGTTTTCTAACTGGCACCTCAGCATCTCCATTAGGTACTCCAATGTTATCTGTACATCCAATGCCAAAGTGGAACTTTCTTCAATGCTTGCCTGTAGTTCTCTTCCACAATGAGTGACAACTCCACACATCTCTTTGGTCAAGCCAGGCATTTGAGAGTTTTTCTCTCCCCTTAATCTCCCCTACTCAGTTCATGGTCAGGTCCTATGGATACATGTACGTTCCTCCCAGAATACAATTGGATTTATTCCACATTTTGTGTGCCCTGGATTTGGGTATGCAGACAGGACATTACCTGTCTCTCTGTTTGAAGTCCTCTATTCCACATGAAGTCCTCTCTATTCTACCAACATGTGTGCTACTTCCTGATTACCCATCATCTGTCTGCACATGATGTTCAGAGTTTTTCTGTGTGCATAGAGGAGGCCTCTCTGACCTTTATAAAGACAGCATTATTTATTGACAAGATCTAAATTATATCTAGAAAAGTAAGCCAGCAACAACCAAGTCAATAGAAAATATAAAGAATAGAATACATACAGTTTTATATACCATAGCTACCAAGGATCCATAGTAATTGTTCAACTACCAAGTGTGGTTTTGAGATATGTAGCTTTATATTTTATACCCAAATTCTGAAATCTGCAATCTCTCGCCCTATTTGCAGACACTCAAGGGAATGGTCTAGCCTATAGAATAGAAAATTGGTGAGAATTCTGTCAGAACCTCACTCTCAGAAGACCATACCTTCTAAATAAATGGAGGGAAATAGAAAAACAAGGAAGACTGGACAGTCCTCCCAAGATGTGTGTGTTTAGAACATGATTCCTTATGAGATTGTTACGTATTTTAGCATTTCTCCTATAACTGTTCTTTTATGAGAATTTTGTTAACTTTTTCAAATCATAATAGCTTTGCACGCTGTGAATTCATGGACTGGACTGTTACTGAGGAGTCTGGATGTATTTTTCAAACTTTTTCTTTCCAAAACAAAGTACAAATATACAGACGAGATGCAAAAACGGTGCTGAGGTTACCACACACAGCAGAACTGAATATCCAGTCAAGAGCACCACATAATGAGGAAAGAAGCCAAGTGTGCCACCCTTCCTTTCCATGTGTTGACTCCTCCATGAATGCCAAGCACGTGATGATGGCATCAGTCCCTAACACAATCCTTGTCTACTTTGCATTTTTTAGATTGACTCATTTTGTTTTTATGGCTATGAGTGTTTTGCCTGTTTTGAGCCACCGTATTGGTACTGGAAATTGAACCCAGGTACTCTGCAAGAGCAGCAAGTACCCTCAACATACTGAGCCATTTCTCTAGCCCCTCCCCATTTAAGGTTTATTTATTATTTTGTTTTATGGTATCAGTGTTTGCTTGAGTGTATGTATATGTACCAAATTTGTACCTGGTGGCCAAAAGTATTCAGTTCTCTGAAAGTGTGGTCACAGGTGGTTGTGAGCCAACATGTGGGTGTTAGGAAGTAAGATGAGGCCAACAAAAAGAATAGACATTTTAACAACTAAGCCATCTCTCAAGCCCCTAGTCCCTAATTCTTTTTTTTTTGGAAAAAAAAGAGTATATTTATTTTTAATTTTGTGTATGTATGTAGATATGTGTCTCTTTCTGTGTGTATACTATGTGTGTGTTGATGTCTGTGGAGGACAAAAGAGAACATCTAGGCCTCTTGAGCTGAAGTTACAGTCAATTGGGAGCCACTTAACCAATATTATTACTGAGAACTGAATTTAGATCATCTGCAGGAACAGCAAGCCTTCTTTATTATTATTATTATTTACAATGTATTTAACTTTGCATTCTGGTTGTAGTCTCCTCCCTCATCTCCTCCTGGTCTCACCCGCCCTCCCTCTTCCTCCTTTATCCCTCTTCCCTTGTCCTCTGATAGGGGAAGTCCTCTTCCCCTATTGTCTGCTCCTAGCCTATCAGGTCCAATCAGGACTGCCTGGATCCTCTTCCTCTCTGGGCTGACGAGGTCACCCCACCAGGGAGAAGTTATCAACAAACAGGCAACCTAATTCATGTCAGAGACTGTCTCTTTTCCCCTTAACAAGGGACCAACATGGAGACTGAGCTATCTATCAGCTACATCTGAGCAGCAGGTCTAGGTCCTCTCTATGCTTGTTCTTTGATTGATGCATCAGTCTCAGCAGGCCCCCCTGGGTCCTGCTTTTGGGGGGGGCTTTCTTGGTCTCCTTGTGGGGCTCCTGTCCCGTCCCCTCTGGGTCCCTCTTTATCCCCCTCCTTCTATAAGATTCCCTGAGCTCTGTCCAAAGTTTGGCTGTGAGTCTCTGCATCTGCTTCGATCCCCTGCTGGGTGGAGTTTTTTAGAGGACTTTTAGAGAATAAGCTTCCAACCTGTTCCCTCTCTTCTATGTCTTCCGTTGTCTACAATGTGTTCCCTTCTGAATGAGAATTAAGCATGTTCTCTATGGTCTTCCTTGTTGTTTAGCTTCTTTCGGTCTGTAGATTTTAGTGTGTTTATCCTGTATTCTACGGCTAATATCCACTTATAAGTGAGTGTATACCATGTGCGTCTTTCTGTTTCAAGATGACCTTTTCTAGTTCCCACCATTTGCCTGCAAATTTCATGATTTCCTTGTTTTTAATAGCTGAGTAGTATTCCATTGTGTAAACGTACCACAATTTCTGCATACATTCTTCAGCTGAGGGACATCTACATTGTTTCCAGGTTCTGGCCATTATGAATAAACCTGCTATGAACATAGTTGAGCAAATGCCTTGTTGTATGGTTGAGTATCTTTCGCATATATGCCCAGGAGCGGTATAGCTGAGTCTTGAGGTAGCACTATTCCCAGTTTTCTGAGATACACCAGACACATAGCAACAATAACAAAAATGGCATGGTACTGGCATAGAAACAGACTGGAGGATCAATGGAATCAAATTAAAAACCCAGAAATAAACCCACACACCTACGGACACCTGAGTTTTGATAAAGAAGCAGCAAGCCGTCTTAACCACTGAGGCAACTCTCCAGCCCTGGTTTCTCATTCCGACTACCCAGGGTTAATGCCTCTGGTAGTAGACCAAGGAAAGCCTCCACTCCAAATAGCAAAAGGTTTTCAGCAAGAACTTCTTACTATAGAAAAGCCTTCCCTGATGTGACAAAGGAAAATGCTTTTGTCTCACCCCAGCTTGCTGCCTCTGATCACCTATTCCTTGCTGTGTTTCAATCCATATGCCTTCCCCATGCTGGCAAGCTAAGCATAAATAATGATTCTCAGTCATGCCTTTGTGCAGTTGCTCTATGTTGACTCACACATTTGCTTGGTGATAACTTCTACAGAGATTTCTATTACAGAAATTTAAAGTCATCATTTAATGTTTCTTAAAATTCTGGTTGAGGTCTCATGACTTTGGAGATGTCCATCTTTTTCTGCACACACACAGACACACACACACACATTTGCATATTTGTCTGGGGGGGGCGGTGATGCTCTGCATATCTGAGGAATAAACAATCCATGAGAGAATTTTTCATTAGCCTCTGGCTCTTGGATAGCAGTATAACTTCCTGGTTTTTGTTTGTTTGTTTGGTTGGTTGGTTGGATGTTTGGTTGGTTGGTTTGGGTTTTTTTGGGGGGGAGGGTGGATTTTTTTCAAGGCAGGGTTTCTCTGTGTAGCCTCGACTGTTCTGGACTCGCTTTGTAGACCAGGCTGGCCTCGAACTCACAGAGATCTACCTACATCTGCCTCCCTGAGTGCTGGGATTACAGACATGTACCACCATGCCCAGCTGCTTCCTGGTTTGTTTTCCCTGAATAAAATGTTCCATTTTCCTAGAGTCATGCATTTCATTATACTTTGTTTCTGACATATTTACATCACATCATATTTGCTCTCTATTCTCCAATCGAAATAACCTAGAGTTTTATTTTCTTTTTAGCTATTCATATCTAAATACTGACACTGTCATCTATTTATCACAGAAATAATTGAATTTATGGTGTTCAAGAGTCCACTGCTTGCTCTCCAGCTGTGCTTCCTCTCATGACAATGGGGATTCACATTGCCATGGTGGCATCCCTGCATTCTTGGGTGCACAGATGGCTAATTAATCTGGAATTCTGGGTGAGAAGATAGTTCTGTGCTGTCTGTGAATTTTATTTACCCTTTCCTCACTCTGCTTTTTGGCATGGGTTTCTTAAACCTAATATCCTTCCTTTGTGTGGGATGGTAGTCATTATGCAAGGAGTAAAGAAAACATTCTTCACATTAGCTTTTCCCCTGGAGCCAACTGCTTATTATGTTAAAGATTAAGGTGTATAATGCCGTGTTAGAGAAGCAAAGAGACTGCATGTGTTGGCACACGCCTGTGATCCACGCACTGGGATGACTAGAGTGGAGGGATTATGAACTTGAGGGCCATCCTGGGCCACACAGTAAGGCACTGTCTCAGAAAAAGAAAATGAAAAAGAAGAGGAAGAAGAAGAAAAAGAATAGAACGAACCTATTGCTCTTTTTACTGTAACTAAATTACAGTAAAAATTATCCCTGCTGTCTTTTTTGTAAGCATCTCATATGAAACTTGTGATTAGGCTCTATGCTAATTTCTAGTTTGAATATGCAATGTCCTAAAAAGGGAATTTATTAGCTTTATGGTAGAGCTAGGAAGAGTCTCAGCCTGAAGATATCTATCGCTCTGATAACTCTGGTTCTGCAATCTAATAATGACTTTCACTTTGCAGTCTTGATGGAGACTATTCCTTGGCCAAGGCTTTGGATTATCGTGGGAGGGTCCTGAAAAAGGTCTGTTTTCCTGTCCAGAAACCTGTACCATCCTGCATGAGGTCTTTTGTGAGCTTTCATGGGACCACTAACTCAAAGTCAGGAAAGAAAGAGATGCCAGCATTTCAGCTCTGCTTGGCTTGAAGGGTCACAAAGTAGTTTGTGCCTAATAGGCCTTGCCCTGGAAACCCTTGGTTGTAGCTGCCTCCGTTCTGGGCCATGCCATGTGCCCCACACACAGCTATAATAGAGAGCAAACATTCGCAAGCTCCAGTTGGTGACACTGTCCTCAGATAATGCCCGTGCTTTTTTATATGCAGAAAGGCCTTCTATTCACAAGGAAGATGACTCATTTAATTCGAGAATCTAGCCATCTCAACACATCTCTTTGGACTTCTCCACACAAGTATGGCCTACATTCACCTTCTCCTCCTCACCCAAGATTAAGAAGGATAGCTCAAAATAAGAATAAAGAACGCCAATGAATTTAAACCAGTAAATAAGTAGATAACATATAATATAAAAAATACACACATAAACGTTCAAGAAGATGATGACAGGAATGTCAGCCCTTTTCTCTAAGGTAGAGAGAATATACGATATATAAAGTAATGGGAAAGAAGTGAAAATATTTGGGAAAGACTAGGGTGAGGACTGGAGTGTTCCTCTTGAAGCCGCACAGACGGAGTCAGGATCCTGCCTCTTTCTGTCAGGAGCTGGTGTCTCACCTCCTCCAGCTGAGGACTGAGCAAATCATCTAAGTGTGGCTGGTCAGTGCCCTGCAGGGGTGTGTTGTGAGTTTATTCAGGTGGAAGCAGGAAAACTGACAGCAGTTGGAGAAGGTCAACATTACATATTCATTTTGTTTTAAATAATTGATGATGTTTCCTGTCTTTGCTTACATTAATTGCTCTCAGGTGTTAGAAAATGGCTCAGTGAGCTGCCTTTTAATGTGCTTCTTTAGAAAGATGGTGTGACTGCTCTTTGGAATTCTAAAAGCAGCGTGTACTGAGCAGAACTTTCTAAGTGGGGGTTAATGAAAGGAAACTGAACTTACACATTGATGCTCTCCACCACTTAGAAAGGAAGAATGAGCCTCGATCTATACCCAGAATGCCAATCATGTTTTCATTGAATCCTGATAGAAAATCGTGTGTACCCAGATTCTTCTGGTCAGACCATGGCTGTGGAAACCCATTTGTTGTATTCATAGGTATCACTTATAATGAAGAGAGACATTCAGTAGCCAGTGCACTCACAGGATGATACTAGTCTTGCCATACAACCTGCAAGCAATATCTTACAAGAGATCCAATTCCCCCAACTTAACAGGGCCCTGTTAGTTTAAAAACTGATGCAACAGATGGAAGAGTCAGGTTCCCGTGACAATGTTGATTCTGTTTCCTTTCGAACCATTAGCATCTTGACTTAAAACCATATATTGAATGGTGTTGCTTATGTTTAACCATAGTTTCTAACAAATAGGCAAATGACAGGGATGACTCTAGGTCCCAGCCCCATTCACATATTGAGCACAAATGCTTTTGCACTGGATATTTACTTAAAGAAAAAAAAGGTACTCTAACATGTACTCCATAATATATGCTGTCAGAGTAGGATGTTAACAGGTTCTGATTTTGTGACCTTAGAGTCATGCTGAAGGCCAGGAACACAGCTTGTTTAGAAAGGACTGATGGCTTTGGGGGGTATCATTTAAACGCAATGTGTGTGTCTGACCATTTCAGTCTCAAGTCACTTTGCGAACAGTTTGGGGGAAATTCTTCTTCCCCAGGGAGACCCACACAGAAGAAAGAACAAGAGAATCACAAACAGCACTTAAAGTTGGGGTTTATACCTTTTTTTTAAAGGTTTCAACAAGACAACAGCCATAAGAAGAGCTTTGTTCCCTTCTTCTAAATCGTGACTGACGAGGAGGCAAATTATTGTAAAGCATAAAGCAGTGAGTGTCTACAGAATGCCATTGTATATGAACCTATGCAGCCAACGATTGCCCTGAGCACAAACTGCACATGCCATATTCAAAGACAACTGCTAGGTACGTGGCTGAGTGCAGTCAGATGTGCACCCAGGGCCATCAAGTCGGCACGCCAGCTGATCAGCCTTATTTACAATATATTGGCATCACCACTGACCTAAAGAGCTGAAGAAAATAACAAGCCATATTTTCAGCTTGGTAAAAGCCTGCAGTGGGGAGCCCTTTCGGAACAATTACAAGCATTTGCCGGGAATGCATTTGCTGATTTAACAAACTGGAGAGGACAAATGTTTAACATGCTGTCGTGATGATGTTCAGTCGCTTTTCTTGGTACCCGTTGATCTGAGATAATGTGTTCTTGCCCAATCATGCTACAAAGAAGCAGCGGAAATAAATAAATAAATAGATGTAATATGATGCGTTCCCACAATAGCTGAGCTGCTGACTGCCCCTGACAGATGGAAAAAAAAAAAGTCAATATGAAGTCTGAGACAGCCCAGGCTCAGCACTGCAGAATAAATTACATGATTCGCCGAATGGTTGGGCCTCGCTCAGACATTCAAAAAAAAAAAAATTGGAAAGATAAAAGCTTGCATTGGCTTCGGATGATATTTACTGCTTGATGGATTTACTAGCAGCCCCAGTACAGTCATACTGTATTGAATTATTGGCCTCTATTTAGCTGTGTGTCCGTCGGCGCTCGAGTGTCCATTTAAGCATAAGTGAGCTGGACGCCTGCCAAGCCCCTCCGAGGCTCTGAGTGCAGAGAAAGACACAGGCTAATGGCCACCAGCCTGAATAACAGGGAGTGGGAGGACATTGGGGGAGGGACAAAGCCCAGCTACAAAGTACTTGCTTATCAATATTAATGCCAAAATAAATATTAATGGAGGCTACCCGGCATAGCAGTTTTGAATGTGCCTTGTTTTCTTTGTGTTTTAACACAAGTGGCTGGAAATGACTGTGTGATTTCTCTCTCACTCTCTTTCACACCTTCTTTCTTGCTTTGAATCTCAGAAGGAATTTGGAAAAGCTTTCCTTCTGCCCATCATCACAGCGGCAGGCTTTTCTAGAAGGCGAAGGAGGCAAATGAGATGCTGGCTTTAAGAGGTATGCAGCATCCAATAAAATAGATGATTAGAATAGCAATGTACAGTGCAGCAGCTATTGTCACGGAGTCTTTATTGTGTTGTGCTCAGGCCATTCAATCGAGAAGTAGCAGTTCGTATAGAAACACGTAGGAAAGCCTTATCAACGTAGCTTCAAAAGAAGAAGGTGGCCATACAGAGGCAGATGGAGATAGGAACTCTGGCCTTTCTGCCCAGTTTTACCATGAACCTAACCTTCTCCAAATAATAATAATAATAATAATACATTTTTTAAAAATTAAATGAAAATGTGTAATACACAAAGGAAGTACGGGTGAATTGGGAGGGGCGTAGGGAGGGAGGGAGGTTAAGCTATAAAACCATTACATTGCTGCTATCATAGTCTCATCTGCAAGTCGCCTGTGGGCTTTCCCAGTGTGTGCACTGTGGGAAAGAGAAGCTAACTGGGGAAGACACAGCAGTCAACGAGACGGTTAGGGTCTGGCAATTATGTCCAGACATATTGCTGTTTATGAACAATCAGGGGATGGGAACAGCAGAACTCTCCAGGGAGATTCACATAGACATGTGTGGGCAACTGCACCCATTAGCAGCACAAAGGAGCTGAACGCCCTGGGAGGGGCTACAGGGAGCATGCCAGGTGACTGACTGTGCAACACTGGGTTCACAGGGGCCTCCATGCTCTATCAGGAGCAAGCATAGCTTCCCGATTGAGCAAATGGCTGCAGCTAAACCACCCTGCTTTAGTTTTCATGCAACCCTGAGCAAATCATTGCAATTTTTTGGCTGTATTCCTTACCCTGTAAAAATAGTTGGGGAAACTACCACAACAATAAGCGACTAGTTTAAAGGGCAGTGGATCAGATGAGCATGAGAAATTGAGGATGTGCATGATCTCACTGATTTAATTTTAGAGTGCTTTTTTCATGCCTCTATGCATATATTCTCTTCACAACATAGTGATACAGTCTGGTTCTCCCCATCTTGCAGAAAAAGAAAGGTAGGCATGGTCTCTGACCCCAGGCCACATGGACATATCATAGTAATGCTTAGAATGACCCTCCTGCTATTCCTCAAGTACCTCTTTGGGGGTCCACAGTTTAAACAATGATCACCATCCTCTCTTGGGTCCTTACCAGTAATCTGTGACCTAATGGACTCTGTAGCCTAACATAAACCTCAACTTAACTTGCTATCAACACTCTACTCCGCAGGGTCTCTTACCACTCTCCCTCTGGCAGATCCGGCCCTAGGAGAGGGTCATGGACCCTGCAGTTTTTACATGGATGACCTGTGAGTTGGAGAACACAAAGCCCTGAGTGTCTGGGATGACATTCTTCAGCTGCCTTTAGGCAAAGCCATGTATCTACGTGAGGCTGACGGGTAGGAGATGCCAGGGTCAGTCTCACCTGTCTTCTGCTGGGCAGTGCTTCCACTCAGCAGACAGCACAACAATCAGCCACCGTCTATCTCAGCATGACCAGTTCTGCCACCAGACACTAAAGCACATTCTTTGTACTGCTGTCTCAGGACAGAAGAATCCATAAGGCAAGTGGAAATAATCACTGTAGCTCAGACTGACAATAATGGAGAGTAATTGTTATTTTCATCTTGGGGCTTGACATACGTCATCTCCTCTCTTTGTCAGAACAGCATCATAGAGCTGCTGGCATTGTTTCCAGTTTCCACAGATAAGTGGACTGAGATTCCGGGAGGTTAAATCCTTGCTCAGGGTCACATAATGGCTAAGTCAGCAAGCTCAGCTTCAAAACCCAGATTTTGCTAGTCTCAAAGCCAGCTTTCTCCAGCAGGCCTGATGCTGTCTCTAGGGAAGTCCCAACAAACATTGGCTCCATGATACAGGACAATATGTCCTATATTTTAGAAACTTCTGGCCACCAACCTTTTCTAATCATAGTTTCAGAAAAGAAAAGATAAAGAATACTGCTTCTTATACTCTTCAATCCTTATTTTTCTAAAATTTCAAACTATGTCAGTGACTTTTCTGCCTAGAATGACAAGAACAGAGTGACCAGTGTTTAAGGCCCCATTAAACCAAAGGCTATTGTTCAGACTTTGCATGTGTTAATAAATCTTCCCATTCCTCACTAGAATCAAATGCAAATGATGAGAGTACCAATATTTTATTTGTAAAGTTATTATCAATATTTCAGTCGTATCCAGAGGCCTGACTCATAACCTCAATATTTAGTAATTATGATTATTTATACCAAGATAACAAAAGCTACAATTGACTTTATAGCAGTGTGATTATGGTACATTTGCCAGCTAGTGCCCTAAAATCTGAAACAGACCAGGATAGACAGGTGCATTTATGGTTCTTACTAAAAGTACCTAGAATTATATTTTTAGTGCTTAGAATAATTTTCAGATTATATACAGGTCAGAACTGCAAACACACATGCCTCCCTCCACCCCCAACACACACTTTTAACATGAATCTGATAATCTCTATGACCTCTACTGGATCTAGTGGACACCTTGTTTCATAGCCAGAAGTTCTGGCAGAAGTTCTGATTTGTGCTTCTTATGGTCCTGGGGCTCAGCAAGCAGAGAATCTCTGCAGATGGAAGACACCATGACATAAAGCACATCCTGCATCTTGGCAACAACATGGATTTTATGCAGGAGCAAGTATGTATATTGCCTCTGAATACAACTCAGGAAAGTCTGCTCTGCCTTCTATTAACGTGCATTTTGGTCACTGTGAAGATCTGTGTTACTACTACAAAGAAGTTTGGCCTTCTATAGCAGGACTAACTAAATCACTTTAATAAGCACTTCTAAAAAAGCAAAGCGCTGCATAGACAGTCAACACTTGAACTTAATCAAAAATAGCAACAGCAATTGCCTTAATTCCATGCTTCATGTCTCTATTGTTTGTACATATTTTTGACCAGCCAGCTTGGAACCTTCAAGTTCTTTTCTGAATTCTCTGTCAAAGCAGACTGAGGCTTAGCCCTCAGCATGTGTGATGGATGTTAAATCAACTCCGCTGTCACTACCAGTCATTTTAGAGAGTAGAGCTCTTTAAGAATTTACCTGTGATTAGAGTGAACACTAGATGTGATAATGGCACCTAAGTTAATTGAGATGCTGATTAGTCTTCTCTGTGATGGGACTAGGTACCTGTTTGATAACAACTAAGACAAAGGTAAATCCTATAATGTTGGAATAAGGTCATCAAGGTCAAATCCTCATTCTACACAAGTGTAACTTCTGAAACTCAACTGTAGATGCTAAAGGTCAGAACAAATGTTTATTTTTTAAATAAACTACTATGACATAGATACTTAAAATCCACACATAGAAGACTTAGCCAGAAGAACACAAGGAAGAGGGATAAATGGTCAACCTTCAAATTGAAATGATTAATAGAAAGGCTCCCTTGGGACCAATCAATACTGGCGCTCCTATTGTCTGGTATATTTATTAACAACCCGGAAGATGGATAGAGTAACAAGCAGTCGAATTTGTCGATGACAAAATTGAAAGATTAAGGAAGATAGTGTATTACTATAGAAGAATAACCTAAGAAAACCATGTATCAACCTAAGATAAAAATCAAAATGAAAAAGAAACACTACAACTTAGATACACTGAAGCATCTTGTATTCTATAGAGAAGAGAAAGAATGAGATATACCACATTAACACAGGAAGATTCTTTTTTGAATATGCAAAAGCAGATTGAATTTGATTAAGGACTCTGAGTATTGCTTGAATAATTTTGTTAATCAGTCAGTACTAAATTAATAAGTACTCAATCTGGGATATGAAAAAAAAGAGAGCCAGCTCTAGCAATGTTATGACCAGACTATTCCAAGCCTCAGTACCTATATCCTCTACTTTGTGACAATTCTCCTGTAGCTTTCCCACTGTGTGGTACTCTCTCAGACTCATAATTTATCCCCCTATCTTCCCTAATTTGTGCCTAGGCATGTGATATCTGGAACCAGATGTAGCTAAAAGCCCTCAGAGGTGTGCTGCTATTCATAACTTTTGTACTTGAAGACTTTCTAAACAATTTAGAACCAAGGGATTGAACTGCCCACTTTTTTGCTTTTAATCTGAAATGTTCCTAAAAAACCGCCAGTGTATAACTTGCATGTAAAACGTAAACTACTTATTCTTCTGTTGTGGTTAAATATGTAAGAAAGCCGACTCAGAGGTAGAAGGAGATTTATTTGGGTTCATGAGTTTAGAGGTTTCAGACTATGGTTTTGTTGCTTCTTAGTGAGTGAACATGGAGCAGAACATCATGGTGGGAGTAAATGGTGGCTCAGGAATGCTCACCTATCACAGGCAGGAGACATGGTATGGCAGGGACAAGAGATACTCTTCAAGGCAAACCCCAGTGACTACTAGGCTTCTTGATATTCTATCCCACTATGAACTCATCATTGGGTTAATCCACTTATGATCCACACTGTCACGATCCAGTCACCTTTCAATAGTGTCTTCCACACCAGAGCCTGTGAGGGCTCTTCGTATCTAAACCATAGCATGGTCCAACCGGTAGCATTTGCTACAGAGGCACAATCTCTACTCTCCTTGAGTAACCCTGGGTACCATCTGGTCTGCAAGACACTTTTCTTTTTTGTTCCACTCTATCGCAGATAAATCACAGCGATGGCCTTATCACAGCACTATGGGCTCTTGCCATGGTATGTAAGGAGGCATTTGGGGTTTTAAGAAAATGTGAGACTCTAGAGAGAGAAGATGATACAGCATAAGCAGCATTCAGAAATGAGTGTGGAGGTGGGGTGGGGCACAGCAGTTAAGAGCTCTGACTGCTCTTACGGAGGACCAGGGTTCAATTCCCAGCACCCACATAGCAGATCACAACTGTAATTCCAGTTGCAGGGGATCTGATACCCTCGTACAGACATACACGTAGGTAAAACACCAAAGCACATAGAAATAAGATTAATTGAAGAAAAAGAAATGAGTAAGGCTCTCATGTGTGATACCTGCTTTTCAGAGCAGCTCTGATCAAATACCCCACACTTCTCTAAGTACAAAAACCCAGTGTTGCTTCTAATTGTTGATAGCCTGGACATCCTGTTATGGCAAGGGGTCCTTATTTTATAGACAACACTCATTATTTCTTTACAAACGAGCTCAAAAGATTAAGATCCATTACAAAGTAATAGAAAAATAATAGAATTTGAACACCCCCCCTCCAGCTTTCAGTCTTTTAGACCTGTGTACATGTACATGTGCATATTTACATACAAACACGTTTCTCTCTCTCACTCACACACACAATGCATTGAATGTCATAGGTAGTTTCAGTCAGTTCAAGCTGCTGTATTGGTTGAGTTAAACAATAGTCATTGGTTTCTTACAGTTCTGAAAGCCAGGAATCTGATATTGAAATGCCAGTATGATTGGGTTCTGATAATAGCCTCCTTTCTTGCTGTCCACCCATGGTGGAAAGAGAGAGAAAGAGGAGACAATCTTTCTCCAGTTTATACTCATAAAGGCACAAATTCCACCAGGGGCACTCCACTCTTATTTACCTAATAACCTACAAAGATTCCTTCACCAAATACCAGTAGAGATTAGAGTTCCCACTATGTGAATAGAAGAGGCAGAAATGTTCCGCCCAGTATACATGTTCATATATACATACAGTCTTATAGGAAATGAGACCACAAAACTTGTTAGCTGAGTTATTTCTATATAGAGCTCACTGTGCTAGATAGTATGTCAGTTTGATAAAAGTTAAAGCCTTCTGAGACGATCGAACTGCAATTAAGAAAACAACTGTGTAAGATCAGGCTGTAGGTAAGCCATCAGAACATTTTCTTAACTAGTGATTCATGGGGGAGGACCCAGTCCATTGTGGTTCTGGGCCCTATAGACAGTCCACCTCCAGGCTGGTGGTCCTGGATTCTATAAGAAAGCTGGCAGAGCAAGGCATGTGAAGGAAGCCAGTAAGCAGCATCTCTCCATGGCCTCTGTATCAGCTCCTGCCTCCAGGTTCCTGCCCAATTTGGCATCCTTCCTGGCTTCCTGGATAATGAATTGTGATGTGGAAGTGTAAGCTGAACAAACCATTCACCCCCCAACTTGCTTTGTGGTCAAGGTGTTTCATTGCAGCAATAAAAACCCTAACTAAGACATTTCAAATGAACTTTATTTCTTCATAAACTACAATCTATAAATTTATCATATCCAAATATCAGCATAGATAGTAACTAAAGTTAGAATCTAAATCATTTCAATAATAATTAAACTACAGGAGGAATAATGAACTCATGTCTATCTTTCATCCATAAAACATTGTGTATAAGCTGTGTTGCATAAGATAAAGGCAAGCATAGTAGGTCAGTGTAGGCAGGAAGGTGTTAGTTCCTTCTCTAGACTTTGTTGCTATTACTTACACACACCCAAAAGATATTGAAAAAAGGACCATAATCATTAATATATATTAGCACTGTCTTCATAATATTTATAGCAGCAATGTGTGTACCTGGTTTTGTTAAAAGGTATCATAATTCTGGTAGATATTTGCAGGTAATATGATCAGATTGGAAGCCTCTAAGTATTGTTAATTGTTAGAGATTTGCTAAGATTACTACCTATACCTTCCTAATCTAAAGAATTGTCATATATATATGAACTTGAAACTTTACTTATTGAATAGAAATAATTATTTCAAATAAGTACTATGTGCACAAAACGAGAAGAGAGATGTACATACATTGGAGGTTTTATAAATTGTGTCTTATACGTGCTTATAAATACATACTTGCGCAAAAACATACTGAAATTCTGCATGTGTAGCAGAGGGATTTTATAAAGTGCGTCTTGATTACATCTGGCTGAGGAAATTTTCTCTAAAGAGACCACATGGAGCAGGAGAGCTCCCCCTTGGCATCTTAGGAGGCGTACTGTGGCCGTAGTGCTTCAGCAAGAAAAGTACCTCTATGATCGAGTATGAGCCACACAGATATGTTATAAAGGGGAAAACCTTCCCCAGCAGAATTGTTCAAAGTTAAGAAACTAATGAGATCATCCGCCAAAGAGAATGAATCCATTAGTTGTAAGAGAAATCAAATTGTCAATCTATAGCTTATATTTATGCTGTTACATATAAATATTGAATGAAATCTATATGGAAAATACCTCATCTTATCACCCATGTGTCCAACTGAACCGTTTCCAAAGTAAATAGAAAATCTCATTGAAATTGTTTCTCGTTTTCATGAGCTCATTGGGAAGAGAAAGGCTTTTCTTCAATGGTCTTCTGGAGCTCTGTCATTATGCTGCAGTGAGGTAATTTGCTAAAACAGCTGCCTCTAATGAGTAAACCTTTCCATCTGGCACATCCAGTACAGACACAAACAACCTCCTCAGACTGAAAAAATAGCAGGGGTGGGGGGGAGAAGAATGCCTTTCCATGGGAAAAGAACTCTCTATGAACGGCACAGAGGCTAAAACGCATTTTGAGGCAAAGAGCATTTTTGAGGTTTTTTTTTGTTGTTGTTGTTCTGTTTTGTTTTTGTTGGTTTTTGGTATACTCATTGGACTTGGTTTTCAAGCTAAAACCACAAAAGTTGGCCCATACTTTTGGTCATGCTCAGAACTCATTGCCTGTGGGTACATTATACAATAATTCTGCACATATTTAAAATTCAACCAACCAACACACACGCGCGCACACGCACACACACACACACAAATGTGCTTGCGCTAGACAAAAGGAATATGGTTGTAACATAACCTGAAACTGGAATCAGTTAGATAAACATGGTTTGCATAATGTCTGTATTTTTAAAATTCTCTTTCATTGAGAGAAATTACTAGGCTGTTCATGTAAAATGTCATGTTCCATTCAGAAATACTTGATGCCTAACAGGCACTCAAAGAAAGCATAATTTGAATAATGGGGTGGAGGAAACTGCATCACATAATAATGTTCTTAACTACTGATTATTCGGGGGGTTTGTAAAAATGTGAACACTTTCCTGTTACCAAGTGTCTGTTGCTATTTTCCAATAACACCTGGGCTTAGATTTGAGTGGCAAAAAAATACAAATTACCTTCATTTTTAATGTTTTGGTTTCTAGTGAATTAAACATAGTTTAATCAGCTTTTCTGTTTTGTGAAGTTGATTAGTCTGAACCTTAGCAATCTGGTCATTGTGATTTCTCAGGTTTTTGCTATGGTATGCTTTTTAAGCTATCGTTAAATCTAGACCTATGTAAGCGTGTTTTTAAGAAGTTATAAGGCTTATGCCAGAACTGGGTTTCCCAGCCCTGATTTTAATGAAATCCTCTATAACCAAAAGCTAAAGAAATGCTCATTAAAATGGAAAGCATTAAAATGGAGATGAATATGCTAGGGACTTGTAATTCAAGTGCTGGTGCTCTGGTTCATAGATCAATAGGAGATGGATGATGGCGGCACTGTCTTGGCATGCCTGAGCCTTGTACCAGAAGGTTATCAGCCCTTTTGAGGAGATAATAGCAGGGGCTTTAATTTTCTCTGTGACTACAGGGCATAATGTAAAATTAATGTGCATCATGTCAAGGTTATGGCAAGACATTGTTGTCTAGAAGAGAGAACTGTTTGTTCCCACCACCACCCCTCCCTCCTCACAAACACTTGCACTTACCATGCTAACACATTACCCGAGAAGCAAATTTCTTTGTCATTGTCAATAGTCACAAGGTGTGAAGGATGTTTTCCAGCTCGAATTACACAGGACGGCAGCTCACAGACCTCTGAAACTCAGCCTGGAGACAACAACAATAAGTCATAAAAGTATGTTCATTTAGAAATCTAAACATTAGTGCATTAAAATGGAATTCAAACAAAGCATTTATAAACCTTGTTTCTTTGAATACTGAGCTATGGGGAACAGAAACACAAAGACATCATGCTCCTGAGCTGGAAATCACTCACTCTAGGAGCTAGTTTTAACTTGGAACCATTTGGCAGACCACCTAAACTCTCTGTTGGGTTTTTATTTGTTTGTGTTTGTATGTGATTATGCTGGACACTAAAACCAGAGATTTGCTGTACAAGCACTCTACTGCTGACCTAAGTCTCCAACTTCTCAAATCAGTATTTTTCCCTTTTCATTAAACATGGATTCTTTTCTTGTGCAATGTAATCTGAATAGTTTCCCTTCCCTCTACTCATCCCAGTTCCCTCCACTTCCTCTCCCATCCGGATCCACTCCCTTTCTGCCTCTCATTAAAAAAGAACAGGCTTCTAAGAGACAACAACAAAACACAAGAAAATAAAATATAATAAAATAAAAAAAT
Organism: Pachyuromys duprasi; assembly: GCA_028658305.1. NCBI lineage: Eukaryota > Metazoa > Chordata > Mammalia > Rodentia > Muridae > Pachyuromys > Pachyuromys duprasi. The sequence goes on from CM053764.1 coordinate 126,023,715, forward strand.
CACATTGAAGTTGGACAAGCCAAGCCAACAGAAAGATAAAAGAACCCCCAAGAGAAGGCACAAGATTCAGAGGCCCACTAGTTCACACACTCAGGAGTCCCATAAAAGTACTAAACTGAAAGCTAGAAGAATATGTGCAGAGGACCAGGTGCAGACCCTGGTAGGCCCTGGGAATGCTGGTCCAGTCTCTGAGTTCATATGAGTTCACAGAGCTCTGCTCTTTTGTTCTATAGGACGCCATTCTCCTGGCTCCTCTGTCCCGACTCCCGTACTTCTGCCTCCTCTCCTACAGGGTTCTCTGAGCTGTGAGGGGATGGATGTTCCTGTGCCTAATGCCCAGCTGTGAATTTCTGTATGTGTTCCCATCTGCTACAGGAGGAAGTCTCTGTGATGCTGGCTGAATAAGGCACCATCAAATCAGTATTTTTTTTTTATCAATAACTGTACATCCCTGAGTTAGCTACTTTTCTATTATTGTGAAAAAGCGACATGACCAAGGCAACATATGAAAGAAAACGTTTAATTAGGGCTTTGGGTTTCAGAGAGTTAGAGTCTACGGTGAGGGCATCATGGCAGCAGACAGCAACCATGGAGGCTAGAAGAACAAGCTGAGATCTTACGTCTGTCTTGATTCATAACTGTGAAGCAGAAAGTGCACACTGGAAGTGGCTGAAGGACTTACCTCTAAACCCATCCTCAGCGATATACTTTCTTCAGCAAGCCCACATCTCCTAAACCTCCCCAAGCAGTGTCACCGACTGGGTATCAAGTGTTCAAATGCCTGCAACTATACAGGAGGCATTACTTCTTCAAATCACTACAAACCCTTCCCACAAAAGTTCTAAAATAAATACAATGAGAAATTATTGTTCTATCTGATAATGATGGCTAACCCTGGCTCTATGTAGCACATACCATATTCCCTCATCCCCTGAATGTACTGACAGGCCTAACCTTAGGGTACAAACCTAAGCTGGAGAGAGAACTCTAGGATTCTAATGAGAACATGATGTGTTCTTTGGGGACAGCATGTAGGATTATTAACATTCCCCAATAAGACAAATTTTAAATGGTGACCTCATCTCCACCTTGAGAAGGAAAGAAGCCTGGGGGAAGGGAAGAGATGAGACAAGTAGGGTTCTATATAGAAACTGACCTAGCACATGCAAGGCCCTGGATTTAACCACCATTCAACCACCAGTACCACCATAGAGAAAGAATGGAAGGAAGGTTGGCAGGGTGGGGCTAAAACGGAATACTAAAGTGAACTTCTATAGGAAATAACTATTTGCCGTACAAGCATCAGAAAACTTGGAGTAGATGAAGGAAAGTGGGTTGTAAATATGAAACTATGGTAAAATGGTTTATGTAAAAACTGGTGTCTAATTGAGATTCCTGAGCAATAGTGGAAAGAGAAGGGTCAACAGGCCCTGGGACATGACCCAAATAGCTGAAAGATGAATAAGGGAATAAGGAAAGATCTCTCCTTCCAACATGTTACTTGCAAAAAGCAGCTCACTAAAGAAAGGCAAACCTTTTCCACATCTTTCTTTGTACTTCTTTCTTCAGTAAATAGTATGCATAGTACTAATAGACAAATCATAATCCCAGAGCTTTGTGGAGAAGATAGGTGTGGTAATTTGAATGTCCAATGTCCCCCACAGACTCTGGTACTTGAACATTTGGTCTTCAGGGACTGTGGCCTTGCCACAAGAAGGACTCCCTTGAGGTAAGTCTGCACTTGCTCCATTTCCAGTTCACTCTCCCTGCTCCGAGTCTGTTGTTGTACATGTGATCTCTGAGCTACCGCTCCAGATGCTTGCCGCCTCTCCCATTATGGACTCATAATAAGTCATAGTAAACTCCTTCTTTCCTGAGTCACTTTCAGTCATGGAACTTTCCCACAGCAACAGCATGTAATTAATGCGTTTGACCTTTGGGAATAAGACATTTGAGAATCTTCTTGATGTTTACCTAGATTTTTTTTAAGCAAATATAAAAGAAGACACAAACTAAGCTTGCTTGGCACAATTGTTAAAAAGGAAACAGGGTAATTCGAACGGCTTTCTTACCTTGCCACATTTATTGTGCTCAGACAGCAGGTATTTGGGGAATTTCTGCCAGGGTAATTCTCCCTTGTCTCCTTGGTAGCAGTATATATCAGCTTTCTCAGATTGCTGCAATGGAATATCACCAGCTGGGCATTTATGAAATAGAGTTATAGTTCTGAGGGTTAAAGTCGATGGGTAAGGTACTGGTGGAATTGACTTTGGTGAGGGCTCCAGGTATTGAGAACTGTCCTTTCACTGTGCCTATCCTGTTCAACCCCTCAAAAAGAAAACAAACTTAATATCTCTTATCTCTTCCTCTTATTTTTGAAGACACCAGTTCTATCAGATGAGAAGTCCATCCTTCTTACCTTTTGTAGCTTTCATTACATCCTTATACTCTCTCTAAAAATAGTCACCCTGGGGCTTGGGCTTCCTATATGAAAGGAAAAGGAAAGCCAGCCTAGTCCTAAAGAAGCCATTTGACATGACAAACTCAGGGTTAGATTAGATTTCCTTGATTGTGCTGTCTGAAGACCCCTCAAATAGAGGCAGAATGGCTCACAGGAGGTGAATCTGGGTTCGAAGGCCAGGATGGCAATGGAACACTGGATCTACCCCTTACAGACTGTAAGACCTTACATGAGTTAATTGACTTTCTTTTCCTTTTTGTGCATGGATATGTTCAGGGGTGTGTGTATGTACACATGTGTATTCATATGACTGTGGTAACATGAATATGTGTGGGACATAGGTGAGTGCAGAGGTCTGAGATCGACCTCAGCAGTCTTCCTCAATAACACCATCCACCTCCTTTAAAACAGGAACTCTCAGTGGCTGGGAACTTGATAAAACTAGACTGGTTGGGTTGCAAGTCCTAGCGACCCTCCTGTCTCCCACTCCCTAGTGCTGAGATTGCAAGCCCATGCCATCATACACAGACTATTCACATGGGTTCTGATGATTGCACTCGGGTCTTTCACACTTTCAAGGCAAATAGTGAACAACTGAGCCATTGCCTCAGCCCATTAGTTAACTTTCTGTGCTTCATTTCCACATTTGCAAAACAGTCATCATTGTTTTACCTATTTCAATTTGATTGTGAGGCCTGACTGAATATGTTCATATAATCTCTAATGTGAAACTCTCAAGCAAAAACTGTCGAAAATAAAAAGGGTTTCTGTACTCTTTTGCAGATAAAAACTGACAACTTATTTGGCAGCCCAAGCTAATCGGAGATAAAGCTGTGCAGACTCCTTGTTTAACTTAAGTATTAGGATTCATATTTTTGCTACAGAAACATAAAAATATATTTGATTACAGAGCATTTTCATAGACCGAGCTTGGGATGTACAGTTATAGTGAGCATAATATACCGTTTTAAAACAGGAAAACACAAAATTGTCCTCCGGGGTTTCAGATAAGGAATTATGGACTTTGCACACTAACTAGCACTTAGCAATTTTCTTTAAGTATTAGTTTTTAAAACGCTGCCCTGTGACTAAGTAGTCCATATATAGGAAAGTGAAATCATGACCATATCGACTCCATAACCTTGAACTTCAAATTACAGGGTTTTTCTATAATTTTTCTTTTAGAGGTAGAAGGTGAAGAGGTGGTTTATCCCAGCCACACATTTTACAGGTATCGAAAACATGAAACGTATGTCCAGCGATAAAAGATTAACAGGATCCCAGGTTCGCTCGCTCACCTAAAACAGTTAAAAATATACAAAACAATAGTTTTCACTAGCATATTAGTCAATGAAAATTTGTGATATGGAAAAGTAAGAAGTATGCAAAGTGAGCTGTGTGTTTACTATACCTTCCTGCAGAGAGGGGAAGCCCCAGGAAAACACAGATCCCTGTAGCTGTAAGTGCAGAGCTGAGAGGTCAAGAGGACCAGGGTAGGAGATAAAAACCATGCATAGACCTAGGGCTTTGAGATCAGCGGAAAATCTTCTAAAGTATAGCTGAGTACTATGTACACATGCACACTAAGAAACTGCCTAAGGCTTAGGGAAATGAATACCTAAAAGAATAAGAGAGAGTAGTCCACAGAGTTAGACAAAGTTCAGAACTAGGCTTGTTCTCATGAGCTTGAACAGGATAAAAAAATCAAGATTTATGGGGCAGTGGGTAGAGTGTTAAGAAAGCTTTCCTTGCAAGTATAGAATAACTAGCTTAGACCAGACAGTTCTCTCATCCTGCCCAAACTATTTTGAAAACAATACCCAAAAGACTGAAACTCTTTCCAAGTGGCTTAACTAAGTCCCAGGACAAATCTTAAGAATAAATACAAGAATGCAATATATCTGGCAACCATAAGGTCAGACATCACCAAATGATTTCTATGCATCTGCACTTAAAGCATTAGACATATCAAGAAGCTTTCGTCCATTCCCCCTGCTGCGTACACTCACAAACTTTGGGCTGTATATACAGAGCATTTATAAGGGGACTGAAGGAGAGGATGGCAGACCACTTAAGGAACTCGGGATTCAGTGACTAATATATTGGTGAGTTCCCTGGGTTTTCTTTGTCTGACATATCCCAGACTTGCAGCTGAACAAGTTGGCAAGCAAAAAAAATCCCAACATCTGCAGGCCAAAATCTGTGATGGCAACAAAAGCCCGCTCTGTCTAAAGAGTCATGCAAGAAATAAGAAGGCAAGACAAAATGCTTGGCAAAGGCCAATTACACTCCAGCCAGACACCACAGAACAAAACTATAGCCTCATTCTAGCAATTCCAGAAAAGGGCATTTGTGGAGCCTTATTTCTTCCCCTCTGAGGCTCTGCTATGGTACAAGCTTGCTGTGTGGTTATGTCAGAGAAGGACAAGAAGGATGCTATGCCTTTACCAAGGTAAACTAATAATGAGTCTCCATTTTTTCATGTTATCAGTAGAGACCATGAAGAACCACTCAGTGTCCCTCTCCTGGTGGTGATACAGCATGGTCTCTGTCAGACTGGTACCAAAGAAAGCATCAAAAACAAAAGTGTTTAGTAATGATCAAAATCTAACGGCAACATGAGAAATCCAAATGTCAACTGATAATCACTAACCACAATCATGAATTGAATGAAATGACGGCAATCCAAAGATGCTAATGCAAATTAATTATCTGGGCAAGATTTTAAAGCAGTCAACACGAAAATGTTTTTTATTTTAAAATGTTTCAGACAATATATTTTGATCATACTTTTTCTTCTCTCCCAGCTATTCCCAGATCTTTCCAACCTCTGTTTCCATACAACTTTATGCTCTTTTTCGTTCTCAAAAAAGGAAGGAAGGAAGAAAGAAAGAAAGAAAGAAAGAAAGAAAGAAAGAAAGAAAGAAAGAAAGAAAACCAAACCAAACAAATGCAAACATACCAAAACAAAACAAAAAGCACACACACCAAATCATGGAGTCTGTTAGGTGTTGCTCAATCACTCCCAAACATGAGGTTTGCCCTGGACTGCGGTTGATGTACCAGTGGCGCTTCCTTGGGGAAGAATTAGCTTCTTTTTACCATTAGGTACCAATTACAATAGACTCAGAAATCTGTTTTATTTTTCACTTGTGTGTGTGTGTGTGTGTGTGTGTGTGTGTGTTTGAACACATGTGTAAATGTTCACTGGGGCCAAAAGAGTCTGTGAGATCCTCTAACCCTGAAGTTGCAGACTGAACAGCCTGGTGTTGGAGCTAGGAACCAAGCATGGTTCCCCAGAAAGAGCAGTCAGTGTTCTTTACTGTTGAACCATCTCTGCAAATGGAATGCAAGAGAAACCAAAAACATCCTTATTACCAGTGAAAAGTAGAAAGTGTTGCTTCCCAAATAGAAAGTTTCAGTAGAGAAATACAAGATTTAAAGAAAAATAAAATTTTAGAACTGAAATACATCTAGTTTTTGGATCAAAAGCAGAATGGATAAACATTTTTTAAATCAGCAGACTAAAAGATAGAAATTAGATAAACTAAATAACAAAGGAAAATAGTTTAAAAATTTAGAATGGAAAGCCCTCAGTAAGGTGACTGCAACCGAAGACTTGGTACTCATGCCCCAGGAGGATGGGAAAACAATTCACAGTTAATTCTCTAGGAGAAAATGGCTGAAACTTAGCCATGCCATCGCACATGGATGTGTGGTGGTCAGGACAACTATTAAAAATTTTTCCACTTTATGCTTTGGGTTCACATTTAGTCTGTCAGCCTGCCTACAAGCATCTTTTTCTGATGATCCATCTCAAATCCTAAATATACAATCTTAAACCAAAAGAAGGAATTCTCTAGGCCAAGGCAACTTCATTGAAGGATTATAAATGTTTAGTGAAAAATTGAGGGCACTGAAATAAGAGAAAAACTTCCCTCTCGATTTAAACTATAAAGTGACCATTAAACCCAACATCAAAAGTAGATAATGACAGAGCAATAAGACTACAGACCAATGTCTGTAGTAATTCAGAAAAAAGCAATTCTTAAAAAAATTCTTTTCATAGAATTGAGGAGCACAGAGGAAAACACAAACCACAATTGGGTAGACTTTATTCCTGTCACACACGCCTGGTAGAGTACTCAAAACTCAATCATTCAATGTAGCCTACCATTTCAAACAGGCTAAAAGTCACATGCTCTTACCAATCAAAGGAGAAAACATAATTGAGGAAATTCTGCATCTATCATTATTTTTATAGATATTTAGCAAAATGGAATTAAATAACTCATCCTCACTCGACTAAGGACATCTAGAGATAACTACAGCTAATACTACTGTCCTCAATGGTGAAAACTACCCAAATCTGGGGGATAGAAGCACTTATGTGTTTGTTTATTAGTCTCAACATTGGGTTGGAAACTAGCCAGTGAAAGGGAATGGGAAAGGGCAATAAAGGTATGGAGTAGGATGGAAGAACTGAATGCTTATAGATCACGTAATTACCTACATAGAGGACATGAGTCTACAAAAACACAGCAAAGCAAAACTTCAAGAACTAACAAGGTCTCAAGATAGATATGCAAAAATCAATTATGTTTGTGTAAAGTAGCAATAACCATGTCGACAGAAAGAAGCATGCAAACAGAGCTCTTATGTATAAATTGAACAAAATATATGCTTCATGAATTGATCCACAAATTTCTTTCAATTACTGTAAAAATCAGGTAAGACTGTGTATAGATGCAGAAAAGGTATTAAGATTTATAGAGAGGAGCAAATTATTTTGATGCCTAAAACATCGAAAAATTAGAATGAAGCACGAGGTATTCTGCCTGATTTTTCACCTCACTATAGCAACAAAAATAAATGGTATCTGCCAAGAGATAATCACAGTAGGTCAATGAGCCGATTCCATAATAAGACTCCATAAATAAGCTCACACAAATATACACAAGTGATCTTTTTAAAAAGCACGAAAGCAATTCAACAGAACAATAGAATTTCCAGCATAGTGCCAGGGTGGTAAGGTGTCCATCAGCAAAAACATAAGTAATGATCAGCTTGAATCTCACAGATCAGTCAAAACTTTGGTAAAGTAAATCAGCAACCTAGATATAGCATGAAAGCTATTAAACCTTTAGAAAAACTTTAAGAAAACCTTCTGAAGCCTTACCAGGCCACAGAGGCAGCTAGTCCTGATGAGACTTGATAGGCTAGGGTCAGAGGGAAGGGGAGGAGGGCCTCCCTTATCAGTGGACTTGAGGAGGGGCATGGGAGTTGCTGAGGGAGGGAAGGTGGTATTGGGAGAGGCAGAGGAAGGGGACTACAGTGGGGATACAAAGTGAATAAACTGTAATTTATAAAAATATAAATGAATTTTCAAAAAGTGAAAAAAAATCTGGATTTATAGCTAGGAAAAGATTTTTAAAACTTACCATTAACAGTATGACGTATAAAATTAAAAATGATAAATTCATCTTTAGAATTTAAAATGATTTCCAAAAGGAAATACACAAAGATATTTTGGAACAAAAGTTCCAAAGTGGGAGACAATATTTGCTAGCTATATGTCTGAAAAGGGACTAATATGTGTAAATAACTGAGTATAAAAATACTAAATGAAAGAATATGGATGAAATAGACCTTTAAAAATAAAATTTGGCTGACTGACTTCATACTGCCTACCTGAATCTTATAAATGTTAAAGAGAGATCTGCAGATAGCCGCAGGTGAACTAGTACCATTGGAAATGCATGGCTGAAAACTTGAAGAAAACTAGAAACGGATAACGATTGAGTTTTCTCTCATCATTGAAGATCTTGTAGCACACTATTATTTAAATACAACTTCCATGCACGGCTTAAATCCAATGTAAATGTAAGATCCGTGCTAAGAACAGAACAATGTTTACATGAGAGAAATTAGCCTCCTCTTATGTTCAGTGATTCCTATTGCAACACAGATAAATCGCGAAACAACTGTCCTGAGTGAAAGTCAAGCCTCAAAGGACTCCATGCTTTATTCCATTATACAACATTTTAGGAGCCATAGACTAAAGCGTTGACACAGGAAAGAGATTTCTGGTTGTTGGATAAGCAGAGAAATGGAGGATGCAGAGCAGAGAGAGAGATGACAAACATGCCCAAGGTGACTTCTGGAGATGCTGTTAACTTTGGGACGGTTGTGTTACAAGTGTGCACTCATGTTGTGGCTTATCAAATTATTGACTTGTGCAGTTGATTTTATATCCACTACCCCAAGGATTTTTTTATTAAGAATATTACTATGAGATAATTTTCCAATTTCTTATACATTTGTTCACTTACTCGGTTGCCTTAATTTTGAACAAAAACAGCTTTCGTTAAATTAAATCAGTCCAGCATGTTTTTCTTAGTACTTTTTGTTTTTAGACTTCTTTTTAATTATAATCTGTAGAGGCTCTTCAAAATACCTCCAAGGACTCTAGACAGGCTGGTGGGCGCAGCTAAGACCAAGTGTCAACAAAGGACTTTCTGCCAGGAACTCACATCATCCCACATTCTTCTGCTGTTATTTTTAGGTAAGTGAATGTGAGCATTGAGTAGCTCCTGCCTTTGAATGCAGGTCTCCAGTGTGGATGGGAACTTTCATCCAGTGCCAGGCAGTGAAGTGGAAACTGGCTGCCTGAGATATTTTCACTTGTGAGATTGCAAGAAGATACATTTCTCCGGTTGTGAAGTACCAGCTTTCAGGCACGCTGCCATAATTCAAAGACAGCTAAGAAATGTGAGTCTTGAAAGCATGGTCCGCAGTCTGCTGGAAATCTCCAAAGGTCTTCTGGTTGGTTCAGTAAGTCATGGGAAGGACGAATCACAGGAAACTGTAGGCATGTAGGTGTTTTTCTCCACTACATTAAGAATTACAAAAACCTTCATGTTCTCCTCTGATCAGCCTAATGTAACTGAAAAATACCCGAAGATAAAGGGCTGCTTAATTATGAGCTGTGTTTACTTTTTCCCACTAAGTGCTAATCAGTCCTCCTGAGCCATGTGTGGAAGTTACAAAGGCTGTGGGCCCACATCTGTGCTCCTCACTCCAAAGGATTCTCTATGACAGTAATCTACATTTCTCAAGGCACACAACAGCAATGCTCACATAGAATAAAGATTTGACTTCTGTAGCTTTCCCACCTGGATGTAGCACTACCCATATCACAAGATGCGGTGCGTACCCCCACTGCCCTGACTGGTGGCACACTGCTTTGTTCATCGTAGTGTCTAGTATCTTGGACTTACCGTCTACTGTGGTAAACAGAGCTAAGGGCAAACCTGTGCTGGCACCTTCCAAGATGACCAGGCAAATTAACTGAGAAGTGACTGGAAGTGTAAATAAGGATGCATTCAGATGTGCTTTTACCAGTTTTAATGAGCTAAATGATTATTTTTTAGTGCCAATAACAAAATTCACTTCTATTGATAACATGAATAATGTGTGTTTTATTTGCGACAGAGTCTCATCCTATAGCGTAGCCTGGATGAATACTTGCTAGACAGACCAGTCTGGCCTTGAACTTAAGTGATCCTGCTGCCTCTGACTACTGAGTTCTAGAATGGCAAATGTGAGCCACCACAGCAGGCATAAACAATAATAAATCTAATAATTTATTAGAAAAGCCTTACAATGGAAAAGCATAGTGATTATAAATATAAAACGCATACGTAAACAGCTGTTTTAATAATCTGATTTTATGCGAGAAGTTGAACAGCATAACTCTATAGGATAAACGGAAATGTTCCCAAAGATCACTGACCCTTCAGAGACTTAAAATTGTGAGGAAAAAAGAGCCAGGCAGTGGCAAGAACCAAAACCAGCAATCCTAGAGGGATCGTGCCTGAATGTCTTTGCATGTTTACATTTTCTATCTCATTCATAAGAAATAAAATCAGTATTGGAATGAGCTGATAGGTATGTACAGTCGATATAGGTTGATAACCCCAAATGGAATGCAAACTGCATAATCTTGGGGTGAGTGAGGAATAGCCCAATGGCAAGGTTGACAAAGACTGTGCCAAAAATACTGCTGAGTTAAAATATACTGTTGGAGTCTAGACGGAGTTTGCCTTTAACACGGGGAGAGAAAGACCACGTCCGCTGTTTGTTGTTTCTTCATTCACTTTCAGAGCTGCTTCACCTGCTGGCCCACCATCACACCACAACCCATTAGGGGAAACAAGTGGGTGAGCGCGCAAGGGTAAGCCTGGATCTCAGAGACTGGATCTGAGCGATTGACACATGCTGGCCACACCCACGAGCAACTGTGCCCATGCCTTGCTGCCGGCAGACTTTTCACCTCCTTTGCAGCATATATACACTCCATGATTGAGTTATTCCATGTCGGCCTCCTTGGTTCAAGTCCCAGGTGATTAAGATCCATGTCTGATCACCTTTTTTTGTCTTTATAGCATGGAGGGTAGCAACTTGCAGGGAACTGAAATTGGTAATGTTTAGTCTACTGATTGTGGGATTTTTCCAAGTACGTAGATTTAGCCAGATAAAATAACATGTATTTAGTCTGGTTTTAAAAATCATAGAAATAACCTCAGAGGAAAGAAATCATGGTTACCCAATTTCTGCATAAACTGAGACCCAGCCAATGCTTACTGCATAGCAGTGTTTGCATATTCAAATATCTCGGAAGGGCAAAATGTAATGGCACCGTCTTCTCTATCCTAGGAGCTCAAAGCATTCCACATGCGTATACCTGGACCAGTGACAATTCCTTTCTGCAAGTGCTCTCAGTTTTTGTGTTTTCCACTTTGTTTTATTTTACTCTATTTTTGATAGGAAAGCCCAAGCTAAGATAGAGATTCATTCCAAGGTCTATTGGTTTACACATTTTACTGCTAGGAATGCATAATTGAAAAATCTCTCTCTCATTATTTAATATTTAAACCGAACAAAATAAAATGAACAGTATTTTTAAATGCTGATTATCATTTATTCAGGGAAACTTTTGAAACCTACCTTTTTTTTTCTTTTGGTGTGCTTTACAATTTCTCCCAGCTTACCTATGATCATAGATTTAGCCCCATTTCAATATTCCACATAGTAATGGTTGAATTAATTTTTACCATACAGCAATCTGTGTCCAGTGTGTACACAAGCATACAGTGCATACCTGCTGTGTATAGAATAAGCCTCTGGGGAAGCCATTTATTCTGTTTCCCAAATGTAAATATCAGCCAGACAACTTCGAGGTCAGCAGTGAGCAGTTTGTAATTGAGACATGATTAATGGTATCCTCAGCTATAATTTCAAAATCTGAACACTGCTGGGATCTGGGGAGCAATGCTCCTAGCTGTTAGGATGTTTTCAAGGTGTAGGTTTGAAGAAACGATGGCCAGCTTCATGTTAAACATCAAAACATATTTGTTTTCCTAATAAATATTGTTATTATTTATGCCAGTAACAAAACAGCCATTCTGCAGCCTTAAGTTATCTGGGCATAATCAGTGCCTCAGGAATGGCTACTTTATACAGTCTGGAGTTGCACTGTACTTCTTTATCACACATAAGGTCTATTTTCTTGCAAGCTGATCCACATGTAAATTCAATAACTAGGTCAGGCACTGACAATTTATTAGGTTCACCCAGAAGATTAACCAGACAGGGCAAAGGTTAACAAGTACCTAATACCTTTGTTATGTTTACTTCATACCTGAGTGACAGCTGTAGTTATTTCATAGCTCTGTACCTCAATTTTCTCATCTGAAAAATGGGACTGTTACTCTGTCTCAAGGGATAAAATAAGCTTAAAGAAAACACTCACACAAATGTCTTTTTAAAGGCTTCATATAGAAATGCCTAGTGACTATTAACCAATTTACTAAGATCTGAAAGAGAGTTTCTGTGTTCAGATTTCAGGATGAGACCAACACAGCCCCCTCCCTTAAAATGAGGTAACTCTGAGTGTCAGGCAAGGGATCCTAATGTGGTCCTTCCCACAGTCCCAGCTGGCTGACTGATAAAAGAAAGTGGTGAGAGATATGTACTTTAGACTTCAGACTTGTAACATTTGAGTAGCATGGATGTACGATTTTTGTTACTTTCAGAATTGGGTGAATTTGGTCTTAAAGAAGAGATTAATTTAAATAACAACTTAAGGAGGAATAACTTCTCATCTGATGTCCAGCAGGCCCTCCAGAGAAGACCATGCTGTGGAAATTGCTCTCTCTAGTCTGTTGTGGTTGCAATTGGTTTTCAAGTGTTGTTGACCCCTCTCACCAGAAAGTGTCTGGAAAACAATAATTCATCTCTAGCTTCTTCCTGCTTGAGATGAAATTTGAATTGATGTGTTCAAATTTAAAAGGTCCACACATACGTATTTCTAGGCCAACATATCTTTTTTATCTCAAAGAAAGCTGTTTTTTGTTTGTTTGTTTTTTTAATTTTTAGAAAACCAGTGGCTTGTTAAATTGCACTGTCAGTTTGACAATGATAATTGCCTTTGGCTATGGCCTGACAGCCGGCACAGGTTGAAGAGGGGTTCCTGTATGACCCTGGAATTGTTTAAATTTGCCTTGTCCCTTCAATACGAGCTTTGCCTCTCTCTATGGTGGGAATCCAAATGTAGCTGGCTTGAATAATCAAAAAGGAGTTATCGGCTTACATTAAAAATAATAAGGAGCTGGAGACACAGCCGTGTCAGTTAAGAGCAAAGGCTGTTCTTCCAGGGGACCCAGGTTCCGTTCCCTTCACCCACACGGTGGTTCACAACCACATGGAGCTCCAGTCCCAGCAAACTTGACGCCCTATACTGTCCTCTGCAAACACCAGGCATGAGCATCGTATGCAGACATACATCCAGGCAAAACACCCATACACACAGAATTAAATAATCATAACTTTATAAACTTTTGAGAAACTACTGAGATAAACTTTTTATCTGGAGATCAGCGCTCTGGTGAATTATACGCAGACAAATCCTGAAGACAAGGTGCATAGGCATAGCTCTTCCTTCTCCTGCTCACTCAGGTGACACTATGCCAACTGATCAGCTTTGACTTCAGTATCTAGGCGATGGAGATAGTGGTTAATTGAAGCCAGACACAGTGAAACATTCCATAATGCTGGCTGAGCCAAAGTGTGTCAGTTCAAGGCCAGCCTGGGCTACCTAGCAACAATAAATTGTACTTAAGTCATAATTGTGTTGTGTGAAATCATTGAGTTGAGCGCTTGCAAGGCAGACGGAACAATGTTTACCATTTAGCCCCTCCTCAGCAAGCTTACATGGTGTGAGGAGACAGAAGAGAGCAATAAAAGGAGAGACTGGTGCCCGTGACAGCATGGCGACTGACTGAGAACCAGTCTGGAAGGGGCTCAAGGGTTCTGGTACGACGCTGACAACAGAGCTCTGCACGAGCCGGCAGACACTCCTGCCCCACGTCAGCCTTCTGCGGTCTGCTTCATCCTCTGCTACAGTCCAAAGACTTCGGCCCTAGAAGGGATAGGGTCTGGGTAGAGATGGTGTAAGTCTCTGTGGATACCCCAACTTCCTTCCTTCCTTTAGAACTGTAGTGTTCCAGCACGGAAAGGGTGTGGCTTGAGACTTAGGACAATTTTCAACTGAGAGATCTTGGGGGTGCATATCTGACTGAAGTAATAAATGATTGTGACCCAGGTGAGGAACCCCCAAGGTATGGCTTATCTTCTTTCACAGTGCTATCGCTTAAACACGTCTTTTCTACAGGAAATCAAATACTTGAGGAGTACAGGCAGGGGGTTGGAGGTGGAAGACACAGAGGAGGGAGAAAGGAAGGAGGGAACCGACATAAATCCTGTCCTGGGTAGAACAGTGGAAACGTGGCACTAACAAAGACTTCCTGTTCGGCATAGAAGACGTGCCGGCAGAGGCGGCTTGCCGGGCTGTGGGTGTACTCAGCTGCGCAGAGCTGATTATAGAAGATGAAAGGGCTTGGCAATTCATTTCATCTCACGCTGAAACACTGCTGACAACCGAAAGTGAGGACAGAAGGATTCATTTGTTCAACTTCTGTTTTAAAAAGCAGACTTCAAATGACACCACGGAGAAAAGGAGACGAGGCTCTGGTGTAACGTGATGTCTTTTTTTTTTTTAACACTAGCTGCAGCATTTGTGTTTTGTAGATGGCTTTGCAAGGCAAAGAGGTTGTCTGTGTGTGTGTGTGTGTGTGTGTGTTCCTCATCAATTCCAAGGAACAGGATGGATGGATATGTGCTCAGACATTGATTAGATAGACCACGTTCCCCTAACCTGACAGAGGCTATTGTGAACACTCATATCTGAGTCCCACGATGAGTCAGAATGAGAAACTATAATACCACTGAGCTTAAATGCTTCTCAGAATCATAGAAAAGGGAAAGGATTTTATGCAAGATGGCTGTGCTGAATACGGATAACTATGTGCCACATAATAGAGGATCTACTTTAGATTTTCATAATTCTGGCTATTTCAAATTTTAACTCACAAATTCAGATTTCATTTCTTAACTACATTTTCTTTAATATTGGCTTTGATTTTCGTAAGGAAATGTCATATTTTGCTTTAAGTGAAATGTACCACTACATCAGCATAATAATGTCTGAAAATGAGGAGTGTTCTTTTCAACTCAAAGGCTCATACAAATTACCTCAGAACCCGGTCTATCTGAGGACGAGGTCTTATCCCAAAAGATATATAAACATGAGTAATCTACCATACTGGTAAATTATTAGTTATATACGATTAATGCATAAACGCAGATCCAAATGTTAATGGAGGAGATAAAGAAATAAAGTCTGCCTGCAATCATTTAAATTAAAGTATTCATAACCTGAGCACGTCCTCCTCAAGCAATCACTTTCTTAAGCAGTTCAGTTAAGTGATTGATGCTTGTCTCTGTCGTCTGTATGAGGACTTCAGTTATTTCCTCTGTTCTTAATCTAGGCTTTCCTTCCAAGAAATCACACAAGCAATGGAAATAGAAAATATTATGGCTCCAATAAATTCTTTGGATCTTATCACACTCACAGATTTTGTTTTCCAACAATATTTCGGGAGCACCTGTTGTGTGCCAGGCACTGCACTCAGGGCTAAACATGAGCTGCTGCCATGGACTATCCCCATGGCCCATAGTATACAGGGAACCCTGCAGATGTGCAAGGAAGCATGTGTAATGAGTATCTACCAATCGCAACCATTTCTTTTTTTAAAAAAAACTAACTATGGGTAAGGAAGGAGGGCCCTATTAAAGGAGACTTCTAGGGAAATCTTTGCTAAAGAAGGTTGGAATATAAGACATCTCATTTGTGGTCTTGTGAAGACCATGCTCTAAAGATGTGAGCTCCAGAATGAGTTTGGCATTCTTTGGTGGCATAGAGAAGGCCAGGGTGATCTGGGGGTGAAACTCAATAATAGGGCATTTTCTGAGCATGCGTAATGCTCTGGACTTACTCTAGCCAAGAGCAGGGGCAGACAAGCACTCAGCCACATATTATTCAGTTTTGTTCTTCTAAAATTAATGATACTGAAACTGAGTGTTATGCACGAGCACACTTGGAAAAGAAGCTATTACAAGCCATGGCCCATGTACCAGTGGGCTCTGATTTTAAATGGACTCTATATAGGATATATATATATAAATGCTAAGTACAATGTTGGTTGTAATAAAATATTTAATCATATTCTTAGATTGAGTACAGTTTACTTGTATATAACTTTACACTGAATTGTGTATGTCAAACAAAAATTTAAAGTATAATCAGTTTTTTTATGCAAACTGATATTTCTTATAAAGATAACAAGTATATTCAGGGATTAGAAAATGAAAAATCTTATTCCTTTTATTACAGTCAGAAAATGTTTAAACGATTACCTTAATATCTAGACTTCAATCATGTGTCATTAAATGAGTTAATTGACATATTTTTATAATAAAGTTTAATTGGAAGGGATGGATTCTCTTGATATGAAGCTGCTTAAAAATTATAACTTGGGGTTGCATAGATGGCTCCGCAGTTAAGAGCACTTGTTGCTCTTACAGAGCACGGAGGTTTGGCTCTCAGCATCCATATGGTGGCTCGCAGCCACCTGTTATGCCAATTCCAGGCCACCAGAATCCTTCACATGAACCAAGCATGCTCGTGTTGCACAGTGCACAGATCATGCAAGAAAAACACTTATACACATAAAAAATGTTAAATAGATCTTCAAAATTCTATTCTCTTTATTGTTGGGTAGTATCCAACTTATTTATCCATTTCCCCATTAATAGACCTTCTGATTGTTTTTCTATTTTGCTATGAAAATAAAATTTTCTATGACCATTATTACCTACATTTTCCTATGGACATATGTTTTAAGTTCATCCAGCTGAATATCTCAAAATGGAATTGCTAATGCTGAGGTTAGATGAATATTTCATTTTATTACCAGCTTTCTGCATGGTTCATGCTTTTCTTTTTTATATTTAATTTATTGGTGTGTTTAGATGTCATAGAATGTTTGTTATAAACAACATGTAGATGCATTGTCCTTCTTATTAAATTAGAATTTCTTTCAAATGAACTGTTTAACTTATTTATATTAAACATAATTATGACTTTATTAAAGTTCCATTTAATCCAACTATATTGGTATTTGTTCTCTGTGTTTCCCACCAATTATTTGTTGCAGTATTCATCCATGCCTCGCTTTTTTGTGGTATTTAAGTATTTCATTAATAAATATTCATAGTCCATATTTACTTTCTAATTTTATGTTCATAATTGGCTTTTTAGCAGTACTTGCTTGTATGTCTGTTTGTCTGTCTGTGCATGGTTTAGTGGTGAACATAAGATATGCTTACTTATCACAACATCACTTCAAAAAAGATTATACTAAGGAGCAACCCACAGATTAGACAGCAGTTGAAAGTCACTTTGTGTATATTTCACTCACTGTATTCTAACCAGATATTTTAATTACCCATGTCCTATAAATCTCAAGGCTGGGGAGACCAAGATTCTAGTAAGAAAGTTTCAAAGAAATGGCACAGGTGATCCTGGACCCCACTAGCATTCACCATCTTGTAAGCAGTGTAGGCTTGAAGGTGGAGAGGCAAATCAAGAATCTGCCTAAGATTAAGACTCGAAAGAATTTTGTTAGTTCCCTGATCCCAGAGAAATTGCAAATGGAACTAAAATATGAATGGGCTTCAGATAAAATTCTCACACATTCAGTTGATCCTCAAAGGGCTAACAGTCTGCTTGAGATGCCACTCAAACTATGCCAGCCCAAGGACTGAAACTTGTGGAGTAGCTCCTAAGCCATTAAAACTGACGTCTCCATAAAATGTAAACATTAGGCCATAGTTTATACCCTAGTACAAGTAAGCAAGCAAACAAACAAACCATCACCAACAGCAATAACAAAGCAGAAAAAAATAAAACTTTGCATTTATTTATTTATTACAATGTATTCACTTTGTATCCTGGCTGTAGCCCCCTCTCTTGTCTCCTCCCAGTCCCACCTTCCCTCCCTCCCTCTCTCCCTCCCTCCCTCTTCTCCCTATATGCCCCTTCCTTAGTCCACTGATAGGACTCTTTCCATACTATCTGAATCTAGCCAATCAGGTCTCATCAACTTTGGACAAAGAAACAGACATAGACAGTGCAAATAGTAACTAGGAGGCAGGGAGTAGATGACGATGCTACTGTATAAATTAAGAAATGCCAAGGGTAATGGCAAACACCAGAATCTAGAAGAAGGAAGGTTTCTACTAAGGCCTATAGCTCTGGAAGACAGATTTCCGATGCTTTTCAAAGTCGGTTGGCCCAGCTTCTGGTACTTTGTTTTAAACACCCAGAGAAACCAATGCAGCTGCTGAGGTGTGTAATAGCATGAATCATTTCAAAAGCAGAACACTAAGTAAAAACATCTTCCATGGAAGAATGTTCATGTGTGGTTTACTTTATAAGCAAAACTATTCTGTGACAGAGAACATTCCAAGAAAACATGGTGGATATGGACATTGTGATTGGCTAAGAAAGGGCCTAAGGAAACCTGTGTGATGATGTGATTCTATAGGCAAAGGCTTCTTTTATTAAAGTTTCCATAGTGTCCTAACCCCAAAAGACGCATATATACACTTGTTTACATTTTCAAAATTCTGCAAATGAATGCTTAGGACTTATGCATTTTGGTGTATGTAAATTCTTCCTTAAAAACCCATCCACTCTGTGGGGCTGGTACAGTGGAAGAAGCCAGCCGAGCCCATACCCAATGCACTGGGTGCCCTGTTGATGTCTGGGGCCCATGTTACCACTGAGCGCCATGTGGATGTCCTAAAGCCAAGTTGATGTCTGTGGACCATGCTGCTGCCAGGGACCATACTGATTTTAGTGGCCTCCACTGCCACATGAAGCCACCGTGATATCCAGGCCTGTACTGGGGCCAAGGGGGCATGTCTGGGTCTGTGGTCCTGCTGTACCTGGGGTCAGTGTTGCTGGCCCATGTTACGACTGAAGGTCATGCTGATATCTGTTAGCTATGCTGCCATGTGAGGTCATGGTGGTGTCCCTGCCCCTGCTGCTGAGAGCCTTGTCTAGGTTCGTTGTCCTGCTGATCCTGGGTGTTTGTGGCCTGGGCCGCCACCAGAGACCATGTGAAGGCCCATGATCCATGCTCCTGCTGACTGTGAAAGGCAAGGAGGCTACTTTTGCTGTGAAATTGATGACTGAAGATGTACAGTTGAGAGGGAAAAGCATAGAAGGTATATGTGACAACCCTTACTCTCCCAACTCCTTCCCCCAAAGTAACAGTCTTGATAGGAAGCCACCGAAGAGGAGGTGCTGAAGTGTAGTTCTCCACAGTTGATAACTTCTGGCTGGGGACAGGGTGGGGGTGGAGGGAGTTGGTGTGGGAAGGGAAGGACTCAGCTCTATAAGTGGCAGGCTACTGAGACTTTGACCATGCTCCAGTGAGTATGTAGATAACAAAAAATGGACTTGTTTATTTTTATTTTCTTTTTACTTTTTTTTCTGTGGAGGAGGTCACAAGGGTGGGGGCCATAGAAGAACTGGGAAATGAGTATGATTAGGGTACATGATGTGAAATTCACAGAGAATCAATTAAAAAGTTATACTGAAAAAAAATCAACTCTGTAAAAGAAATACTGAACCTCAGATGATGATATTGAAGTATTCAGAGGGAAGTGATTTGATAGAGTGGCAAATGACTAGACATATGGATACATAATCTTAGAAAAATAAATATTGTAAGATGACTGTTGGGGGTCTCATTGGTAGGTATATGATTGCTCATATAAAATTCTTTCCACTTTTAGGTATTTGAGTATTCTCATGGTTAAATACAGAGCATAAAATAATGCAACACAGACACGAGCAAATTAAATATGACTGAAGAGAAACTTAGTCACCTTGAAGTATGGAATTTTTAAAAAAAGAATAAAAATATAGAAAGGGGGCTGGGCATGGAAGAAAACACATCTAATTTCGGCACTCAGGACCCAGAGGTAGGTACCTCGCTGAGGTCATGGCCAGCCAGGTCTACATAGTTTCATTTACGTGTGTGTGTGTGTGTGTGTGTGTGTGTGTGTGTTAGGGTTTTATTAATGTGAAGAGACACCACGACTATGGCAGTTCTTATTTTCAAAAAAACAAAGCAAAACATTTAATTGTGGCTGGCCAGAGATTTAGTCCATTATCATCATGGCAGGAAACACAGCAACGTGCAGGCAGACATGGTGCTGGAGAAGGAGACAAGAGTTCTACATCTGGATCTGCAGGCAGTAGAAGACTGTGAGGCACCCTTGGGCATAGCTTGAACATATATGAGACCTCAAAGTCCGCCTCCACAGTGACATACTTTCTCCAGCAAGGCCACACCTCCTAATAGTGCCATTCTCTCTATGTTGCTCTGGCTGGCCTAGAACTTACTATGTGCACCAACATTGCTTCAGACTTATAAAACCCTCTTGTCTCTGCCTCCCAAGGGCAGAGATTGCAGGCAGACACTGCCCTACCTGGATTCAGATGCACCTTTTAAGAAGTAGCTATCTCAGGATGCTGCCAGGGAGATGAAATATTTTATGTGTCTACAAAGCTAATGCCACAAAGTGTGGGCAAAGTAAATAAAAGTGTAAGTAGATGCGACTAAACTGTTAAGAATAAAGGCAAAAAGAACTCAAAGCTTTTAGCAAAACCGAGCCAACTTCTTAATAGGTATGGTAGTAACCAAAAGCTAATGGCAAAAGAGCTGTAGAGTGAGGTCTTTGGGTATCGTTGAGCATTGTTGGCCATGGAGATGCTTTCCTGTGTGTAAGACTTTGGGCAAGCCTGGTCCAGGCAGCACAGATATTCCGCACACATTCCAAATGAGGTAAAATTAAAATCTTTTTTTTTTTTAATGAAAGGAAATTGAGGTTTGGAAAGATTAATTGCCTGCATCAGAGCAGACAGCTAATCAGTTGATAAAGATCTAAACTTCACATAAATATGCCTCTAAACATAGTCGTCCTTTATACCTTGTTGTTTCTTGTCTGCTCCCCCATTTCTATCTGTCTGGTAAGGCTCTGAGCTCCAGCCTCCCTGGTTTGGTAAGCCCCCTTACTCAAGACAATATTTTGGGGTTACACTGAAAAAAAGAAAGAGAGGCAACTGTGGTAGAGCACCAGAGTCTGACATTGGAGAGAGCGGGTTGTTGTAGGTACCGGAGCAGTGAGTGCAGGGAGAATGCCTGTAATCGGCCTCTTCCCATTCACTCCTGTGCCTCTCCTCTCCACTGTAGGACACTGTAGGAGAGGACTGGAGTGCTTCTGTCTTTCTTGTTAGCACCCTATTCTAAAGCAAATATTGCAGTAGGAAATTGACAAGGTGACGAGCTGTCACTTTAGCTAAAAGAATGTCCTATTTCTAAAGAATATCATTTCCTACGGAAATGTGCTGATGACAGCGACTTTTGATGGAAACAGTGTGTATGTGACCTTTTATTAGACAACAAACACTACATCAGCAGTGATGATCCTCAAATTCTGTACCAGATGCTTCAAAAACATGTCCTCAAAAGTAATGTCTAAGGCACAAGCACATGAGAATAAGCAAACTATTTTAATGTACTTTAGTTAGTATACTGGTACACTATTTTAGAATACTGTGTCATCACAAGCATCATGGGATATTTTATGAGTGATAAAGTAGGCATTTAAAGCCCAATAATATTTTGCTTTTTATACAGTTTTTTCTTTAAATCTGTTATTTCAATAAAATAAATAATATGTGTTTGTTTAAATAAAACTAAATTTCATTAGTATCCTTGAGGGAAAAATTTGAATATGGCTCCTTAGGAGGATACAAGTTATTAATAATAAATTATTTTCTGACATTAAGCTTAGGGCTTTAATATTCCAAGATTTTATATTAGATGGAAATAAATATTAATTGGAATACTATTTATATTTTTGAACTTCTTCCCTATAGTTGCTTAAATAAGCAAATATTTATTTCTTGATAGACTTGAAAGAGTGTCATTATATACAAGTGGAGAATATCATTTCTTTGATATGTTTTCCTTTTTATTCATATGTAAGTCACATAAGTGTTGTCAAAGTTATCCTGGTTAGCAGTATCGACTTGTCTCACCCTACAGTCATCTGGGAGTCTCAAGTGAGGAACTGGTGGGTGACACGGGGCTTGGGCATATCCGTGGGAGGCTTTTTCTGATTATTGATTGCTATGGGATAGCCCTGCCCATGTGAGCTGCACCATTCCTACACAGGTGATCCTCAACTGTCTAAGGAAGCTGAGTACAAGTTGGCCCCTGAGCCCCTGAGCAACATTCCTTGAAGGTTTCTACTCTGCTCATTTAGCTGGGAGGAGTAGCAAGCAGGCCCACCCTTAAGTTCCTGACGGAGTTCCTGCCCCGACTCCCCTCAGTGATGGGCTGTAACCTGAACATGTAAGGCAAATAAACCCTTTCTTCCTCGATGCTGTCTTCCATCACAGCATTTTACCACAGCAACAGAAACAGAATCAGAACACAAATTTCCTGGAAGCCTTTGACATAATCTGTACTATGCTTGGAAATCTTTTTTTTTAATTTGTGCACACATACACATTAATACACACCTGTCATAAACACATATGCGTTTGTATAGCTGTGCATAAATTTGTATATGAACACACACACACACATGTGTTTCTAGAGTATTTCATGACCAAGCTGAAAGTGCCAATTTTGTTTGTGCGTTTAGCATTTCTTCCAGATACCACGTTAACTACAGTGATACACACAGTGAGCGACTGGCTGAATGATTTCTCCCCATCCTCACAGAACCCCCACACACAGGGGCTCAGCCCCATGTTTGAGGCTGAGGTGGGGGGTTCTGTGCATCATCTCATGCCCTCCCCTATGAGCGAGGCAGTCATGAGAGCCACTCTCTCCTTTAATGTGTTGTACGTCTTTCTTCACTGGGTCCCATAAGCAAAACTAACTGTAAAATTTTCCTAAATCTAACAGCAAATTCTTATCAAATAAACCGAAATTCAAATAAGTGGCAGAAGGAAGCTTAATAACATATAGCTCTTTATCCTTTCAGGGCGTTCCTTGGAGCTAGAGTGATAAATTAAATTATATTACAATCCTCAATAAAGAGAAAACTCTGTTCTCAAAAGCACATAAAATTCTTTCTAAAATTAAAAATTCAGAAGTTAGGCTTAAATGAATGCCATCAATTAATTTTTATAAAAGAACTAGAGACATTTTAGGGAAAAAAAGTTCAATTATGTTCAAAATGAAAATTATATAAATAACTTCATATTATTGAGAAAAATTATTATGATCTAAGAGATAGACCTAGCAGGCTTTTTAGCCTTCAATTAAAAATATCAATCCTCTAGGGTCATGCCTAAATCATCCACCCACAAAGGCACAGAACTCTGATAAGACTAAATGGTAACTGATGAAGGGTGCTGTTGCTGTGGGTCCATGGGCCTCAGAGATAATGAGATTTGGATAAAGTACTTACATTAGCCAAATAAACAGTTAAGTTCTTCAAAGGTCAAGGTAGCGACTTGTCCAGGAAGCTGGCAGAACTTTATCAAGGCACCTCCCATGCGCAGTAGACTGTCCTGGATTTAGACACAATGGCTTAGCCTCCCAGGAAGGTCCTTCTTGCTCAAGTCTTTACAATGTGAATGAATAGAGAGCCCCCTCTGTGTTCCCAAGTATTGCCAGAGAATCTACAAAGTACTGTATCAGTCCCTGACCACTCACTCACCACAGTCTGGCCAGTAATACAAAAAGATACAAAATTGCAGCCTTTTATCATTTTCTCATTTTCATTTTTACTATTTCTCTGTGAGGTGCCTAAAAGGAAGGCACTTCTGTGTCCCTGGCCATCCTATTCACTCACCCTGTGTTTTCCCTCACCCTGGAAGCATTTTCCACTCACTGTGCGCTGATCTAATGTAAGCAGCTAGAAACACAGGAGCCCTGTAGAAAATTTTTATGAGTGAACCGAAAGTGGCCAACTCATTTGTTCCAATCTTCTCAATGGCACAAATGGTCTGCAGAATCCCAAATATCATAATCGACCGAAACAAGACGAAATGGACCATTTTCTGTGTAGTTTCACTTTTTATATATAAAAAGGGTGGCGGTGGAAAGATTTGCTGAAATGTGATAGTTGTAATAACAGAGCCATGGCGAGGGGGAAGACAAAACATACTTGCACAGTGATGGTATCCCATTACACTCAGCATACCACACAAATTGGTCCCAGCAGTTTTCTCTTTAATTCAGGATTTATGGAAACATCTGAGATTATAAAATTAACTGAACAAAAACAGATGTTATAATTGTGAGGGGGGCCAATTCTTGGATGAATACCAGAGCTAAACATTAGTATATGGAGAGGAAACATTTTAACTTGGGTTCCTATCTATCAGTTTACAAGCTGATGTAAATATTCCACATGAAGATAACCGTCTCAACAGCTTGGAGAAGTGAAATTATGTTCACATAAGTGGCTCATTTTTCTCCCTTTCAAGAGAAAGACAACGACTGTTAAAATGACAATTTCCTTATTTCTTAATTAATAATATACAATCCCCCACCTATGTTCACCACTCTGAGAAAAAAGTCATATCTCAAATTTTGATTCCACATTGGGCTTTCCTATGATACAGAATAACTTCATTATTATCTACTTTGAATATTTATTGTAGAGGAGCAGTTCTGGGCAGCACTTAGCATTTGGTCAGAGGTAGCTCCAGCTGAATAGATGAAATGATTCTTTGACCTTTGAAGTAACTGTCTAAAGGTCTGAGAAAACATCCTTTCAGACTAGGCTGAACCCAGACATTGTAAAATCCTGGAAATTATCCTTGGAAGAACAACAACAAAAAGCCATTAAAAAAAAAAGTTTTCTAGTTATGCTTCCACATAAAGACTGGGTGTGGTTGTGCAGACATTGTACGCACTTTTGGAATGCCTTTGCAGAGACTGTTTGTAAGTATAAAAGAAATGAGAGACTTAAGATCTGTTAAACAATGTTCTTTTTAGCAACTAAGGACCTTTAAATGATCTAAGATGCTTTTTTTTCTGTAAAGTAAGAGGTTTCACCGAGTAAAACAACACATGCTGAAAGCTACGGTTCTAAGCCTGGGTAAAAGGAGTTGGTAAACATACCCAGGGAAATGTCAGGGTAGTACCTCCAGGGGGCCTTGGCCAAGATTTGTTTATTGGATTTACACAATTGAACCAATCATGATTAAATTGCCTCAGGGCCAAAGTTCAAAGGGATAACAATCAGAATGCATATAAAGTGGAACAACAACTGGCATGTATTAAAATAAATAAGATGTCAATGTAAAGTGCCGTGGCTTTCCGTTCCTTCCAGTTCAGCTCCTAGAGGGTCATTAGACAAGGATTGGGCCAAATTACACTGAACAAAGAATCCCACAAACAAGGGTCTTCCACAAAAATCTAATTTCTCCTTGAGTTCCTTCCAGACACAATGTGGTAACTGTTAGCTGGAGCCCCCAGCTGATTCATATTTCTATGAAGCTGAATGAGCTGTGCTTCCCACACTGTGTTCCAGGGAATGTGAAGTCCACAAAATGTCAGTGTTAGGAAACCATTTGTTTTTTTTCCTACCATGATGATTCATCCAGGAAATATGTATTTAAACCTGTTCACAGTATTCCTAAAATCTGGGTTTTTCAAACTTATTAGATTTCAGAACTTTCTTCTGAGTAGAATCTGGCAGGGAGAGGGGCCTTTTGGAACCCCGAGAATAAGCTAGGCTGTACAAAAGCTCTACCATAGTCGTCGGTCCGAAAGTGGTTGTTGGGTCCCACTCTAGCCTCCAACCCCCGTCAGCACATTTTCCCCTCCATAGCAGGCAGCCTTCCTTCCATCTTCATGTTCCAAGGCTTTGCATTCTTTTCTCTCAAATACTGATGTGACTCAAATTAAAGGAAGATTAAAATAAAACCTTGAAAAGGTAATAGATTGATGTTTTTTTTTTCCTCACCAATTTTCATTATGAAAGTATAGAAACTGAAAGAATTAAGTTCCTATTGTGGTATTTGGGGTAGATATGGTGGTTTGAATGAGAATTGGTCCCATAGGCCCATATACTGGAATGCTTAACGGTACTGTTTGGGAATAATTAGGGGGTGTGGCCGTGTTGAAAGAGTCGCTGAGGATGTGCTTTGAAGTTTCAAAGGTCCAATTCATTTCCAGTTAGCTCTCTTTGCTTCCTGTTTGTGGATCAGTCTGGAAACTCTCAGTGCCACACCTTCCTGCCTGTTGCTACTGTTCCCACCATGATGTTCGAAGACTCACCCCCTGCAGCTGAACTGTGAGCCCACAATCAGCTCTCCTATCGGTCGCCTTCACCTTCATTACAGTGTCTTACCACAGCAATTAGAAAAGAGATCAAAGAGGGCAACGTATGGGGTTCCAGGAAAGGTATCTTCACGATCCATGGGCCCCAGAAACAAAAAGATTTAGTTCAAGCTATGGGGGGTGGGGGGGAGGAGGTTCCCACTCATTAGTGTGAAGCGGACCCAAAGTACTTTGAGGCACAGTGTTTTCAAGTTTCTTGTCCAAACACAAGTTCCTGAGTTATCCTGATAACAATGCAGCAATGAATTTCAATCCTCTGGTTGTCCATCCCAGATGATAACAGCATTCTGGGCACTATACAATCCTTTAAGAAGATCTACCATAATTTCCTGAGGAATGGCTTTCTAGTGATTTCCTAATATTGCCCACCTAAATTCTACTCTGTCTACAAAAAATATCATAAAAAAAGAGAGATTAAATCTTATCTTATTTTTCCATATTCAGTGTCTCCATTCTTTGTACCCCCATACCTCCATATTCTTTGTTTCATGTAATGACTCGATTGTCAATGCCATTTTTAAATTCAGTACTCACAACCAAACTCTGCACCAGCCTTTCCCATCCCATGACCCAAGTGTGCATCTGTTATTAACCAGGGCAATTTTCAGTGTCTAGAAACATATACATCGATTATGTAGATATGTCTTTCCTAATAATTTCCTTATAAATTATAAATTTCCTTATATCTAATATTTCTCTTCTCAAAGACCCTAAGAAATGATAAACAGAAAGAAAATAATATCATAGCAGAATTATAACATAAGAGTAGGAATTAGGTAGAAAATAAATTCGTTGCACATTGAAAAGAAGGTTAAGAATTTAGGGAATGGCTAGTTTAAAATTATGTAAAAATTAGAAAGAACAGTGATGACTACTTAAAAGTATTGACATTAATCATAAATGACTCCCCTAAAATGTGATTTAAGGCATAAAAACTCTATAGTACTGACACATGTAGATATTTCACATGGTAGAAGGCAAAGCCAAGGACATTGATCTATATTGTTTCCTGAAGACCAAATTGTCTTCAGTATATACCCTGCATGGGGTTCAGTATGTGACTTCTTGTCTAGTCTTGTAACAGTCCTCCTCTAACTCACAGTAGAAAGTAAGACCCAAACTGGTTGCATGGCTTTTGTATGATCATACTATTTGTAGCAGAATTTGTGTCTTCTAAAAAAATACAGATTTTTTTTCCTGTTAAGCTATGTTTGCTGGTTTTTAAAACATCATAAACAGTAAAGAGAATATCCTGTGTCTGTAGGAAAACTTCACCTGTCAATAATAAATTCGATGGCCTCTAGCTGAGGCAGGAAGTATAAGATGAGACTTGCAGTAGGTAAAAAGAATTCTGGAATAGAGCCAGGTGTAGGATAGTCAGCAGGTGAGATATGAACAGAATGAATGCATGGTACCTGAGCAGAGGTAACCTGCCACATCACAAAATGTAGATTAGTATAATGGGTTATTTTAACTTATGAGCTAGTCAGAGAAGGGCCTATCTCTATGCCCTAGATATCTGATATTTAATGAGTCTCCAGAAACATGGAGCTGGGAGGCAAAAACTTTCAGCTACAATTAACTGATTATTTTTGGGTTAAAAGTGTAAGATCATCATAGAATGCACTACTGTTTAACAACTCTATCTGCAAAATGTCATTAGAAACTAACTACTTGGCTGAGTAAAGATATACCATTTGCACATAGACAACTCCCCTAGTTTGTTATTCTGTTACTGTGTCCTAACACTACCCTCAAATAACTTTAGTTTCATATGAACTGTTCCCAGTTAATGGGTATTAGCTTTAAATAAATCATTTGTATTTATGTATAGGAGTGTTTGGCCTACATGTATGTAAGTGCACTGCATAAGTTCCTGGTGCCCACTGAGGTCAGAAGAGGGAGCCAGAGCCCAGTAACAGCTTGTGAAATTCCGTGTCTATACTGTGAACTAAACCTAGGTCCTCTGTAAGAGCAGAGAGTACACTTACAGAGCACTGAATCACCTCTCCAGCCACATCTCAATTTGCTTTTGAGATAGGCATGATCCTTGTTACATGAATATATAAATTATTTCTTGGTACTCCAGACATGTTGTAGGCAGGATAAATTTAGGGTTGAAGTTTATGGGGGCGGGGGGGTAGGTTAGTGTTCCCCTCCTAATACTAGAAGTCCTGTCTATTTAGATGGTGTCCTCTTCAGTCTCCATGGCCTCTGCTATTAAGAGTCTTAGTTAGAGTCACCCCCTTATCCTTCCAGAAGCCTATCCTGTCCCAGGTCTCCAGCTTGTCATAGGGATGCCTCTGCCCATAGTTTCTCTTTTCTCTGCAGGTAGTCTGTCCTCTGTTCCCCCCCCCCCCAACTCTCTCTAGGTCTGATCTCCATCCTCATTTATCTCTGTGCTTCCTCTTCTACCTTGTTCCTTCTCTTCAACTACTTCTGCTGCCTATTCTATTTCCCTCTCTGAGTGAGATTTAAGTACCCTCCCTACAGTCCATCACATGGGAAAAGGTACTGACACTATTAACAATATTCTGCTATGCCCACAGACAGGAGCCTAGCATAGCTATCCTCTGAGAGCAGCAGATTGAAACAGGTGCTGAGACTCACAGTCAAACATTGGGCATAGCCAAGGGAGTCTTGGGGAAAGTGGAGGGGAGGATAAAAGAACCTGGGAGTGACAGGCGCAGGAACCTCCCCTTTCTCTGATGAACAGGTTAGGGGGGGATGGAAGAATAGGGAGGGAGAGTGGCACTAAGAGCAGAAGAGGGAGAGGGCTAAAATCAAGATGGAAAGTGAATAAATAAATTAATTTTTTTAAATGAAACGAAGGAAGGAAAGAAGACAGCGTCATTCTTAATCCAGGCATTTCCTGTTCAGCCGTGAAAAAAAATATGTTTTTATAAACTTCGGGAGTCATGACTAAAACCTTATTATAGACATCAGCTTTTACAGTTTTCTAAAGCAAGAAAGAAGAGAAAAATAGGTCAAAGTAGAAAAAAAGCAGTTTTAATATTTGATCAGAAACTTCACTGCTAGTAATGCTTTATTCTAAGCATTAATGTTTCGGGAGATCAGTGTTTGCAATATTTGATCAAAATTTATTTTCAATTTTGGATAAGCACGTACTACGTACTTACAGGGTATAATATTCTGTAATGTTCTGTGAAGTATAAAATGACAAAACTCCTCCCAGTTCTGAAAAGGACATTTGTGTGCATTTTGTAATGAGGCATAAAAGACACAGCAGAGCAAAAACAAAAGCAGTTACTGTGCATTGCCAAGCGTGCGGAGAGGCTTTGGTTTCTCTGTGGCACAAGTTTGTTGGCTTTGGAAACATCTCTACTCTGGTCCATCTCACATGCAGTGCTCCTTGGTTTACACTTCCACACAAATTCCACAGCCAGAATTCCTAGCATCGCCCCTGTCACCAGCGGAAAGTTCTTTTAAATTTCCAAAAATTCTTACCGACGTCATCCTGTCAGAATTAATCATATCAGACACGGAGGTGGCATCCAATCTCAACAGAGCGAGCAGAACCAGTCCTGAACCAAATCTTTCATGACTAAAATTTAGCCAGTTTGAGCCTGATGACAGAAAAGCAGCGCACGGTTGTGAGATTGACTAAAGAGAGAACTTGACAGGAATCCATGGGCTTGCAGAGACATGGTGGACTGGAGTCTCTAGAGTCACCCTAAATTTCTTCAGAGAGAATGTGGGGAGAGAATATTTTAGCACTTGACTTACCACTCAGTTTCTCCCAACCAACAAATGAAGTCAGAGTGGCTGTGCTGACGGGCGCTGTGGCGCTGGTTTCTGAGTTTTGCTTTAAGATAACTCACCTTTTACTGCGCCTCAAACTCCTCAACCGTAGATCATAATATTGATTGCTCCCTCATGGTTTACACTTGAGCAGAAGAAAATAAAAGCTCTTTCTGAATAGAAAGTAGTCTGTAAAAGCTAAATAATGATGCTATCCCCTCCAGCCTGTGTAGATCGGTGAATGCTTTTTGGTTTTGCTATCTTTCTTGGGGGACTATTCAGTGAGACTTGTATGTATGTGTCTTTTTCTATTGCTTCATTTGTCTTTCTCCTTCTACTGTAATAGCCCTGTCTCCAATTCTCACTTCCACTGGTATCAGAAAAATGTCTCCCTGGTGCTGGCTCTGCAGCTTCCTTCCCACGGATCTCTCCATCTCTGTTAGTCCATCTTATTTAATTTCATGCTCTCTACAGACCTTCCCTTATTCTGTCATAGATCTTACTTTGAAAAATCTTTTTAGGTGTTCTCCTCAACCCTGGCTTGTCCACCTCTCTGACATCTCATTTTGTTTCACAACTCTCCTATGTACCTCACTCTGCCTTTGTTTAATACTCCAGGAAGGGAAAGGGTGGAAAAGGTGAGCTCATAAATTATAGATAGAGCCAATCATTCTACTACCCAAATGGTGTTCTACTGCTCTAATTTGTCAATATATTGTTTAGTACCTCACACAATCAGACATTCACAATACATAGCAAACATTGACCAAGCTGGCAGATGTAAATTCCCTCAGATTGCAGGACTAGGAAACAGAAATCCATATGCTAGAGGCATATTGATGGTGGTGCATTTGCTTAAGGGCTTAAAATCGTATTACTGGCATTTCTAGGACATATTTGGTCCCAACTGCTCCAGCCCACTTTGGAAGACATACCACTATAGACACAATAGGGGGAAACATTTAAACAGTCTGACCTGGAGTCTTTTCCTTACAAGTGTCTACATAGTGTGTGATGCATGAATGGAAAAGAAACACAAAGGCGTGATGTAAAGCAAACACTTAGCAACTGAGGAGAACATCGCACATGAGGTTTGAAATCAGCAGTTTCAACAACAACAGACAATGCAAAGGTATTCACCTCAGGAGTTCCTGAGACTATGATAGCCATGGGTGAACTAGATCCCTGTTCTTAACATAGCCTTCTCTGGATACAAACATGAATCTCTCCCATAAACATATCTTATATAGCTTTGTGGGATAATTAGTGACTTCTCCATAGAAAAGCTGTCAATGACTAGTTATAAGATGTTAGGATAAGGCTAATCACCATAGCTGTAACTTGGAAACAACCAAACTCTTGTTAGGCCTATACAAATATTTATCATTTTAAATGACTTGCAAGCCCCAGAGCATATGAAACCCACATCATGAGAATAAAAACAAGTTGCAATGAGAGATATCCCATCTATGTCTTTCAAGTCTTAACTAGGTTCTTTATTGACCTTCATATTTTTCTTCTTTTTTTCAATAGTGTTATTATTTTATAGTTTCTTGAGGAACTACTATTAATGACAGCAGCTCAATGTACTCATTTTTAAGCTGATAATTTTTAAGTGTGCCTTGGCAGATATTTCTAAAGATGGTGTAGAGCCATCTCTTGCTGCTCCTATGAAATACATTGGTGGTGTTGAAGCTTTCCTCCTGTAAGTTACAGGAGGAAAGTTACAACTAATCCTTGCATTCTCAGATTCAGCACACTGGGTGGTTTAAGCCTTCCTGATTCTAGCTAAGACTAGAGCTACATCTCTGAAATGATGTCATCTGGCCCCATTGAGATGACAGATTACCACAGAATGTTAACAATCAAGCAAAAAGCGTAGGTGAGAAAAACGAAAGAGTGCTTTTTGAGAAAACAAGAGAGGCAAAGATACCACACAAAGTATTCCCCCACATACTTCATTCACTTTGTGAATTTTCTGAGTTTCTAAGTTCAAAAAGACTGAGGATTCATAAAAGAAACTGGCCACCATTGAGGGAAGACTTACAACAGTCCAGATTGCTGCATGGGATAAAAATATCTCAGACAAAAATCAAGGCAGGTGTGCGCTGCCCATGCATGAGTACTGACGGGGTGCGGGTGTGTCTCACGGGGTGATGTTTAGGCACCTGTCTTTTCTACACATTTGAATGACTAATGCTCCCTGCTTAGGAGCGTTCTCTGCCTAATGTGCTGTAATTGCAGCAGAGCCCGTGGCGCAGCCATAGTGATACTGCTCAGTGATATATATGGGCCACAGCAGAGTTCATCATGATGTCCTTGGCCACAAGAGATAAGGAGCTAGCCAGCCCTGCAGCTCCTTGCAGCGGCCCTGCTTTTCCTATCCAACAATGTTCATAGAGAGGAAATATACTCAAATTATCCATGTCCCACGCCTGCTGCTTCCCACTGTCTAAATATTTCTTCTCTAGAAAATGTTTCTTTGAACAGTAAGTGGACTCAGAAGTAGAGAAGTGTGAGTTGCCAAGAAACAACAACCAAAAAAAATCCCATTTTTCTTTGTCACATTGTATTTTTATTATCCTTCCTTTTTGTGACATTAGTATTTTAAAAACCTTGGAGGCAGGAGAGATGGCTCATTGGGTAAGGCATCTGCGTCTGACAAGCTAAGTTTGGCCTCTGCAACCATACAGTGTACAGAGAAAACCAACCCGCACAAGCTCTCTTCTGACCTCCATATGCACACCGTGATGTGGGCCTGTACACACACACACACTACACTTGCGCAGTAAATCAATTTTTGAAATGTAATAACACTTTCTTAAAACTCTAATTCACACAAATTCTTCCCATTCCAAGAGAAAAACATTAATCAGTGTAGGTTTTTCCACAGAGCTGATCATGATTTGAACTGTGTTCAAAGAAATTTAGTAGACACTTTTCATTTTAGAGAATGATTTTCGCTCACTTTATTACCCTTGTATTCCAAAGCTTCATATTTACACATTAGTATTCACAATAATGAAGTCTTGTGGCCATCAAATGTGTTTTAAGAGGAAGAGACAAGATTTAATCTTCTTTTAAATTGGCCCAACTTTCCACTCATACTTTCCCAGATTATTCTACCGTAATATGTTTGTTTATCTCCATCTCTCTCTTTCTCTTTCTCTCTCTTCTTCCCTCTTTTCTCTTTCTTCTTTCCTCCCTTACCTCTCTCCCTCCCTCAACTGTCTCTCTCTCTCCTTCTCTCCTCTCTATCTCTCTTCCTCCCTTCCTTCCTCTGATCAATCTCCTACCATACACTGAAAAAAATCCAATGTCCATTAATTCTCAAACTTAATTCAATAAAAATTTTAAGGACATTGTTTTAATAGAAGTTGAAAAACTAATGCAACAAAAAGAGCTCAGGCTATAGAGTAGAAATCAGAACTAGAAAAATTAGTGACTTTTTTAAAGCACAGTGCCCTGTTGAAATCAGCAAACGTCATGCAATAGGCTGCAGATTGACACCTGAGACATGAGCTTTGCTTTTGAAGATGCTTGCCTTAAAATGCTTTTGAAGCATTAATAAGTGAGTTAGGACTGTGTAAATCTTGTTAACGTGCATGAACATGAAGTGCACGGCAGAAAAGGCAGCCTGCTAGGCTTGGGGAGGAAAGAGGTGCCCTCATTCAGCTCCCTCATCAGTATCCAATGAGGCTGGTCAGCTCTTCACCTTGGGGCCTATTGATGAGCATTCCACACCTTTTGGAGAAAGAGAAGAGGCATCTGTAAGCAGACGACCCTACTTGCTGTGTGATTCTAACACTCATGAAGCCTTTATTTTTATTTTTCACCTACCTTTATGTAGAATGTTTCCAGCCTTCTCAGTCCCACATCAGTATAGAGAATAACCCTCCTCAGCCAATGGCAATTAGTGAGAAAAGCCTCACAACTGAGGAGCTTATAGGCAACAGGTCCTTCTGGATAAAGGGAATGAAGCAAAGGACACCCTACAAGCTTTGCTGTGTATCCTAGGGTGGGGGTGGGGAGGGAGAAAACTCAGTAGATAAAGCAAGAGTTTGCAGCCCATATGGAAGAAGACTAGAGTCCCAATTCCCAGAACAGAAATTTTAAAAGCCAGAAGACAATAGTAGTGGCTACCTGCAACCCCAGCACTTTGTAGGCAGAGAGAGGAAATCCGTCTAATCGCCTGGCTAAGTAGACCAGCCAAACAGGAAGTCCTGGTTCAACAGAGAAACCCTGTCTCAAGAAATAAAGTGAAGAGCTATATGAAAAGATACCTGATTTCAGCTTCCGTCCCTTACACTCAAGTATGCACACATACTTACAAATAATCATACACTCACATGCATGCCACACACAGATACATAAGAAGGTGGTTGTGTCGAGGAAGTGGGGTAAAAATTCCAGACCAAAGTATAACCTTTTGTAAGTGACTAAAGATCAAACCAAGGGCCAAAGATTGAGTTCACTCACTGTTCAAAGGAAGCTTTCACAAGAACAAGGACCAAACTCCTAAAACACATGTATCTCATGTCCCACCTGCCTACAACACATTGTGTGTGTGTGTGTAAAGATATAAATATATCTCACTTAGAGTTCCATTCAGGTTGCCAACACAGGTCAGCCTCATTTTCCTATCAGCATACAAGTCCATTTGAAAATCATTCATTATGGTATTTATTGGTTTTGTTTATTTGTAGTTCACTTTGAACAACCATTTGACTTCTCTGGACCTCATTTTTTACTCTCTGTAAGGTGGGATAATACCAACATTGCAGGGATATAGAGATAATTAAATGTCTTAAAAAAAAAACAAAGCACCTGACGGGGACCCACTCAACAAATTTCGAGTCCCTGCAGCCCTACCTTATTAAATATGAAAACCTTGCTTGATTGTGCAGAAAAGAAGCATTTGAATAGTTATTCAATAGACTTAATTTTTTTAAAAATAGACTTAATTTTTTAAAAAATGCAGCCCACATCCAAGCTATTGCAAACTCTAAGAGTGCTCATTGCAGCACATCTGACTATTTTCTTCTTTTTACTCTTCCTAAAAGGATGCGGGAGTCATTTATTTCCTTGCAGAAGTGCTGTGGATGTCTTTGTAAGCCTGATAGCATTATCTGACGGATAATCAATGTTTGGCTGTAACCCATGGGCCTCCAGACCCACAGGACATTACTCAGCATGGAAGCATGAAGACGGAGGCACATTCAGCATAAATTGTCTTCTATACAGAAATTATCCTGTGATTTTTTTTTAACCCAGGATTTTCATCACAGTGTTTCCCGGAGGATTAGATGTGATGCTCAGGAGTGTTCTGAGCGTTCATCATGCCATCCTTGGCACCCAGACAGCTTTTCCTTCACCAGCTTATTACAGTGCAAACCGAGCTGGAAGTTTACTGATGTGTAGCCGGAAAGTGACAGGAAGGGCTCCATGTCTTTATGCTCTTCATTTTGTGGAGAGGTTAAAGTGACCTTTTACCAGGCCCACAATCAAATGGGAATCTGAAAAGAGTAGGAGGCCCAGGTATAAAACACTCACCAACCTGGCAGGCATAAATACTAATAGGATGGAATAATTTGAGAGGACACAAGAAAAATAAATCAAATCCACTCATACTTAAATATATAAAACTATCGCAGAGACATAGACCATGACTAAAGATGTGATTGATTTCTGGAAACGCCTAGTTAAATTGAAATGCTTAGCACAGATTTCAAACTGCCTTCAGAAAACATGCACACATTTAGAAATTCTTGCTAACCAAAATATGTTCATTATAGACTGTGAAAGGAGGAACATATAAAGACTAGGAAAAGTTCACCAGTGTAACTTTTTGGACTGTGAGAAGATTAAGCCTGTAACTTGCATAGGCTATAAGGTTTTTGTGTTATTCCTTACATGACACTCTCTTGTCATAGATAAAATATCCTACAAATAGAAATCTCGAGTTAGGTTCTTTAAACTGGAAAACAGATTGCACATGAAAGTCACTAAATAATGATTTTTTTTAAAAATAAACTGTATATATAGGTAAATGATTGTGAAAATCCAGGGCACACTGGTGACTGTAGCCAATTATTTTGTGAGCGCTGCAAAACCAGAGCCACTGTTGAAGTGAGAACTGAAAAATACAATGGGCCGTTGCCCCTGGGCAAGCAGAAAAGTAAGGAACCAGCACTCCAGGGTGATACTGAGGTCACTGGCATTTCCAGAGAGATTATGATCATTAAGAGCAGCCACACCAGAAATGATGTCTACACTTAGGAAGATATCCTGGACAACAGGGTTAGGAATCTGTGGCATGGACCTAGGAGACAGAGTGTTGCAATGTCAGCTACTCTAGTGTTAACTTCATAAATGAAGTTTGAAATTCCTGCTCAGGGCTCTGTGTCATACAAGTCCGAAGAGTCTGCCACACAGGCTCCGATCTGTACATATTTCATGAAGGAGCCAGCAGTCCCAACTTAAAACAAAGGCCGCTCTCATGGTAGCAGGACTTCAGCAAATAGTCTTGGCCTTTTAAGTGGTGTTTAAAGTGCTTAGTTCCATTAAAATTCTTTGATGTTTGAATACAAGAGGCTGCTGAGAAATATGGCTAGGACAATCCCAGACTGAGAATTAAATTCTAGGTAATATCAAAGTTTCTTAGAACTATCATTTTACCTTTGATTTTTTATCAATTTTTTTCATGTAATATATTTGATCATATTCTTTCCTCTTCCAAAACTCCTCCCGGATACTATCTACCTCCCTACCAATCTGGCTTAAGGTACTCTCTCTGTTTCAGAAATGAAGAACAACAACAAAATAAAGTCAAAAAATCAAAACAAATTTTAAACCAATGAGACAAAAACAAACAAACAAAGGAAAAAGTACCCCCAAAACCGTGTAGTTCATTTTGTGCCGGCCAACTTCTCCTGAGCATGATGTCTGCCCAGGTGTGTGGCTGAAGTGCCCCTTCTCCTCTATATGGTATCACTATGTGTCAATATTTCCTCTCCACTGTAGGAAACATAGTTTCCCATTCCAGGGAGGAATCAGGTTGAATAATTTCTTAGCTAATGGTGAACCTTTGTGTCCATTTCCCCTTCCCAGGGCTGAGATTGTTTGTTTGTTAGTTGGAAGCTGTGCAGGTCTTATGCCTTCTGCCACAGTCTCTATGAGTTTTTATTAGTTACGTTGTGTCAGGATCATAGTGCACAGCAGAAGTAGCCTACCACCTGTGGCTCTTCCAATCTTCCCACATACTCTCTCACATGGATCTCTGAGCCTTGAGTGGAGGCACTGAGTGCTCCCAAGTCTCTCACTCTTCCTACATTGTCTAGTTCTGAATCTCTGGTTAATTACCATCTACTACAGAAGGAAGCTTCTCTGGTGAAGGTTGAGCAATGTACTGATCACTGAACATATGAATCTTTCATTAGAACTCATTTTATTGCTATGTTCTACTAACAGAGTACTAGTAGTATGCTTTCCCCTAGGACTCATGACCTACCTAGTCTAAGGTTCTTTGCCTCCTTAGTAATATCTGATATGGATTCTACCTCATGGAATGGGCCTTAAAAGCAATGAAATGGGGTTTTGTTACTCCCATAACATTTGTGCCACGATGGCACCAGTATATCTTTAAGGCAGGTTGCTGTGGTAGGTCACAACGTTTGTAGCTGGATGATATTGATAATTCATCTCTGGTATCTTCCAGCACCATAAATGCTAGTCAGTAAGGATGAACGTAGAGGAATTCTAATCCGGCAATTTGGCTACTCTGGCTGGAATACAGACACACCACTAATCTCAGGAGACAGAGACAAGAAGAGTTCAAGGCCAGGCTTGTGTAGAGCAAGTTACAGGTAAAGAAAAGCTTAGGTCCAGGCATGGTGGCCACACCTTTAATCCCAGCACTCAGGAGACAGAGAACTCAGGTCTCTGAGTTGTAGCCAGAGTTGGTCAGACAGTTTGATTGAGAGTGAGTGGAAAGGCAGTGTAGTTGAGTTCAAAGGCAGTTTTTACCAGGAGAGTTTTTACAGGAAGAAGTTGAAGAAGAAGCAAGCTAGACACAGGTGAAGACAGAATGAGCCAGAGAATGAGAAGGAGCCAGAAGATTAGAACAGATTGATAGTGTAAGTTTGAGGCCAAGCAGAGCAATTCAGTGAGAACCTGAGAGAAGCCAGATTGAATCAATCATCTTGGACAGGAGTCTGAGACAGAACAGCTGAGTTGAATCAGCCAGCCTGAGTTCAGAAAGAGCTAGAAAGGGTGAGCTTATTTAGCAGTACGCCTCAGAGGATAAAAGCATTCTAGGCCTAGATTAAATTATACAGGGGCTAGAAGCTTCCAGGACTTGCCCAGTTAGCAGAGAGAAACTGTAAGCATTGGAGACAACAATTACTTCAGGTATATAACAGTTACTTTAACAGGTGTAACTTCTATCTGGGCACCAGTTCAATTTATCTGTGTTCCATAACATACATAAACACTGTCTTCAGCAACAGAAGGCCTATGGTTATTGCCAATAACCTTGGCAATAGCTTTTCATGCTTGGAGAGAGGGGTCTATGGAACCCCTTAGATAAATGACTTAACAAAAAGAAATCCATTCCTCGCACTGGGAGCTAGTTGGTGTATTATCCCTTCATTATATGATGACTTCATTTAAAGTACATATATGTGTATATGTTGTATGTATATGTTTAAAGAAGTTTTGACAATAGTAGGTTTCCATATTTTTTTAAGGCCTTTACTATTTGTCCTCTCTCCACATGTTCCTTTCTTTATGCTGTCCCCACTTAACCCTCCTATTCATTTCTTCTTTATCTCTTTATAAACCACATTCTAATTTCCCTTCCTTGGGATATCCCTTCCTTCTTTCTGACATTCAAACCTGTCAAAGTGTCCAGAAGAAATTGCAAAATAAAACTTACATTTTTTTAAAATGATGCAGGCAAAATTTATAAATGAAGTTGGAGAATCTCTCCTTGGTAGCAAGTAAAAACTGGATATAACTGTACAGATTATTATGTAATTGACTTAGGTTAAGAAGGTCACATGTTGGCTAAGAGTGTAGCTAAGATGAAAGAGTATTTGCTAGTATATACCAAGCCCCAGGTCTGGTCACCAGCACCACATGAAACTAGGTATAATTAAAAACTAGGCATTACTGTGCCCACTGTAATACCATAATGTAGGAAGTAGAAGCAAAGAAATCAGAAATCCAAAGTGATCCTCAACTACATACATATTTGTTTCCCCAGCCCCCCAAAATTTATTTCTACCTAAAACAAAACTCCCTAATACCACGTTTTCCACCTAAGACTCACATCAACCCCATTCTGTGTGTATGTGTGTTCATTTGAAAGCTCGAAGTCTGTCTCTGAAATCATGCCTAAGGTGCTCTCCGTGTTGCTTTTGAGGCATAGACTCTCTCACTTGTTCTGTTACTTGCCAAGGTAGACTGGATTCTAAGTGAAAGCTAGGGATCGTCTTATCTCTACCTTCCTCACTGGGATTGCAAACAGGTAGCATGTATGACCACTGGCTTTTCCGCATGGGTTCTAGAGATGGGCTACAGGTCACCATGGCTTTACAGTGGGCACTCTCTTGACTGACGTATCTCCCCAACCTAACTGTGTCTTAACATATATTCTACATCCCTCCCAAGGTAGTCAGTCAGGTCTTTCATTGCGTATCTGAGATGAGAAAATGTGTTTGCCAATCTGTGGCTGTTCCAGAGGCTCAGGAAATAAATGTGCGCATGCCACCCTGCCTATGCCTTAACTGACCATCATAAATGTAACTTTGAAATGTAGTAAGACTCGACCCTGCAGTTTCATGTCACAAAGGCAGAAGATTTGTGTCACCTCTCATAGCAGGGATCAGTCTGGACATCTATTCATTCCTTACGTTTTCTCCCAGATGCAGAATGAATCGAGATCAGAGAGGCTGCAAAGGTGACCTCTGCATCAGACAAGCAGTGGGGGAGAGTGGGCAGATGTTGTAATTGCACAAAAGCTTGCATACCTTTTCTGTAGAGCTGAATT
Source organism: Pachyuromys duprasi (assembly GCA_028658305.1). Lineage (NCBI taxonomy): Eukaryota > Metazoa > Chordata > Mammalia > Rodentia > Muridae > Pachyuromys > Pachyuromys duprasi. The sequence continues at coordinate 126,063,904 of CM053764.1, forward strand.
GAGCAAACCCTGGGCTGAGGATCCACTCCCCTGCCCTGCCCCGCCCCGACACACCTACCTCCCTCTTTTCCTTATTTTACTAACCTTGATGTATAGCTGAGCCTGCGGAAACAAAAAATAGGAACCCTCTTAAATTCTATCAAAACATCACTCTTAGTTCCACACTATGTTGGGGTTAGCTATCACAGCTCTCCAGACAGAAAGCTTTGATGGATGGAGAGAGGGAGAAAAGTGAAGCACATACAGCATGGAGTTTGACCCCAGAGGCACAAACTTCTTGAAACTAAACAACATATTTTGGATTTCTATAGGAATGAGAAGAATCCATCAGCTGCCATGGGTGGAGTCAAACGATGTTTCAAAATAACTGGTCCAGAGGCAGACAAGGACCTGCAGGGGAATTCTCATTCTGTTAGGGTCTGTGTTGCCCATCTCACATGAAACTCAGAGTAGGATGAGGCTTCCACTTGTGATTTGGTTTCCATAGTCAATCAACTTTTAAGAAACATGATTTAGGACTTTTAAAACCAGTTGGTATGGAAAAGATGGTGGCATCTGGTAGCCTCCTGGAGGGACTATGTTCGTTCCTTATTGGTTGCATCAAGGTTGTATCACATGATCACACACAACACATGTATACCAAGTGTGGCCTCATCTGACATCCAAGAGAATTGGTACCAATTAACATACACAAGCTGAACGGCAGTAGGAGCATTGGCCTGCCTGTGCTGTCTCTGCTTGCTACGCCCCGAGCCAGCGTCTCCATCAGGCAGACCCAGAAAGAATAAGGGTCCATAATAATGTTAAGGCCCAGGAACATGTTCAAACTTCTTCTAACATAAGAATACAAAGAACTTTTAGGTCAGATAAAAATGTTAATATATTCACCTTTCTATGGTACAGTTGTAAAATGTAGTTCTAATACATTTTTATGGATATAGAACCCCATAAAATCTAAAGAGCTTAGGATCCATGAAACTCGCAGGTCAGACTTAGATATCCTGATTAGTCATGTCCAGCTACATGACTTTCATTGCAGGGTCCCTTGTTTGAACTATTGTGAACTTCAGTGCAGTGGTAGATATCAGACCGTTCATGGGGTCCTCTCAGGACATTGTCTCGTGCAGCTAACTCTAATCATTAGCTGATGGCATTGGGATATTGTCAGAAACTAACATTTGATTGTCAGGTAGGGTGGCAAATACCTGCACTCCCAGAACTCAGGGGGCTGAAGCAGGAGAATTAGGAGCTGTGGATCAGCCATAGGTTATATAGAAAGAGGAAATAAAAGCAAACACAAACCAAAGGCAACCACCATTTAACGAACCAGGACCAGGATCTTCATCAGTACTTAACAAGGTTCTCTGAATTTCCAGTTCCTTCTGGACCCCTTACCAGAGGTAGCCAACAAGAGGACCAGAGTATTGGAGAAGGATGTGCTTATCCTGGACACTGGGTTGGAGGACTTCCCTTCTTTCGTGACTATCATTACTCAGATGACATTTAGAGTGTTGTCCTATTTCTGGGAAGAGATCTTTTTTTTTTCTCACTCGCCCACAAATACAGCATTTAGTTGACCTTGAAATATGAGTGTTAACGATATTATACCTTATCTTCGCACATGTCACTGTCACCAGGTAAGGCGTCTGCTACAATTGCTCTGGAACATTCTGTGCTGCTCCCCTGCTGTTAAACCTACCCCAGCACAAAACTGGCCTCGTTTATTTATGATGTTACATGAGTCATCTGCACTTTCCCTGATAAGCCCTGGGCTGTGTGTCTTTCATTTCAACTGACATTTTGCTGCCATTTGCCAGGCTAAGTAACTACCGTGCAGTCACTCTGAGCTGACGCATGGTCCTTGTTTTGCACAAAATGGATTTTTAAGTCAGCTGAAAGGCTTTCTGAAGAATATAATTTGACAAAGTAAATTTTTGCCCATATAACAGAAATCAGCCAGGGCTGCACCAAATGTATTTTTTAAGATAGCTAAAAGGATTTCTGCAGAGAGTTTGACAAAGTATTTTACTTTTGTGCACAAAGCAAAAATTGATTAGTTTTGAACAAAAAGGATTTCTCCGGGTGCTGAAAGGCTTTTCTCTGGAATTAAATATATTCTTCAGCTTGCAGGATAAGGTATTGGAAAGCACTGTCTTTGAGAAGACAAATAGTTGTCAGAGACTTTTTTTTTCAAGAAACAAGTTAAAAGAATCCCCATAAATGACATTTTCAACCTCCTCAATCTGGTTTAGCTTGGAGTATCTTGCTGCTACAGAAAGTGACCTGTTTCCCAGCTTGCTTCTGAGTTCCTTGCTTAGTCGATCCTGCTCTTAAGTTTATAGAATCAGTGAATAGACATTTCACCAAAACCTTCCATCATTCATTTGACACTATACAATAACAAAAAAAATCTGAAAAAATTGAAGGACACAAAGTTTTAACCTAAATTGTTTACTTTAGAGTATATTTTGCTGATAGATTTGAAGAGAATTGATTGGAACATGCAATATATATAAAGAAAACTGATTCCCCACCCCCATCCTGAATCATTAGTGTGCTGGCAAGGATGACTTTAAGATGGGAGGGTCAATGAAAGAAAGTATTAATCCAGTTTTCAGTGAAGTGCTGGGTGTTGTAGGCATACATGCATATGTGTGCGCCTGCCCATATGTGGTGTCAGGGAAGGATAGGATTATGCAGATATTTGTTGTGGCTCTTAGGACAACTACATTTGGAGGAGGTGAGCTTTTTCTGAAACACAAAGGCTGCAATTTGGAAGAGCATAAACATCTGGTATGCATTTTAAACCCCTTATTATGACTTAATAATGCCTTGCCACAAATTTTGATTGCCTTTCTCTTCTTCTTCATTTGTTTGCTCTGCTGAGCACATGAGGGATGAGGCCAGTCATTTCTCTTTCCTTGTTCTTTGATTATGCCTTTAAATGAAATGTCCAAGTCTAAATGTTCTTCATTAAGAACAAATTACTGACACTTTTGAAATTAGATATTCCCTAAAGCATTCTAGTAGTGATTTTACACCTAGGCATTAAAGGACAGACTTTTTTTCAAGTTTTATTATTTAACAGAACTTTATATGTATTTTTTAAATCAAATCCTTGATTTGCTTACATCAACTAACTCAGGAAATTGAACGTCCAATCTAATTTCTGACCTCTTTTCTAGATCTAAACCAATTGAAATTTAAGACAAACCACAACTACAAGACACTCCCTAACACTTTGCTAGTAAAGCAAAGATGTTTATTTATTTTAAATTGTTTTGGTGTGTGTGTGTGTGCATGTGCACCTGCACGTGACGTGGAGCGTGTGTATGTGCACCACGTGCGTGCAGGTGAGTCTGGAGGTCAGATCCTGTCACTTCCTTTGGAACTAGTAACAGGTGGGTTGTAAGTCACCTGGTGTGGCTTATGAGAACCAAACCCAATCTTCTGCAAGAGCAGTGAGTGCTTTTAACTGCTGAGCAATTCCTTCAGCCCTGTACAGTGAAGTTGAAATAAAGGCAGTGAGAATTCCTGGGTCAGGTCTTCTGTTAACCTGCAGCTTGAAAAACACTTGCTCTATACATGCTCACGAAAACGTATGCATAAATCCATATATCCTCCTGGTGTTGCATGTCCTTCTAAAGTTTGACAATGAGTGGGAAGCAAAGATTTGGGGTGTTTTGTTTTGCTTTGGTTTTAATTTTGTTTTGGCCAAATTCTCTAGCTTGTCATCAAAATAAAACATAAGGCAGCAGAACTCTACCAGGCTTCGATCATTAGCTGTTTTCATAAAGTGACTCACACAGTTTACTTGATGCTTATGCTAATTCCATGCTAAGTTTCAGCTATATTGTAGCACCAGTGAAGACAAAGGAATAGTTTATAGTCTACTTCCAGAGACCATGAGCCATCCAGCGAAGACACCAAGTGCAGAAATAAATGGGTGAATCAAACTGGAGTATAACTCTTGGCATATGGCTTCTAGATGTCACCTAGTCTAACACCCTGTGACCACAAATAGATGAAATCACAACAACCAAAACCAGCTACCTGACCCCACCCCCTGAGGTCATGGGAAGCTTTGCAAAGTGACACCTTGTAATTTGGTTTTAATGTGTTACTAATTGTGAAGATGAATTATAAGACTAGCCCTTCAGATTAAAAGACAGAAAAGCCAACACGTGTCTAACCCTAAAGCGAACCCTAAATACTTCAGAGACAGAAAACCTTAACAGCAACATGAAAACAAGACGAACTCTTAAGAGCTAAGAAGCAGTTAGATGCTGGAAGAAACAGAAGGAAATGTAACTATCCACGAGAGACTACTTCATGATGACAAATTGTGGCATTTTACCCAGCAAATGGGAGGACAGAAAGCATCTGAGTTGCTGAAAAATAGTCATGGAAATGTGAGATCACACCCATTGCTCATCAGAAGCTGCAGCTAATGTTAAGAAAATGAGAACAGAGAAGCCAGGACACTTCCCCCTCAGATTTATGACTGTAGAGTTGAATCACTCTTTAAAAGCTGCAGCTTCTTCTGGAGTTGAGAATTTCCTTCCAAGTTACCTGATGTTTTAACTAATTGTACTATATTATATTAAAAGAGCCAGCATGTGCAATTTTTTAAAAATAAATAAATAAATAGAGAACACACAAAATAAAGCAACAGATTCATCTTGAATATTCAGAAGCTAGTGTATGCTTTGATTTACAGGTTGGCATGTGTGTGGGCTGATCAGTGCCTAGATAACGATTATTACAGTGCCAAGCCTATGAAGGGTGCAGGACAGTGGTTAAAAGGAGTTTTATAGCCACACGGGCTTTGGAAATTTTCTTAACCATTCTAACTATTCCTGTATAAGTGGAACAGAATATGGCTCTTCTTCCAAGGTTATTTAAAGAGTTAAATAAAATAATACATAAAAATCACTTATCATGTCTAATACATAGGAAGTTTCAAATACATGCAAATGTCCAACTATCATCATGTAGCTTATAAATGACTTAGATTGTCCGAAAAGATAATTTTGTGTTGATAATCTCTCACAGAATACGAATTCATTTCATATGAAGTTAATTAGAATCATAGGAAGGGTAACAAATATGAAGTTAGCCTATTATTCTACGGAAATGGATCATTCAGGAGCAGAAACTTTGGGTCTGCTATACTCATTGGCTATGTCAGTTCTGCACTTTGAAGTCAAGAGAGTGAGGCACAGACCTCAGAAACATGAAGAATGCCTCAGAGAAACTAGAAAAAAAGCTGGAAAAGAGTGTGGTCCTGAGTATTACACACCCATTAAATACTTCTTTCCCCTCACTTATTCGAGGCACACACACTTTATTAGTTGTTATAGTCTCACTAGTATGTTGGTGTGATTTTGCGTTTTAATTTTGTCCCTTTGATCCACCTCAGAGGTTTCTGTGCTAAAGCTTCCCCTTCCAATCCCTGTATCCTAAGGATTCATCCACTCAGGCATTCAACTCCCTTAAATCAGTGTCTGTCATTCAGAACATTTCAGGAACTCACTAATCTGATTCTACAGTTTTGTTTCTCATCCATAACGATCCAATCATGGTATTTACTCTTTGACTTATGGTTCCCTTTGCATTTCACATTTTTTTCTCCTTTTCCTGTTAATTGCTCTTGCCAAAGGTTTGGTTTCATGTATAGCCTTTTCAAAGTCCTCTGCAGGGCTGGAGAGATGACTCAGCCGTTAAGAGCGCTCACTACCCATGCCAAGTACCTAGGTTTAATGCCCAGCACCCACATGGTGGCTCACAAACCACTTGTTACTCTAACTCCAGGGGAATGTGATGCCCTCTTCTGGCCTGCAATGATTCCAGCACAGATATGATGCACATAAACTTTGCAGGTGCATACACATAAAAATAGTAAATAGATTTATCTTAAATTCTTTGTGTATATGTATAAGGAGAAGAACATATATGTCCGAACATGTTCCTGTGTTTTCGCATGACAGTGTGTGTGTGAACACCAGGTAGAAGAAAGTGCTAGTGGGGGAGAAGGTGCAGTTCTCTTAGCTGCTTCCTGCTGGTTAGGGTAGATTCCTTGGAGCCAGTCCAGTCCTTGTTTCAGGAGATCTCCAACTGCTTGTCTCACTGCATTAACAGCAACCAGGAGCGGGGGGGGGGGGCAGCAGCCTTGTTCTTTCCCAGAGTTCCCCAACGCTCTCTGGGCTCTGCCATTTATTCTCTCCAGAGTCCTCAGATGTAAACTATCTGCAGCTGGC
>CM053764.1:126077313-126318856 GCA_028658305.1 Pachyuromys duprasi
CTTAGACAATTAGGAATAGTGATTCCTCAAGACCCAGCTATACCACTCTTAGGCATATATCCAAAAGATGCTAAAGTACACAACAAGGGCATTTGCTCAACTATGTTCATAGCTGCTTTATTTGTAATAGCCAGAACCTGAAAACAACCCAGATGTCCCTCAGTTGAGGAATGGATACAGAAATTATGGTACTTTTACACAATGGAATACTTCTCAGCAATTAAAAACAAGGAAATCATTAAATTCACAGATAAATGGTGGGACCTGGAAAAGATCATCTTGAATGAAATATCCCAAAAGCAGAAAGAAACATATGGTATATACTCACTTATATAGACCTATAGGATAGGAAGGTCATGCTGAAATCTATACACCTAGGGAAGATATACAAGAAGGAGGACCCAGGTTGGGATGATCAATGCTCATTTAGATGGACAAATGGGATGGACATTGAATGGAGGAGAAAACAAGCAACAGGACAGGAGCATGCCAGAGAGGACCTATGAAAGAATCAGTATAGCAATGTTTCAAAGCAGATATTAAGACTCACAACCAAGCCTTCAGCAGAGGGATGGGAATAATAATGAAAATAGGGGGAGTTAGTAAGACTTGGGGAGAACAAGAGCTCCACAAAGACCAAATAGATCAGGGCACAGGGGTCTTTTACGAGACGGTTTCTCCAACTAAGGACCATGTATGGATATAACCTAGAACCCCTGCTCAGATGTGGCCCATGGTAGCTCAGTATCCAACTGGAGACCCTAGTAAGGGGAACAGGGACTATTTCTGTCATGAACTCAATGTAACAGCCTAGCTAGATCCCAGGGGAGGACATTGCAGCCAGCCCTGAAGAGACAAGATAAACTAGGGTCAAAAGGAAGGGGAAGAGTTCCTCCCCCATCAGTGGACTTGGAGGGGGGGCAGGGAGGAGATAAGGGAGGAATGGGGAGAGTGGGAGGGAAAGAGGGAGGGGGCTACGGCTGGGATACAAAGTACCTAACCTGTGATTAATATAAAAATAAATAAATTACATTTTTAAAAAGTCTTCTCATAGAATATTAATTTTAACCGCTGTTTTCTATGGGTGTAGTGAACACTTAGAACCAAAATAACAGTAGTTACCATTTCACAAATCTCACCATGTGGTGGCTATGACGCTTTGTGTACATTTACTTATTGTTCACTGTAGCGTGGAGCTTGTGACCTCTCCCATTTTATAGATAAGGAAACCAACAACTGCTTGATACTACATCTATGAATGTCAGGTTATTAAGCTGAATGATATTAATTAGCAGCTTACACACTTCCACTGCATTACTTTCTGCTTACCTTTGAGAGGGTCACCAAATTTTTATGAAAATTATTTTTCATATGATAGGTATGTGCATTGTATGAGTAATGTATCTGAATAGAATTTAAAGCTTAATATTACCACCAAAATGGATATTGACAATGGTCAGGCCTCTGTAGGAAGTGCCATCACCAATGGTACACCTAATCAGTAAAAATCCAGCAGGTCAGAATGACATTTGGAAGGGAAGACCTGCATGGTGAGGGTGAAAAAGGCTGTCCATTTACCTGTGTTGACCCTCGTGGCAATGATAACTCATTCTTCATCCAGAAAGACCATGAAGCCAAGAAAGCAGGTTCTGTTTGCCAGTTCCAAAGACAGTGTGAAGCCCATGCTTCTGAATTTGCTAAGGCTCATACTATGTCCCAGAACCTTCCATCTATCTTTCTAAGTGTGGACCTCTTTTACCACATGTAAAATGATAGGAGAGCTGAGGCTGAAGAACTATTTCTGCATTCTGCTATTTTCTTTTAATAATAGAATGTTTCAAATGTAGAGAATAGTAACGTTAAGTTGAAGTTACACATTGATACCTTATAGCCATCAATCTGATCACATGGGTGTGCTCACCTTGGAGACTTTGGCCATTTTATTTAGAAATAAAAGGCTGCTGAGAGAATTGAATCCTTACTTTCTACCACCAAGTCTACCTCGTCTTTCTCCCCTCCGTCTCTTTTTCTAAAAGTTGCATGTATTCTTCATAGCAATGCTTGCACATTTTTTTACTGTGCTTATACTACCTTCTGTTGGTGCATATTTGCAAATTTTATATGCATTGTATGCCTTTTGAAGCTTGATTTTTTTTTACTCAGTTTTCTTTTTATGGCGTTATTTTTTGTCAATTTCTTGAATTTCATTCTATGTATTTTGATCATGTTCAACCTGCCCCCATTCCTCTCAAATCCTCTGGGATCCACCCTTCTGTTTTCTTATTGGTTTGTTTGTTTGTTTGTTTGAGGGTCTCACTATTCAGCTCAGGCTGCCTAAGAACTCAATATTTAAACCAATCTGGCCTCAGATTCACAGAGATCTGCCTACCTCTGCCACTGGAGAAGTAGGAACTAAATGCATGCACCATACTGCCTGGCTTTCACTGTGAAAAAATAGACAAAACATTAAAATGTCCCGTCTATTTACCTTTAAGTACACAGTTCATATTTTGGCTTTGCATCAGATGGTGTAGATCATTTGCTTTTCTAAGTCAGAGATCAGTAGCACTAAGCACAGTCTCATTGTTATACACCATCCTCCCACTAGCTCTCCATTCCTGAAGAAATTGCTTCTATGTCTCACATTGCTCTTTCATCCCCAGGGGAAGTGAGTCATGCAGCACTTGTCCTTTCCTGATTGGCTGGTTTTCCTGAACATGCCTTCAAGTTGAAGTTCTTCACTCCTTTCTTTAGAGACGGGTTCTCAATAGCTCAGGCTGACTTAGAATTTTCCCTACAGCTGGGCCTGGCTGGCTCCAGACACAGCATCTTTGGACCTCGTCCTCCCAAGTGCTGGATTTCTTGGCATATATCACCCTTCTTGTTTTCCTCCTTTTTTAAGGAAGAAAAAATATATTTCTTTGTGCATAACTCTCTTATTTCCTTGTCTGTTTGTCTGGTCCACTAGCAGTTGAGTAGTGCTCACCTTTACCAGCTATGAACAATGAAGCTATGAAAGTAGCTATACAAACATCTGTTCCCGGTCCAGCTTTCCAACGTTTTGGGTGTATTGCTGTATATATGGTAATTCGAGATTTCCCTTTCTGAAGACCTGGACAGATTCCGCAGAGTCCTACCATTTTGCGTTCTTACCAGTGGCAAGAATTTACAATTTGCACACCTTTGTCTAAATTTTAAGATTTTTATTGAGATTCATTTATGTTAAAAGAAGGTAAATGTGGTTCTTTCATCTTACTTACCATATGATACTTATGTTAATAAATAAATCATAATGTATTATGCATCCTGGGAAAGTAGCATTTATGAAGTCAGACATGGTGGGACATGCCTATAATTCCAGCAGTTGAGAGACAGAGAAGATCATCAGCTACATAGCAAGAGGGATAGAGACCCTTCCCTCCTGCTATAAACACACACACACAAATTCTGTTATTCATATCTTGATGCTTTTACAACCAATGCCACACTGAATCTTCCCACAGATCTTGCTGTTCACACATCAGACAGTTTCTCTAAGCTATGTTCAAAGATGTGGAGTTTCTGCATTTCACAGTTTTGGGGATTCATATTTTAATATCCAGTGTCAAGTTTGTTTTCAAAGGGATGTTCCCCAAATTATACTCCCACAAGCAAATATGAAGAGGGAGTTCCTGCTAGTCTACACCCCTGGCAAATTGTTCTTGTTGGAGCTTTCACGGCATTTCTCCTCTGTCACCCTCTGGAAATGGAAGGGATTCTGCTCCCACTTACAAACAAAACCGCAGGCATCCTTCTCTTCTCCGGTGGAGAGCTTTGTTGTCACTGTGTTTCTTTCCTGGCCCACCTGTATCGCATCCCTTACGATATCACACTTCCCTTTTAGATGATGGATGACTTTGGACAAACTGTACAAAGCAGCCAGCAATCTGCTTCTTTCCAGGAAGCAGAAAATGGTACCACCTGGAACTTCCTAAGGAGTGAGCTAACATATTAATAGGCAGTGTCCACTGAAGCTTCTATTTGGTTAAATTCTGGGGTCAATTCAGAAGGAATGAACTTCAAGCTGTAGAAAGGGAGTATGCTCATCTGACTAGAAGCTTTGTCCTGTATACAGATGGATTAGGAAGAGGGTGAAGCAGAAAAACCACGCCCCAAACTAAAGAAAACCGAAAGATTGAGTAATCAGGAAAACAATGTCTCAATGAAGTATTTTAAAGCAAATTCTATATATAAAAAAAAAGCCAAAGCCTCTAAGTAAAAATCAGAACTACTATCATATATGTTTATTTATTATACCCTTTTCAGTTTTCCTTACATAAGCAATTTGACTTTATAGATAATTAAATCATGTATATACATGTGTGTGTGTGTTTATGCATGTGAAAGAAGTGTACCTGGAGACAAGAAGAGGACATCCGATCCCTGGACTTACCTGCAGTTGTGAGCCTCTTCCCACGTGAGTGCTGAGAACTGAACTTGGGTCCCTCTACAAGAGGACGCTCTTGTTTGAGCCATCTCTCAATTAAGACAGAATACAGGTTTTTCTCTGAACATTGCAAAACGGAAGTGCTTTATGAATTTCCTTGAATGTAAGAGAAAGCCAGGGAGAAAAGGAAAACACATTTTTAGGCAATAAAAAAGGGTACATTTGGAAAATTCCAACCAAAAGTGAGTTTCTTATCTTTCATGTGAAATCAATAGTGACAGCCATTTCTTTAACAGTGAACACAGTGAATGACTTGTTAGTGTTCTGAAACAACCTGCTTCTGGGTTACCTAGCAACTTATGATGTCATCTTGCATCGCCCAGCCAGGTGGCCACACCTGGGGGCGTGGTTAGTGGTTACCTGACCTTAAAAAGGAAACCGGACACGTGTTCTCGCTCTTGCTCTTCCTCTCTTCCTCTTTCTCTTCCTCTTCTCTCTCTTACTCTTACTCTCTCTCTATCAGGGCGCCCCCCTTTCCTCCTCTCTTATCTCTCTCCTCCCCCCATCATGGCCCACTCTCACTCCCCCTCTCACCACTTAATAAACCTCTTTCATAGAAAACCTGTTGTAAGCTAAGTAGAAAGGGGTTTATTAGGTGAAGAGAGGGGGAAGCAGGGAGAGTGGGCCATGATGGGGGGAAGAGAGAGAAGAGAGGAGGAAGAAAAGGGGGCGCCCCGATATATAGAGAGAGACCAAGAGAGAGAAGAGAGAGGAAGAGCAAGAAAAAGAGTAAGAGAGAGAGTAAGAGAGAGAACACGTGTCTGGTTGTCCTTTTTAAGGTCAGGTAACCACTAACCACGCCCCCAGGTGTGGCCACCTGGCTGGGCGATACAAGATGAAGTCATAAGTTGCTAGGTAACCCAGAAGCAGGCTGTTTCAGAACACTAACATCACTACCCTGTCACAGCTGTGGTTAGAAAAAAAGATGGCAAACAAAAACAGCACATATTGTTGAAGAGGTATATTAGTTCAAAATGCAACACACAAGATATTTTCATTACTATCTCAAAGTTCTGAAATCTAGAAACCTAAGGTCAGAGTGCTGGAAGGACTGATTTTGGTGCAGGGGAAACTTGAATTCCCTCTTGGGGTTTTTAAGAATCTAAAAATGGACTCAAATGGAAGCACAAGGACACTTATTAGAGTTGAAAAGAGAAAAACCCCTGGGCAGGCAACCTTTAAATGTTGGCAGTTGCCTGGAGAAAGAGAATGGAGAAAGAGAATGAAGAAAAGAGAAAGAGGAGAGAAGGATGAAGTGCCTGCCCTGTTGGCTGGAAGAAACATGGCCAGCAAGCAGCCACGTGGCAGTGAGGGAGGCTTTACAGAAAGAGAAAGAAAGCTCAAAATGTTGAGGAACCCAAAACATGAGAAAAAAAAAAAACATGCTAGAAAGGAGATAGAAATAAAGGATAGGAAAACTTCAACTTTTCTGAAAAGTAGGCAGACTCATCACCCTCACGCATAACTCCTGCTCCCAGGAAGCCTCTGCATCATGGGCAGGGACTCCCAGAAGGAAAAGTACAGGATCTCATGAAAGGACTAATTATTCTTTCCACCTCTTTAGCACAGCTTAAGATGAGCTTACTTCATGGCTATGTTCCCTTGGCCAAGTGAATGATAAGCCCTACCTGGAATGCCAGGCTTCTACCTAAAGCAAAGATCTTTCCTTCTTAATCTAGAGCATTTTTCTACTCTGACACCTCCCACTCTATAGGGATAACTCTAAAACCATTTAGGAAACAGCTAAGAGATCAGAAGAGGCAGCAGGAGGAACTCATCCCACAAAGCTAATTGTCACAGGCTTTGAGTGCCTCAACTAGGAAAAGTTATTAGACAGTAAAATAAAACAAGAACAGTGTTCAAATGGCAATGGCTTCTCTGATCCTCCAGATCTCTTTCTAATTCTTCTGCTTTGCCTGGTGGGGTGGGGGTGGGGATGGGGGCTGGGGGGTGGGGGGGTGGCACATGACAGCCAGAATGCCTTTATAGCCTTGTACCACCACGCTTAGAAAATGAGATTCTGTGTGAGGGACAGTGGTGGAGTGTGTTGGGTGGCCTGCACATTTGTAAACGTCTTGGGTGGCTCCTATGAAGAAGAGCCTGTGAATCTCAAAAAACAGCTACAGCCATGTTTTCTTGTAAATACGCCTGAGAAACACAATTGTGGCAAACACTGCTGTCACTCTGTTTAACCCCATAAAGGTCTGAGAAACCAAGTTTATGGGGTTTGATTTTAGATTTTTGTGTAGCGGAAGGGCTGGTTGGTTGCTGTTCCGAAAATGCTGCTATTTCTGCTACATTCAGTGTCTGGCATCTTGACAAGTGTGACAATGCCTAAACAGGCAGGCTTCACATCCTACTGTCAGCAATAGGGAGATGCTGGTTCTAGAAAAACTATTTTCTTATTTCCTCTTACTGCTTAAAAAGAACTGGCATAATATTCCCAACTCATCTCACCTGCTTGTTAATCTGGAGTTGGTTAAGGAAGCATATTGGGGAAAGCATTATAATTGGTAAATAGATGTTTTGAGAGAAGAACTGGCTGGGGGTGGGGGAGGGCCTGACATCAACCAGGCTTTTGCTCCAGCAGAGCTTGAGGCAATGTCTTTTCAATGTCTTTCTTTAGAAAAACATCTTAGGCACCATGTGTGTCTTTTTATACAAGGTTGGGGGTGGGGGCGGGACTGGAAAAAGAGCTTTTATTTTAAGAGCAAACAATGTAGGGATGCACATTTGCCGTGAATATTAACAAGCAGATTTGTGCCGTTCTCCTCGTGCCTGAGGACACAGAGAGCTTCACTTGAAGCCCTGGCATACAAAAGCAAACCACCAAAGAAAGCCCAGACATGCTCCAGCAATTTCGCTCTGACGAGGTGACCAGTGTTTAAAGAGTTCCAGAGAGGTGTTTGGTTTTGTGTGCAGATATCCAAAAAGGTCCAAAGTTGTCTTTTTGTTTTGTTTTGTTTTTATAAAGAACAAAACAACAACAACAACAACAAACCACAAAAAACAAAATTCTTAGAGCTGGCCATGGAGGCTCAGGCTTTTAACCCCAGCACTGCTGAGGCAGAGGCAAGCAGGTCTCTGAGGGCAGCCAGTCTACAGAATAAATTCTCGACAGCCAAGGCTACCCAGACAAAGCTTGTCTCCAGATAAGTCAGTAAGTAAATAAGTAAATCTCAGAAATCTTGAAAGCACCTTAAATGGAAGGGAGAGTATAAGACCAACAATAGAATTCACACTATCCGATTAGGGGTGGCACTGAGCCCTGGGCATAATCACTGCTCTATCAAACCTTGTTCAATTTTTAACACAAGCACTCCTGGCATGAAAACAACAAGGGAGCTTGTTAAAAACCTGTGTTCTGGCTTCCTTATTTGGAGAAGAGATTTAGTGGTCTAAAGCAAACCTCAAAGTAGCAGAGGCAAGACAGTAATTTTGATAACTTTGTGTAACTTTGTAATCTCTTGAGAAGGAAATTTCAAGTGCAATGTGACTCTCTCTCTCTCTCTCTCTCTCTCTCTCTCTCAGAGACCAGTCTTAAAAATCGTGCTTCTATCTGTAATTACAAAGCATTTTAGCAACATCCCTGTCTGGAAGTCTTGAAATGCAAGTTAAATACTGTACGGGAGCTAAAATATTATATGATTGCCATCTGCGTGCATATCTCTATGGAGATAGTAGCTCATTTTTCCATCCCCAGAATTGTTGAGCATGCTGACACAGCTAGGTAAGGCAATTTAAAATTGTTCCAGGATTTGATTTTCACTGAGAGCAGCCCACAGCTGTATTCCGTAGTGTGCCACGTTAATATGACACCTTTCCCACAAGGTCTTTGGTAGAATACATCTGCTGAACAGCACAGAAACAAAATATGTGCCTTGACTCAAACTTGTGGTGGAGAGCTATCAAAGTGGAAGGCTGCTCAAATCCATTTGCATAATATGCAGATGAAAATCTAATGAGAAAGGTATATTGACAGACGTTGCCTTGTTATCTGGCAACGCTGTGCATAACAGCGTGTGGTACCTAGACATAATCTCCTGTAATGTTATTTTGCAATTTAAATGTTTTTCTCCCTTCCTCCTAAAGAAGGCACATGTCAATAAGTGCCAGGCATTGATAACTGACGTGTGAGGTAAGATACAGCGTAGACGCTCCTGCGGCCCCCGTTGATTTGGTGCACAGGTCTGCAAGCTGCTAGGCTGGCTGAGGAGAGAAGCAGGCAGCCTCAGCCCTCCTCTCGGCTTGCCTTCTGCTCCTTAGACTCCGGTGCCAGTTCTGAGTATATTTCAAGGAACATTACTGAGAACAAAATCGAAGGCCATCAATATTAATGATCTGAACCAGGAAGATAGCTTTTAGTGTGCAAATTAATTACCCTAATCACAGGGTTTTTTGTATCCATTTTAATGAAATAAGTATTTATTTCATTGAATCTCGTGCTTTTCTTTTGCAAATAAGGCACATTTACATGATAAATACATGAAATTTAAAAGGATGACTAAATTAAATTGAGGAAAAAAAGACCTTTTTAAATACAATTTTCTTAGGAAAAACAGCTAGATTAATGGGTTGGTTAGCTGACTGGCATCTGTGATTAAATCTTTTTTAATGTACGTCAAATAGAATTTAATGGAGCTTGAGAGATGTCTACACAGTGAGTAACACTGAGGGGCTGGGGAAGATTTCAGTTGCCTCACATCATTTATTGGTGAGCTCCTGGCTTGGGCATGGGCTCTGCATTGCCACACAGGATTTATGCTTCTTATGCCTTTTTTGGGGGGGGGGGTGTTCTATTTCACTTGCCCTTCATCCCTTAGCCCCTTCCCGAGCCCTGGTTGTCTCCAATCGCTTTTCAGAAGCATGAGCCAAAAGCTAACTACACCAGCAGTGGAAATTATCAAGACTTTCTACCTCTCATTTAATCATTTAACTCCCATTTGGTTCATACTCTGCTAGCCTAGATAGGAGATGGGGGTGCAGGCTTAATTCAGAGAAATTTTTCAGTGAATCTTTCACATCTAAGGGTTCAGGAAACTTTACGTATTGTGGGTAAGCTTTGATGACTTTCACATCCCACAGAACACAGATTTGAAACTCATTTCAGCTTCCTTCCTTCCCTTCTTTCCTTCCTTCCCTCCCTCCATTTCTTCTTCCTTTCCAGCTTGTTAGCTCTTTTTTCTTTTTCTTCCTTCCCTCTTTCTCTTTCCCTCCCTCCCCACCTTTTCCCCCTCCCCTCCTTTTTTCTTATTCTACAAGAGACCCAAAGAACTGAGTATGTCTTTGCTCCCTTTGCCCCCTGATTGTGGCCCTGGAAATGGCCCTCTTGATCTTTGATTTGGATGATCAATTGAAGCTGTGGTGACCGGGCAGCACCAGGAACCAAGAACAGGAGCCTTCTCCCTTGCCTGCCTGTAACAATTTACATTTCGATGGCTGCTACCATTCTAAAGATAATTATAACCTTTTCGGATTAATAATTTTCTGTGGCTTCTCTAATATTTGAAGAACATAAATATTAATTTAGCTGAGTTAAAGGACCCCCCCCCCAATACTAGAGCATACAGAACAAAGGCTTCTGACTCAAATCCTTTTGGGGCAAGTAGGATGGGAAGAACTCAGATGTCAAACTAAGAGATGCGTACATCCTGGTCCTAACTTGGCACTCACCACATATTTTTAAATAAATTAAGTATGGCAGGCTGGACACAAAGATCAGGGTTAACATGCACAGGAGCTATTTTCTGAGTTGATAATGTTTCTAAAGCCAGACATTTTTTTTTTAAAGTAAATTGTTTTCAGTTTTATCTGACTTCGAAAATCAACCTTTCAGAGCTGGCAGACAGGGTGAGTCTTTCTTGGATCGGATTGTATTCTCAGAGTGGTGGGAGATCTCAAAAAAGATGAAGCTGTCTTGACGAACTCAATAGTCTTGAAAGGAGAAAAAGGGAAATTGCCCGCAAAATCTATTGAGACTATAAAGAGGCTTATATTTCACTGTTACTGCAAACTTCCTTTCTGCTTATTATCATTCCAACACTTTATTTCCCACCAGCTGAGGCAGCTGGGAAAGACATCACTTCACACAAACAGATGTCGACTCACTTAAATTGCCTGACCACGCTCCTGTGGACCATGATCTATTTTTTTTTCAGCCCCACAAGTATTGCAAATGTTACAGGGATAGGAATGCCAGCTCCTCTTCCCCTTCTTTTTACATTCATTTGATTGTTACAAGTTCTCTCTTCAGGGCCCCATGCCTTCCAATGCTTGGCATGGAGTTTATATTAGGCAAATATAATCAGGGGGACGTGTTTCTCGTAATATATATATCCGAAAAGGAAAATTGCTATAGTGCTGGTCAGATGCTACAAGCTGGTCATTCCTTGGCTCCCCTTGATAAAGTGCAGAGTGACAATAATTGCCCTGAGATCTCTTTACGGACAAGACCCTTATTTCCTAGGCACCAGAGCCATGGGATTGAGCATTGCTTGAAAGTGATTTGGGGAATGAAACTGCTCATGAAATATGCATGGCAGGCACACAGGCGGCCAGGGGAACTCGGTGTATTATGTATGACCCTTCTGTAATTGTAAGGAAATGATATCCATTTAAGTGGATGTTTATCACAGTTAAAGGTGTGCCTAATGAAACAAAGGTCACGCGCCTGAAAACAGAAGGTTACAGTCTTTTACTGTATCATTTCTCTGTTTGAGAAGACACTTTGCAGCTGTTCTTTTTTTCCTTAACACCTGTGTGCTATGTAGCCTTAAAGAGTTCTTGTCACTTATATTTAAATGCCAAAAGGACTATTACTTTAAATACTCTTCCAACATTATCCTCACTCGTCTGGAAGCATCCCACTGCGGGCGGGCGGCAGCACAGTCTGGCTGGAGTGTTCAGCTGTTGACATCGGGTTAGTTGTGAGCCCAGCCTGGTTCCTGTCTGGGGGAAATGCCACTTTTGTAATCAGAAAGGAAATGCGCTTTCATTCTGAAATCAGCAATGGCCTGATCTGTCTGGGTTAGACCAATTCCTCTGGGCAAAACGCCAAGACAACTGAGTTCAGCGCTATGTACTCAGGAGTCAAGAGGTCCCCTAGACTGCAACTGCAGCGGTAGTGGTAGTCCTCAGCAAGGCTGGGCCCCTGGGCGAGTGATTGCCTGGTTTTGCATCTGAACAGATCCCATCTTTTGAATGGGGCCTGTAAGTAGTTGTGACCTCACGAGTTGTTATGAGAATAAACGAGTTAATATCTGAAAAAAAAAAAAAAAGATTAGATCCTGGCCCCACTAAGCACTACATGTTTGTTAAATCAAATGCAGTTTCCATGGTTGGCTTGTTCTGCCGTCTCCTCCCTTCAAATTGTCATTGCATTTTGCACCCAATTAACTTCCTCTCAAGTCCATGTTCATCTGTCTTAGTCCATTCAAATTGTTATAGGAAAAGTCCCAGAGACCTCGAGGCTTCCAAGCAGAAGTCTGTTCCTCAGGGTCCTGGAAGCCGAGGAGGCTGCAACACAGGCAGATTGGGAGGCCCCTTTCCTGGTTGCATAACGGATGCTGCCCTGGATCCCCACAGGAGAAAAGATGTAAGGAAGCTTTCCTGGGTCTTTTAGACGGGCTCTAATCATATCGCGGCAGTAGAGCCGCTTTTAGATTTCAAAGAACGTCCCGTAACATTCCACGAAGTCTTAGGGTCTCAACAGTATGAGTTTGGGGGACATGAACTTTCTGATCACAAAGGATGGCTATGCCATGTATGGACAGCCATCGCAACTCCCAGCTAAGGCTAGCTGTAAACTCCCAACCTCAAAGCGCCCAGGGACTTTGCCAGACTGGCTGACAATTTGCTGAGGAACTTCACACAGGACTAGGAAGCATGGTGGGAGGTGTTTACTTACAAAATATCAGCAGAGAAATCCCCAGGAGTCTTCATGGGCTGAATCCAAATTAATAGTGACTCTCCAAATTGCTTGAATGTCATTTCGTTTTGCTCCAGGTTGTGAGGCAGAAAATAGCATATAAAATAAAGAAGCCACCTTCTGTGTGGAGCTTACATTAACTCTTGATGGTCGTGCAGATTTCAAAACACACTCATTTATTACTTCCCTCTTTCTCAAAACTATTGTGGGGGAGGCTCACTCACGAGTGTTCGTGCAAGCATGTTCTCTCTCTCTGTGTGAGTTGGACAGGAAGTCGTCACTACCCCCAGAAAGTCTCAGTGACTTGTAAGCGCCTGACTTGTCCGTTCTGAAATGTGAAATCTTTGTAAGCTGGTTAGTTTTCATCAGCTTGGCACAAACTAGAGTAACATGGGAGGCAAGGCTTCAGTTGGGGAATTACCTCTGTCAAACTCCCCTGTGGGCTTGGGGTGGGGGGCATTTTCTTAATTAGTGATTGATGTGGGAGGGCCCAACCCATTGTGTGGTACACCCTGTGTAGGTGGTTGTGAGTTCTACTAAAAAGCAGGCTCAGCAAACTGTGAGGAGATCATGACAGTAAGAGCTTGCCTCCGTGGCCTCTGCTTCAGTTCTTGTCTCTGGGTTCTTGCCTTGATTTCCCTCACTGATGGACTGTAAACTGTAAGCCAAACCAACTCTTTTTCACCAGTGTTTTTAATCACAGCAACAGAAATCAAACTAGGATGCTTGGGATGACCTAGATGTCTGAGGGAAGGTAGAATAGAAGCTGTGAACTCAGAGAGAAGCAATTGTGTTTTATAAATAGTCCAGGGCTGATTATGAAATAAAATAGTAAATCATATCAATATTTTTAAAAACATTCTTGTTTTTTAATTTTTTTAACTAAGAAAAAAAAAGTAGTATAACATGATTATCTATAGCAAATGGGTGGCATGGTAAAATTGCCTCAGATCCTGACTCTAGCCCTTATAGCCTACGTGGCCTAGGGAAAATTACCTAACACTTTGTGGCTTGAGTTTCTCCTGCTCTACAGAGTTAATAATAATGCCAAGTTGTAGTGTGGTATGCATGTCGAACCAGAGAATCCATATGAACTCTGAACAATGTCTGGACTAAAAGTCCTTCCCTGGCAATCATTCTGTTGTTACTACTTTTAGTATGAAAACTAGCATTTCAGAAAATTTGGGACTTTGATGTAACTCCCAATGATCTTTCTTGCTCGGAGGACTTTTCTGTAATATGCTTGGTAGTTTTAACTTTCACAGATTCATTGGCACTTCATATTTTAAGGTATAAAACTCAGGCCTCACCTTGAATGTGGGCCAGTTCTGAAGATTAGAATGCAGGGGTAGTTATGCCCAGCTGTGAATCTACAGCTAGACCTGAACAGACATCTTCACTGCTGCTCTAGCCTGTTGGGACCAGTTGCTCTGGGCAAAATCAACTGCCACTTTCTGGGGACACTTTGAAGAGGCCTCAGGACTGACTTACCCCGGAGGCACACACTTCGCCTTAGTCAGTTTGCAGGTCATTTTAGTCTCAAGAGTTTGAGCCTCTTGAGGAATGCTACTGACACATGGAACAAGCCAAAGCCATGCTCAGTGTGCCCCATTAGGGTTTCAAACTCAAGCACGATCATGAAATAACACATTGCTGTTGTAAAGACCCAAATACTAGAGTCTGTAGCATGCAGCAGTAGATAACCAACACAGTTCTCTTCAACCCAGAGGTCGAAGTTCTGAGTGTTAAACAGGAAGACTAGTGTGCATAGAGGCAAGAATGGCATAGTTTTAGGGAAATATAAATAAACATGAGCTGGGGTGCGAAATGGCAAAACATTGGTACCCGATTATTTGTATTCATATGGTGATCTTTTCTTTCATAGCTTAATAAAATAATTCCGTTTTATATGTGAGTCTTCTGTCTAATATCCACTTCTATCAGCTTGAGACTATTCTTGCTTTTTTTTTCCTGGAGAAAAAAAAAGTCAAGTTTCAGGCAAGAGATATAGTGACTTTCCTATTTACATCTCAGATCAGATAGTCATTCATAACATATACGTACTAGAGTCTAGGCAATGAAAGGAATCCCAGATGGAGGTTCTCATGTGGACATGAGTTTAGGGAAGAAAGCAGAGGCGTCATCAACACATCCCACCTCATCACAAACCTGCAAGCACCCACAGAGTTTACCCTTCACTTGGACAGTATTCATGTGGTAGGGAAAAAGCAAGTGAATGCTAGGGTTCACATGTTTTTAGCACCTCCAGTTTGAAGGTCCCATGACATGATGGGGCACAAGGTAGGCAGTGGTGATGGTTGCCTGGAGAATGCAGGCAAGAGAGGATCTGAATGAATGAATGAATGAATGAATGAATGAATGAATGAATGTCCTTCCTGAGTGCAGAAGGACAATGCTTAGAATCAACTCTCCTCTCTCCTTCAGCTACTGCCTGTTGTAACTTGTAAGGTCATAAGTTGTATATTTTGTTTGGTTGGTTAGAAGCCTTTAGTTTCCAGGAAAAGGAATGGATCGATTTCTCAAAGTAGAATAGAGAATCAAAAATTTACCTGACATCCACCCTGTGTTTTCAGTGCCTCTTTAACAACCAAATAACACATAACCACATGTGTATTTCTTTTGTAACTGTCATGCAAGCAAGAGTAGAAAACCAGACAGAGTTATTCATTGTTTGAGTTTTATGGTACAGAGATTATGTCACACCATGATGAACAAATTTCAAATGCTTAACTCCATGGAGTGAAACTGCTGTTATTTTTACCTTTAAAAAACCGTTCAAATGAAAATGTACCTAGGTTACGAACAAAGGAGTTTACAGAGAAATGGAGAGCGTTAACAAAGGGAATGCTGGCTGATGCAAGAGAGCGCCAGTTTCCTACAAATGTCCCATGTGTGAATTATGAATGGGTCTTTTGTTAAGGCTCTCATCTTCCTTTCATGTCAGGAGTTCCTTAAAATTCATCATCATAATCACATGCAACACTTAATTAGCACTTGCTGGTGCCCAGTACAGCTGAGGCGGAAGTATGCTAACTTTACAGAGAAGCAAGCCTAGGAAAGCAGACGCAACCAAAGTCCTGATCTGTTACCAAGCCAACGGAAGGCGCAGAGGAGCTGAAGGAGGTCTCCAGGATCATTCACAAGTAGGTGGCTGATGCTGTGTTCACAGTCCGCATATGGCCTGTCCTTTGATGAGATTAGTCTCTGATTATTCCAAGCTTTATTATCAAGTCTCCTCTTCCTCTTCCTAGCAGCGTAAATTAGGGAGCAGAACTGCTGACCCTGAGAATGCAGCTCCAGATGAAGGCAGACAGGTTAGAGGATGGTGGGAAAGGGGTGCCAGCTAGGAAGGGACAGGACAAAATCTGAGGTACTGAAAGAGGGTAGGGAACAGAAGAGGTTGGGAAAGGGAAAGAGGCAAAAAGAAGAATGAAAGAGTTGCTAGAAGAACAGGAGCCTGGTGGTTTGAATGTGAATTGTCCCCCACAGACTCATGAATTTGCTCACTTGGACCCTGGTAGGTAGCACTGTTTGGGGAGGTTATGGAATTCTGGGATGTGGGGCCTTCCAGGAAGAATGACATCACTGAGGATGAGTTTAAGTGTTTACAGCCCCCCACCCAACACACCCAGTTACTCTCCTTGCTTCCTGCATATGGTTGAGATATGATCTCTAAGTTCCCTTCCCAACCCCACTGTCACACCTCCTCCACCATTGTGGATGTTCCCCCTAGAACCATAAACCCAAATAAACTCTTTCTTCTGTAAATTGCTGCTGCTCATGGCACTTCATCACAGCAACAGAAAAGTAACTCCTACAAAGAGGAAGAGAAAGAAGGATGGCAGATCTGGAATGGGAAGAAATGTGAGTAGGAACAAGGGGCCAGGCTGGAGTTTCTGGAGTGTTAGAATATTCCATATCTATCAAATATTCAAGTGTTTAAAACAGGGTTACAGCTGGAGTGCATTTAACTAAAAGAATTTCTTTATTAAAAGTTCATTAAACATAAAAGGTGTGTATGTGTATGTGTGTGTATGTGTGTGTGTGTGTGTGTGTGTGTGATAGCATTAGGAGAAAAGAATCCATGCCCAAGATTTTGTTACTGGAAGGCCTTTATTTTTTCTGCAGAGAGAGAGTGCCACAAAACAAGGAAAATCTAGGCAGCAGCCTCATCTCCAAAACGCAGGAGACAAAGTCATGCTAAAGTATGCTGATATTTAGAGGTGAAGAGAGGTTGGAAGCAAGGCCAATAGTTTCCACCACTGTCTGAGTTTTGTTTCAGCTATGTATCAATATATTTATTCTATATGTTAAAAATGCCTGTGGGAAGCTTTGAACTACCAAGGAGCACATCTTCCCCAGACTGATTAAGGTGGGCTCTTGAGAAGGAGGGCCAGTCATTAGATGTTTTTAATACTAAAGTAAATTAGTATGGAACATCCTAGGTTAATGGAAAAAGTAGCAGAAATGTTCTTGGAAGCTTATTTTGTAGTGAACAACAAATTAATTGGAAAGTTTATTTAGAGAGGTGAATGATGCAACCTAGCCCATGTGATTCTGAAGAGCATGAAAAGTCAGAAGACTGACGCAACTTGACTTCAGGTCTTATCACAGAGCTATGGTGATCAAGGTGGTGCTATTGCCAAAAGCAAGGACGTTTATCAAAAAGGAGAGCACCACGAACACATCATGGAAGTTTATGTGTTGGAAATCTAGATCCCTTGCTCAACAGTGATGGTAGATGTGTACTCTGCCCTCAGGAATAAACCAATGTCATAATCACAGGCAGCATTATCACAGAAGGAGCATAATTATTAAAAGACTATAGGACCTCCCCTATCAGTGGACTTGGAAAGGGGCAGGGAGGAGATGAGGAAGGGAGGGTGGGATTGGGAGGGAATGAGGGAGGGGGCTACAGCTGGGATACAAAGTAAATAACCTGTGATTAATATAAAAAAATAAAAAATATTTAAGAAAGACAATTGGGGCCTCTCACATTCTACCCCACCCCACCTTTGCAGCAAGAAAGCTCTAGCAGTTTGGGTGTAATGTGTCTCTACCCAAACTCATGCTGAGCCTTGTTTTCAGTCTAGTGATATTGGAAGGTCGTGGGACGATGAACGGGGCTGTTCACTGGAGGGAACTGTGTTGCGACTGCTCGAGGGCTGCACTATGTACTAAAGCAGATTGGTTCTTGCGAACCTTCTTTCCCTTGTCTGTGGTTCTGCGTGAAAAGACATCTCCTTCATGCACTGCTTCCAGCTAGTAACATTCAATGGCATGAGGTAACCTCCTGTGCACCCAGACCTTGGCTTTCTCAGTTGACAAATGATGAAGGAGATAAACTTGTTTGTCAAAACATAAAACTAGCTAAGAGGAAGGTCTTGGTGAGCTGTGTGCCCTCCCATCTCGGGGTTCCAGCCCTCAGAACTGGGAGCCCCACCTGCAGAGTCTATTGCACAGTCTGTGGTAATTTGTTGCCACAACACAAAGCAGACTAAGACAAGGGTTGGTTGGTGCTTGACAAAAGAACAAAAGCAGTACAATGGAGTAAAGATTATCCTTTGAACAAATGATGCTGGGAAAATGCCGCTTACACATGCAAAAAAAAAGAAAAGAAGAAAGAACCATTCACCTCCACAAAAATGAACTCAAAACGAATCATTCACTTGACTACAGAGAGAAAGTTTATTTAAAAAAAAAATTCTAAATGTCCTCAGGTAGGGAGATGACTTTTCACCAAAGCCCCAATCCAGGAACAAAGTAACTGATGTGATGGAGTTTATCAAAATTACAAACTGCTTGGTGAAAGACTGGGGGAAGTGTGAGGGTCGAGGGAGGGTATGCACAGACAAGAGGAGAACATCTATGAAAGGGCGCAGGAACAGTGCTCATGGAAAGTTTCAGAATATCCCGGGTTGAATTTCAGTGAGATGAAGAGCACACCACGTTCTACCGGTTACCTGACCATGGGGAGAGGGCCAGGGCAGTGTGGCCATGCAGCATGGTCTGGTCTGTCCTTTGAGGTCTGTACTGTCTTGTCCAGGTGATCACCGGCCACACTGGATTCCATTTCGGTTTCTGAGGTTACAAAGCTTCCTGATTCCTACCACACACCTCATCCAGAAATTGCTTGCCCGGCAAGCAGTCAAGTTACAGCTGCTGTCATAACCATTTCTTTGATTTTTTTTTTTAATGTCTGCTTGGGTATTGTGGAGCTTTAATTTCTTTTCAGTAAAGCCTATTAGGATGGATAAAAACTCCGGCAAATTCCGGACCCTTCATCCACCCACAGTAACTCCTGCAGAAGTTCAGCTTCCCGTTATTAAACAAAGCAAAACAAGAACAACAAAATCAAACCCAGCCCAGCCACCTTGTCATCTCCATTTTCACTCAACTGCTTTGAGTGTGTGCGGCACGCATGCTATTCCTCCCCATGTTTCATCTCATTTGCCTGCTGTGCCATAGGCTACAATGTGGAACAAAGTTCACTTTCAAATCCAATCTCAAACAAAATGAAAAGGCCAGGAAATCATGAAAGAGAAAGCTGGTTACAGCCATTAATATGGATCTCCCTGCAGGTCCTTTTACTGTAGCCATCAAATGTGAGCAGGAAGAATGTGCTCCTGCATGCAGCTGCCGGGGCTTTGACCCTGGTCACAAGCTACTGTCAATCAGAGGAACTGCTCCTGAGAAGAGCCCCGAGTGACCGCTGGCTGCCAGCTGCACACAGCCTTGCACACTATTGAACACCGCCATGAATGGCTCTGCACCTCTTTCTCTGATAGCAGTAGCAATCCCTGGGGCCTTACATCAGCTTAGTGGGAATCACCCTCCATTTATGTCACATACTAAATTAAGGAGGGAGGGATCTGGGAGGCAGTAACGGAATTTCCCGAGGGCCAGTATGCAGTTTCTTAGAAAACAACCGAGATCTTCCCAACCCACAAAGCTTTTACATTTCTGCTTGGGAAAAAAAAAAGACCAGGTCAGGAACCTTTAAATCCATCAGCAGACCCTGATGAATTATATGTGTGGTTGTGTTTAATCTCTGAGTTTGTTCTAACTTGCTGGGCTGCCTTAGAGAAGTCGATGCAAATGGACCTGGAGTGTTGTCAAACAAATATATACATACATACACGTACGTACACATGCACACATGAATGCACACATGCACACACACACATACACCATGACAACATTAGAGTTTCCTCACCAGGGAGAAATGCCAGGGACATAGAGACTGTCCCATGACTTCTCCAGAATAAGGACAGCTCTGAGGGTCTGTGCCTAGTCTTGCCGTCATTTGTTATGCTTTTCCGTGTTCAGTTGATATCCCTAGGAGGCTGGCTCTTTTCTGAAGGGAAGGTGGGGGAGAGAGGAGGTAGTGAAGTTGGGGGGGGAGTGCAGAGGGAGGGGAGGGAGGGGAAACTGAGGTCTATATGTATTGTATGGGAGAAGAATAAATCAAAGGCAAAAATGGCAGTGTGGCAATGGTATCACTTTTCTGAAAGGAGGCAACATGACGCATTATTAGCTCAAAAGATTCTGCGTGTTTTCTACTTCTGTTGTATAGTTAGCATCTGATATGGCCAGGTTTTCTGATGCTGAGTGTCAGATCCAGATCAAATCCAGAGCCTTGGGCACACTGAGCTAGTGTTTTGCGAATGAGCTGCATTCCTCCCCTCCCCTCCTCTCCCCTGGAGACTTAAAAGCTATGTGTCATGTACATTCAGAAAGTAAGCGCTCCTGCCCTCATCCTGCCTGGCTGTGAACATGGGAGAGGCATCTAATTTTAAGAGACAGAGAGGAAATAGAGAGCAGCTACAGGTCAAACTGTACCATCCGAGCCAGTGCGTTGCCTCTTTTCCAGAAGTATATCTGATTGAACCTCGTTAAATAAATCTGGCTAGCTAACAAATAGCTTTTCCTTTGCCAACATTTTCTCAATATGGTCTCCAGACTCTTTATGGTGTTAAAAAAATACCAAATAAAATTCATAAAAAGGCAACAAGAAACATATCTTACAAAATTTCTGCACAGAATTCAAACATTGTTCCTGTGCCAGCAACACACAGCTGCGGGCCTGACGTGGCAGAACCATCTGCTAGAAGCCCCGTACTATATAGATCCATGAAGGAGGCCGAGTTGAGTAGGTGCAGTCTTTGTTGAAAACACAAAAACCCATAGCTATGGAGCTTTTCTGGGTTGTGTTTTCTCCTACTTTGCCATCTGTCCATCTGGATGGATCTGTCACATGAGTATATTGTATTATAAGCACAAGACAGAGCAGACAATGTGGGCAAAATACAATTGCTTGGAGCAAATGGGTGTTTCCATCTTCATGCTGCGGCAGGAGGCAAGCACACCTATGGGACAGATGGGAGCCTCAGAACATGGACCTTGCAAAAGCATTTGTCAGACTGTGGGTTTGACATCCCAGCCCAGAGAAGGTATCCTGAGATATTTAGGTCTTTTATAAATATAAGCATAAATATATTTATATTTATATATATAAGCATAAATGCGGTATTAACAAAATGATTATATAGTGTTTTAGTTTTCTGGAGAAATCTCGTCCAATAACTACCAAACATTAATAAATCTTAGTGAGTGCCCCTTTGTAGAAAAACTATTTGTCTCCTGCTATATGTCAGCGCATCTGCCAGAGCCCAGGCCCCAAGGCTGCCTGGAAGATTCTTATACTAGTCACAGGGAGAATAAACTTGTGGCATCTACGGAACACCCAGGACACGGGTGGGACCTTAGGTCCCCAGAGCAAGTGTTTTCTCTGATATGGAGTTCATCTTTCTGAGCCGGGGCAGTGGTGAAGCTTGCAGACCCTTTCTCGGGATCATGTGTTTACATGCATGCAGAAGACACGGTCAACTACAGCGGGAATCAATTACATGAAAATATATTTGTCAGATGGTTCAAAAACTACATTTGTGATATAGTACTGTGTGTGCAGAGATACAAATCTCTGCTGTAACAGGACAGGCAGAGAACTGAATGCCCTAATCCCGGACTAAGTAATGGTAATAAACAACACTCTGTTTATTACTGTTAAGCACTGTAATAAACTACTCATTAATTTTACTAGTCAAACTCACATATGCTTCTGATTCTGAGGGGACATTTTAACTATATTCAGAGGCACAGGAAACACTGAATTACAGATTAGTAAAGATAAAGTTGTCCCCACCATCCAAGTGCACATGCCTTAGAATTCTACGCACAGACATTTTTGCTATTTCAGGATGGGAACCCCTTTATCTCTGTTTGACTATTCCATTTCTAGACATGATGAACAAGGCCTCACCAGCCAAGTAGTAACTGAACATGTTGCATGAAAATGGAAAGGGAGGTGGGCCCAGCTTCCTGGACCCTAAACTTTCTTTATTAAAAAGAATGTGTGTACCTATGCTCAAGCTCCAGAATGATGGCCTTCCGAGGGTCACTAGACTTTCTCCTCTGCACAGCCTGCTTCCTCTCCATCTCCTTTCTCCATTACTCTAGTTGCTAACGTGTGCCTCTGGGTGTTCTTTCTTGCTCCGTGTATTCTCCCAACCCTTTTCTTTCTGGCCTTTTTTTCCTTTCTAACCCAGCAGCAGCAGATGCACTGGTCCCTCCTAGTTCTTCAAGATTACACGGTTCTCACTGAAATGAATGCCTGGCTGCTCTTTCGCTACTACCTCCCGCTCTGCCCCTCCAACTCAGCTGCTGTGGAGATGAGCTGGAGGACACAGACTGTGTTTCCAACATATCCTCAGGAAGATTACAAGGCCTGTTCTTCTCTCCTAGGAATTCTGGCAGACTGTGAACTTTCACAAAACTTTCTCATATCTCCTTTGATATGAGCTGTGTGCATGAAGGCACTGTTGAATTACATAACCTTGGCTGTCTTACATACCTTTGGAATTCTTAGATTCTCGTGGCAATTGTGTCTGAGCTACTCAAAAGTTTTATTTGCAAATGGTGTCCTTGTGAGTTGGTTGTGATTACCAGAGTCACTGGGTGTAGAATGGGCTATGAATGGCGTTTAGGAAGCCTTGAATGCTTACCTTTGTGGGATATACTAAATTTATTTTCGTTGGGCTGTTGGTTTGTCTTCAGTGTTCCAGCTTCATGGAAAAGCAAGGTAACAACTATCGAAATGGCAGTTTCTAATCACAAGGAATGCCTTTGTCTGAGATAAATAGTTGGCAAATGGTTCCTAATGTTGCTGAATGGATGGTATGGGCGTGCTGCTCAAGATAAAACAGAACAAATCTTTTTCTTAAATAAAACTTCCTTTCCTCTGTCCTGCTATCAAATTTTGTCAAAGCAAGAACTATCTCAAATTCATAGAAAGCTGTGAGGAAAATATGTTAAGTCTTATCAAAGTCTATGTAGGAGAGGCCACTGTTAATTTATGAACAAGTATCCAGATGACTCTCTGCTCACTGAAATATAGACACTGGTAATTTTATACAAGTATAATAATGTTATATTAACATTATGTGTGATGATGACATGATTATTTTTCTGGGTCTATAAATACAGTACTCCATCATTCATTCTATTGAGAACTTGGTAGCCCAGTAAATGGAGGTATCACAACCTATTAGTCAACCCATTTGCTACTTGGGAAAATCTACTTTTGGAAGCTGAATGTACCTGGTGACATAGTACAGCGCTGCCTCAGTGATATGTGTGTCCTGGTATTCATCACATTAGACAGTGTTAACATTAGCCCAAAGCCATACACTGCAAGAAGCTGGCAGTTCCTTGCTCTGAGATACCAGAGTGCACACATTGAAGGCCAAATTGAATCAACAGATGGAGCCTGCAAGAATTACAAAGGCACCTAGTGCAATTGGGAAAATTGCCCCCTTATGCCATGTAGCAGGAAAAGGATCAAGAAACCAGCACATAACAGAGATGCCCAACTCAGGGACACAAATGACACAGTAACCCATCGAAGGGCACATGTTCTCAGCACTCTCCAACAAGGATGGGACATATAGTCATGTGTTCCAAGATCCTGTCTTTCCCACTGTGTGTTAATTAGACTTCTCTAGAGGGCTAGGACTGATAGACTAACTATATATTAAAAGGGCATTTACCTGCTTGGCTGGGCAGCCTAACCACAGCTGTCTTACACTAATGAAACTGAGAACTGGTATACTCAGTCCATGAGGCTGGATGACTCAGCAGTCCCTATCTGGTGCTGAGACATCCAGCCTTAAGGATGCCTGGAAAGCTATTAGTCTTCAGTCCTGAAAAGGCTGGTGGAAAAAGAAACCAGGTTCCAGTGTCAGCAAGGACAGGAGCAGGAGCAGCAAGACAATGAACATGGTAGATAGACTCACCAGAAAGACATCAAAGTAAGCAAGCAAACAGTAAAACCTTTCCTCTTGAGCCTCATTATATCCTGGCTGCCCACCGAAAGGTGCCCCCTACATTTAAGGTGGGTATTTCTACCTCAGTTAATCCCAGTAAGAAAACTCCCCACGGGCATGCCAGGAGGCAAACTTAATCAGGATTATCTCTCACAAGCGTGCTCTGAGGCTTCCTCTATGGGAGTTTTGTACATCCTGTCAAGTTGCAGTTCAGTATTAACCATCACATCCAAGTGCCACCAAAATAGGAATCGTTTGTGCCAGCATCCATAGAGCCTTCGTAGCACTGTTCACTGGGACACAGAGTGAGGCCAGTCTTGTGGTTGGAAGGTTTCTCACCTTTAAGAAATCAGTGTGCCCCACTTGTGGAAAACGAAACTAGAACTATCCAGGTTCTCAGTTTTTTTTTTTTAACTCCGGTTCTACGAGACGTGAATTAGTGATTCTATGTAAATAAAACCTTCTTTAGTGCCATATCTTCCAGTGCCACTCACTGGAGGAATGTCCTTTAAGCCGGTAGGACCTCATATGTAGACAGACACAACAAAATGATTTCTCTGTCTCACAAACCTATTGTGACTGTCACTCAAAAACACTGAAACTCCTAAATAGATTTTAAAAATATGCTCCTACGTGATAAATGCCAAGATGGATGCCCATATTGCTAGATAAGACATGCGGCAGATACATAGCCACAGGGGATCTGCCTCTTTCATGGTACTTACACAGGTTCATGGTATTGCACGGTACTTTCTTAGGACATTGAGCTAGGTCCTGGGGAAAAGAAAAGAAAAATGTAAATTTCATATTCTTAGACTTTACTTGGAGTGTAGTAGGAGGGAAAAGAGGAGGGGGATGACAGGAAACAGGAAAAGACTACTACACAAAGTAACTTGCTCACTATTGTACACAAAATGACTTTCAAAACAAGCCCACGAGGCAGAGATTCCATTCGACATGCCTGTCTGGGCTCTAGAACCCTTTGAAATGATCCACAAGTTCCCTGACCCAGAAGATGCTACTTCAACTGGTCAAGAAACACTGGATCTTAGAGTCCATAGAAACCACCTTTGACCTCAGCACAGAACAGACAAAAAGAAAACACTGTTAAGTGGGTAGGAGAGAGATGACTCCATCCTGCTGCAGATAATGCCAGACTGGATGTGCCTCTAAATATCCTCTTGGAGTCAGGAAGAATCTGTTCATTTGTTTATTCCGCTCTGAGCATACCCTGGCATCCTGCTGCCAGAAATATCTTCTTCTTCTTCCGGTCCCGTCCTTACTTTGTCTGCAGGTGCCTTCAAGCCACCAAATGGAGCCTTCCACAGCATGAGTGCAATGGGCTCTGCTGAACGTTTGGCAGTGGATGCTGCCTGGCCTGTTTCGCACACGCATTTGGGAGCTTTCCAAACAGATGCATACACATCTTCACTTTCTTGGCAGGAGGGCTGAGAATTTAAGGATTCTTGTGGGGAATTTATGCTGTTCTGAAAACTTAACCCATCTTGCACACAGCATAAAAGAACGTCTATTAAAGATGCGACCTTTGCCTCCTTCTCTCTTTGTTGTCTGGCCTCCCGTGTCTTTGATGCCTTTTATTAAAGTGTTAGCCACTTTCCTTTATGGACGGGTGGTTTTCACTGTCCTGAGCTCTCTAGGGTCTATTTTATTTTCAACAATGATTTCCATTTCATCTGAATCTATTGTTGTGGCCAGAGATGTGCTTCTTTATTCAGAAAGGGATGGAGAAAAAAAGTGTCTGAAAGCCATTTGGGGGCAATTTAGCAAAATGGGGATAAATAAATGAAAATAACCTCTGATTTTATTACCTTGAGCTACATGCTAACAAGGACAAAATAGGAAGAGCCTACACCAGCAAGAGAGCCAGGTAAAGTGGTCAGTAGCCTGACTGGAAAACTCTAAACAACATCTCTCACTCCTCGGAGTCACTCATTCCCCACATGAGCAGAGAACAAAGAAACCCTTGCATATAAGGAAGATTTTATAATTTCTTATCTGCCTGTATTTGTCTGGGCTAAATACAGTTAAGAGCTTTTTAATATTCTGTCCAAAGGATACTTGGAAAACTCACCAACTAGGAATTACCCTGAAAAAGCAGAGCTTCCAATGCTCTGCAGTGTTTTCTTAGGCTACGTGAACCGCTGAGCAAAACAAACACATGGAGGAAGTGAACTGGTTGTTGAGGAATAAGAGAACCAACTCCTTTATTTGACATTGCAAGTGATTTTCATAACAGTTGGCCAGATCATTCTTTAATAAATACACCCAGAGAGGGAAGGAATCCCGCCCCCTCCATCTGCCCAGATTGTCCAGGTTTTGTTTTGCGTTTGTGTCCTTTGGCTGTGCTTTTACACGCTTTCTGATCCCTTCCTTCCTTTCCTCTCTCACCAGTGTAACCTGATTACACCTGACATGGATCCCTTCCCAATCTTTTCCCACTGCCCTGAGCCTTGGCATTCAGGCACAGACATTTAGACCTTTGTGCTGGCTCACCCAGACAAAGCCTCAGCTCAGCAGGATGCCCTAAAGAAAGATTCTCAAGCGGGGTCTGTCAGAATCCGAACTAGCTGGGAGTTTATTTTTCCTTCTTTAGGGAAACTGCTTTGCCAGGAAATCACAAAGACACTGAAACCCCCTGCCTCTGCTTCCCTCCTGGAACCCAGCACTGGGGATTGATGATCAGCTGAGACCAGGGACACCCCATGGAGGGTTGCTTGAAAAGCCTTGTAAAACAAAGGAAGTGTCTCCAAGCAGTTTATCTGCATTAGCAGCACTTGATTCTAGATAGGCTAGGCACCAACAACTCCCCCAGAAGAATAACAGTGGCTGAGGAGAACACACTTCCAACTGCGAAGCAATTAGAGTGCTGTTGAATGGCTGATTGCTTGCGTGTGGTCCCCTTAGTTCCCTGGTGGAGCATGCTTAGAGTGCTGCAATTGGATAAAATGGATTGGAGTGAGCACTGCCGAATAGAACTGCCAGCTGTTCTACTGTTAATAAAGACACTCTTTAGCTATTAACACCTCCCATTCTTCCACGTTATGCCCATCCA
Source organism: Pachyuromys duprasi (assembly GCA_028658305.1). Classification (NCBI taxonomy): domain Eukaryota; kingdom Metazoa; phylum Chordata; class Mammalia; order Rodentia; family Muridae; genus Pachyuromys; species Pachyuromys duprasi. The sequence continues at coordinate 126,104,205 of CM053764.1, forward strand.
AACAAAATATCTTTGTTTGTGGAGGGGGTGTGGCTGCACCTGTTCTTGATCGGAGAATCCGTGGCCTGTGGCGGACCCCTTGCTACCACTCCAGAGCAATTGCAGCTTCCAGACGCTATCCGCTTATAAAAGAAACGGGGACGTCAGAAAGTAGAACTAAAATTAAAAGGGGGGGGGTGTGAAATGAGGCAGTGGGTGTAACTGAGCTGTCATTTCTTCAAATGGTGTTTCATTCTGGCTTATTGGGCAAACTTATAATCTAAGCTTGTTTAGCGTTTACTTATAAGCAAGTTCGGTGTGACTGACCATTCCTTCTCTTTTTTTCAGGGGAGTTATTTAAATATTCCCAGGTGCAAAGGCTTGTGAATTCTACAGGGTGACATAAGCAGGTAACAAGTGCAACCTCAGGCTGAGTCACTAATAGAGGAAACCACTTACCAATAAGTAAGGCACTTATTTCTTCTGACCAGCAAGCCCAAGGCTACTTTGGCATGATATTGTTGAGAAATTTATAATAACTGAGAGTCATAAAAATATATATGCAGGAGAGGAAATAAGCCCACTTGAAGCTCTTTATGTTCCCATTCCTGTGTGGACAGAAACCATACAATGTTGAATAGGCTCTATCTTCCAATTGTAGGTAGAGCCACAAGTTGGCACCATTTATTGGAGCACATTTTCCTGGCTCTTGTGAAGATGCAGCCCAGGTGCAAGGATACCCTCATGACCATAGCCACTACCCAAGTCAATATAAGCAGAGGACAGAGGGAACAGAAAGGAGCCGTTTGCAGTAGTTGTCATCAGCCAATGGCAGGCAAGGTGCTCCTGGGAGCTTTAGTCTACTACAGTTGCCATAACAAAGCACCACAGACTTGGTAGCTTAAACCACAGACAGTTATTTCTGTCAGTTCTCTGGGCAGCAATGTCTAAGCTCTGTCGCCACACCTGTGGGTACCTAGGATCAGAAGTTGGGGATGAGCAATGTGACTTACCAAGGCATGGTTGTTTCTGGGGATTACAACAGGAGCTGAAGGTCAGTGGTGTCTTTCAGAAGAGTCCTGAGTAACAATGGAAGTGCGCTGGATCTGACAATTTTCACAAAAACAAGCAAGCAAGCAAACAAACAAACAAAAGCCTGAATCACTTCAGGATCCTGGTGTCTGCAGAGGTCCCTAGCAGCATCTACAGCTACCTCAGACCAGAGGTATGAGTATGAGAAGTATGGGTATTTCCTGCCATGGACTTTTGAGATGTGCAGGGATTGAAAATAATTGATACCCAGCCCCCCATCTCTTTCTCATATCTTCTGCTCAGAGCTGATAGGAGAAGAACTAGGTGGTACAGGGAAGGGATGATGCAAAGCCATACTACTCTCTGTTCTTTGAAATCCCTATAAATTGTCCCAGAACACTGCAGATTGGAGAGGTAAGCCTGGATCTGAGTTGGAGCTCGGAGATCCTAGTTACAGTTGCATAAACCACAATTCAGCAGTCAAATCATGGCAAAGTTGTTCAGCTTCCCCAATAAAAGGGAGAAAGGGGCATCTGAAAAAGTTACAGGTAATAGCAACCAGAAAGTGCTTGTAACAATATCGCTTTCTAGTTTGCTTGCCTTTGTAAGCAGCCCCATTTCTTTCTGTGGAGGGTGTGTAAATGTCTAATTTGAGAAGGAGCAAAAGAACCACCGTAGTGCCTCCTGTAAAGGGGGCCCTTTTAGGAATGTATTGGACGGCAACGGAAACTCTTGCTTTCCCTTTAAAAAATTCATACAAAGAACAAGTAGAATATATGCCTTTTTCAAGTACTCAGCAGCTGCAATCCACCGCAGGGGCAGAGAGACAGACATTGTAAGATACAGGCGACTCACCTTCATGGCAGTCTCTAAGTCACACTCTTTTGATGTTTGCCTATTCCTAAACCTGTACTTGGTTGCCCCAGTTATGGGTAGGAGTTTCCGTGCAGATTGATTTTAGAGACAACTTTCAGTACTTTTCCTTTCAAGTTCAACCCTGTTTCCTACATCTTAATTTCTCATTGAATTGTGTGTATATGTGTGTGCTGTTCTTACAGTGTGAGGTTTTCATTTCTTAAAACACCTTCATATTTCCAACCTCATTATTTTGTATGCTCTCTTATATAAATTCATTCTTTTACAAAATTATTAGTATTGCAAAAAAATAAATTCATGCTCTTTGCAAAAGGGTGGCATAACTTATCGTTTAAGATGCATCTTACACTGGGGATGGGGAGATCCAGGATTGGTCCCTTTTCTGTCAAGACAATGTGCAAGATAAGTTTTGAACCCTCAGTCCATGCATTGCCTTTCACACCAAACTCTCTGATCTTAAAGTGATTGTTTCCTTTGACCTACATTAATACCCATCATTTATGTTTATACCTAATTGTTTACATATCCTTTTGTGTATGTGTGTGTGTGCTAAAGTGTAAATATTATGGTCCTATCTACTTTTGGATTACCAGTGTGTACTATTTATTAGTTTATTAATTAAACTCTAAGTATAAGTGGAAGTAACATTGGTAATCAATACAATATACATGGCTATTTGACCTAGTTCCTACTCCTGACCCCTAACTCCCATAGTGGGGTAGGCAGTGATGGGCAGAACAAGGAAGATTTTGCTCTCCTGGGTCTAGAACCATCAAGAGCTTCAGATGAACTCTGCCTTTAACTCTTCCAACAACCAGGTTCTGCCTTTTTGTTGCATCCTTCCCCACTTCCCTCTTACAATTGAGCCTCTTCTAATACAAAGAAAGAGGACAGCAGGCTGGGTGATGGTGGCTCACGCCTCTAATCCCAGAACCAGGGAGAAAGAGCCAGGCAGATCTCTGAGTTCAAGGCCAATCTGGTCTACAGAATGAGTCCCGGGACAAACAGAGCTACTCAGAGAAACCCTGTTTTGGGAAAAGAAAAAAAAAGGAGAGAGAGAAAGAAAGAATTGGTGAGTGGTACCCATCCATTCTAACACTAGAGATCAATGTGTCAACTAAGCACTAGAATCTTCTTGCATTTGGGTATCAGAATTCTTTTACTCCATGTGGTTCATAGTTCCTCTCCCCAAACATTCCAGGTCTGATACATAAGGAATGATAACTGATGATCACAACACCTAGGACAAGGACTGGACTGTCGATGGAAAACAGACCTAGACGTGGAAGACTGGCTGTGGTAAACAGAAACCTACAAGTGGGAGGCAGATGCTATGAAGAATTTATTTGTGTTTCCTAAAACATATAACACAGAACTTTGAGATATATTACCAATCCAATAAATTCTTACTTTGAGAGGAAGAATGGAGAAAGCATGATTTAGAATTTTTCCCCTAGCAGGAAACTAAAAACCCACGCTAAATTGCCAGAGATATTAAGGTGGTTTGTCAAAACCAGAGGATGCATAGAGCTCAGAGGACTTGGTCAGTTCTATTGTTCTGTTTATGGGTTTCTGTCAACTCTCCCATCCTGGAGCATCTTTATTCTTGCATTGCCTGTCCACTTAGTAGTAAATGGCTTCATCAGTGTCAGATACTATTTTTATATAACATCACCATCTGGGGGAAAGAAAAACACCATTTAAACATATAAAATTAACTACATTTTTATACCAGTAGCTAGGAGAAGGGGAATGAGAACACTGAAACCAGCCTGTGCCAATTACAATCCATCTCTGACAAAGGGCAGCTTCCATCCTACTCTGCCTGACAACCAATAGGGGAATTTCTAAAGTTGAGGATGGAGATTGAATGACAAAAGCTAACCCTCAGGGTTCTACAGAATGAAAAGAAGGAAAGGAGGGAAGGATGGAGAGAAGAAAGGGGGAGAAATAAAAGAAGAGTGAAAAATGACAAAAGAAAAGAAACAGGGAGGGAGGAAAGGGAACTCAATACAAAACCCTCTCTGAACTTAAAGGGCTTGTTTCCTTTCCTCCTACTTTAATGTCTATCACTTTATGTTTATACTTAATACATACACACACACATATGGTCAAAAGTCTTAATATCATGGTCCTATTTGCTTTTGGATGAGAAAGAAAATCCTGTTTGTTGTTATGCTCAAACCTCAGGTTATTCAAAGTACAAAGAAGATGAAGTATATTTAGAACAGAGAGAAGGATCAACCAATAAATTGTGATAGACTCTGAGATTCTGTAATAATGTATTTCTATGACTTATTCTGTATTTGATTAAAATAAAATATAGACATGTACAGAAGCAGACTGACTGATGTTCTACACAGAGATGCTAGAGACAGACTTTATGCATTCAGGGCTACTTCTTCCATCTAGATAATCCCCACTTTCCTTACTGTCTAATTTGATTTTAATTTTAAAGAAAGAGTTATGGGGTCTTACTCAGTAGCCTAGGCTAGCCTTGACCTTGTCTTTTTCCTGCTTTTGAAGCCCTGATTTTACAGCATGATGTTCACCACTATGCCTGCCTTTTTTCCTGTCTAGAGCACACACAAACATGGCTCCAAGTGTGAAAGTTCAGAAGAGAGCAAAGTATGCTGGGAAAATGGAACAAATATTGGAAGTGTCAAGAACATAGTATCAGAAGATCGAAGCTCAAATCTGTTCTTCCAAAAATATTCTACAAGTTTGATCACGTCACACAACTTTCTGTCTATGAAATACTTTACCTATAAATTAAAGATACTAACTACCTCAGGGAGTTATTGAAAAGACTGTAATGAGCTACAGCAAATGCTTTATCAGCATTAACTTCTTTACTGCTTAAGAGTTTCTGCTAAGGAAATACCTTTGACCAACTGTAGAACATTCAATTTCAGGTATGAGCAGCAGATATAGCACCTGACCAGATCCCCAGGTCTCCCTATACTTTATTCAGCACTTGGCAGTTCCCATGACATAATCTGAAGTCTACTATATTCTTTTCTGTGTCACAACAAAATATTTGTTCTCTTTCTAAATAGTCGTTGCCTCTAATGGACCAGATGCATGAGAGAGCCAGGGAAGCAGAGATGAGAAGAAAGGAGAGATGGGCATTTAGACGAATTATTCACAAAAGAGTTTATTGTCCCTACAGGTGGAAATCATGAATCTCTGTTGGCAAAATAGACTGAAGCAGTCTTGCCTTTGCTTTTTTTTCTCTCAAAAAATCAGTCGTTACTGTTCCTGTTTAACACAGTCTGCGGCTCTGGAAGAAGGACGAGGCTTTTGAGGCTTAGTTGTCACGTCAGCACTTGGTCTCAAAGCGTTCCAGCGTCTCTTTCAGGAATGCCCATCATTCCAAATTTGAATTTCTTCAATTGCAGAACAAATCCTTAACGTCTCTGTCCAGAAAAGTAAGCTAGCCACATAATCTCAACACTGATATCTAGGTGCTTATAATCCCTCGATGGGCCTGAATGAATATTCAGTTATTCCCCTCAACTCTATATTCTCTTAATTTTTCGAATTCACTTATTAAGGCCCAAATCAGTTACTTCCAAAATTTCCACCATATGATAAATAGGCCTTTTGGTTATTTTCTCATTAATTGATTTATAAGACTGTGATATACTATGAAGACAATGGATTCTTCTGGGTCTACACTCAAGTACACAAAAGTGCAGTTTTGACAACAACTTGGTGTTTAATTCCAATTTCCTCTGAGAGAGAGAAATGCTGACTTTGTCCATCTGGCACAGTATGTAGACACGAGGTGATTCAGGGGATAAATAATGAAATACCAATAAACTAGTTAACAAAATGAAGGCCATTCATTCCAAGGCAAGGAATACTCAAGACAAAGAGATATGGCAATAATGAATAGCAACGTGACACTGAACTAACAGTTTCTCAAATGTTTTCCATGGACACTTTCTTGTTGAGAAGGTAAAAAGGGGCAAGATTTTGTTGTCAACAAATACAAAGAGATGTTGTGTTGTCTTGCAATTAAAGCAAATGAAAATTACTAGTTGATTTATCACATGTTTCTGACTCCTTTTTTTCCCTCCATATACTTACTGGCATCCAAGATTTGAAATACATTTCAATGCACACCATTTTCTCCTAAAAGGCATCCTTGGATCTTATAATTGCAGCATTATGTTGTACCTTGTAAGGACACAGGGAATGAAAGGACAGTATGATCTCACAAGTATGAAAATGAATATTTCAAAATATTAATATCCCAAGGGAAAGATGACATCATCTTCATTGGGATGCTAATGGTATCAACTATATTCTTGACCATTACTTCAAGAATACTGCCTTGATGATGGTTAATGCAGAGACCTATGACTGGTCAAAGCGCTGAGCATAAATAGCTGTTAAGGCTCCACCATAAATGGGGCCTCTCTGCTTCTTCCTGCCAGGCTCATGCTCATGGGACCTTGCAGAAGAAGAGGTAAAAAGAGTACAAGACCCAGAGGGTGCAGGAGAGTGCTGTGAAATGCTTTCCCAGACATGGGATGGCCTTTGCATTCATTAACTGCACACAGCGGGGCTCTTCAGAATTTGGGTGGACAGAAAGAGTTGCATGCCTCCTGAGGTCTCATCCCTCCTTGAGGAGTAGTTATGGTGACAACAGTTAGTAGGTGCTGGGCCATGGGAGAGGGGGAGAGGGAGGGTCCTTCTTTAGTAGTATAGGTACAGGTTAAGCTACCATTGCTCCAGTGAATAGCCCGCTATCCATGCTCATGCAAGAAACTCTAACTAAACTAAGTAAGTAACAAAACAAACAAGGAGACAGGAAAATAAGAGAAGAAATTGGAAAGAAGTGGTTCATGGGAATAGGGGTGAGAATGGGCAGTGGGGTGAAAATGAACAAAGTATATTATATACATGCATGACATTGTAAAGAGTAATAGATAATAAAAAAGAGCCGTACACAAAGTAATTCTTCAGTAAACATTGATTTTGTGCTAATACTGTTATTGGAAAGCCAACTATCTCTGTCCTCATAAGGAAACACTAATTCTTCTAGTTGTTTTTCAATATAAGCCAGTAGAGATATTGGAAAAAGGATTCAGAATGAAGCAAAACATCAGCTAAAGTTTGGGGGAAAATGTAAAAAATGGAGAAATGTATTACTCATCTTAGAAATAATGTAACTGTGTAATAGTGTTCTCCAGCCCATAGGTATGTATCAGCTGTAGACACACACTCACTTAAACCCCTTTTCAATTTCTTAAAAAAAAAAAAAAAACTTGATGTCTCTCCTTTGCACTGTGTTCCATCCTTTCCATCCAAGACATATGACCTACATTTTAGTTATGGCAACTGAATACAGTGGAAGAGCCTGCAATTCGACACAGACTGTATTCAGTATGCTATCAGTGGGGTGCTAAGCCATGAAAGAGGGTGAAACAGACATGAAAGGAGACGCCAAAGTAGGTAAGAGTTCTAACAGCAGAATCAGCCTGTTTAAACTTGAAGTCTGGCTTTGATGCTTACTGGGTACAGGGTCTTGCACAAATTCAGCTCCTCTGACATCACTCCCCCATTTGTAAACTTTTTTTTAAATATGGAATTACGAGATCATTAAATAACAACATCCAAGCATATTGCTGTATGTGGGCACTTTGAACACTTAACAGCAATTTGAATTGCTCCTTGAACGTTTAACAGATTAAAAGTAATGACACATGATAATGCTACCTGAGAGATGTAAACAAAGCTGGAAGTAAGCACAGAGAAGGGACCAGTTCCACTAGCTGGAGCTTCGGGGAACATTTCCTAGAGCTGTTACTGTTATAGTTTGTTGTCACTAAGACTTGGGAGTCAGTCGCTAGAGCACTGGTCCTCAAGCCTCCTAATGCTGCTTCTTCCCTACAGCCCCTCCTTTAATACAGTTCCTCATGATTTTCTGACCTCCAACCATAAATTTATTTTTGTTGCTACTTCATAACTGTAGTTTTGCTACTGACATAAGTCATAATGTAAATCTCTGTGTTTTTGATGGTCTTAGGCGACCCCTGTGAAAGAGTTGTTTGACCCCTAAAGGGGTTGTGACAAACAGGTCGAGAACCACTGTATTCGAGAAAGTCAAAGGTAGGATGGTATCAGTACAGTGTGTATCAGTGTGTGTCAGTATAGCGATACACACAGGAACAAACTCATGTCACTTGAAATGACCATGTCATAGGCAAGAGACACACAAGTCACCTGGTATATCAATTAAAGATAACTCAGGTGGTATATTAAACTTCTGAAGTTACCATAACAAAGTGAGACAAACTGAATCTCTCAGGAAAAGATTTCTTGTCTCATAACTGTAGGACCTAAACACATAATGATACTTTTAAATTTTTACTTTGTGTGTTTGCATGTTTGCTTGTATGAATGTATGTGTACCACATTTGTGCGTGGTGCCTGTGGGGTCCAGAAGAGCACATCAGATCTGGAACTCTGAGGTACAGATGGTGGTGAGCTCCCATGTGGCTGTTAGAAACCAAACTTGGGTCCTAAGCTCATATTGCTCTCGGCTGCTGAGCCATTTTACAGCTCCACTGCAGGCCAAGTTAAGATGCGAGCAGGAAGGGGCCCTTTCGGGGGGTGTAGAGGCGTCCTCTCTTGTTTCTTAGGTTCTGTGGATTGTCTCTGGAATTGCCCCCTCCAGGCCAGTCTCTTCACATGGCAGGGCCATCTTCCTGAGTCTCTTCACACATTCTTCCTTCTGCGCATGTCTGCCTCTTCGGTCTACCTTTCTGTTTGCCTCTCAGCACCAGCAGACCCTCCGTAACTTGTGAAGAGCCTAGCTCCCAGTCAGCTCACACTCTGAGGTGCTGGCGCTTAGGACTCCAGCATGTACCTCTTGCAAGACTATGACCAGCAGTCTTGTTTGAGGCCATGGCATTCAGAGAAAGAGGAAAAGGGGGCACACAGTCAGGGGCATCTTCAAGGCTGGACTAGAATGCAATGCTGTGTAACTCACACCATTTTGCAGAAAATTAAGGAAAACCAATAGAGTAGTTTATCAGACCATAGGCTTAGAAAATACCACCACGGGGAACTGTTGAGAAAGTTGATATCAGGGAACATGGAAAGAAGGACACCATGAATCTTAAGCACTGCAGATCAGAGACATATGATATTCATCTTGGTACATAGCTGGAACAACAAAAAAAAGAAAAATACAGACGATATTCGGGCAGCAAAATAGATTGTGAACTATTGCTTAGGTCTCCATCTTGCCCAGAGAGGCTAGCTTCCCAAATCGTGTCTTCTCAGTGGATTCTCTTCACAGCATTCACATCATTCCTTGTGTCTTAAGTCGGGTTACCACAATAAAATGCCAAAGTCTGGCTATATAGTAGTTGCCCACTTATGGCCAAATGTTCGTCTTCAATAATTTAGCAGGTTAGAAATTCAAAGTACTAGCTTTAAGGGGCACAGACATTCAGTTTCTTATACCATGAGCACAGTGAGGATTCAAACTGTCTAATGAGATGAAAAGATGACAGAATAGACTGTTTCCATGGGGATTAAAAACACAATTTCAGATAAACAAATTTCATTTTTTAAAGCTATTTTATTTATATTTGTTTTATATGTAGAGTCTCTGCCTGGAAGAGACTCTATATACACTTGGAAGCCAGGAGTTTGCCTGGAACTGGAGTTAGAAATGGTTGTAGGTGGCCATGTGAGCTCTGGGAACAGAATCCAGATTCTCCACAAGAGCAGCAAGTGCTGCCAGCTACTGAACCATCTCTTCAGCCCGAAACAACATAACTTTTTGATGCACGTGTAAAATAATTTAAAACAATTATCTCAAGTTTGATAGGGCATCCGGTGCTTTTCTTTGTTGTATTACAGAAACTATGAAAAGATAAAGTGCACAATTCTCTTATTTTCTTTTTCCATGTCTTGTCTAGCCTCAAATCCACTATCTCTCAAAGGATGATCCTAAGCTCCGGACTCCACTTCTTGAGTGCTGGGATTACAGGTGTGTACGGCTACATTTGCTTTAGGTGCTGCTAGGACTTGAACCCAGGGCTTCATGCTTCATGTGAACTAAGGAGGCACTTTGCCAGCTGAGCAGCATCCCCAGCCTCAATGTGCTCCTAAGTGCAACAAAGCACCTGCATTTAAAGCCAGTATGCAGCACTTGGGTGTATTTATATGTAAAAATTCAATATTTACCTGAAATTGAAATCTCACCAGGCATCTTATGAATCATTTGGTAAGTTTGGCAGCCTTAATTAGAATAATTGGCTGGGTTAGAAACAATAAAGAAAAATTCTAAAAAACATAAGTAAAGAAAAAAAATAAAACAGCATTTTCTTTTCTAGTTAAATACAAATGATATTTCTCTAACGGAACGCTTTGGGACAAAGATTGTATCTCATCTAGCATTGTCTTTCAGTGCTCATAGAGACATTAAAAAAACCTGACAATTGTGTGCATGTCTTTAATCTTAGCACCAAGGAGGCTAAGGCACTGTCTTATTTATGGGTATTACTGTGTGATACACACCATGACCAACAAACAACTTGGGAAAGAAAGAGTTTATCTGGCTTACACTTCCACAGCACTGTTAATCACTGAAGGAAATCAGGGTAGGAACTCAAGCAGGGCAGGAGTCTGGAGGCAGGAGCTGAGGCAGAGGCCATAGAGGGATGCTGCTTACTGTCTTGTTCAGCCATGATGGCCCACAATGAGCTGAACCCTCCTCCATCAGTCACCAATTAAGAAAATGCCCTACAGGCTTGTATGCTTACAGCCCAATCTTCTAATGGCATTTCTTCAACTGAGGCGCCCTCCTCTCTGATAACTCTAGCTTGTGTCAAGTTGACATAAAACTAGCCAGCACAGGCAGGAAGACTACAAGTTAGAGGACCTTCCTATAAAGTAAGATTCTGTCTTGAAAGGACCTACAGCACTCAATAAACATTATCTAGTAAGAGTTCGCTGGAGTCAAAGACTACGAAATTGGAAAGTTTAAGAGCTACAAGTAGAAACTGCATTGGTCTCTGCTCCCCCAGAATCCAGAAGGTTTAATGTAGTGTTAATTTTATTCAGAGAGTCCTGGAGGTTTTAGACTAAGAGCAGTAGGTACAAACCTGAAATGCTATAAGCAGACAGCCCTGAGTAAGAGCCTGCCGTGTCAGTCCTGAGTGCCGAGGCATGTGGCAGACAGGACAGCCCCTGGTCCATCCCAGTGCGGGCTAAGGCTCCAACACTGCTACCAAAAGATACATGAGGAGGAGGAATAGTCTGTCCCTTGACTTCTTTACTCTCCAGAGAGCTCAGTGCCCAGATGTTGTTCTCCTCCTTGCTCTGCATCCAGCCTCTTGTCCCAGCTGTGGTATCATTGGTCATTTCATGGCCACTTCCCACACATGAGGGAATTTTCCTATAGAGACTCCCAGTGAGTGCACCCTGTTCCACTGGAGAGAGTCTGGGCTTGCTTGAGGGTGAGGCTGTCAGAAGTCGACTGTATGCACCGTGACTTCTACTTTGTCTCCCTAGGCACATTTCTTTGATATTCACTGCCCCAATTTCACAGGACACATTTTCTACTTACCGTTTAAGATCCAAATGTTCAGTTAGATCCTAATCCAGGAGCTTAGTGCTTTTGATGTAATGTTTGTTTTGGATTCCAATGGAAACCTTGAAAAAGCCGACCGTAAACAAAACCTTCTCTGCCCCATTATCTACATAGCTTATTCTTCCCTGTGCAGCAGTGAGTAAGTATGAGAAGGACTTTTATGCCTTAGCAAGAAGCACTCCAGCTCATGAGAATCATATAGATGGCCTGGATTTCTCCCCCACTGGTGTTCCCACCTAGAAGCATGATATGGTTTTCATAGATAGCAGCAGCGTCCATTCTGCCACTCATCTTTCTTGCATAAGTTTTCTTGCCTAGTGTAACATCTTCAGATAAAACATTTTCAGAGTACCAGAGTGTCTGCCTCACCACAGGTTTCCTGGGGATTTGGTGTTTTGTTTTGTTTTCAATATTGGAGACTGAATTCAAGGCCTCATACATGTAAGACAAGTACTCTACCACTGAGATATATCCCAGCCACACCATATTTGTTCAAATATTCATTTTCTTCCTGGATGAAAGCATATTTAGCTTTTTGGTGAATATAAAAGCCCAGAGTTAGCCCCAAACCAGAAGTCCTCAGGAAAATACACCTGGATTTCTTTTCAGTTTTCAGGGTCATTCCTGGCAATGACTTTATGATTACAATGCCATAACCAAAACCAACAAAAGTTACATCCTTGCTCTACCTAACACATCAGATTACTATTCCATGAAGATGATGAATGTGATGCTGATATGGATAACCGAACAAATCAGTAGGGTCACAGGCTGTTTTAGTTGTTCACTTACTCTGTAACTGCATTAAAAGTAGGCTTTTCCAAGCTAAATTATGACAATGTAAACAACCTTTTCTAATACATAAGTTAAATATAGATTAAATTGTAATGGAGACTCCATTACAATGGAGTTGTGCCCTTGAGTTTGTTGTGTCTAAGTGGGCTGCTGCTGTAATTAGGTATCTTTAGGAGGCCTCTTTCAAAACCAGAATAGATCTAAGGACCTTTGAGAACTACTCCCTCTGTTCTGACATTCAACACTTCCAAGCTTGCTTTATATCACCAAACTATTTTTTTGTTTTAAATCTCATCAGGATAGTCCCAAATTACCTCTGTTGGTAAATTATTCAAATGGGATTTGTGTGAGGGGGTGGCGTTTTAATAGATTTGATAAGACAACTTCGTTAGCAAGTCATTAAGATAAGAGATCTCAGCAGGGGTAGGAAGTGCTAAGATTAGAATAAAGGCTGTTCTCTTTTCTGTCCTCCTCCCTCTCCACCTTGACTTCTCCCTCTCCCTTTTACTTTCCCCTCTCCTCTTTTCTCCTCTCATCTCTGACTGACTCTCCACCGCCCCCCCCTTCCTTTTTAGTGTCTTTAACTGAATGCCATTCAGTATAACTAATTCCCACTTTTCTAAAGCAACAGGTTTCTGGCAGTGAGAAACCCTTTCAGTTGCAGGATTCTAAAACCCATTCTACATGGAAATATAGCCTGAGGGAGACAACAACTCATGCCCTGGTCAGGGATGATTCTAGACACAGTGAACGTTGAAGCAAAAGGCTTTCCAGAAATTCTGGGCATGGCAGGACTGGAGAGGATAGGACGCAGTACATGTGTTTTCTGATATAAATACAGGAATGGTGTTCTCTGTGGTTTGGGGACAATATTTACTTGTTGCAGAATTTTCATGCTAACAAAAGACTGTCTGTTGAAATGTGGCTGTTACTAATGGATTATCTCAAAATCCACTGTGTACCTGAACACAAAAGAATCAATACTGCTATTCTGGAAGACTTATGTACAATGAAGCAGTCCTGGTAGAGAGAACATAGCATGAGCCAAATTATAGTATTGTCAAGGTAGCAGTACACTGAAAGAATTTCAGAGTTCCAACTGAGAAGTTCAGAGCTTATTCTCCATGTTCAACTAATTAATCCAAGTCCACACATAATTACATTGATTTGCATGAAGCTCAGTATCCATAATTACCAACATAAGCTATAGTACTTTTACAATTTCAGTTTTAGTTATCAGACTAGACATATAACCCAGGTTTGAGAAACCCATCTACTAGATTGTTGATGTCTTCTAAAGATTCAAACTTGTCCAAACTGCCAGGAAAATATGGCCACAGCATCCTTCTCATTTCCCTTATTTAAAAAAAAGTCAGTTGTGTGGAAAGCAAGGGCTGTATCCTATCATTCTTCTCAAGTCGCTGTTTTGCTGCCCCAGTGAGAAGCAGCTTTCTGAGGCCAGCATGTGGGATGATAAAATGTGATGGAAGAGTGCAAGAAGCCATGACGAAGGCTGACAGCCAGTTTCTCCAGAGGGAAAATGAGTGCTCTCTCAGAAGCTTCATGTCATGATCTTTCTGAGAAGGTAGGCAGCTTGATCCCTGAAAGAGGACACAAGTCTATTTTCCTCATGACATTTTTTTCTATATAGGAAAAATTTCAAGTTATCAACAGATCACGAAGAGTCCATGCCAAACATGACCTCACATGGATTTTGTTGGACTTATCATTTCCTTTCTAGTTTGGTTTAATTGTAACGAGAAGACAAGATGCTGCTGAGGTATCCTGACAGTGGAGGGTAGGGCAGAGGGTGGATGAGAACTACCTGAACCTTTAACACTTTTACCATGAGCCTTAAACAGCTCTAGAAACACAACCTATTTTTAAAAGGTGACATGAATGTGGATGCATCAGTCTCAATCCGCTGAAGTTAGAGTTATGTCCGCAGCTGAGTTGTGCTAGGTCTCTTTCTTATACCTAGCGTCTCATTAACTTTTCCTAGAGAGCAGCAATGAGAGCGTGGTGCAACGATTAGCCACACGTCTGTGAGTCATTAAGCGCTTTTTTGCAAAAGCCTGAGCTAGGGGTTCAGGTTGATAATTAAACATAATTTGGGCAGCCAAGTACAACAGCCAAATCATGAAATTATTTATTAAGCGGGACTTGAAAACCAAGAACTTAAATGATTTTGCCTAGCTGTTAGGTGCTTTCTTTGACATACTTGAAAAACATAGAGAATGATTATCTTATTTGAATCTAATTTGTTTTGAGTCATAGGATAGGCAAGGCTTGTGTCACACTTTTGGAAGTCTTATAATTATAAGGTGTTAAAGAAGCTAGATTCTGAAGTCCACAATTCCTTTGTTGTTGGAGTCTGACTAAAATTTCAGGAAAATCATTACAGTGGCTAGACATAGACCACGGCCTTCAACTTTCCTTGGACAGTGGTTAGTTTTATTGTCAACGAGACACACACTAGAGTCATCTTGGAAGAGGGAAGTTCAATTGAAGAGTTGTCACCATCAGATTGGCCTGTGCCCTTGTATGTGGAGGATTGCCTTCACTCATGGTTGATGAAGGCTCAGTCTCATGTGAGTAGTTTTTATCCCTGAGCAAGCTCAGGCTATATAAGAAAGCAAGCATAAGCCAAACAGGAAGAACAATTCTTCCCTCCATGGTCTCTACCTGAGGTTTCTGACACTTTGAGTTCCTGCCCTGAATTCCCACAAAATGATGGATTGTGGCCTGGGAGTTGTAAACTGAAATAAACTCTTTCTCCCTCAAGTTGCTTTTGGTCAGTGTTTTTCACTGCATCAGAGAGAGAAGCTAGTTTTAACTTCATTGAAAAAAAAAAAAAAAGCTCACCAAATTGTGAGCTTCCATTTCAGTGCCC
Source organism: Pachyuromys duprasi (assembly GCA_028658305.1). Taxonomy (NCBI): domain Eukaryota; kingdom Metazoa; phylum Chordata; class Mammalia; order Rodentia; family Muridae; genus Pachyuromys; species Pachyuromys duprasi. The sequence goes on from CM053764.1 coordinate 126,119,402, forward strand.
TGAGCTGCACTTACCTTCATGGTTTCCACTCTTGTAACATGAGGTAACCACTCAAGTGAATCACCGAACTGTCCCAACTGCCTATATTCCTACACTCTGTTTGTCATGTACTCCGAGCAGCTGGTACAAGGTCTCTGAGGCTCTCAAAATTCAAACCAAAGACTTTAAACAAAATGGATAGCTTTGCATTGTTTATTTGACAGAGGCCCAGTTGTTAGGGAACAGCAACACAAGACTTTAAGTTTCACTATTTTCTTCCTCTTGTGCGCACAGCCCTTTCTCACATGTGTCACCAGGGATTTGGAGTTAAACTAGGAATACAAGACTTGGGAGGTTGGTGTTTAGGGACAGATGTGAGACCTGATTTTCAGGGTCTTGGAATCAGATTTTTGTTTCCCTGCTTTGATCAGCACACCTAGAAACCCAGGTCCTTTTTTTTTTTTTTTTTTTTTTTTTTTTTTTGCTAACCCCAAATTCTAGCATTTGCTGGAAAATCAAGGAGGTAACATGGCTGAAGATTCTGTCATTGGAGCCAGGTGTGCTAGCACATGCTTTTATCTCAGCACTCTTAGAGGTAGAGGCAGGAGGATCACTGTGAGTTCAAGGCCAGCTTAGTCTATGAATCCAGGACCGCCAAAGCTACACAGAAAAACCTTGTCTAGAAAAAAACAAAACAAAACAAACAAACAAACAATCTGTTATTAGAATACTACAGTTCTGTCAGTTGTAAAGTGAAAGGTTTGGACTGACCTCCAAAACAAACAGGTAAAGGTTCTAATATCCTGGAAGTAATTAAGTGCTTTTCAAAATCCTATGAACACAGAACCTTGATGTGTGCTGCTGGGTGGACAATACTAACAACTAACCAGTGGTTAGCGTCTCTGCTAGATCCATGGGGATTTTCAGAGATGATGGCTACCCTTCTCATGTCCACTTAATCTTTTTTTTTAGCCTTGTCAGGTCCTGGAGGCATCAACATGCAACCAACCACCCCACAAATGTTTAAGAAAATAACAATCAAACTCAAACACAAATTCTTTGTGTCCAGGCAAAGAAAAGAGCAAATCCAAAGATCCCCAGACTTTAAATGTGGCATATGGAAAGTGTTTGAAGAACATAAAGAAGCCTAGTGTGTGCGGAGGAACCGACATGGAAAAATAAGACCCAGCAGGAGGCTAGTCTCCTCAACCCATAGAGCCTGTAGCGCAACTTCGGACAGTAGCTTCCAATGCAAGCTTGATGGAGTGAAGCCATCCGAATGAACCGCCAAGGCGCATACCAAGGCAGAGGCTGAAAGGATTAGAATGGTTTAGGAGGAGAAAGGAAAAAGAAAAAAGTCAGAATACAAAAGAAAAAAAAAGAACAATTAGGGGGAAAGGAGAAGGCATTTGAGGTAAAGGAGGAGTCTGAATAAAGTTAAATTTTTCTTAGTATTTTCCAAAAGCCATGAAGGTTGAGGTTTACTGATGTCTAAAATAGGAGGTAATACCAGCTGCAAGTGTGAGATGGAAGCGAGCAGGTGCTAGGAATATTGCTGTCACAGTCACAGTTCCACAGCCATAAAGCATGTATATTTATGTGTGCTGGGATTCTGTATGTCATTAGACCAGGCGTGTAGCCAGAAGGCTAACAGTCTTCCATAGTGTATTTGTCTTTTCAGCATCTAAAGTAAGACTATTGGATGCTTAATATATATTTCCAGGTCTCCTACATTCCTCACAATTTCCTGTCTCTACTATTTAAGTCACCCAGATTGGTATCAAGCCAGGTAGAGGAAGAAAAGTTCTTGTAGGCATTGATAATTACTGCTTAGCAGTCACTGAAGCCACCTCCCTTATTCTGGCCTATAAAATTAACAAAACACCCAGTTTGTTAGAATCACTCATCTTTCTTGAGTAGAATTTTATTACTTTATGTGAAGTACAAGGCAACTTCCCCAGGCAAGACAGTGTCATAGAGAATAATAACACCTTGTGCATGCAAAGTAGTTTCCCAAGTTCTTTTGGATATATAATAATGTTTTACCATAGCAGCTCTTAAATTAGACAATGTAGATATTGTCACTTTCATTTTATTTTTCCGGAAACCAAGGCTAAGGCTAAGGTTGTACACAAATATAGTAAAGTCATAATAGAAGACTTGTCACCCATATCTTTGTCATTGTTAGGTGTTTTTTTGTGTGTGTGGAAAGTAATTTTAGGAGGGACACACACATACCACAGTTTTATGATTTGAGTGGGAAACGAGCGATTGCCTTTCTCTATTGAACTTTTATATAAATAATCTGTTTCTTTTGTTAAACAGAAATTAGTCCAGTGCCTATGCTGTTCCAGGTCCTACTCTAGTCACTGGGAGCATAACAACATTCAAAGCAACTGTCTTGCTGTTTACGTTTTGGTAGGAGATAGACAGTAATCTACTAAATTGTGTGGGCTGTCAGGTGGACCTATCAGATGCAGCAATGACAAAGCAGGGAAGGTGGACGGGAGCACAGTGGGTGAGAGTTACGATGCAAGTGTGATGTAAGTAATGATGTAAGCAGGATGTCAGGAAAAGCATCACTGAGGTCACAACATCTGAGGGAAGGTTTGAGTGAGGTGGTGCTGTGAAGAAGCCAGGGGGAGAGCTACACCTGTGCTATACCAAGGGGATAGGCAGAAAAAAAATTCAGGCAGACCAAATGGCAATTACCAAAGCCCAGAGAGGGCAGAATGCCTGGGTTGTTGGAGAAATGGCACAGGGCTCCATGTGGGTAAGCCAGGACGGTCAATCTGCAGCTGGAGATGGTAATTCTCCTGCTGGGCTGGGGCACTACCCTTGGAAAACTGAACATAATACCTATACCAGCCACCTTGCCTTTTAAAGAAGTTTTCTGGCTGTTATGGGAAGGAGAGATCACATAAAAGAGGTGTAGTGAAAGACATACTAAAATGTGACTTACACATTATCGCAGTAACACAGTCAAGAGTGTGGCTGATTCCAGACTGAGTCCAGCAAGGAAAGAGATGGGAAGTGGTGATGTTACAGCCATATTTTGAAAGGAGGACCAAAGGAATGAAAATTAGGTGGTGAGAAGCACATTTTTTGATTGAGTTCTCACTATCTTCCAGGGCCTTGGCTAAGTGACAGGGTTGTCTTGATGGCACTGAAAGGGAGGGTTCTTGTCCCTGTTCAGTTTATAGCCCTGTCTGCCCCCCCCCCCAACATGGCTACGTCAACTCACCAAGCTCCATGAACAGCAGAACAATCTCTCTTCATTCACTGGTTCCTTTAGTTACTACTTCCACTCCCACCTCATGTCTTTGTTATTTTCTCGTCCCTGTGATAAAATATCTGATAGATGCAAGTTAAGGGTGGAGTGATGCATTCTGGCCCATGTTTTAAGGTACAGTCTCACAGGGAAAGTGTGGAACGTTCATGCCAGCTAGAGACTGTGACAACAGAAGCAACGGAAGCACGGGCCACTTGCTCACATCTCTCTCAAAGAGGAAGCAGAGAGATGGATTCAGAAGCAGGGCCCACATGATTACCCCAAAATTCCAAGTCATAGTCATTTCTCCTAAAGGTTTTGCAAGCCCCAAAACAGTGGCAGCCAGGAATGGAGTCTTCAGGTGTACTCATCTACAAAGGACAGCTCACAATCAACCATAGCTCTTACTATTGAAGCAAGTCAATTATTTTCATAGAGCCTCAATTTTCTGTAATAGGTTGATAGAATAGACAAACTGGACCATTTAGTTTCAATGGTCTACATCCATTAATTTAACACAAAAGGCCGGTTTCTTTTTCATCATCTTCAGTGAAGCATAACTATAATGTTTTAGAGAACATAGAATCTCTTAGAGAATTGGAAATGTTTGAAGTACAGGGTGTGACCAGCTGCTCCCAAATCTGTTGGTCTCCCCAGAAGTATGGGATCTTCCACACATCTGTAGAGCACTCTCTGCACTGGAATCAGTAACCCTATGGAACACTGACTCTAACACACAGGAAAAAAGAAACTCAGGGACTTCTAAACTTGGAGACATTTCTCATGCTATATTATGATGCTAAGGAGGGCAGAGATGTGAGAGGCTAGGTTCCAGAATTCAGGAGCATGGTTTGTAGCCCATCCCAGAATTTGCCCCCTATAAGTTTTAGCTTGAGCTCTTCAAGCTGGTAAATGGCCTTATTTCTATCTTAGTGCCCTAGTATTTAACTCTGCAACTTCCTTCCCTGCATCTCACCAGCAGAAAAGCTGCAGGCTCTGGGTGATGCACTCTAGGCTTTGCATTCTCTCCACCCTTGGCTTAGTCAGACCTTTGCATCCCGCAACATGTACCTGCAAAAGGATAAAAGAAGTACTTCTGTACTTTTGGTCCAAGGCCTCTGAGGCTCTTGCCTTCCCTAATCCTGAGCCTGCAAGAGGCACAGTGGATACAGCTGGCAAAACCTACTCAAGGAGGGCACAAAACACAGACAAAGGTCTAACTGTTCATATTTTACTATTTCCTCCAACAAGCCCTCCCATCCCAGGTTCCTAGAATCTCCCAAAACTTTATGAGGTCATCCATGGGGTTTGAAGTAAAACTGTCCCCTATAGGCTCAGGTATTTGAATACTTGGTTGGTCAACGTTGGTGATGTTTAGCCAGGTTCTGGATCCTTTGGGGGTGAGGGGGGAGCCTCTCACTAGGGTCAGGCTTTGAGTTTTTATAGCCTTACCTCTTGTGCTGCTGTCTCTTTCTGCTCCCTGTGCGTGGCCAGCTTCCTGCTCTTACTGCCGTGTTTTCCGTGGCTGTTGCCCTGATAGACTCTATTCCTCTGGAACCACAAGCGCAAATGAGCCCCTCTTCTCCTCTAAGTTGCTTTTGGGCCTGGGACTGTATCGCAGCAACAATCAAGTAACATATTCAGTACAGACAATTGATTAGTCCACTCTGAGCTAGTCTTCATGATCCAGACACCTGTCAAAATCCCTCTTTCTGAACACTGCTGATTGGGGACTACATTCGTTATGTGTTTCTGTGATAAAATGCTACAACCAAAATCAAAACAGGGAGCTGAGAAAACACATCTTCAATAGGAAGCACAAAGCATACAGATTGAACGGAAAGTCAAACCCCTCCCCCAGTGACATAGTTCCTCTGGCAAGGTTTTAGTGCCTGAAGTTTCCATAACATTTCCCAACCAACTGGGAACCAAGTGTTCAAATATCTGAGCCTTTGGGGGAACATGTCTCATGTAACCCATCAGAAGGATCAAGCTTTCAATACATGGGCTTTCTTTGGGGAGGTGGGGTGAGGAATGGACAGTGCTTTATATCAAACCACAACAGCAAGCTTTTTAAAAGTCAGTTTGGGGAAAAGAGCATAGAACATTTGATCAAATAGATCCCAGAAAAAGGCAGGGACTCAGCAATGTCGAATGCCATATGGCTATTTCACACATGGCACTGTGTATATATTCAGAATTCTCTGGCTTCCTCTACCTGCTGCCTGGCTCCCCACTGCCCGCCTTTTCATGGCAGCTTCAGTTCTCACAGCTGTATCCTGGTCTCTTGTTCAGGCTTTTACCTCCCTTATCCAGTTCATGGTGTCCAAGCACAGCTCACCCTCTAGGGCAGTGTTTCTCAACCTGTAGGGGGTTGCACAATGGATATCCTACACATCAGATAGTTTACTTTATGATTCAAAAACAGTAGCGAATTTGTAGTTACAAGGTAGCAACAAAATCATTCTAAATTGGGGGTTCACCACAACATGAGGAACTGTATTAAAGTGTTGTAGCAATAGGAAGGCTGAGGACCACTGCTCTAGCGTGAAGGTAGCTTTTCACTTTTCTGCTGAGTAGATCCATTTAGAGATTTCATTTATTCATTCATTCATTCAGTTATCTATTTCTCTATCTTAAGATGCTTATCTGTGTTTGTGGGAAAAGATTTTGCCATTATTTCTAAATGGAAAACTTTCTCTAGCTCTGTGTAGCCTCTGCCAGAAGAAGTCTCAGTACCTGACTTTCCACTGGAAAATAACTCTATCCTTGATCAGGAGCCAGGCCCAGAATGTGTCACTGGCCTGATGCAAGAGAACTCAACTACTGCAGAGGAGATGGTGACAGACAGAGTAGGCTGAGGCAGCTCCTAATCCTTTCCTTGTTGCCCTTTCTCAGGAAACCAAGTTTGAATTTCTCTCTTTCTACTCCGTACATTCCGTTATAGCTAGTGCCAATAAGAGCCATGCAAAATGAGGTTTTAAAAGATACTTCAAAAGGCAATATTGTCTGCTGATGGTGGAACCCAGCAAGTTGACAAGGAGGAAATGTGATTGGTGTATACACTGGGCATGGAAGTGTGATGATAACTATGGTATTAGGAAATAGAAGGAATGTTGGTGACTGGCTCCCACGGTGAGGCTGGAACAGTGTTCTTATGGGGTCCTTTGCCAAGTAGTGGTATGGACTTGCCTAAATCTTGCTGATGTGGCTTGCACTTTTCTGTGAAGATTCAACATCCAGACAACATCAGCCAGACATGAGAATACCCTTCAGCCTACTCAAGCCCGGCCTCTGGCCGGAAAGGGAATGGAGGGTCCACCTGGCTGTGTGAAAACAAAGCCGTCCTTTTCCCTGCTTGCAGCTTTATGGGTTGGCAGCTCTGAAAAGCCTCTCTTTGATCTTGAGCTTTGAAGGGATCAAACAAGCTGCTTTAATGGGCGGGAATGCAGCTCTGAAAATCCTACCTTTTGTCAGGAAAGCCTTTTTCCTTCTCCTCCTGGGACAGGTGCAATTGGAGAAGGAGTCTGCTTTCAAGGCCCCGAGCCAGATGTTCCTTCTGGCAGGACAAAGGAGTGAAAGTGAGACTAGGGCAGCAACTGTAGAGGCCTTATCTACAGATGAGCTTGCTGGTTACAAAATTAGTCCTTGCTGTGTTCTTTCCTGGAAGGCTGCCTTCACTGTGCTTTGTTTTGTTTTGTTGGTTTTCCTCTCTCTCTCTCTCTCTCTCTCTCTCTCTCTCTCTCTCTCTTTTTCACAGACCAGTGGCTGACCACTTTGGTTCTAACTGAGCTGATCCTGCCTTCTAGGCGCTTGAAGGGTTTTGTTTAGAAGAAGGCTCACTGTTAAATGTTGCGGTTTGGACTTGGATCTTTTGAGGAGTGAAACCTGCTTCCCAACATATTCCAGCTTAGGCTGGCAGATGCCTTCTGCATGCCAGAACAGTCTCCAAACAGTCATTTTCATCCCTTAACTTCTGCTGCTATTATGATGACAGAAGTAGAAAGAGAAAAACTGGATCTGGTTTTTGTTTCCAAGGAGCCATTCCAATATGGATAAAGTATGCATTGTCAAACTTAACTGAAATAAGTAAATTCAGTGTACAAACAAGTTTCCTGATAAGGTGAATACTGTTTCTTCAAACATTTCTTCTAGATCTTCTAGATCTAGTTTAAAGGTGCACACCTTTAATCTCTGTGTGTTTGAAGCCAGTCTCCTCTACAAAGCCAGGGCAGTTATACAAAGAAACCTTGAATCGGAAAGGGGTGTGGGGAGGAAGAAGTTTCTTTTAAAAAGTGCTTTATGTGCCATCAGGGGAGGAGCCTTCAAAAGATTACGTCATTCAAGCTGGCATTTGAGGTTTTGGTGATTCTTATTCTTTGGAACTGGATGTGCCAGGATGGGTTCAATCTCTGTTATGCTGAAGAAAGCAGTCCATGGCCAAAGAAGTCAAAACAACATTTGAACACTAGAGCCCCTTCTTCATTTCTCAGTGTACTTTCAAGTTTCTATTAAGACAGTTGTTCTCCTGTAGGTCACAACCTCTCTGGGAGTTGAAAATGATCCTTTCTTAGGGGCCACCTAAGACTCAGGAAACACAGATATTTACATTGTGATTCATAACGGTAGAAAAAAAATACAGTTATAGAGTAGTAACAAAAATAGTTTTATGCTTCAGGGTCACCAAAACATGAGGAACTGTGTTAAAGGGTTGCAACATTGGCAAGATTGAAAACCACCGCAGTAAGAGATTAAAAGGACTGACTAAGAAACTACAAGGAACATTCATAGCACATAATCCTTCCCAAGGTTCAGGGATCAGTGCTGAAGAGGGGGTTGAAAGAATTTAAGAGCCAGAGGTGTAGGGTGACTACAGAGAAACATCTGGACACAGCGGGGTAGTCACACTCACAGCAATTGCAAAAGCATGCACAAAACCTTTGCATTCCCAAACCAGACACAATTCCAGCATGGAAAGGGGAAGTAGACACTCAATGCCACACACCCCTAGAACCAATGGCATTGGTGGCTTCTGGGAAAGGGAGAGACAGTTTTCTCTAATAGTGTTTGCTTCACCAAGTTGACCTTACTTCAATGGAAGAGCACACATTTAAGAATATTGGGCAGCACAAATAGGTCTTAGGGAGGTTGTTGTCATTTGTAAAACAGAAGGCACACAGTTCTTCAGAGAAGCAGATGTGGATCTAGAAAGAGTTGGAGGTGATATGAAACTTGAAACACACAAAGCATTAAGAGAGGGGGCATGACAAATTTATTTTCATTTGCATTCCCCTAAGCAACTTGACTAAGTGAAATGTTTTGCCATATAGGGACTAATATCCTGGAAAACTAACCCTTGGGGGATTTCGTGTGGAAATGATTTTCCTCGGGCACCTCATGGAGCCCACCTGTATGTTTTCTTCACAGTTTCTGGGAAACTGTCTTGAAGGTTATCCTTTTAGTAAGAGAAGTTTGAGAAATATTGTCCATATGTTTATCCTCCACTCCCATGCAAATATGCAGCATATAACAGTAACTCAAGCCTAGCATGGACCACACCAGAGCAACAGGGCCCCAGGTAGACAGGTGTATAAAATAGCTATACAAAGAAATGTTTATTGAAGTAAATCACAAAGAAATTCACTTTACAACAATCCTTTGTTTGCATCTAATTTCAGCATTTAGTGAGGAAAAGGCTAATTTGCATACTAATTAAAACTGATGTTTATTTTAGCATAAAAAACTCAGCCTTGCCTATTTGATGCTGCAGGACCTAGCCTATTTTCAGAAGTTTTCAGTGTTGACTGATATTTTGATTTTATACTTGGTAGTGCTGAGAAATCGACTTTGCATAAATATATAGTGAAAACTAGTAAAAGGATGTTTAGGGCAGATTTAAACATTGTTGGAAATACTGTCCCAATCTCAAACCAAACTTCATTCAACATTTTTTTTTATATAGCTAAATCTCAGGCCAGCACTTCAAGTAGCAAGTGTTTTAAAATTGGCTTTCCTAATACAATGCAATCCAAAGATAGATTCGCTTGATACATACTGAGAAAGCATCATTAAACCATTATGTTTCTGTAAGAGCAGATTTCATGTGTACAGTAAAAACATCATAGTTCATAGCAAATATAGCAATGTTAAATCTGAGCCAAGGTGTTCCAGGCAGTTTTTGCTTGAGTTGTGTGCCATGTTGGTATGCACAAATAGTAGATGTTGTGTTCAGAACCAAGCCTGCAGTGATGGCTCACTGTGTAACATGAACAGGCACTGCCAGAGGCAGCTTGGATATTGAATTAGTCTTTGGCCATTGCACATTCAGAAATGTTTAACTATCGTCAATCTATTTTTTTCAACCCTCACATTTAGTCACATGACTTCATACAGGGGTTTCAAGCACAATTTAAGCACAGAGTCAGGCGTGGTGGCACACACCCACAATAGCTGTACCCCAAAGCCTCAGGCAGGAGATGATACAAATTCAAGGCCAGCCTGGAGTACACAGTGAAACATACTGTCTTAAAAACACAACAGCAAACCCTTCATCTGAGAAGAAGGCAGAGAATACAGGAGAGAGGCATGTAGTGTATAGGTCTAACTGTCAGGGGAAGAGCCTGAACACCCACTGGTCACATCACAAGCAAGATGTGGTACAGAATGGTTGCTTGGCTCTATGTCCTCAGTTAGGCCACCAGGAATTATGATTCTCACTGAGCTGTATTTTCCTAGTTACAATCACCTCATCTGTAAAATGGGAAAGGACAGAAATAACAGTCATTTCTTTATGTAAGACAGCATGGAAGATAAAGTCAGGTGACATTCACATTGTTTGGCCTGGCACATGGCAAATTCCTAAACAATTTACCTTGTAAACTGTAAACAGTGGCCATTATTTTTGAGCAAAGATTTGAGAAGATATGAAAAGACATGAAGAAAGGTGAAAGACAGGATGGAGTCTGCCTGATACCAACACCCAGAACACGCCATGAGAACTTGCTCTTCACCTATTCTGCATTTCTCTAAGTGTTCCAAGCTTCCTGCAGTTGAATGAGCAAGGGTATTTCCCACTCCAGCTGCTTTGAGCTCTTAAACCTTCCAAGATCCAGGCCATGGTGCTCAGGGCTCACCTAACGGTCCCAGCAAGCAGATGCAAGGCAGCACAAGAAGGGTTACAACCACGTTTCTAAACAAATAAGTCCTGCCAAGGCTCGGTGCTGATATGAAATTATAATCAATGCATTCATGGAATGGTGGTATTTATCATGTTGTTAGCATTGTAAATTTGTACCATTGTAGATAGAAGTCACACAGCTTGGGGCCCTGTACCTTCACCTATTGTTTTCCCTGTGTTATGATAAATTTCCAGCAACACTTGATTAAAACTGCCAATTTGTTGGGAATAAAGAGAATCTCTCGACACCACCAGGACTAATTACGTTGTCCTTGCCAAAGGGGTAGTTGAATAATTGCATGCGATTATTGCACAGGCATGGCGCTATTCACGTCAGTAGCAAAGCAATGAAGATTGATTCCCTTTAATTAATCATTCAAAAATAGCCCCCTTGTATCATTCCCCAAATAGGAAGGAACATGTTCCTACATCTCTCTTCCAAAGGATGCCTGCATGCAATTGGTTCCCTGATGAGATATCAGAACGTGTGCGTGCCTGTCCAAGATAGGAAGACCTTCTTTGTAATTGATTGTGGATCCTTTTCCCTAATTCTTTATCCCTAGCCCTGAACTCTCTGTAATCTTAACAGCCTGAAGCACATTTACATAGCTTTCATTAATTGTACTCAGGCTTCTCATTAGAGAGAGAGACAGCATCTCTTATCTGATTCAATATAGGCTCTATTTGCATTGCTGCTTACATGATATAATGCACTTCCAAAAGGCTTGGTGCTTGACTTGGAGAATCAAATGCTCTGTAAGTCAACATATTAGAAGACATTGATATACGCTATTATATATGACTTGCAAATCTCTCAACTCATCCTTGTTTAAACTTTAAGGACATGATCTCAACTTTCTCCACACTTAACACTTCAGAATATAAGAACCTATCTTGAAATGTGCACGTGTGATTAACATTCCTCTATAACCACAAAAGTTAACATATAAACATATATGCACATATGAATACAAACAAGTGTGTGTGTGCGTGTGTCTGTGTGTAATTGCTGGGTGGTGGTGCACATCATTTTTCTAGGACAGCCTAGTCTACTAAATAAGTTCAATGAAGTCCAGGACTATACAGAGAAACTCGTCTCAAAAAAAAATCATTCTTCACTTGTTGTTGCTTTTTTGCTCAAAAGAGTTATTCCTGGTGCTTAGAAATGTTGATGGTGGGGAATCACTCTTTTTGTCTAACTGAGAAAATAAAATGTGACACTGAAAATGGCTCTTACTCATTTTTTTCCCAGTTTCAGAAAATACCATCTTAATAAGCTTGTATTGTCAGCTGTGTGTGTGTATGTGTTGCTACCATGTACTTTTTAAGTCATTAGAACAGCAATGTAGTGTCAAGCACAGAACATGTTAGGTGCCTCCATGTTTTTGCTGTCTATACCTTCCTTTCCAAATATCCTTCTACTTCCTGCCAACTTGCCCCTTAAGGCTGTTCTTTCGCAGTTGGTCCTTCTGGGCTTAATGCAGAAACAGAGGTAAAGCACATGGGAATAGATGGAGATTCAACAACAGTAGTCACATCATGTGCTGTGCATGCCAGACACTGTCACACTGATATGCTTGTTCCTTATGTGAAACAATTATCTAGGCAAGACTGAAGTTAGTGTGCATACATCTGCTTGCAGAGGGTGTTCTTAGTAGATTCTGGAAAGACAGACTTTGGTGCTAGGTCCAGGAAGTTCCTCCTCAGCATGTGGAGTCTACAGATGAGAAATCTCGGGTTCTGGAAGAAGCAGCGGTCCTTCCTGTGCTCGAGGTTTAAGGGGGATGTCATTGTCTGTGTTAGTGAGTTTCATCATCTCTGTGACCAAACATGTCTGAAAAGAGCAACTAAAGGGAGGGGTTACTTTTGGCTCAGGAATTGAGAGATTCAGTCCATTGTCCTTGGCAACACTATTTTGGGTCTGGGGTGAAACTGGGGGTCAAAATGGCAGGACAGCAAGTATTGAAGGAAGCAATTCCCTAATGACGAGGAGGAAATAGGGAGAAAAATGAACATCAAAAGGATTCCATTGGTGGCACGGTGTAGCCACCATCAACAGCTCCCCCAGTGGCTTACTTCCTGTGGCTGGACTCAGCCTCTTTTTCCACACTGCCTCTCAACACTGCAACTGACAATGAGGCTATCAATGGATTCAGTCTCTGATTGGGTCATCCCTCCTTCTTAAAGCCTATGAGCTGCTAAACAAACTGGCAATACAGGAGCCTGTGGGGGACATTGCACATGCAAACTATAACATAATTGTAAAAGAAAGGAGAGGAAACTGGATGAACAGAAAGGTCGCTCGGGAGAAGGATCATGAGCTGTGGACTCTGGCCTGTACCAGAGCCTCAGTTCTAACACTAATGTTCTCCTTTGTGTCCTTTTTTTTCCACATGAGGTTCCAGGAGAGGACAACAGCTTTTATGGGGTTGTTGTAAGAATGAGAAGTCCGACAGATAAGTCAGTGGGCACTTCATAATATGTTATTCAAATATGTTAAAAATCACACATGCTCCAAAATGGGAGCATAAATAGTCATAGCTACTGTGAGTTCATGTGTGTAACTTTGCTGTTATGTCCAGCACATGCTGATTTGCTACAGAGGTCCACTATATCTGGCTCCTACAATCTTCCCAGGCCTTCTGTTTTGATCATTGAGTCTTGTGGGCAGAGGGTGTGGATAGCTGTTCAATTCAGAGCTGGGCAGCCTCCTATTTTCTACACATTGAGCAGTTGTGGGTCTCTGAATTAATTGTTACATACTGTAAAAAGAAGCTTCTCTGTTGAGGGTTGGCAGGTGGGTATGAAGATAAGGATTTAAGGAGTAATTTCCTACTACACCCATTTAGCTGAGTTTTAGGTTTTCTGATAAGGCTCATGATATAACCCACCATGTTTTTTGTTTGTTTGGCCCTATTAATAGTACCAGGCCTGAGTTTCATCTCAAGGAGTGGGTTTTAAATCTAATCAGGAAATGCATAGTTTCTTCCATAATGTTGGTGCCACTATTGCATCATTGGGCAAATCTTGCTGGGCCACTCAGTGGTTATTAGCTCATAGTGCTCATAACTGGGTTAGACTGTTTATCATTTTTCTTTACAGGGAGTATACATAGCACTTTCTAACACTGCAAAAGCTATTTGATAGAGATGAAGGCTCCAAGTTTGTCCTAGCTTGATTTCTCTATGCCTTAGGTTTCAAGTATTTGGTGCTTTCAGCAACAGGGTCTTATCATCAAGTTCTGAAGAGTAAGCAAAACCCAGGATTTTTAAATTAGCTGTCTGTGGGGTCAAACGCAGGTCCTCATGCTTGCATGGCAAGCACTTTATTGACTGAGCTATTTCCCCAGCCCTAAACACTCATGGAAAGTAGCAGATTGGCTACTTGAAACCCCTTGAATTCAATTCCTAGAACTGTCATCCCAGAGGATGGCACATGGGAGCACTTGAGTGACAAGCAGTTACTCTTTTGTAGTTTCAAGAATTGCCAGGCTCAGATCCAGATGTGAGCTATGGTCTTCTGATGAGACTGTTCTCTTCAGTTTGTGCACATACTCTTCCCCTTTCTGCCTTCTCATGCTCTTCTGTGTTTGTGTCTTCCATCTCTTCTTGCAAGGACACCTACCTCCTTGATTTGGAGCCCACCTACATGACTCCCTTGTTACTTTGATACAGCTCTCTAAAGGCTGAGTCTCAACACAGCCACATTCTAAAATGTGGCTTACTATGCCAGCATCCAAGTGTAAACTTGGGGAGGCACAATTCAGCCCATGGCACTCTTGTTCCATCCTCTCCCTCTACACACACCCACAGTCACGTGCATCCATGCACATGCACACACCTACAGACTGCTGGTGAAAGCATGTCTTTAAATGTGTATGCTAGGCTGGAGCAGCTAGGTAGGCTCTCTTGGAGTGACTCATATCTTTCCATCAGCCACCACTGACCCATAGAAACAGAGGCGAGATAAAGGTCTAAACAAACACATTTTAAATTCTTATGTTTCTGAAATACTGGGTTCTATTGCCCAGAGAGCCTCAGGATTAAATTTTGAGTTTTGGAATAGGTAATGCTCCAATTGCCTGAGAAGCACTCATAATCCCCTCGTCCCCTGATTTTATTGATCTGACCACAAAGCAAGGCATTTTAACAAATGCTATACTAAAGAAGCATATCTCTCTCTGTCATATAGATATGTGTGTATGTAAGTGTGTATGTGTTTGATTCATTACTGTAGCCTTGACTGCATTGCTGTATTCTTGTATTCTGAGACTGTAACAGTTGATAATCAATATTCTAGATGTAATCTCAAATTCTCAAATTTCACGCTGTTTCCCAAAAGAGCATTAGCCTTTAAGGTTTCCATTAGGCACTGTAAAGTTTCTTTTGATTTGTCAGTCAGTATCACTCTTATGTCCCTTTCTGCCCTTCTGCTTCCGATGTCTCTCCCACCCGCAAGGGCTAGAGCATGCTATGTTGTGCCATAAAGCAAAATAAAGTATTTTCTGGCTTCCCAAATTGTCTCTTCTGGGAACCTATTTATCAGAAGGTGCAATACAAAAGGGAGGAAGTACTGCAGGTAGGCATTATAAATTCCATCTGGGTTTCAGAAGTTGAACCATCTATTTTATTCTAGTGGGAGATGTTTTCTATATATCTGCTGATTGCCCATTCATTCTTTAATCTTTATACATGAAAAGCTAAAAGCAGAAAGCCATGAACAAAAATTTTCCCTGAAAATTGTTGAACATTTGCAACAGATATAGAAAATCACAGTGTGAAAGCTGTTAACGCTGTGAAAAAAATAAATTGGAGGCACCGCAGGAAATGGAGGCTTTACATAAGGACAAGGAGCCAGCTAGAGTTTCCAAGGCCATTTGGTAATAAAGGAAATTATGATCACATAAAGCCCACTTTGGGAAATTTACATTTTGATGGATAATACGCTTATAACAATTAACATGAAATGTTTCTGGTTTACCTGCGACATGTTTCTAATAGATAGTCTGCATGCGTCCTCAGCAGAATGTAACTGCTAATATTTGAAGTGCAGGTAATTCCTTGCTTCTCGTTTAAAATACCATAATGCTCTCCTTGCTCCAGGCAAGCGAAAATAAAATCTCAATTAAAATAAGAGCAGGCATGGCTCCAGTTAAGCAACGATCATTTAGAGAATTAATGCAATAACGCTTTCCCCACAAACTGCATAGTCAATGTGGCTTGGGAGCGGTGATGTGAGACCAAAATGTCAGTCCCCTCGTTCCACAAACATGTCTCCTCCCTCAGGCTCACATGCCACCTCACCTCTCAGGAGGAGAACTTCTTAAGGATACAAAAATGAAATTGCACTTATCACCCTTCAGACCTCATCCAGCTCTGAAATGCTGGGCTTTATGATTGAAGCAACTTCTGGGGGAGGGGGGAATCCGCATAGCACTAGAAATAAGAGTGCTCAAAGGGACTCAGCTGTGCAAAATCTAAGCTCAAGAAAATTAAGAAAGTACTACAGGGAGTGGGTACAGAAGTTACAGACAGGCAAGTTTACACCAAATTGGTTTTCTATGTTTCCTCTGGCTAACACAGCATGTTAGTTCAAAACACAATAATCCTCTTCAGTGTCCAATTTGCGACAAGACAGCTTTTTTTTTTATTTCAACTTTTCTTTGTAACTGATGCATAATAAATGCATGTATTTGTGGGACATAAGATGTGTTTTCACTCCTAGCCTCCTTTCTCAGTCTCATCCACCCGATTTACATTATCTGCCTGTCTTCTTGGAGAACCGAAGTCAAACTTAGACATCTCCATTCATTAAATCGTATGTTGAGCTCTAACTCTGGGTCCCAAACACAGTGCCATGGTTTTAATAGTAAATACAAAAAAAAAAAAAAAAAAAAAAACAATCTCCACAGCTCTAGTATCTGGCTGGTTAATTAACACCAGAGAGTATTTCCACCTCTGTTGGAAGTCTTAGAGGAAGCTCATTTACCTAGCTGGTTTGGAGAAAACCTGCTTTTCTTTCTAAAGCACAGGCTTCCCCCCCAAATCAAGGGCACTACAGTTGCCATAATGCCTCTAAAATGGGGAGATTGGTCCCTATCATTTTGAATTCTGTTGAGCTCTTGAATTCATGTATTACTCCTGTTTCCCTCTGGGGTCAGGCAAGCATTTCCCCTCCCCCACAGTTGATAGTTACTTCTAAGCACGGTCTCCACAAAAATGGAAGCTGAAGGCAGCAGGAATGGGGTCCTTCTGTCTTTCTAGCTCTGCTGCTGCCTTGTCCACGTCCCACGCCATTTCTTCTAAACACATCCACTTGTTTCCATCCGTGTTCTCTGTCCAATCTAATGCCAATCTCTGACTGGGAACAGTAAGGCAGATCTTTCAGTACTAATAAAAATGCTGGGTACATTTGTACTTTTTAAAAAGTATTTCTGCTTAAGTTTCAGCTGGGTATAAGGGAAGAAAGGAACTATATTTATTATAGAAAAGCACCAGCGTACTCATTACAGTCACAGGAAAGGGGATCAGAACACAAAACAGAGACAAGAGGGCTGGCAAGATGGCTCAGTGGATAAGGGGGCTTCCTACCGAGACTGCCTGCCTGAACCCAGGCCCCATCTCATCGGCTCCCAGCAGTGGCGTCCCTCCCACCACTGACAGCATGAACTGCTGATTCATGGAGATTTCACAGTAATAATAATTATGGATTTTATTTTAAGTGTAAGGACTGAGTTCATGAGTAATATTAGGAAAACGAGGTTAGTCGTTTTTGGTTGTATAAGTGTAATTGATATTGCAGTGTCTAACATGAAGAGAAAAATCAGAGATGCCTCAAAGAGCATTTGATAGCTATTATGGGAATACATGGGGAGAATTATCAAGTGACTGTCCCATAAGCCAACACTTGTCTTGCATAAACCACAAGAGAGCAACTATCAAATCAAAATCGATTCTATTCATAAATGAAAGTGCACGCACACACCAAGCATCCAAGATTCAAATATAAATGCCTACAAACATCAAAAATACATATCCACTTTTGAGAAATATTTCTTCCCCTGCCTTGTTCCTTGTATCCTCCTTTATCAAAAAGGCATTAGACCTGAACATGCACATAGCTTACAGTGTGCATGTCTGAGCTTGCATCAGCTGGTTGCGGAATGCTAGGAACAGCACCATTGACTATCAGATCAACAAGATAAACATAGAGAAAATAAAATAATACAGAGCTCAGGTATAGCTCAGTGCTACAGTGTTTTCTCAGCATGTGTCAAAGTGTAAGGCCTTGGACACAACCCTAGTACTGAAAGAAAAATAAAAGAGGAAAATTCAAGTGAGTGAAGTTTCCCCTCTTTGGGAAAAGAGAAATACAACCATTGGTGAAAGGGTAGGGCTAGAATGAACCCTGTGGTGTAGGCTTGAAAATGGAGGCGTTGACGTAAATTCAGTGCATGCATACATCCACATATACCTCATATACATATTCATACACACATATACCTACATATGCATCATATACATACACATATGCATACATGTGCATACACACACATATATATGTATGTATGTTTATACATATATCTATAAAAGCATTGGAATCTGTTCTACCTCAAAATATGCCAGTTTGGCTTAAAATGTATTTTAAACTAAAGGCAGTTGATACAAAACAAATACACCAGGAAAATGTGTTCTTCAGCTCTTCTGCTTTGGATATGCAATGTCTTTGTGTGATAAAGGCTTGGTCCCCAGCACAGTGTCAGAGGAAAGCTTGGGGAAAATGATTGGATGGGGTGCATACCTTTATAGCTTTTCATTTGTATTTCTCGTTGTTAGGAAACATACAGAGCATTGATCAGAGAAGGTAAGATAAACAAAGGAAGGAATGGTGTTTTCTCTCCTATAATATAAAATCAATATACTTGTAGGTGTGAACATATGAGTGTCTCTGTGTGTGAATGTATAATACTTGCATTAGAAGAGTTAAGAGATACATAATATAATATAATATAATATAATATAATATAATATAATATAATATCTCGGAACTCTTCCCACCGAGAGGCTGGGAGAACAGTGATACTCCAATAACCCAAACCCTGACTTCTAAACACCTCTCCAGATATCCCAGAGATTTTCAGAAAAAGAATGATGGTACCAACAGATCCTGGAATGTTTTGTGGCGTTAGAAAGCAAGAAAAGGCCCAAGACTCGTGAGATGTCACCAGAAGACAATGGGGATAGGCTTGAAAGAGTCTATTTTAATGAATGATCTTACACGAATGACCTGCTAAGAGGGTCTCATTTTCCCACATCCACCTGGGAGGAATCAGGAGGTTCGAGCTTGGGCTTGTATGGCATCTTAACAAAAGATTTATAAGGAAGAAATGAAACTAAAGAAAAGGACTTTGCTACTAGATGGTAAACTGGGGAAAGTTCGATTTGGGGGGAAAGAAAGCATGGTAAGTATTCATATGGGTCCTCTAGTAAGAGAAGTGGGGGCTGTATTGGACACAGACTCACTGCTAGCTTTTAGATCACTTTTCCCTGAAAGAACTGCCTTGCCAGGCCACCAGGGAAGAGGACACTGTCAGTCCTGATGCAACTTGATAGGCTAGGGTGGATGGGAAAGGGAGCTCCCCTCTTCTGAGAAAAAGAGAGGGGGAAGGAGAAAGGGTGGAACTGTGAGAGGAGGAGGAACTACAAGGATGTAGAGGGAATAAAAATGGTCAGGGGACTCAGCATAGAGATTCCTCCAGGGATATCTCCAGTGTAAGAGGGCTCCAGAACCCACTCCAGGAGGTAATTTGTGTCCTTCCTCGCAAACAGTGCAGCAGTTGATGCTTGTACAAAATGATGCCCACCCTGAGTTATGAAGTTAATCAGCTTCCCATCACTATGACAACAATCCCGGAGAAAACCGCCTTAAAGAGGGAAACATTTATTTTGATCAGCTCATTCGTGGTCTTTTGGCTCCTTGTTTCCAGCCTGTGGTGAGACAAAACGCAGTGATGGTCAGAGCTTGTTTGAGAAGAGGCTGCTCTCCCCATGCCAGGCAGGAAGCAGAGGGTAAGGGAAGCATGGGGTGGAAACCAGACACAGCCCCTCAAGGGCAGTGTCCAAAGCATTTGCTCCCTTAACTAGGGCCCATGATGTTTACACCGTCTCCTAATAGCCCATCAAATTATGAACTCAGAGGACTTGGAATCGCTGATGATGTTGCAGCCTTTAAAATTCAACGTGTTTGAACACATGAGCATCAAAACAAATAAAAAGACTGGGTTCTATCCCACTGGGCTACTGTAACTTATTAAATATAACCCGATATTGTAACCCCATGGATTATAACTCTTTAGAAGTAGGATTCAAGCATTAGAAATCTATGAATCAATACTGACATAAATAAACATATAAAAAGGAACATAAAAATAAGGGAAAATTGTCCCTGATAATAGAAATATTGGGCAATAAAAGCAAGTGGTAAGTATAAAGGAGATGCCTACTTTGACAATAGGTATAGCAGTATTTATTTTCAGCAAGGAATGCCCATGGATGTTAGAACTGAAACTGGCCAGTGTTCTTGCCCACTGAGCCATCTGTCCAGCCTTATATTTTAATTTCATAAAAATAAAAAATAATAATAATGAAATATATTGCAGGTTGAGTATTCCTTTTCTGAAGTAGTTTGAATTTTGTATTTTCTTCAGGTTTTGGAATGTTTTCATATATATGATAAGACATACTCGGAGAAGGGACCCAAACACAAAATCTACTCATGCTCTCAGGAGCCTTCTGACAGCCTTCTGGCTGAAGCAATTGTATGGTTTGAGCTCAGTTGTGTTTTGCCTCTGAGCAGTCACAGGAGATGAGCGTGGAACTCTTAACTGTGACATCATCCCAGCGTTCAAACACTTTCAGACATTAGAACATTTTAGATTCTGATTTTCAGATTAGGGGTACTCAGCCTGTTCCAGGATTCAATCTTAAAGAAATAGATAGGAAGACAGTCTGAGATTGCAGGTCATCCTATCAAAAGACAGGCCTAAGGATTCTCACAAGTGATAAGATAAGATTTAAAAAAAAAAAAAAAACCTAACAGATTGTGCATGTTAGAAACTCAAGCAAGGAGAATGCTGGATGCTGGGCCCTGGACTGGACCCTTTGCTACACACAATCTTAAGGAGAAGTTTGAATTTAAAATCTGAATATAACCTCTGGGGAAAATGGAACATAGGAGTCCTGTGTGCCTTTTATAATCTTCTCTGCCATGTCCCCCTCCTGGGCTAGAGATATTTGCGGTGTCTGTCCCTCTAATCCGTCAGCTGTTTAACTTCAACATGCACAGCTGCCTTGGTTTGCCATCATTCCCCAGTGCCCAGGGCACACACAGGAAGCGCTCCTAACTGTTAGTGGAAGACAGGAGGGGAGGGAACAAGGCAGAGAGGCAGCCAGCCAAAGACGACATGTGACCCCTGTGCCAGGCAGTTCAGTTGGGCTAGGTTCCTGGATGACGCTGGAATGGGTAATGATTGTGTAAAATTCTATCCTGCTTTCCTTAAAGTGTCTCTGGAGGAAAGAAAAATCATTGAAGTGTGTTTTTGGACCAGCTTGTCATTAAGCTGGAAAAAGCTATTTTGTTGCCTTAATTAGTTTTATTGTTTTGACATTTGAGCTTTTTAAAGGCTTTGTGCTGGAATTCAAGTACAGTTTTTCATTGCCACGGATTCTATTTTAATGAATGATTATTATACAAATGAACCTGCTAATAGGAGCCCATTATTCCCCCCTAGAAACAAAATAAACAAAATCCACATGGAAATGCCCAAGAGTCTCCATTTTATGCTAAATCTATGTGTGTGGCTGTCTTCCTTTAAAAAAATTAAAACAAAAAAAACAGAAGTGAAAGAAAAAAAGAAGGAAGGAAGGAAGAAAGAAAGGGTAATGTCAGAATAATCCTTGGTTCTTCTACACAAATCTAAATGGAAGCTGTGATAAATGGACTTATTATGAATGAGTTCCTAATGAAGAGACTTTTCTGC
Organism: Pachyuromys duprasi; assembly: GCA_028658305.1. NCBI lineage: Eukaryota > Metazoa > Chordata > Mammalia > Rodentia > Muridae > Pachyuromys > Pachyuromys duprasi. The sequence continues at coordinate 126,140,867 of CM053764.1, forward strand.
TCTGTTGTATTCATAGATTAGAAAGAGCGTGAACATGTAACTCTAGGTACCTCTACTCAGTCACCCTCTTCAGAACACTAACTCTTTGCTTTCTGTCTACAGACCTGGCGTCTTCGGCATGGATAATCAGAGTGGCCATGCTTGCGCATACTGCCACCACATAAAATATCCGCTCTTGCTCCTGAAAGGACTCCCCACCCATCTGCTCATAGACACTGATGGCCTGCATGGGGGCACAGCCTCCCTTGACTTTGCTGAATGTGGCATCCCGGTCCTGAGGGGTGCTATGGCTTATTAGCCAGCAGGGTTCCAGTTACAAGAGCATGGTAAACAATTAGGCCTCATTTACATTTTACAATTAGCTTTCCCTTACATTTTACTGTGATTTTTACACGCATCAAAGGCTTTATTTCACATCTTTACTAAATCCACAAACCGTGAATTTAAGCATCCCATATTTTTGACATGTTATTCCACATGCTGAATGTCAGGAGTCTGTATTTGGTGGAACAAAGGCTGAGAATTATACAGGAGTGTGCCCAAATTGAAATGAAATGACTCTGAAATGAAAAAGCTAAGCTAAATCATCGAGAGTGGTTTCGCCAAAGCCTGAGAGATGAAATGCAAATTTCCACTGGTATTAAATAAAATATGTTTAACTCATGTCATGTACTCCAAAGGTCTCCCTGGATAGATTTCTGAAGGTCTGACGGTCTATTAGGGCACAGCTGATATTCATCAATTGGAAATCAATGCATACTGTTGAGTTCTAATTATAAATTATTGGGGTAATGCAGGTGGTACACAGGCAGGGCAGTTTTTGTTAATATTTTAAGAAATTGGTATCATTTCAAGAATGGGATGAGAACAAGCTTTTCAGTTTATATCTATTTGTTTTTAATCTTGACATACACAAACAGACCCCCAGGGTTTGGTTGCAAGAGGAACAGTTTTTCTTTATGGATTATTGCATTTTAAATTCTGGAAAGTCACACTCTACAAATCCAGGATGATGCTATTCATAAGGAAATCACATGTGTTCATGTTTTATTGGTGCACGTAAGAGGGCCTTTTGCTGCCTCCTTCATCTCCTTTTTGTGGTCATTTTATTCCCAAATATACAGCGTTGTACATCCACCAGGCTTTTAAAACACTTCCTGTACAGAATCCCTATTGCTTTTCTTCAAAGTTCCGCACCCCAGGTTTATGCCCAGTAAAATGCTCTCTCTGCCTTTCTTCATGTAAAATATATAAAGAAATTTTATACTCAGCAAAGTAACCAGGAACTTCACAACCAGAGAAAAGGCAGATGGATTTTGCGTTTTGCCCTGAGCAGAATGCCCGACATCTCTGCCATTCATGTTATTTCCACTGCTGTAGTCATTTAAAAACTAGATTTCTCTAGCAAGTCAGCTGAGAAGAGGGATTCTCCTCCCCCGGAGCCCTGCGCACTTGGTGTCTGCTCAGATTCTGGGTGCCTCCCCTTGTCTGCTATTGATTTCTTGGTGCCTCTGGGCCAGGGATGAAGTATGGACTCTACTGTGAACCAGGAGAAATCTGACAGTCCTTGCTCTTATGATGTAAGGAAACTACTAGTAAAATGTGACAATAAATTATGAGACCTCTTGAGAAGTGGAATAGAGAAAAAGAGTTTGGGTAGTGCAAGGGGACTGTAGAAATAGCAAGTGCAGACACACAGGAACTGTGTGGGCCCACACTGGGAACACTCTCAAGTGTAAGAGTGTCACCTATGACCTCCCTGCCCACTAGGCAGAGGCCTGACAAAGGAAAAAGCCCTCAGGAAGTTATCCAGAATTTATTTCAGTTCTTGTGCAAATGCTAATTTTACCCACAAAGTCAGATATTACAAAGACACGCAAGACACTTTATGAGATCGCTTTAGCCCAGCAATTGACAGCTCTAACAGACTGTGGAGACATTTTTGTATAGGGTATAAATATCCCACACACGTGTGTTAATGTCCACACATCCCAAGCCACATTTACCAACACAGGAAGAAAACCAGTATCATTGAAGTGGGCATGCTGTAAAGCCTATAATTCCAGCACTCAGAAAGCTTAGGCCAGAGGGCCGAGAGTTCAAGGACAGTCTGGTCTACACAGGGAGTGAGCAGCCAGAAATACACTGTGAGGCCCACTCTCAACAAACACACAAACACATCAAAGAAAGGAAAGGAATCAAGCATCATTGGACTGGTTTGCAGGTCAATGGAAGTGTCTGAAACTTCTTGAAAGAAAGAAGCTTGTGCCCACTGCATGAGGTCTTGGGTTCAATTCTGAGCACCTCAAAGACACGGAAAAACAATTGATAAAAACAAATTGTGTGCACCGATACTACTCTGTTTTGAATGTGCACTTACTCTATTATCCATTCACAACTTCCCCCTTGGCTGACATACTCCGGACTACTGAAATCCCAAACACAGTGCCTGTGTATCTAACGTCCATGTGCTTTTCTACCCAAACCTGAAGCTCAGACATTAGGTGACACTTTCCCTGACTTTGTACTTATCTAAAAGCACACCGGCTGGGAAGTTCTGTAACAGTCAAAGTAACCGTAATCAAAAAGAGAAACAACAACAAATCATAGGACTCCTCTTGTAACCATTTTTAAATTGTTTATTCTGATAAAAGCTTCTATTTTAATTAGCTGAATGGGCCATTTCTGTTGCCTCTTTAATCTCTGGTCAGGAAAGCTTTATCCTTTCAGGACATTTCAGGGCACTTCCAAATGCAACTTTTATCTTCAGAGTTAGGGCATTGCATTAGTCTGGCAAAAATTTGTGAAATGAAAAACATGAGTCCCTTTCTTGCTGGCTGTGAATTGTATCAGCCTTGCTTTCCTTTCCTAGTATATGAACATCATGTCTTCCTGTCTAAAAGCTCTCTCTGTCTGTGTGTGTGTGCATTCCCAAATAAAATAATCTTATTGCTATGATTCCAGCCATTATCTCCACACAGTACACAGTAACTAAGAGCCGATGACTCTATTTCCAGGTCCAGAGAGCTGAAAATCAGTACAATGCTTGCCTGTGCACATTTACATCTTAAAATATTTATGCTCGGATCAAGATAATTCCCTCGTCTACCGTGTATTAGCTTCTCCCTGACCCACTGTTTGGCACATCCTTGGAAAACACATTTATCGAAGGGCATTATGACTTCCACAGTTTTGCAAAGTTGAGAAATACTTTCTAGAGCACACACAGCTTTTAGAGGATGCACATTTTGGTGCATTTTAATTGGCCTTAACCACATGCAGCTATAGGTAGACTGCCCTCCCAGCCTTTCCTTTGTCTCCTCCTACATTCATCGTTCCGGATTTTCTTCATGGCTCTTTCCATTCGTGGCCACAAGGGTAAGATTTTTTTTTTCCCCTTCTGATCAGAGACAGACTCAAGCTTACGTATTGGATATGGTGTTAGTTCTCTCCCATCTGGCATGTTAGCAAGGGACTTGGCAAATGCAGGTCCTATATTATTCAGCGGAGAGAGTGACAGTCGTGCACAGTCAGGAATGGGCACAGCTGATTCGACTGCCATGTCAAATCAAACGGAAAGTCTCTCATTGTTTTTATCTGAGTGGAGGTGGGGGATGGGTCATCATGGTGAAGTCACACATCTCAGTTGAAAGCAAGTGACAGAAATCTTTAAGTTTTCCAAGGTATCATTTATCTAGCTTTGGGAGTATCTATGGAGTGATACTCAGCCTTAAACATGGTTCCAATGCCTAAAGAGAGGGCTCTCTGACGCCAATATCCACAGGTGCCAAAGATTTCACAAGGACCTGCATGTCAGCTCTATGCCTCAAGTGGGTGGTGGATGAAGTTAGTAGGAGCAGTTTCTGCGAGCATCAGAATGGGGAATCTAAGACATTCAGTAGTGAGGCTTTCAGTTAAACTAAGAAGCAGGGCCAAGAATTTTCCCACACAGAGCTTCCACCTTGGAGGATATTGCAGACACTGATAGAAGAGCTTTCCGGGTTTGTTTGTTTGTTTGTTTTAACAAGTTCAGTTCCTTATACTGATGGTCCTGGTTAAACTCTGTAGGTCACAAAACAAAAAGGATAGACATGAGCATGAGAAAGACTTGTTGGGGAAAGGGTATGTAGACAGTAGTGGGAACACAGACCTACATGGGAACTAGAGGGGTCACTATGCAATATGTGTGGTATGAAATGTTAAAAAAACACAAGTTTCAGTAATAAGCAATTTTTATGATAAACCATTAAAAGATCATCATGAATATGAACAATGATCTTCATTCCATCACAGAACTAAATAAGAAAGGGTGAGAAGTAAATGATTCTGGCAGGATGTCATATATCATGTGCTCTGAGTAACAGTCTAGGTGTCATATTCTATGTGTGTCCTACGTGTCAAGTTCTCTGCACTATGTTTTATGAGCGATAGTCTGTGTTATGTTCTAAGCATTATGATTGGACAATGTGGTCACACAGAATGATGTCATCAAAATAATTATATTTAATTTTACTAACAACACAACGTTAAGATATGTAAGTCAGAATGAAATAGCGTGTCTGCATTACAGTTTTATAGAAAACAATGAAGAGAAAATACACATAATACAAGCGGTAGTTACTGAATGTAGACATATGGTTGTCTCTTTCCCTCCATATGTTTTTTGATATGTTTCAAATTTTCTACAACAGAGTGTATTAATTTTACATTAAAAAAATAGAAGCAAAACAAGATCCCCTAAGCTGGATGGTTACAGCAGTCTGCTGATGAATTTTTTTTTACTTTTTTGGGTATATGGACTTGCACACCCTTATTTATCCTTCTTTGAAAAAAAAACCTTTATGAATATTAAATAGGAGGCATGTCCTGTGATGTGTTTCCTAAATTTAAAAAGAGAATCAAAATGAAAAACATATACATGTCCAGTTTTATGAGGTGAAAAACAACAATTTCCTTTGCAATAACCCCTGCCACACAAACTATGCACCCCTGGCCCAGCAACTAACCTGTGAGCAGTCCTGCCGTGCACTGATTGATCCTCCTACTTAGTGACCTGCAGTGGCCTGCGAATTTCTGACCCGCTCTATTCATTGTATTAATCATCAAAACCTTGGTTATGAGACAAGTTGCTATTGGAATCATTTTACCTATGGGGTTCATTTTCCTTTAATCATTAAGCGCAGCTTTCAACCTCCTCCCCTTGATCCCCATCAGGAAACCTCTCAAGCCTGCAGTGTGGTGTGGAGATTAGGCCAGAGGACTGTGCCTCATTCAGCCCCCATGCTCCATTATGATCCATGACATAATGACATGATGTGATTTGCCCCAGTGACTCTGAAGTGACTTGCTGTTAAGGTGCAGCCGGGCAGCAAGAATGTTTAAAGGCTACATTCTTGTTGACATCATAACTTCTAAAGCATTGGACTTCTCACTGAAAATGTTTTCGATTTAGTCTACATCTACGGTCTCCACTATTAAACACACACATGCATGTTTACACACGGTCTCTATGGTTTAAATTGAAAGTCTCAATTATTCCCTGATTTTGTAGATTTACTCATAAATCTTTGGTTACACTTGTGTTGGACTCCATAATGCATATGTGCTGGAGTGGGCAGGAACACATGCTTACAGGGAAGCTGAACAGCACCTAAAAACATTCCTTTCCATGGTCGGGAAAGATGGCTCAGTGTTTACTGCAGGTAAACACTGTTTTACAGAGGATCCCATCCTCTACACTGGGCAGCTCACCACTATCTGCAACTGCAGCTCTAACAAACCAATGTCTGTTTCTGGTTCCAGAGGGCAATTGTACTCTCATATATATACTCACACACAGACATACATGCACATACATAACTGAAACTAAAAAAAAAATCTTAAAAGCTTTAAAGAGACATTACTAAAATTATATATATGTGTATACACATATACATATATCTATATTAATTTGTGTATATATTTTTATACACATGTGGCTCTCACTCCATACTTTCAGTATTTAACTCACAGTATTCAGTTCACAGACTAGGATCCTAAATGTTTTGTTTCTTTGATCAGTTAAAGGTGATAAAAGCAGGCAAGGCTCTGAGTCCGTTCATCATGGCCTTTCTTTCATCGATCCTGTCATCATTTTCAGACAGATGTTTGAAGGGTGAAAGTTGACTTTGTTTTGAAGTACTTGTCACAGTTTGTGTGGTTTCCCTTTAGATGAAATTTGATGAAGTGTTCAGGTTCTCTAGAAAAGGAGAACCAGTAAGATATGTGTGTACTTACCCATTCACATGAGAAAATTTATTTTAAGGTATTGGCTAAGAAGTCTTGCTGGAGACTAGGGAGAGCTAGTGGTACAGACCCAGAGGATCAAGGGCATCAACTAGGGCAGGTCTCAGCACAAGCATAAGCACTCAGCAGGAGAACTAGATTTTCCTCCACGTTCCAGCTTTGTTTGGATCCAGAGCCAGGTAGGTGAAGCTCTCCCAGGTCAAAGACAATATGCTGGCTTATTCAGGTCACCAAGTGTTAAGCTTTTCCAGCAACACTGCCTCAGAAACATCTGGATATCCCACAGACTGGGCAAGTTGATACATGAAATTAAGTATCACAGCCAATAACTGTTCTTGCCTGTACCTTACCTCAAATCCAAGCAGTTTCCTTGCCTCAATTGTGTGGTTTTTCTAAAGCAGTGGTTCTTGAACTACCCTTGCACAGGGATCACATATCAAATATCTTGAATATCAGACATTTACATTGTGATTCATAACAGTAACAAAGTTACAGTTATGAAGTAGCAAAGAAAGAATTGTATGCTTGGGGGTCACCACAACCTGAGGAACTGTATCAAATGATTACACATTGAGAACCAGTGTTCTAAATTATCTTTGCTTAAACCCAGCTAGAAGACCATAAACATTTATTCTCGTTATTGTCCCTTCTTCTGTATTGTTCATCTTAATCGTATGGTTTAAGTCAACCTTTTCTTTGATCTTTAACAATTAGAATTGAAATGGAAAATAAATATGCTTAGTATGTTTTTCCCGTTGGTAACATACTATTTCCCCTGTTTAAAAATGCTGAAAAACACACAGTTTTGAAGAATAAATATTATCTTTTGAAGTTAACATCTTGCCAGAGAAGAGCTAACATTGGAATGCGGGTGGGTTTCTCATGGCTGGTTCTGCCTCTTTTATCCCTCATGGAAATTAGAGCCTCTTTGCTTAAACCACAGCTCTTAATAGTAAGAGTAGAGATGGAAAACATGTACAGAATAGGCTATCTACAATCTGTGCAGAAAGAGCTGGCATTTGGATCAAAACTGAATTTTTGTGTGTATATGTGAGTTAGGAACAAAATTCTAAAACTGTGCCTACTTGAAGCATACTGTTGTCTGAACTCTGAAGAATGTAGAATTTCATTTCAAGTCAACTTGGGCAGGTTAGTTTCTTGCCAGCTTCACATGGACTGTAGTCATCTGGGAAGACTGAACTTCAGTTGAGGAATTGTCTCCATTGGACTGGCCTGTGGTCATATATGTGGGACATTTTCTTGACTGATGTTTGATGAAAGAGGGCCCAGGTCACTGTGCATGGTATTATTCCTGGAAGAGTGGTCCTGGGTGGTATAAGGAAATGGGCTGAGGAAGCTATGAGGAGCAAACCAGTAAGCAGCGTTTCTTTGTGGTCTCTTCTTCAGTTCCTGCCCTGCTTGAGTTCCTGCCTTGGCTCCCTACATGATATATATATATATATATATATATATATATATATATATATATATGTGTGTGTGTGTGTGTGTGTGTGTGTGTGTGTGTGTGTGTGTGTGTGTGTATCAAATAAATCCTTTCCTTTTCAAGTTGCTTCTGGTTATGGTCTTTATCTCAGTAAAAGAAAACAAGCTAATACCCAATTCAACTGAAAAGTTTCACAGAACTAGAGATGGGCACCAAAAATCAATGACAAGCAGAGATGGCCTCAGAGAGCACCTAAAATTGGCAAGCGCCCGGCAATGTCTGAGATCTGCCCCCAAAGCTTCTGAGAATCAGTTAGCTGAGTTTCAGTGTTCGCAGCAGACTGTTTAGTGTCTAGTGGTGCCAGCCTGCCCAGGTTCAAGCCTAATTTTTCACCTACTCTAAGGACTTAGAGAATGGATTTAACCTCTATTTATCCCACCAACAGAGTAAATATAATACTTTCTTCCACTTCATACAGCTGTACAGATCAAATTAGTATAGGTAACTTACCTGCACGTGGTACTACCCAATAAATACCATTCCAGATAGGATGAAATTCCATGACTAAAACAGATCATTGGTTTTAATGTAGGAAAGAAAAATCAATTACATAATTATTTTGATTATCACAAGTGTTGTACTCTGCCTGACAAACTGGGGAGTCAGTTGCTTTTTTGTTAGATGCATTTTCTGTTGTAAGAGACACAGTCGTTTTGACCCCCACACGTGAAGTCTTTTTGACAGCTAGTGATTTATAAAGCACTTCCAGGAGAAACCAAAGGCAGAAATGCTGCAAAATCCATAACTTTACACACTTTGAAATCAATGATAGCATGAAGAAAAGGAACTTGGAAAACTCTCCAGGGTGGGGGACTTTTCCTTCTGGCAGATGACAGAAATAGGCTTTTATTTTAGCTCTAGGAATTAATAAACAGATGCACTAAGCTTTATATATCTCAAAAGGAACAATCTTGCCAGGCAGCAGTGAGAGTCCAACCAAGGCAATCACCAGAAGCAACTCAGAAAAGAAAACCAGGTCACGAGAGCGGTTCTCTCTAGAAGCAAAGAAGCATAATTATTGTGAACAAATTCATGCATGAATGACTTTCACTTGAGGAGTAGGCAGAGCAAGAGCAATTGCAAGAGCAGAATTGGCTGCTAGCAAAACTTTAAGATACATTTTAGAGCTCCCATCTGGCTCCTCAGAGGGCATAGCACCCTCTAATTATGCTGGGAAGACGGTCTTGTAAAATTCTGCAAACAAAAATATGTGACCGGAAAACAACTTATTCATGACAAAAAAATGATGACTAGGCAGTATTGTGATTTTCTTTTTAACATGTATTTAATTATTTGTGCATGAGAGAGAGAAAAGAGAGCGAAAATGTGAGTGTGTGTGGGTATGTAGTTGTGTGTGTATAATCACACACACATGCCAGTTTGTGGGTAGAGGTTAGAAGACAATCTGTGGGAATCTGTTCTCCTCTATCCTATGGATACAAAGGGTTGAACTCAGGTCCTCAGGACTATGAGCAAATGCCTTAATCAACTGAGCTGTCTCAGTACCCCTTTTATTTGATTGTTTGTTCATTTGTTTGTTTAATTATTTTTTTTTTCTTTTTAGCCATTGGGTTTTAATCAACCCAGGAGTCCTGAGGAAAGAGAGAGAGTACAGCCCACATTCATGGACTGCTGTTCACATGTGAACAGACTGTGGGGAAGAGGAAGCGCTTTGTCTGTTGGAAAATAGAGTACTCAGAGGGGGAAGGAGGCTATGAAGTAGCTGTGGTGAACATGAGGTGGCTGCGAGGAACACGGACACCTGCCTGCCCTAGGCTCTCCTACGCTGGAGATAGCCCTTAGATTCATCCTTCCTAAACAGAGAGATGGGATGTTCCTTACACTGGAGAGATGGTTTTCTTCTGGCTAATCTTGGATTGAACTGTGTACACTTATGAACAGAAACCAGACACAAATGGAACACTGATTCTAGTCTGTCAGTAACAGATTTATCACCACACACTCATGTGAGCAAAAAGAGAAACTTTATTTCATTGTGGTTTTTCAAGACCTGGTTTCTCTGTGTAGACCTAGCTGTCCTGGAACTAGCTCTGTAGAGCAGATTGGCCTCGAACTCACAGCGATTTGCCTGCCTCTGCGCCCCAGGGCTGGGATCAGAGGTGTTCGCTATCACTGGTCTCATGTAACTTTACCAATGCAAGACATAGCTTTGGTCCTTCTAGATACCTTCAAATAGAGAGATCCAAAATTTGTACTAAGATCAGTTAAGCCAGGTGGAGAAAATCCCCTCTGTTTTAAATGGTGATTTTGTCACTGTAATAAAATATCTTTGACAAACAGTGTAAGGGAGGAAAGATTGGCTCACACACACATTCTCAGATTTTGGCCTGTATCCAGCTGGTGTTGCCGCCTCACTTGGGTGGAAGCAGGCTGTTCACCTCATGGCAGCCAAGAAACAGAGGCAGAGACAGGATGGGGCCACCGGGATAACACGCCTTTCAAGATAAGCTTCCAGGAACTTAACTTCTTCTAACTAGGAGCCACTCCCAAACCCCCTTCAGCTACTAACTTCTCAGCAGAAGTTACCTTACTCCAGATCCAGGCCTCTGTCTGGTCAGGTGACACTCAAGCCTCTTGGGTAAACACTTCATAGCCAATGACGCCACCTTCTTTACCCCAGATGTGTAATCATCAGGGCCTGTGGCGGTTGCCATTTGTACTCACTGGGTTGAGCAACTCTAAGCTGAAGTTGACTCTTCCGCACTGTAAATCTGAAAGTCCCACAGGGTCATCTGCTTCCTCATAGGTGCTTTCACACCCTCCCGGGAAGTGAGAAGTGTAGGCTCCCCTTTGCACAGCATTACTCGGTGATAATCCATTTCCTCACACTTCCTATTGGTATGTTCAGGAAATGTTGCCCCATAATACGACACCTTGACATGTGAGAAATCAGTGATGGCAGGACCTTTATATCAACACCAGAGAACTTAAAAGGACTTTCAGACTTCCCCTGAAGTAGTCATGTGACCACAGGAAAGGGGTGCTCCCTACACACCAAGGAAGAGACTGTTTTCTTTTCAAAGGGTAAAGGTCACAGAAGAATAGAACAAATAGCAGCAGTTGGGGAGTGGAGGAAGAAAGGGAGAGAGGGAAGAAGAAAGAGAGAGAAAGCAAACCACCAAGAAGATTTTAAAAAAATAAAAAGGTTTAAAGAGAAAGAAAGAAAACAAAAACTCTTCTGCTGGGCTACCTTTTGTGATGAGATCTTGGCAATGAGCCTCAGATGGATGAAAAGGATGATTTCAGCTCTCACTGTCTCCACTGTGAGGCCACTGCCACAGGGTTTTTCTCCACTTTTATAAAAACACTACCTTGAGTATGCTGTGTTTAACAAAATCTCAGTGGTTTGATTTTACCAATAAAGACTCAGGAGCCAGATGCTGGGGTGAAAACCTGCTAGCTTTGAGAGGCGGCGCCCAGCTGACCTTCTTCTTCAGCAGATGCCCCAAAGGAGGCTCTCTTTCTGCATACCAGCTCAAAAATCCCTCCTTTCTACTTCCTGTGCATCTCTCTATCCATCCTCTTGACTTTTTGTAGTTTTTATTTTCTCTGTTCACTCCCTGTGAACTGGCTGCTTGTTCCACCTCTTCACCTATGGTTGACATTATTTAATCCTGTTCAAGCAGAAAGACTAATATGTGTGCTAAACTACGCCACAACTAGAAACAAGCTTTTCCAGTAAACAACACAATCTCAGTGTCCACAGTGTGATTAAATATCCTGCAACATGAGTTTTTGCATGACTACATGTAATTTCAAACAGAGAATTAGACTGGCTACACTACTGCACTACTCTGAGTGCATATTTGATCAATTTGTATAAACAAGAATTTTTTAATTATTATATATGCATCCATGTGCATACTTTTTATCATTATGTAATATCTGCAAGAATTTGCTGACTAATGTATGCCATAACACACATATACACACAAATTGTGCCATTGATTGTATGTCATCGTTTCATGCTTGCTGTTTTACTTGAGTTCATAGACTGTGATTTAATCCATAGTCATGTTTTGATATCAAATTGATTCTCAGGGATTGGTGCTAAGCTGCAAGGGTGTTCCAGGGGGTGGAACAGTGGTCTTGGGGTGATGGACAGAGCTTGAAAGCTGGTTTTATCGACTACTTTCTTTGTGGTTCAATTTTCTAAAGTGTAAAATAAGGATAATAATCTAGCCAGGCCATCGATTTGGCAAAGCTGGTAAAGGTACTTCTCAACATGTAAGTTTGATGATCCGATTTTGATCCTTCAACTCCACTATCAATGATACCACAGCGTTGATCCTGTGAGAGAATCAATCCACAAAAATGTCCTCTGTACAAGTACTGTGGCATATGCAACCCCACATGTATTATACATATACATAATAATAATTAAAAATATATACTTGAATTTCAAAAACGATGTAAGATTGTTGGGGCAATTAAGTGGGATAAAGTGCTTGCAATGATGTAGTAATAATGTACAATAAAACTTTACTATTGGATTATTTCTGAAAACCCCCAATATATCATCTTGACCTTTAATCCATCTCCTAGAACCAAAGTCAATCTTACGTGGAAAACGTCACTGGTTCCTAGAACCCAGGTGTCGGTGATGTTGGTCCTTCCAAGAGTTTTGCAAGAAAAATGTTCAATTCTTCTCTTGTACTCTACCTACAATTCACAATTTATACATCCCTTAGTGTGTAGAGGTGTGACCCTAAACCATCCCCCAACTTCACAAGGGCTCTCTGTGGCTATCACTGCAGTGACCGACCCATGAGAACAAATCTCTTCTGAGTTAGGGACCAACCCTTCTCCATCATGACCTCACTGAACTTAGTCCATTACAAGCCCTTTTTCAGATGAGCTCAGAAAACTGGGAACCTGAATTTCAACTTCTTGTTGGAGTGCACAAGTGAACCCAAGTTCCTTAACAGCAACTCATAGTTCCTTAATAGCAATCATGTGTGTGTGTGTGTGTGTGTGTGTATGTGTGTGTGTGTGTAACATCTATGTACATACTTAGTCATCATTATATAATATGAGCCTGGGTCTACTGGCTAAGGTATGATATACACACATAAACTGTTTCATTTATTTTGTGTCATCTTCTTGCTAAGTTGTGCTGGTAAAAAGAGGTTTTTATTGGTTTGGGGTTTTGGTTTTGTTCTCTAAGTGGCACACGGTGAGCACTTAGCTCACAGCTCTTGTACACATTCACTCATTTTATGGTGTTTGGGGGCCCTGAGGAGTCAGGGAGATTTTTATAGATGAGGAAACCAAAGCTTATGAGAGTGGACTGTCCAGCGTCCCCATCCACTAAGAAACCATCCAATGCCCTGTCATTCTGACCTACCGTCTTCCCCCTTGAGGTTCTACGGTATTTTAAGCTGAAACAGTCAGTACCTCATTTATTCATGTTGACTGAGCTGGTACTTTTCAGACACCGTCTAGGATACTTGGGTCTTAAAGAGCAGGAGAACTCCATCCTCAGAGCAGCCTCTGTTGGTTTACAATGTGAACTTCAGAGACAAACTTAACCCCAAACTATTCATGTAAGGCTACAGCTGGATGACATTATTTTTAAATTTATATTTATTTATATGGGGAAGTAGAGGCATTGGCATGACATGCGTGTGGAGCTCAGAGGTCAACCTGTGGGAGTTGGTCCCCTCCTTCTACCATGTCAGTTCCGAGGAGCAAAGTCAGGTCCTCAGGCTTGGTAGCAAGCGCCTTTAAGATCTGAGCCATCTCTCCAGCCCAGACTGGACTTTCTAATCGTTAAGAAAGGCTCCAGTAAAAAGAAATAATAAATAAATAAATAAATAAATAAATAAATAAATAAATAAATAAATAAATAAAAAGGCTCCAGGTGGGGCCTAAAGAATGTGCAATAGCTCCAGCTGTGTTGCCAATACAAAATCAAACAAATGGTGACAGTTTCCTATATTATTTATAATGCAAATATATTTGTTCTACATATAAAGGCAGTGATTCAGATGAGAGTAGCAAACAAAACAGGCCCCAATGAAGAAGTGCCAGGTTTCTCACAGCTTCTGAAGTGCTATCTATAGAGTATGGGATGGTCAGAGCACACCGAGTGTGCTTTCCCTAGTCATCTGTGCTCGTCATGGGCACCTCCTTACTCTCCTTTTCCTCCTCCTGTACTCATCACAAGTGTGCATGTGTTTCTTTCTTCCCTACTTCCTTCCTCCCTGTAGACTGATTGAACTTGTACTCAATCTTTGCCTTAAACCAGGATTGCAGCCTTGAGTTTTGCCTGTCTTGGGGCTGAACTACACCTGTGCTTGGTGGGGTTATAAAGGACCAGTTGAACCCCAGTTCTACAATTATTAAAGATTCTGTGGAACTTCTCACCATGATGCTAACTGAGCCATCTGGCCCCTTGCCCTCAGATATATTGTCTGGGTTTCCTGCAAAATCCTGTCTGCCTTGTCAAGGAAGGTTATTAGCCTTAGCCTTGCAGGTTCCAAAGAGCCTGCACTGATTAGAGACAGTCAAGGCCATTTCTAGGTGGAAATTTTGCGTTAGTTACAGGACTTTGAAGTTCCTTTCCTAACAATGCCATTCTCCCCAAATCTGAGAACTTTTCCTGAAATCTCATGTGGATGGCATTATATGTTCTGAGCATGATGTGTGTGTGTGTTTACTTACAACATCATGTGTGTGGTGGTCAGAGAACAGCTTCAGGTGTTGTCTTGGCCTTCTGCCTTGTTTGAGATTATGATCTCTCTTTTGTTGTTTTCTTCTGCATACTCTAGGCTAGCTGGCCTACCAGCTTCTAAGCAGTCTCTCCTCATCTACTCATTGCAGTTGTAATCCTGAACACACTATGTATAGCCTACATCAGTGTGTGATATGGGAATAATCATGGCTAATTTGTCTTGCTGTAAAGACTAAACCCAGAAATGTTTGCAAGGTCTGAGTAGTTTGGGATTTATGGTGAAAACCAATAAGCAGTATATGACTAAACCTAATCTACTCTGAGAGTTAATGTGTGAATACTTCTGAGTTGTATTTTACAATGGTCACGCAGATGTAAATCAACTAACAGAACAGCCATCTTGGACTCTCTGATGCCTTGCTATCTTTGATCCCATTAATGATGCATTATTAGTCTTATTAATGACCATCGTGCCATCTTTTAGACAAATATTGAGCTTTGCTTTTTAGCCCTAGGCCTTTTATTCCTGTACTCATTAACTCTGCACAGATAGAAAGTCGTTTGTTGTCACTATTTTTGCTCCTTTAGGTGATTTTCTACCCCCAAGAGCTTTAATTTAAAGCTGGGCATTGTATCATGTATTTGTATTCCTAGCAGTGAGGGCACATAGATGTGCAGATCCCTGAGGCTTACTGGCCAGAGACAGCTTAGTGGTCAGTGAGCTCCAGGTTCATTCCAATGATCCTGTTTCAAAAATTAGCATGAATAGTGGTTGAGGACAATATCTGATATCAACCCCTGTTGTCTACACATGCCTGAGCACGTGCACACTTGTGCACACACACACATGAATTTGCATTTAGCAACCTTGCCAAGAGTGTCCACCTTTTTAAAAGTACAGGTTGGGTCTGTTACTGCCCATTCAGCTTTGAAGTTGAGCTTTAAGAAGAAAGGCAGATTCTTTATTGAAACTTGGTCACACTATAAACTTCTGTGCGTCTTGTCTAGTTTTCCTTTAGCCCCCGGAACTGAGTGACAGTCTGAACATCAACACTCATGCTACTGACACCTGAGTGTAGCCCCATTCCTGCTAAATAATGCAGCCATCTTTTGTGGTGGCCTTCCTTGGATCTTGTCAGTGTAGCACAAGCTTAGAATTAAATATATTACTTTATTTCCGCCTTTTTATTTGCCAAGTCTTTGGAGGCAGATTATACATCCTTAAGAATGAATGGATACGATTTTGACACAATTTTATGAGACAGAGAGGAGGCTTGCTCCTCCTGAAGAGGACCCAGATTAGATTCTCAGCACCCACATGAGGAGACTCACAGGCACATGTAAGTACAGCCCCAGGGGCATTTGATGGCCTCGGTTGGTCTCCTCCGACAGCTGCACGCCTGTGGTATACAAACAAGCAGATTGTTTACCCCTGTCATGCCACCATCTCACCAGGAGTTCTTACCTTCTTGGTAATGTAGCTAAATCTCACTCATTGTTCTAGATTCACTCCTACTTGAAAGAGCTATTGGCAACTGGTGGCTGCTGAGGGAAAATTCACTCTCCTTTGCACAAGTGGCCCCTGGTAGAGTTCTTATGCCCTTGTGGTTGGCCCCACAGCCAGATACATATGGACAGCACTGAAAGAACTCTGAGTTATTAACAATAAACCAACAATAAATAAACAAAAGAGGACATGAATTGGGGGCAGTGGCAATGCTAGAAGAACAGGGAGAGTTGGATGGAGGTAGTAGATGGATATGATTGGCATAAATTGGGTAAATATATGGGACTTTCTAAGGACGAAAATATTATTTCAAAAGAGAGTGAGGAAAGGAGTGGAGGAGGAGAAACTTGTGGGCACCCAAAGCATGTACACCAATGTCAGCACTTAGTAACAGATAGCCCTTACAGGCTTCAAGAGAGAAAGGATGTCACATTGGTGGAGATCAAGAAAAATAGCTTTTGTGATTGTAAAGCGTACCAGTCAGTAAAACATGCAAGAGAAAGAGGAATGGGAGGACAGATCACATGGCCCAGGAAAGGAGCCCAAAGCCTTGATTTGAGCAGTTTGAGACAAACAGCAGCTGGGACACATTTCCAGTTTTAAAAGATTTTTATGGCTGAGGTTCGGAAAGTGGATTGGGAGTCATGCAAGAGCTAAAGAGAGAACTTGTAGGATAATCCAGGCAAACAACAGCCATGACCAAAATAAAGGTGTGATGGGACGTTGCATTGGTTTAAAACATGCTTAGGGTTGTGGGGAAATGCCCAGAGACCATGGCACATCAGAGAGTGAGAGGAGTTAAGGGGAGATCTTAGAATTCTGGCTTGCTGGGTTGTCATTCACAGATCAAGGTGACATGAGCCAAGGGGGTAGGTTTGCGAGATCCCTCTGGGTTGAAGTGTGAGAGGTGAAAATGTGGAAACAGATCATATCGTGTATCTCTCATTTCAGAAGGGTTTTCTGTGAGGAAGCTGGTGCTGTGGGTAAAAGGAGGTCTGAGTCAACGGCGACAGCTTAAGCATAGGCTGTGACGAATTACCGAAGAGGACAAAATTAAAGAGAAGAAAGCGGGAGGTCTCTGAAGAGGTGCTCAGCTGCAGAGAGAGGACATCTATTTAGGGGAAGAGATTTACATCCTACAGAGAAGAGGATGGCCGAGATGGAAATAGAGTTGTGGGTGGAAAGAGACGTTTGAAGAGGAGCTCGGCTGGTGCCGTCTGTTTCCTCCGCAGCGTGGAGTTCAGCTAGTGAAAGTTAACCAGAAGGAGGTGGGCCAGAAGTCAAAAAGACCGCAAGTCTGGTGGGGGCGGGGGATGGGATGAAAAGCTGAGGAAGATCAGGTAACAAGGGAGGAGCCGTAGTAGACGCTCCCTAAGCTAGAGCTACAGCTGGGTCTGCCTGGCGGTTATCAGCCCTGGCTCGAGGACCAGAACGGCCAGTGGTGGGCTGGCTCTTTGCGGCTCAGAAAGAGCCTTGCCCAGGCCTCTAAGGAAGAGTCAGCCTACCTGTTGAGGAAGGCCCAGGTAACGTTGATGTGCCACACAACGGGGCCAACGCCATGAGGATGGAGGTGGGGATGGTGGAAGCAGTGAGGACTTCCAGGAGAGACCTGACACTATACCTCCTTCACCACCCAGCGGGCCTCCGTTCCCTGCTCTAGACAATAAAGGACATAAGATAGCCGCCTTGAAGTTGGCCACCTGAGTTTCTGTGTAAACCTTGCAGCCCCAACCCCCAACCCCCTGTCAGTTGTGAGAGCATTTGCACACCACTGTAAGTTTGAGAAAACAATTCTAGGGCCAAGCTTGCAGTTAAGCTTGCAGTAACGTGCTCCTGTTGGGGACAGGTTCCCTGAGCGTTAGAGGACAGTTACCTTGATAACTCTTCTCAGCCTACACCTCCCAGCTGAAGATCTCAGCTGGAGAGAAGCCCCTTTTTCTCTTAGCACATCTCAGCAGGAAGGCAAAAGCTCTCCTTTCCCCGCCCCCCCCCCCCCCCGCCCCTGTGAGGTGACCAATCTGGAAACATCCGCAGTACAAAACACATCAGAGAAAGAAAAAAAAAAGTAAGACCAATTAGCAGATTGGATGATGCTAAAGTTGATTGTCAAACAGTTTAAAGCCAAATCAAAATTTGTTTCTTCTTTTCTTTTCTTTTCTTTCTTTCTTTCTTCTTCTTCTTCTTTTTTTAAGAGTATCCTCCCCAGAAACTCAGGACAGAGAATGGAGGAGGGATTTCTCCTTTTCATTTTTCTCCTCTGTCAGATGAGTAATTTCAGAAGAACTGCTGAGTGCTGAACAATAAGACATTCAAGGACCCAAACTGGAGAGTCATTTTTCCCCCACAACACCCTCGGGTAGCTGTTCGCTGTCTCTGGCAGACAAAATTATTTTCCAGCCGGCTCCTGGAGGACCATCTATAAACAAATTAGGAATTTCAAAGGGTTTGTTTTCTGCCTTCTGGCTGCCAGTAGAGGCCGTTCCCTTTGTGTCCTTCATATGAAAAAGTAATTTAACAAAGAAAAGAGAGAGAGAGAGAGACAGGGATCCTCGGTTCAAAAACAGACAAGCGTGAACACCCTCTCTCCCTCCCTCTGCCTCCCCTCCCTCTGTCCATTGTCATGTTTGGTCAGTTTTCTGTCAAAACAACTTTTATTGTATGAGGCTCTCTCGGTCCTGCAGGGTGCCAGGAGCTTGGAAGACAAGCTGTTTTCCTCCAGCAATTCCATCAATAAGAAGAAAATGGGAAATGAGTACTGATTTATGGCTGATTCTTCATAACAAATAGCACCAGTAACTAAATGTCTAGCTGGCTATGGGGAGGGGCGGGGGTGGACGGGGACGGGGAAACTTGCCTGTTCTGACTCCAGCTCATAAACAGAGCCAAGCCGACTCAGCTGGGAAGCAGGAGATCTTTCTAGGTATTTTTACAACAGCGTGTCAAGTCAGGCACAAAGGCGCACTTCAAGAGGAAGACGAGAATCAAATCTGCTTCATGCTAACTCGGAGCAGGAATTGAGCTTGATATCTGACACTACCAACCATGCTCCTCCGCCCCTCTCCTGCTTCTCTCCCTCCCCCGTCCCTCCCCCCCCCCCCGCCCCAGCAGCCCAGCTGCTCGGGAGAGCCATACATAAAGGTAAAAAAGGGGCACACTTGAGTCCCGCCCCTACTTTTCTGCTAAGGAGGATGAGGCCCAAGGGCCCGGGAGCTTCTGGCTATGGTGGCATTGCACAGGGTCTTGCAGACAGGACCCAGAGGCCAGGGTCGAAGCCCCCTGTTTCTTGTGGCCCACAGGCAGCATGTGGAGAATGAGCCACTTTCCCAAGTCTTGGCACAAAAAGCCCATTTTCTCATTATCTTAGTTTTCATTCTCTGGGATTGATCTGGGGCTTGGCTGGCAGTCAAGAGCTGCAAAACAGGAGGCTCGCAAATACAGTTATTTCTAGCATGCTGATGCTCTCCACTAATCACGGTTTAAGTGGCATGCCAAAACTAGACTTCGCTTTCTAGGGCCCCATTCTGAGGTTTGCATTTTAAGGTGAAGAGGTTTGTAAAAGCCTTCCTAACACAGTGCCTTTCGCTTAAGGAAAATTTTGGCTCAGGAAAACCAATTTGATGCTATTGGGAGCATGCCAATGGGGGTGGGGAGGAGAATTACTCTGTGGCTTCATTCGGTTCTGTGTAATTTCTTTAAAAATACACACACAGACAGACACACACACATTTTTATATAATTTTTATTTTCCAATTCTCTGTAGAGTTGATTTTTCGGAGAAGTTTCTAGAAGTTACACCAGTATTGGGTGCAAATAAAGAATGAAACTGTTTTAGGGGTGCCAAGGCATCACAAACATGTCTCCGGTGCATGCATGTGTATATGTAGGTCCTCCTTCTTGGCACAGGATAGCATGCAGTAGGGTGCTGAGGAGTGGAATGACAATGTGGGACAGAAACATGGCATCCCAACCAAGTTAAAGCTCACCTTCAACTCCCCTTCCTACCCCCAATTAAGTACAATTATCAGAGCATGAGAGACACATGCATTGTTCACATTGCCTACTATAAATCGTTGACTCTCTCTCAAACACACCATACATACACACCCCAAAATGCATGCAGAAGTGCAGGTTAAGAAACAAACACCATTTTAAATTCTTTTTTATTTTTCAATAACATGCCCAGGAGAACATATTGCTAATGTGTTTTCCATGAGGAGATGAAGCTGGCCCTTTCTGCGAATGTTAAAGAAAGGCATGATCCTTGGAGGCAGGAAAAGGAGTCAGGTTCCAACAAAAGTATTTATAGTCTTTGGGCTGAGAGGATTGACCTAGGTTCAAACGGCTAATGGAGAACAGACAAATAGTCCTTCCGTTCCCCTAGTGCCATAAAAGAATGCAACACTATGCTGAAGACAAGATTTAATAAGCTTAAACATGTGTAATGTAAAAAAAAAAAAAGTGAAATGTAAGTCACAGAGGGAATCTAGGTCGTGTATCCAGGGCCATATAGCAGTTTTACAAATTGTTTATTTCCTTTACCAGATGGACCTTTTAAATTTTCCTCTCTGTGCACCTTAGTCCTAATGGAAAATCCCCCTGAACCACGAGAGTGACTGCATTACCTTTCTGGGACTGTGGCCAGGCTCCGTGCATGCAGGGTTAACGCCAGCCTGGAGCGGCTCTCTGCCCTCAGTGAGGTTATTAAACACGAACATTTGACTCATAATTTGTTCTCCTCATGTTAAGTAGATTGCAATAACTCAGCTGTCCGGGATCTGTTTATCAATGCTCTGTGGCTTTCAGCAGTAGATATTTTATAACCACTAAGTAGATGTTCAGACCACTCATCAAATGAAAATCTCCGGTGCTCGGAGCGGGTGTTATCATCACAACCCACCACGTGAAGAGCCCTGGAGAGGTAGGAACCCTGACCCACAGTCTATCAGGCTTAGCCAGATCCTCAACCACTGAACCGCTTTAATACAAACTGGTCCAACCTCAGAAGGGAGTGCAACATTTCAGGGGCTCTTCATTAGCCTATACTGTCCTAATAAATTGCCCTTTTATTGGCTTTTACCGCCTCCTTTATATGCATTCAAATAAATGCTTTTCTGTGCATTCCAATCAAGAGTGGAGAGCAAGGAAAAATAACAAGAGTAGGTAAACAAGGCCCACTGCAAGGCTTTAGATTTTAGAGTTTGCAATTTGTATGTGTGAATGTGCATGATGTGTGTAATGCATGTGATATGTATACAATGTGTGCACATGTATGTGTTCATGTGTATGAGTGTGGGCATGCCTGTGTTATGCCTTGTGTCTTGAGACACTTGAGTCTGTCCTCACATTTGGTTTTGTTTGAGACAGTGTCTCTCTTTTTGTTTTTGTTACGTGTACGTCACATTTACAGGCTGGTAAGTCTCCACCCCGATCTTGCCTTAAGGGCACTAGGATTATAGACCTCTGCTACTATAGCTAGTTCTTTTAATTGGTCTTGGGGGGTTTGAACTCAGATCCTTGTATTTGCATGCCGACCACTTTAGGCCATCTCCCTGGCTCAGATTTCAGAATCTTTGCATGTACCCAAGGAAGACAGCTTGAGAGTGGATGAAATTCACCTGTGTTCTATATTCCCTAATACACACAGCCTGAGGATAATTTCATTTGGTATTTTGGTGCACCCCTGTTTTTACATAGACTCACACGAAGTCAGGGGTTGAATTTTCCACATATATTAACATGTTGGCACTTCAGTAATTTTGGCTTTTGGAGTAGGTTAGATTTCAGACTTTTATGTAAGTGATGTTGGTCTATGCAAACTCTATTCTGTTGCTGCTGTGTTCTTCAAAACTAGACCATTTTAAATTATAAAAAGTTCTTGTTACCATAGATGAACCTTCTCGATAATAATCTGATTTTTTTTGTTTATGGGCTACAGTGATTTGGTATTTCCATCTAGCATGTGGGTTTGTCACCCCAAATGTACCTGTATATTTATTGTTTATTGGCAATAATCAAACCAAACCCTACACACCCTCTTGGAGAGGATGGAAGAGATCAAAATAACAGAAGGCTAACATAAGAATAGCAACTTTATAGTTAAGAGGAAATTCACATCCTAGAAAAACATGCTTGGAGCCCAGTTTTCATATTTATCAGGCTTAAAAACCAAAGAACTGCCCCGTTGGCATTGACCTAAGTCGGGACACTGTCACCTGCAACTGAGGAGAACGCAATATTAACTCTGTTAGCAACAGGAGTAGGGTCCTGTGGCTGGCTCAGTTTTGAGGGGAACTCAATGTTATCTCTTAGTGTGAGGGGTGAGGTCTTGTGGCTGGCTCAGTTTGGACGGCTGGCTCCTCTGGAGTAGGAAAGAGGCACTGAGGAGGCACAATAAGAGACACTTCCCTAGGATTATCAGCCCCTGACAACAAAGAATGGCGAGGCAAACCTAGACAACTGGCATTCTCAAACTCCTTCCTCGAACTGTCCTTGCCATCTGCGGGCTGTGTTAGTCACAGAGTATTGTTTCTATTACCATGACAACTACTTAGAACCTCATAAAGAGTGATTTATAATTAGAGAATAAGTTAAAAGATTATTAGGAAACAATCTCATGAGGAAGTGCCATTTTTTGATTGCTCTGATTTATTAGCATGTCTCACTATACACATTAATGATGTTTAGCACGGTATTGATATTGCAACACACACGCACAACACGCAAAGTTTGTAGTCTCTCTTCATCCCCCACTTCTCCATTCACCTTTGTTTCCTTTTTATTGAAAACGGATTTTTTTCTCACATAATAGATCCAGATTACGGTTTCCTCTCCCACTGCTTCTGCCACTTGACCTCCCATCTGTACCCTCCCTTTTTTGTCTCTCATTGGAAAACAAACAAATAGACTTCCAATGGATAGTAATAAAATATAAATAAAATGATACACTATAGTAATATAAAACAAAAATTAACACATTAGAGTAGAACAAAAAACAAAGAGAAGGAAAAAAAGCCCAAGAGAAGGCAAAAGAAATATAGGCCCACTTGTTCAAATACTCAGGACTTTCATAAAAATGGCAAACTGGTAGCCACACCACACATGCAAAGGACCTTTAGGATAAAAACACAGAAGAAAAAATATATATATAAGTAAAATAAAATATAAATAAAAATAGGTCTGAAGAGATGGCTCAGCTGTTAAAGTCTAGGCTTACAACCAAAAAAAAATAATAATAAGATGAAATTAAAAAAATTAAAAGTTCCGACATAAAATGAAACAAGGGACCCCCTTTTTCAAAAAGTGTCTTAATTAATTAATTTTTTAAATAATCACAGTTCATTCAATTTGTATGGCAGCTGTAGTCCCCTTCTTTGTCCCCTCCTACTCCTACCCTCCCTCTCTCATCTCCTCCCATGCCCCTCCCCAAGTCCACTGATAAGGGAGGTCCTCCTCCCCTTCCATCTGACCCTAGCCTATCAGGTCTCAACAGGACTGGCTGCATTGTCTTCCTCTGTGGCCTGGCAAGGCTGCCCCCCACTCAGGGAGAGGTGATCAAAGAGCAGGCCAATCAGTTCATGTCAGAGACCCAACCTGTTCCCTTTATTAGGACACCTACTAGGGAGACTGAGCTGCCATAATCTACCAGGGGTTCTAGGTTATCTCCATGAATGGACCTGGGTTGGAGTATCAGTCTCAGAAAAGACCCCTGGGCCCAGACTTTTTGATTCTATTGTTCTCCTTGTGGAGTTCCTGTTCCCCCCAGGTCTTTCTATCTCCCCCTTCTTTCATAAGGTTCCCTGAACTCTGTCCAAAGTATGGCTATGAGTCTCAGCATCTACTTTGATACCTTGTTGGGTAGAGTCTTTCAGAGGTCCTCTGTGGTAAGCTCCTATCCTGTTCCCTGTTTTCTCCCTCTTCTAATGTTCGTCCTGTTTGCCTTTCTGAGTGACGATTGATGATCTTACCTAGGGTCCTCCTTCTTGTTTAGCTTCTTTAGGTGTATAAATTTTAGTATGTTTATCCTATATTATATGTCTGATATCCACTTATAAGTGGGTATATACCATGTGTCTTTGTGCTTCTGGGTTACCTCACCCAGGATGATCTTTTCCAGTTCCCACCATTTACATGAAAATTTCATGATTTTCTTGTTTTTAATTGCTGAGTAGTATTCCACTGTATGTACCACAATTTCTGTATCCATTCCTCAGTTGAGGGACATCTGGGTTGTTTCCAGATTCTGGCTGTTACAAATAAACCTGCCATGAACATGGTTGAGCAAATGTCCTTGTTGTGTACTTGAGCATATTTTGGATATATGCCTAGGAGTGGTATAGCTGGATCTTGAGGTAGCACTATTCCTAATTGTCTGAGAAAGCACCAGATTGACTTCCAAAGTGGTTTTACAATTTTACATTCCCACTAGCAATGAAGGAGGAGGAACCCCCTTCTTGATGCTGCCAAATTTGTTCTCTGTTGGCCATCTATCCTTAAATGTTTTTTGTGCCTTTGACCTGGGTTTCTTCTTATTCTTTATTCCTATTATTCTTATATTTGTTTTTTTTTCATGGTGCCCTAGATTTCCTGAATATTTTATACTGGAACTTTTTTAGATATTTCATTTTCTTTAACTGAGATATCCATTTCTTTTATCATATCTTCAATGTCTAAGATTCTCCCCTCCATCTCTTACATTCTGTTGGTAAGGCTTGTCTCTGAGATTCTTGTTCAATTTCCTTTTGTTTGGTTGGTTTTTATGTTTTAGTTTTTGTTTATTTTTTACCTCAAGGTTTTACTCAGTTTGGGTTTTCTTTGTTGATTCTATTTCTTTCGGGTCTTCAACTATTTTCTTCCTTTCTTCCACAGTTTTGTGTTTTCATAGGTTCCTTTAAGGGGTTTATTTATTCATTATCTTATTCATAAAGGCTATTTTCAGGTCCCTGTCTTGGGCATCAGCTATGTCGCAATACTCAGGACCTGTTCTGGTAGGGTTGCTGAGCTCCACTGGAGACATATTGTCCTGGCTGTGATTGATTGTATTTACCTGATGCTTCAGTATCTGGGTTTGGGAAGGTTGTAACTCTTGGGCTGAGATCTGAACAAGTCTTTGTCAGGTGGGTGTTTAGTTCCTCGGTTTCTCTTTTCTCTCAGGTTCTGAGAAGAGTGTGATGGTTGTGTATTGTCTGGGATCCTGATGGATTTGGTCAGTGTGGGTTCTGGTTAAAATGTGTTCTAGATACTGAAAGATGACATTTAGGAATGAGAAGGGGGATGTGCAGGTCCATTGGTAGAAAGCAAGCAACTCTTAAGAACAAAGTCAACACATGATGTATAAAGACATAAGACCAAGCAAATACCAAAGGAAATGGAATTTCTTTGAGAAAAGATTGAAAATGAGGAAAAGAAGAAGGAACAAATATTAAACATAATAAGCATAGCGTGGGATATTTGAATGCCACTATATCAATAATTACAATAATGTAGCTGAGCTAATCATGTGTTGACAGGCAGAAATTAGTTAGGTTTTTAAAATAAAGACTAATTGACATGACTTATAATAAACATATTTTAGTAACGAAGCACATACAACTTGGAAGTAAAAGCATGGAAGAAAGTATGACATGGGTGGAAGATAGTTCCCAGAGAAAGATGCTGAGGCCATGCCTGGACATCTTGCTCCTCATGTCAATGGTTCTAATCTACTGCCTATGCCTTTGGCATGGACTGGCGTGTGAGATTTGGATAGTAAACACAGCATACGTGCCTACATGGAGCTTCTGTAGGTACTTACCATACATACACTTTGCAGAGTCTGCCTGAGAGTTTAGAATGTTTGCTTTTTGGTTGCTCCCTTTGACAAACCTGCTGCCATGTTGTGAGTTACTCACATCTTTCTCTGTGAAGTGAGCAAATTAGAGGACTGGGACAAAAATGACACTGAGATGGGATCCCTCCACATGGATGGAAACATTTTAAATAAGAACATTTCTTCATAACATTCCCTTTGATTTTGTTTTCTTTTAAAGATGTTTCATTATAATATGCTGCTTATACAGAATGGGTTTCATTATGACATTTTCTGAAGCCTTCTCACTCTTGCTGAATCTCTTTCCTCTCC
Organism: Pachyuromys duprasi; assembly: GCA_028658305.1. Taxonomy (NCBI): domain Eukaryota; kingdom Metazoa; phylum Chordata; class Mammalia; order Rodentia; family Muridae; genus Pachyuromys; species Pachyuromys duprasi. Next base: position 126,166,977 of record CM053764.1, read on the forward strand.
TCATCTGCAGATCCTCTTGGACTTTTTTTTTTTTGCTTTGTGTGTATGCATGCATGTATGTGTTTGTATGACCCTGTGAGTTTCACTTGAGTTATTTACAGGAGCCTGGATACCTTACCATTGCCTATACCACTGAAGAAAATGTCTCTTCCTGCCTCACCTATAGATGATTATAAATCTTCAAACTGAAAGTAAAAGGGTAGAAGAAAGTGTGACAGGAGTGTAGGATCCTTTTTGCTCCATCTTCTGAAATGTTCCTTGATTATTGGATGATTTTATTTTTCCTACCATTTTGAACATAATCACAAAATACGTAGTCAGTTGTAAAAGGGTATAGGAGAGAAGGAAGGGTTAAAGTAATGGTATGTCGGAACAGTCCTTTAACATTAATCATATGCCGCTCTCATTTCGGTAGTCTCCAAGACCATCAGGGAGAAATACAAGCCCCAGCCCCAGGCCCAGGATACTACAGAATGAATATGTGTGATGCAATTATAAATAATTTCAGGGGCCCTTGGCATTCAAGAATGTAAATTCTTACTATTGTGTTTTACAGCCAAAATAATACCCAGGCATGTTGTCTGACATGAGTACATAAGTACATGAAAGCATCAGCAATGGTATTAAGTGATAAGATTAAAATATGCAATGAAAGTGGATAATCCTCTATCATAAGATGTTAGCAATTCAGAAATGGCTCAGAATTTAATACAAGTGCTCTCTTACTATATAAAAATGATATAACATTTGAAATATAAGTCCAAACTGATTTTGTCCTTACAAGATTTTGCATGTTAAGTTCAATGACAGTAAAAATCTGAGCATGTTGACAGGTACTTGAAATCTTATAACATCAGCATTCCCAAGCTGAGATGACTCCATACTGATTTCCATAAGGTTGTTCTCTCCTCCCAACCTTGACAGCCAACCATTTGTTTCCTTGGTAGTGGCCATATTGACTGGAGTAAGATGGAATCTCAAAGCAGTTTAATTTGCATTTCTCTGGTGCCTGGAGATTTTGAACACTTTAAAATATGTAAAACATCTATTTGCTATTTGTATTTCTTCTTTTAGGAACTTTAGAACTGTGTGTTCAGATCATTGGCTTATGCATTGCTTGGCAGTTTTGGATTGTTTGGGTGTTTTAATGTTGAAGTTCTTTATATATTTTAGATACTAACTCTTGTCAGAAGTATGGCTGACAAAGGTTTGTTCCTACTCTGTTCACTATCTATTCATCATGCTGATAATTTCTCTTGCTGTCAGGAGCTTTTCAATTTTACATGACTTTACCTATCTATCAATTTGAAGGGACTGCTTTTTGTTCCATTGGGGTTCTATTCATAAGTTTGTTGCCTAAACCTATGATGCCCTGGAATGTTTTCCCTTAGTTTTTTGGTTGTTGTTGTTGGTGGTGGTGGTGGTGGCGGTGGTGATTCTGTGAGTATATATATGGCCATGTGTGTTTGCATGCCCACAGAGGCCAGACAAAAGTGTTGGGTCTCCTACAGCTAGAGTAACAGGAAGTTATGAGGTACCCCAGGCAGTTTCTGGGAACTAGACTTATGTCCTCTGGAAGGGCAGAGAACACTCTTAAACTCTGAGCTATTTCTCCAGCCTGAATGTTTTCAGCTTTAAATGAAAGTCTTTGATCCATTATTTCAGAGTGAGTGGTACAGATTTAATTTTGGCTCCACAGATGTGCATCCACTTGTTGAAAAGAGTGCCCTTTTTGTTCCAGTGCATGTTTTTGACACCTTTGCCAAAACTTAGGTATCCAAAGCCATGTAGGCTTATCTTTACATACTTTTCCTTATCTCTACATTACATTTCCTTGTTCTGTATGTCTGATACTGGGGTCAGAACAGCACAGTAAGAAGGGGCGCAGGGTGATGAACAGGGAGTACGGGGGTGGGAGGGAAAAATCAACCAAAATAAAATGTGTATGAAACCTATTATTTTGTTAGTTACTACTTAAGTAACTAAATAAATTTGAAAATACAATGACATATTTTAAAAGGGGAAATAAGCTCCTAGAGCTGCCACTTTCACTTCAAATTCCTCTATCCACAGGGTCTCATGAGGACCAGCATCATTACCATGAGCCCAAGACACTAGCCTTCTTTCTCCCACAAATAAACCACCAGCATGTTCTCTTGCAACCAGTTTTCCATATTTACAAAATGACTTCAAAACACTTGCCAACTTAAAGTAGGACATGGTGTTTTAAAAATGGACCCAACTTTGAAGTTTACCCATCTTGGATGGTTATATATGCCTACAGATGACTTCTGGGTCAGTTATAAACTGACCTGTGTAGGAGAGCTTCAGCCAGGGCAGGCCTTCTTTAGTCTATAACCACATGGTCACTCATTCTCCAGTCATTTGTGGCAGTAGCATTGTTAGACAGATAGACAAACAGACAAAGATAGATGATATACAAGTAAATAAATAATAGACAGATATATAAATATTAGATAGAGATAGAAATATATTCATAGATTATAGACAGATGATAAATCAACAGACATGATAGATAAATAGATGGATGGATAGATAGATAGATAGATAGATAGATAGATAGATAGATAGATAGATAGATGGATAGATGATACACGGGTACTCAATAATAGGTAGAAGATAGGTAATAGGTTGATAGGGAGATAATGGTATATCAACAGAAAGACAAACAGGTATATAGAATTCCTTGAAAAAGAGACAAACTGTCTATTCCACTAACTTCTATTGGTCAAAGCAGGTCACATACCAGCCAAGCTTTAAGAGAAAAATTATGGAAATTTCTGTTTGATAATAGAAGGGGAAACAATACTTTGTAAAGGGTGAAAACTATAGAAAGAGTAAAGGACATTGGGCATTTTGGGGGATATCTAACATTTTCTTGAGCTGAGATCCCAAGATAAGAGCAAAAGGTTTATAATCAGACCACACTGGAGTCAAAAGGTAGAAAGTTCCTGAAGGAAATTGCTAAGAGTGAGACCTGAACTAATATCCTGACATGTGGGGTCAGACTGAAAGGAGTTTTGGAGTTCTCTTGGACAATAAAATCACATATTGTGGATCACAGAAAACAGCTCCTTCAATGGAATGGTGGATGCTTAATTATGTTAAATAGTCAAATTGTGTGTCATCAAGAGCCCCGTTGGTGAATGCATGTAAGCATTCAGACTGGGGACACCAGGAACATTTCAAATACAGTAAATGTCGTAGAACATAGACTTCAAGGAACTTTCCTATTTATATATTCACATGGTGATAATAACATCAATGCCGAACATTTATTTATAACATGTAGAAACAAACATGTAGAACAGGAACAAGAGAACACGGTGGGGAAAGGTACATGCTTAAGGTGGAAAAAACAATCTGAGAGTTTGGGAAGCAAAACCCAAAGATCAACAGAAACTTTAACACACCTCAAAAATAGCTGAAAAAACCTGATGCCAATGTTTAACTTACAGAGGAACTCCAATGCGTAAGTCTGAAAGCAGGGATGTAAAGCTGTGCAGTTATTGTTAAATTTTTGTTATCCCACATAGCATATTAGCAGGCTTTATTTGTCAAAAGAAAATTGTTTGAAGAAATCTGGGCAAAGTCATGCACAGCTTAATTGGAAACATGTGCTAATTGCACTCAACTAAATATAGAGAAAGCGGTTTTATGATTTCTAATTACAGATGGTCAACCTTCATGGCTGTCTTTAAAAGAGTAGCTAATGTAGTATAGAGTGAGAAGGAATTTGAAACCTTGAATTTCATTGGGAAGACTTCCAAAATTCATTAGCATTTGCTTGCAGGGTCTGTGGCATGAGCATAGGATTAAAGTTACTACTTTTAATGACTTTAAGATGTTCTTCTGGGGCTGGAGAGATGGCGCAGAGGTTAAGGGTGCTCACTACTCTTCTAGAGGGTCCTCGTTTGGTTATCAGCATTCACACTAAGTGGCTCACAACTACCTCTAACTCCAATACAAGGGGATATGATGCGCTCTTCTCACTTTGGGCATTCACATAGACATAGCATACATGCATAAACAAGCTCATACCACGGCTACTACCACCACCACACCAAAACATAAAAATAAAGCTTTCTAGAAAAATTTCTTGGGGCCAAAATGATGGCTTATTAGTTAAAATGCTTTCTGTGCAAGCCTGACAACCTGAGTCAATCCCTGCAACCTACAGAAAAAGCCAGATATGTGACATGCATCTGTGAGAAGGTGGAGCTACAACAATCTCCCGGAACTTCACATGGGCAGGGCAGCTGCAGAAACAAGGGAGCCCTTACCACAGACAATGTAGAGGGAAACTAACTCTCTAAAATTGCCCTCCATATGTATGCCCTGCCCGTAATCACATACTTGCATCGTATGCAAACACATACACATTAATAAAGAACAATTTTAGATTTTAATGTTAATAAAAAACCTTCTTCCTGACAAATGTGATAACTCTGTCTCAAGAGGGACTTGCTATTTTAAGAACAAAATTAAACTTCATCCAGAGAAAATGAGTGTATTGTAAACACACAAACTCTTTGACAGTAGAACATGGAGACTAACACATCTCCAATGGTGGTAAAATCTTTTACCCATTGTGTGGGTCCAGGTGCTTATGTGTAGACGAGATATTTTGTAGTTTTATAAACAATATTATATACAAATCTTCCTTGCCAGGAAACCAACTATAATTGACAGTATTTTCTTGTCGTGGGTTTGTTGAAACGATTCTCTTTTATTTTCTCTGTTTTGAAGACTATGTCAAAAGTTGGACTTAGCGGCCTTTAGATTAATGTATTAGCATCTATGGGAATGGGCAGCCCAGAGAATTAGGGACTCAATGGAGCCATTATTCCCAGGGGCTTGTTCACAGGGCATTCCTAAGTCCTCATTTTAAAGAGTTCATAGGCACTAAACAAAATGTATCCCAGTGGTAAAACCACTGTGGTCCTGTGGAGCTGACCACTTTTATTTTTTAACTGACAAGAGATGTCCCCTGGTGGGTTAGTGGTAAGAGCATCATAATAGTAACCAACCACTTGCTGGTTAGATTTAAGGCCTCCTCTACAAGACAAAACCAATACTTGGTATTATTAATGGGATCAAGAACCTGTGGCATGACAGGTACATAGATATTAACAGAGAGTTTCACAATTCAGCAAAGTGAGGCTATAAGAGACTATAGAATGGAGTGTGGAGCACAGTGCCAGAAGACACTTCTACAAAACAACTCCTGAGCCTAGGCTCAGGAAACATTGTGAAGAGGGACCAGAAACACTGTAAAGAGCCAAAGTATCTGTAAATTTGCTGAGAGGCTGTGCTCTCCTATAATGTCAAAAGTTACATCCATAAATTCCCACCAACATGGCTGCCTAAACATGAGCTGAATACATAAAACAGCAATAGGCATCCTGTAGTGAATAGGGGAAAGCCCATATAGGCAATCAAGGAATGCTGAAAACCGGAGACCTAGTCTTCTGCAGGGAAGAGCAAATCCATTGGTTACACACTACCTCATGGTCAGCCCTGAAAAAGCACACATAAAAGGAACATTACACAGACTGGAGTAAGTGACAGTGAACATACTAGTGGAGAAGAAGGAATTTGAGCAAGGTTCTCATAACCTCGGGGCAACTAAGCATTGAAAGGTGAGTTAGTACAAGAGATAAGAAGGCCTGAGAAAGGTTGTGGACACTGTCACAAATTTGAGAGGGAAGGTGGGGGATGACTAAGTTCCAAGCACCAAGTGTCTCCTAGGAAAATGTTTATCCACCATCATGACTATGGGAGGATAGAGGATTGTCAAGGATTATGGGAGTTAGGAGTAGGAAGTTGTCTCTACAAGGGGCTTCAGTTACTTTTCTAGGCATGCACACTGTCTCTCAGACTGATGATCCAAGGACAGAGAACCTGGCCTGACTGGCTTCACTGGCACAATTGGCCTTTACTTCTGATGCATTGCTTTTTAAGAGTATAGAGATGAGCATGTGCAAACACACACACACACACACACACGCACACACACCTATTTCTTCAGTCCTTCTGTTATATGAATGACTTCTTTCATTTATACTTGTAATAGTGTATTTTAAAGGAATACAGAAAGCCAGAGCATGTGATGATAAATGGAGAGAAGTATGTCTCTGTGGGGCCAGAGGAGGGAGGTTTGGTACACCTGAGTGTTCTTCTATGAGGGTGTGTATGTGTGCATTTGTGTGTGTTCATGTGGAGGCCAAAGGCTAAAGGCAGAATTCTCCCTCAGTTTCTTGCCACCTTGGATTGATATAGAACCTATTTATGTCTTGAATCCAGAGCTCAGCAATTCAGCCGATTTAGCCACATAGCTTGCTCTGGGGAACCCCTGACTATTTCCTACATGCTGGGATTATAGGAAAGCTACCATGCCCACCTTGTATTTACATCAGAGTTGGGTGTCCAAATTCTGGTCCTCACCTTGTATCATAAGCTCTTTTACCTACTGCACTATCTCCCTAACCCTGAAGAGAAGTGCGAAATTTGAATGTGAATGAATTAAAATGTTTTAAAATAGTTTGTTATTAAATTTGTCTTTGACATTTTCATACATGTATATAGTATGTTCTGAACACTACCACTCTCTACTCTTTCGACATCCTTCCAACCCCTTTACCACTCCGTACAGGCTGTTCACATATTCATGTCTTTTTATTTTGTTTTGTGACTCGACAACCTTGAAAAGGGCTGTCTTTATGATCTTGGATGTAGAACTGTGCACTGGAACCCAGCAGGGTCATCAGTCGGTATGTAAGTGAAAATAATGCCTACCCCTCCTCTAGAGTCTATCAGTAGCCAGTAATTCAGCGGGGAGGAATAAACCCTCCCAACTCTCTTTGTGATCCGTGACTGACAGTTGACAGGGCTGCTCTTACATGGTCCCAGTGCAGGCAACTGCAGCTCCTATGAGGTCATACCCTGAAAAAATAGACACCGTTTTGCAGTCTTTTCCCCTATCTTCTGGTTAGTACATTCTTTTCACCCCTCTTCTGGAATGCTTCTTTATACTATCCTTTATATGGGATAGTATAAATATCACTGGACCCCTTTAGTCTCAGTATCTTGAGCAGCCATGAATTTCTGTGTTCAGTGGGGTTTAGAAGCTTCTCTGATGAAGGCTGAGAATAGCATTTAAGTTATAAACATAGTATTTACAAGATCTGTTAAGAAGTTCTATGGTATGCTGTAAGGATAGAAATAGAAGTTGGAACAGAGGGGAAGGGCTATAGAAACCAGCCTTAGCTATGAGGCAGTTTAGTTAATGTTAGTTTTAGTTAATGATAGTTTAGTTAATGTTAAGACTTTGGCCTGGAAGTTTGTCAAAAATGAAAACTATTTTAGAAAGGTGAATTTAGAAGCAATATAGATGACCTAATAGAGCAGTTAAATAATTGAAGCAAAAAAAAAAAAAGCACACACACACAAGAAGGAAATGTCATCTGTCTCTTGTTTGTCCATAGAGTAAAGAAGAGAAGGAGAAATGAAGAGAATTCTAAGCTGGGATACACAGGACTTAAAAGTCTGGTCTGGATATAGTTGAAGAAATGAAGGTAACCATTCAACCCTAACCCTCAGAAGAGAACGCTAAGGAGCAGAATGAATTCTGAGAGACCTGAATTAAGAGAAAAAATATTTTAGTTTGACCATGTGCAAATGCAAGGCATGGCTGTTGTGTAATATGGGCATATCAAGCAAAGAGAGCTTAGAAAAGAAACAAGTAAATATAACCAATATCAAGGAGGTTCCCAAAGCTGAGAACTATTTAATCCAGTCCAAGGTAGAAGAGAAAGACAGGCAGTGCTGTTGGGAATAGATACTTAGCTGATAATCATGGAAGAAGTGCCAACAGATGAAATCAAGATGGTGGTGATACTATGGATATTTCCCATTTCCTGTTGGAGCCTTGCTATGGCTTGGTAACCTGGGAGACTGACTTACATGAGTAATACCCATGACTCCCTAGTCTCTGAGGGTGGGTCTAAGGGGTCCAGTAGGGAGATCTGATACAGATTAGAGGGCAGGAACAGAGTGGAGACATGATATGCATTCTCCTAGCTGTCTCCCTTCTGCATTGTCCAAGGTTTTCCACACCATTTGAAGCCCACAGCTTCAGGCAGGAGGTGCTTCATGCTCCCATCTCCTGTCCATCAGACCTGACACCACATTTCTTCAGCCCCAGTGTACTCAGCATTTTTTCTTCACTCCCTGTACCTAACTTCATCTTTCATTTCTCCATTTTAAAGTTTTATTTTAATTGACAGAGAATATCTCTATATGCTCATGGAACACCCTGTGTTGGTTCAATGAATATATAATGTATAAGAAGCAAATAAGGATAATTGACATACTCATCAACTCAGAAATCATACGTCTTTGTTGATTATGTCTAAAATCCTCTCTACAAGCTGTTTAGAAATATTGAATTGATTATTGTCAGGCAGAGTAAGTATTGTCTTACATAGCGATTAGAAGCTATTTTTCCTTTCCAAGTATGCCTTCTGTACCCATCAACCATCCTTTCTTCCTCTCCTCTACCTCTAGCTGCAGATAACTACTATTCTGTTCTACACTTCTATGGGGTCAACCTTTTAAATTTCTACTTCTATTCAGTACCTGTCTTTCTGTGTCTGTCTTATTTCAGTCTTATAAGGAGTCCTCCAGGCCCATTCATGCTGTGACAAATGGAAACTTCATTGTTTTATAGCATATATTATTGCACTGTATTTATGCACTACATCTTGGTTATCCACTGTAGACACCCAGGTTAATTCTATGTCCTTTCTATTATGAACTGGGCTGCAACAGGCATAGGAATCCTGCCTGTGTTCATCCCTTCATTATCTTCCTCCAGTCAGTTAGTGTGAATGTGCCCTCTGCCTCCTGCTAGGATCCCTACTGATCTCAGGGTAAATCCGGGAAGAAGCATTTCTTGGAACCCATAGTAGAAGAGTCTACATAAATGCTGAGGCCACAGAAAGGGATGAGGACTTGGGGGATGAATCAAAATATGCCTTGTTTGAGGCTTTAAAAAAATGTTTCTTCTTTTCTTTCTTTTTCTTCTTTAGAAGTGAGATGAGCAAGCTTTGACAGAAAAAAAATGAACAGTAAGAGAAAAATAGAAATAGTAAGCAAAATGATTGCTTTGGAAAAAGCTGGTAATTTACAAGGCCAAAGAGAGAGACAGGACATCAGTGTGGAACAGAACTAATCTATACCTTTAAAGTTAAGGAGAGTTGAAAATAGCACCATAAAACTGCTTTCTTGGGGTCAATTACCTGATTGTCACATAACGCAAATGGCCTCTTTAAATTACCAAATCACTTTCTCCCCAGGATTTTAATATGACAGAAAGGCTGCAAATATGACCAAGAGACAGCTAAAGATGAAATATCTACTTGGGTCTTACCTTTGTGAGTCATTGCAGTTATTAATCATTTATAGGACACCATAAGCCAGTACTAGGAAAACGATGATTCTTTATTGCTTGTTAAAAATATTTACATTTTCCTCTACCAGCTGTATATGAGGAATTGATATTTTCTGAATTGCTAAGTCAATAACATCTTCCTCGAGCCATCAAAGGATTTGATAAACCAGCAAAACACGAGAGCCTCTGCCGCAAATAAGTGGGAGGCGCTTGGGCTGTCAGGCAATTAAGTGGACCTGAATAAGCTGATGTAATTAAGCCTCTTGCTGCATAATTATCTTTATTTTAAATGTGTCTTTTGATGGAACATCTGTTCCTGCTCTAGATATGAAAAAAGGAGCCCATGCTCATGAAGCAAAACAGATCTGCGGGGCTTCACACAAGCTGCCTGGGCCATTCACATTCAAGGCAACAAATGTTGTCATTTGTTCATCTTTGCCTGCAAGAGGCAGATGTCCTCACATCCTCATCCCAAGTTCGTTCGCCTGACCTCAGAGCTCTCAGCAGCTGCTTGGCATCCTATTACACGAAGCTGGCCCTGAGTGCCAAGCGACTTTCAGAGGAGAGGGTGCAGCTAGCTGGAAGGACTACACTGAAGAGAGTAGTAGACAGAGCACCAGCTGAACTCTCTTGGAGTTCTGGCTCTGGGTGGCAGGGCCCGTGACCCGTCCCTTTACTTTTGTCAAAATATCGTTCATCAAACCTGACCTGGTGTTGCCTTGGGGGCAAGTGGTGGGGTGGTGGTGTTCCTTTGTCTCTTCTCAAGCCTGCGGGCCACAGACTATGTTTGGCAGGTCCCTGCTTCTGTCTGAAGTGGGGATTCCAAATTACACTAATATGCATGTAATGATCCTGTGAGAGGTTCCTTTGGCTTTTTATGCTGCTGCAGCTATTTGTGTACTATGTAACCAAACAATCGCTATTCTTTCAGTTTCAATGTGCTCAACCTGAAATTTGAAATCATGATAGAAATGGAAGAAGACCTCCTCTATACTAGCTGATCAGAATAAACACTAACTCCTCCCCCTTTTCCCCACTGTTGGCACAGAAACATAAATGCTAGCTTGCTGATCAGTGCTGAGGAATAGACTCCCAGAAGAAACAGTAGTTGCAACCCCAGGAGGGTGTGTCCTCCCACACCCCTGGGGAGCTGTGAATTCTCTGCTCCACAGTTTGGAAAGCCAGATTCCAGGCCTTTAGGATGAGTGTTGGCAATGAAGGCCATCCTTGGCGCCCAGCAGTTATAGCCCTCAGTCCAGGCCACGGCCTCACTGGTTCACAATGGAGGTGAACCTTCATGTTTTGATCTTGCAGTTCTGTGTCTTATATATATTCTGTCTGTTTCTCCCCCTCAACATAAATGTCATTCGCACTAGCTCAGCTTTTGGCATGCTGATATATTGAGTCAAGGCTTTCATCTCCCTTCTTCTTCTTCATTTTTTTTTTTTTTGTAATAGCCTTGTTGAAACATGGCTCTCATACCATACAATTCGTCTGCTTTAAGTATGTGATGTATTGGCTGTATTTTCACAGAGGAGGATGTTCATCATCATAGTCCATTTTCCAGCACTTTTACCACTCCAGGAAGAAATGTTACATTGTGTAGTCATTACTTCCTGTCCCTCTACAGCCCTGGGCAGCCATGAATCTTTTACTGTCTCTGTGGTTTTACCTAACCAGGACATTTCATATAAATGGAATTATATAATATGTAATGCTTGGTGTCTGTCTTCTTTCGCTTAGCGTGATGCTCTAAGGGCTGTGATATATATCAGTGCCTAATTTTTTATGCTTAAGTAATATCCCGCTGAAATGGATACCTCATGTTTATTTATCTGTCCATCAGTTGGTGTGTATATACCACTTTCCACTTCTTTTGCCATATTACGCACAGTACTACTAAGCACATTCCTGTCAAGGTTTTACGTGAACAAATATTTCATTTCTCTTCTATACATGTTTAATGGAGGGATTGTTAAATTACATGGAAACTAGTTCTTAGCTTCTAAATGTACTCCACCATTGATCTGTACTCTCAGATTAGTTTTTAGCTTTGCGAGGAGCCAGTTTTTGTTTGTTTGTTTGTTTTTTAATTTGGGGATATTTGTTGGTTTTGAGACAGTGTCATGTGATATAGTCCGGGCTGGGCTGGAACTTGTGACCCTCTGATCCTCTGATTCCCGAGTGTTGAAAACACACACACTGCTGCCACTCTCAGTACTCCTAGACTGTTTAATAATAATAATAATAATAATAATAATAATAATGATGATGATGATGATGACTGTAACATTTTAAACCCCTGTTAGCAGTACATAAGAATTCTACTTTCTCCATGTATTTCCAACACGTATTCTCTGTACCATGTGTGACATGGTATTTTTTGAGGTTTTGATTTCCATTTCCTTCGTGGTTAGCAGTCCTGGTCTGATGTCGAAAGCCTGTCATGGCATCCAGTACTCGCTATTGCTACTAAGTGTGTCTTATTTGAGCCACTTTGCACTTTATATATGACCTACAGTTAATATAGTTTTTGCTGCTTTAAGACAATAATCCAAGAAGCTGCCGTTGGTCACAGACTGTGTGAAAGCCTAAAACATTCCATTTTGCAATAGCGAAAAAGAATGAGTGGCGACATGCTTCATCCTCAAGCAAGGAGTCTAGGGAAGCAGACATCCCTATCTTCAGAGATCAGCAGATGTTCCCACATCAGTCGTCATAGACATGAGTACACAAAACCCAAAATAGCACCTACCGGACAGAGTAACAACTCTGCTTCTAACTTCTGGTCCACGTGGCTAAAATCACTAACAACTGGTGACTTTTAAAGTGTTTAATTACATTTATTTATTTGTATGTATGTGCACAAACATGTCCACATATGCAATGGAATGTGCAGGGGTCAGAGGGCTGCTTTTAGCAGTCCATTCTCTCCTTCCACCCTATATGGGTCCCAGTGGTCCAACTTGGGTCATCAGGTTTGGGGGCAAGCATCTTTACCTACTGAGCCATTTCACCAGTGCAGGTTAAAATTTTTATCAAATGGAAAGAAAAAGAAAAAAGACTCCTTATGGGATAATTGTAAAGACAAGTTAGGATAAAGTTATGGAATCTGATTTACAAATCATAAAGCATGGTGTAGATTTTATATCTAGTGCTTATAAATAAGAATTGCTTATATTTAATAAAAATTTATTTTGTTGGTCTTCAATTCTGGTTAGAGACAATGTATTTGTGAAACTTAGACAAATGGACCCCAACTCCCTGTAACAAATCTCTCAAATCTCTGTATTATTATTGAACATTCTGACCATCAGTGGGCTGTGGCTCAGGCTAGAACTCTGAAAGGGCACAGATGCTAACATAGTATGCCAGCACTAGGGGAAAAGCATACTGTACCCAGTCATGCGGCTGGAAAAGGAGCAGACAGAGGGCCTTAGAGTGAGGCAGACTACCAAAAGAAGTCACCCCTAGGGAAAACCCGAGTCAAGGTAGACACAAACACAGGGACTCTGAATGAGCTGAGTGTGCCTTAGCAGATGCCTATGTGTGCATGTATGATTCTTCACCCGCCCTGTGCATGTGTCTGCATTCAAGTGGAGGTTTGCCTCAGCTGGAAGGTTCAAGACATGCTCATTCTCATTTGCATTTCAGCAACATGTGGGCTGGTGCAGATCACTTCTCTAAGTGACCAGTCATCTTGGTTTCCATTCATGGTGGTCTTGGGACAAGGCTTCATAAGCACAAAGGCTGACACTTTAGAGCTCACATATCACACCAAAGCCAAAGGTCAGCCCAGGTGCAATAAAGTAGAGAGACAGACTATACCTCTTGATAGCATACAATATAACAAGTGATATTTATTTATCCAGATCATAGACTAGCATGTTGTATGATTTTTAAGGCAATATTATCATTTTACAGCCACATTAAGAAATGAGCTATTGCTTTATTCATATTGTAGATAAGGCCTACATCTCACATTTCTCTCACCTCAAATGAGACCCTACTCCCTCTTCTCCATGGATTTCACAAGTCTCTTACTCACTCTCCTGAGACCTCATATCATCTCTACCACCAGATAGATTCCTCTACAGCTTTGTTCCCATGCCAACCTAATCCCACCTATTTTCCAAGGTGGCATAAAACTCCACCTGTTCTTTCCAGGACCCAGCCTCCAGGAATATGGCACAGTCTTTCCAGGCACAGTAAGTCCACTATCAAGTCTCACTCTCAAGCCCATTCTCTCTTCTGTTAGGACCCAGCCCACAAGACTACGCTGACTGCTTTGGACTTTTCAAAGTTAAGGTCAGTAGAACACCTGACCTTAGAACACTTTCCAATTGTCCCGGCTTCTAATAAGAGGCTGGTTCCTTTCTACTCTGTCTGCCCCACTGCCCCAAAGACTTCTCCATACTGCCTACTGGTGTGTATACAAAACATGTCAAAAGACCCAACATAATCCAAATGCCCAGGGCACATAACAAAAACACAAGCAATGTGAAAAAACAAAAACAAACAAACAAACAAAAAACCAAGAGAATGCATCTCCCCCAAATTTCACCATTCCTATAGTAAAGTATCTCCAATGAGCTAACAAATAAACCAAACAAAAACTTAGATAAAACCAAAGCACAGAAGTCCAAAGAACAAAAACAAAGATGTCTAAAGAGCTCAACAAATTAAAAAAGATGTGGATAAACAAATTAAACTTAAGGAGGACTGATAAGACAGTGGAGACACAATCTTGAGAACACAGTTTAGGTGACATCCAGGTCTTAATGCAGGTCCATGTGACACCTGCTATTGATTGACCCTGAAGATTTGAATCTTCTTAAAATCAAATGCCACAGAAAATTGCACTCTTCTCTGTCCTCCATGTATTGTCAGCACTGGAACAAATTATTGCCTTGCTTTATCTTTATTCAAGAGACCGAGTTTTCCCTTTAGAAAAATTTAATGTCTTCTTCCATATCTAAAGTTTCTATAAATATCTATTTCCTTCCTATTGAAATGACTTCTACTCAGAATACAAGAGTTATTAAATGACAACCTTAGTGACAGTTGTGTGGGCTGTATCCTTACAAATTATTGGTCAGGAAGGCCAGGGAGGTTCAGAAAACAGCATGGGCAATTGTCTTCACTCTTAGTTGCCTACTGAAACTAGATGGTAAGACCTTATCGCTGGAGACACAATATGCTTTAGATACCAGACATACAGAAACCAAGATGAAACTTAACGGAAAAGCTCCTCCCTGTTAGCTAGATTTCACAGTGCTAGAAGATTTGAAGCAGGCTACTGGGAGAGAGAAGTCACCAGTGCTCATTATGGGTGCTGAATCCTGAATGATGCAATACTAACCTATAAGACAAGATATGTCCCTTAGTAAAATAGTCACAAAAAGATTATAGAGGTAAGCAACTGCATTCTATTAGACATGAGGTTTGTTCATAGGGAATGAATGTCTGGTACTGTAAAACTTTCAAAAGCCCATACTAGGGAGCTCACAATCCTTAGAGAGAACCTTCCTACTGATGTTTTGCTAAATGGACATGTTGTGAAACTGACTTTTAAATATTTATGTTTATACTCATAGGTTAGTCCTCCTCTTAACTTTGAACAGAGTCTGCAGTCATCATAAGTCAATGCACACTTCCAGCTGGTCAAAGTGATGATAAGTGTCTGTTGAGTACTCAGCCATAGGTAACACATCCACTCCATGTCTCCTTCTCCCAAGCCCTGAAGGACTTCTTGAAAGAAGGGACAGAAAGAATGGAAGAGCCTCCTGATGAGGAAGAGTACTGTGGAATTCTGTCTTCTGTGTGTGTCATGGCTTCTGTGCTGGTAGCTAACTAGCTAACTACAGTATGGTTCCCTGCACAAGACCATGGTCAAGCCAACAAGATTAAGCAATCCCAGCAGACAGCACATTAGACTCAGTAGGTTACCAACAAAGAGAGAAGACATGGCAGTGGAAGGGGACATATAAGGGTGTCCAGGGGGATTGGGGATGGACAAGGTACATTGAATACATGTATGGAATTGTTCAAGAATAAATAGAACTTAAACACTAAACATATTTAGTATACACACACACTCACTGGCACACATGTATAAGCACACACACACACTCTCAAACACACACACACATTGAACATGTATATTATCCAGAAGGCTATTTCTGGGTGATAAGTTGTGGGTCACTGTTTTCTTGTATATTCAAGATTAAATGTAAGGAAATGATAGAGAAAATATACCTCCATTTCAATGGAAAGGTAGGGAAAAGAAGAAGAAAATGATAAGGTCACATCCGTGAGAGCTCTGCAAATGGAAGCTATCTGCTCAGGTATGTCGTTTCAACACTTTGGTCCCAATTCTCTCATTTCTTAAATGAGAAGATAAAGTAGAATACCCTCTCAGCTCTTTCAGCTCTGATATATTTGTTTCTGGTGCCAGAGTATAATCTCATCTTATTCTCCACACAATTTTGTTCCAAAACACGTTGACATCATGTTCAATTACGTTGACTCATGTTCCCCATGTAAACAGTTGTGGTGATGGCCAAAATATGCCAACAAACAAAAAGACTAGTTTCCAGTTTTCCTTTCATGCTCCAAAAGTATTTTTTTGATGTGTTGAAAAACTATTCTTTATTTGACTCATTAGGTCATACCAAAAAATTTTAGAGGGATTTTATCCTACCTTTTCCAGAATTTAACTCAAAAGCGAACAAAAATATTTGAACAAGATGTCTTGATTACTTTTTCAAGTACATCTGTGTTCGAGTAAAAACAAATGCACAAACTAGATGTTAATCTTTGTTTGATAAGCCAAAGCATATTGATAAGCCCTTGCCAAACTGTTTAGATGTATTATAAATGAGCACAACTTTGGTTGGACTGCATGCTGACTGAGCTGTAGAATATGGCCTGGGATAGAGCCAAAGGATAGAGCATTCTCAGGAAAAAACACATATGAAATTGTGAAATGTTTTGGAAAGTAAGAATTCCAAACTATCTCTTCCCAGGAGATCTGATTACTCTCATGTGTTCTGATTTCACAGCACACACTGATCCAGTTGACATTTGGGAAGGAAATTTCCCAAACAAATCATTTGTGGCATCCTTGGAAAGATTTCTGGGTGGTTAGACATTATGGGAAGACCTGGCATCATTCTACCTCAAGTTTATATCTACTAAGTTTCTTTAATTAAAATAACTCTTGAGTAAGGCAATGAGCTCAGACCTTAGCATCCAGAAGTGGGGAATTCATCTGTCTGCAGGACAAAACACAGAGCTCAAGAGAAAGGAGTCCAACAGGACTAGCAGTGACTAGAGCAAGAAATCCTCTAGTCATTGTCACCAGTGTCCCCAGAGCCTGGGAGGTTCTGAGGGACCTAACCAAAATAGATCTATCTACAACACAACTCAACCCATGGCCCAGGGAACATCATGGAAAAGGGCATAGAAAGAGTCCAAAAGCCAGAAACAGGAAAACCTGTTATAAATGTGTTCCTCCCGGAAATGTCACAAAAGTTTCACCCAAGATACCTTAAACAACATGTCAGTGCAAGACCTTGACATGAAACACCATTAGACATACTAACATGGAAGCAGAAAATCTCATGGGATTCCACCCCTAAACAAAGAACTACAGGCAACTAAAGAATGTGGACAGCGGGAGAAAAACTCTTCCCCAGGAATTAGCCCCCTAATTGGTTATTTAATACCAACCAGTCAGCCCTGAAATCATATATATATAAGTAACACTAAACAGATTAAGTAGATTATATTAGAATATTTGTGTATACACTTCAAATATATATATTTCATACACACATATATATTTCACACATATACACGCACACATATATGAAAAAGACGACACTAACATGTGAGAGGTGACACTGGAGGGGCTGTGGGAAGAGAATGGAAAAGATCATGTAATTATATTTTAATCTTTAAAATGTTTAATAAAAAGTAAATATAAGTGGGGAAAAACTGGCAAGATAGACTGTTTGGATGAAGGGCAGCATGTTTTCTCCGTGTCCATTGATTTACAGTGGACACTGACCAACTGCCAACCCCAAGCACTTCCCAACATGCCCAGAAAAACTGGACCAACTAGATTTCAAGAGTCGCTATACCTAAAACTATCCCAAACAAGGATACCCCAGGAAACTGAGTCCGATCTCCAGCTTTCTCTCCTTTGCTTGAGGTATGACAATTAGAATTGTCCTGATTTGATCTGAGTCACAATTGCTGCTGATTGGGGGAGCTCTCAGATGCGGGAGATGATCTCTTTCTTTCCCAGAAAGGAAAGGTAGGGCATTCTCTCAGTTGTAAGAAACAGAGCTCAGCATCATCACCTTTGAATAAAATAATGCGTATGTTATATGCCAAACAGAAAAAGTAAGAAGTATTTATTTCAAGATACTGTCTTAGTGTGTTTGAGCTATTACGCAACAAAATATTGTAATGAGATAGTTTAAGCAATCATGTCTTCTTTCTCAAGCTCTGGAGGCTCAAAAGCCTAAACTTAAGGAACAGGCAGAATTGGTGTGATGATAACTACTTCCTGGTTGATAGGAAGTGCCTCCTTGCTGTGTGAACACAGGGCAGAGGAGCAACCAACCCTTGGCCCTCTTTCAGAAGGGCACAAATCCCACTCCTGAGAAGACTACCAGCATCATGACTAAATTACCTACTTCCTGCTATCATTACTCTGGAGATTAGACTTTTAAAATGTCAGGAGTATAAATCGTAATACAGACTTCTGAAGCTCAAAGGCATTGAATCTAAATAAAGTTTGTATCAGCGTCTCACTTGAATTTTTCATTGGCCAGAATCCATTCTTCCTCTGCCGCCACACTTTCTTTAAGAACTCACTGTTTGCTAGACATGCTAAAGCAGGAATTAAGGACCATGTTGTTTCATACTCAAAGGACAAGCATAGGATCCCATCTCAGCCAACTGGATGACCTTTGCCAGCATTTATACCTGATCAGATTGTTAAAGATACTGGATGCAAACAGAACTCCCTCCATCCTTCATTATGGTTTCTGTCGTTGGCCACTGGCTTACTCTGCTTCTGGGTCTCTGAAGTTATCTAACTTCTTTTCTATTCAATTTAATTTTAATACATGTATTGTTTTTTGTTTATTTACTTACTTATTCTGTAGAGAGAGGTTTACGCATGCCGTGGACTGCATTGTCAGAGAGCAGCTTGAGGAGATCACTGTTCTACTTCTGCCATGTAGGTCCCAGGGATCAAATTCAGGTTTTGAAGATTAGATATAAGAGCCTTTATACACTGAGCCATCTCGCCAGCCCACGGCTGTCTAATTTCCTGTTACATCTTCAAACCTCTTGACAATTCAATGGGTTTCTATGATCCTTATAATAAACTCATTCTAACCCTACTTAGCCACACTTTATTTCTGTGGTTTGTAATCAAATGCATGTAATGAATACACATCAATATTTAGACAACAGCTGACATGTCAGAATGCATTTATTCATTTGTTCTACCATTCACTCCTACAATAATCTGATATTAATGTACCACACCTTATTTTATTTGTTAAAACATATTCTCAAAGAGCTGAAATTATTTGTCCATGTTCTCACAGCAAGAAAGTTTCCATAAGCCCAAAGACTTTTGGCATCATGCTCAATGTTCTTTCCATGATAGTAAGGTGAGAAGCTCTCATCTGTTCCCCATAAAATACTCAAAAACAGGACAAAATTAATTAGAAACACCCACACTCTTTTGCTGTCATTCATGTGACTAGTGTTGTGGGCTTCTTTTATATTTTTCTGTTGTGTGCACAGTGATCTGGATATACAAAACAGTTCTTAATATACCTCAGGGAGCTACAGCAAAACAGTGTGACATATTCACAATCAGAAATATAAACAGGAATGGTCAGTTGGGTCTGAGGCCACTTCAAATTGTTGCCTCTCTGAGATAAGATGCCCAAGTCCACCAGCATTATGGATGATGGCTTCCCTGAAACAAACAAACAAACAAAAAATACATAGGTATTTCCCATGGGTACCAACAGTAACCCAGAAGAACTGGGAAACATGCACTTTCATGCATGAGCAGAAAGTGTCTGGGAGTTATTCCTTTAGCTACCTGCAGAAAATATGAGACACTTTCCTTTATCCAAAGAAGAAACAAAGTCTCACTGAGCTTTGTTGGTTTTAATGAGGACTTTAAAGTATATTCTTAATTATCATTGAAAGCTTAATCGATTGAAGTCAATAATATCTATTTGTAATTTAAGCATCACTAATTTATCTGAAGTCACATGTGAGATTCTCAGTGATGTTTGTTGCAGGAAGAAAATAATCCAGACTGGAGTTATAGCCCTGAGGGAGCACACACAGCAGAGGCCTTCACTATAGCTATGCTGTACGCCTAAGACCTTTAGATCCCAGGATTCTCTGAGGCTCCTTCCATAGCGTAAGTATTTTTCACAAGAAAATACTGAGAACACGATATCTCCTGCTTTACAGTCGCTCTCTTTCTGTGTGTCTCTCTGTCTCTTTTCCTATCTCTCTTCCTCTGTCTGTCTCTGTCTCTTTTTTTCTGTCTCTGTCTCTGTCTGTCTGTCTGTCTCTCTCTTATTTGTTTTGTTTTGTTTGTTGCTTTTATTTTGTTTCGTTTGAGGCAATATCTCACTATGTAGCCCTGGCTATCCTGACTAGACTGGCCTCAAACACACAGTGATCTATCTGCCTATGTCTGCTTCTCAAGTGCTGGGATTAAAGGCATGGACCCCTATGCCCACCTTTTACAATATTGCTCAAATGGAAGAGAGAATGAATCAGAAAAAAGTCTGCACTATAAAGTCTAAAACAGCAGGCATAGCAGGGCATCGTGGCACATGCCTGTAACCCCAGCACTCAGGGAGGCAGAGGCAGATAAATCTCTGTGAGTTTAAGGTAATCCTGGTCTACATAGCGAGTCCAGGACACTCAAGGCTACAAAGAGAAACCCTATCTCAAACTTCTCTCTTCCTCAAGAAAGAAGAAGAAGAAGAAGAAGAAGAAGAAGAAGAAGAAGAAGAAGAAGAAGAAGAATGAGAAGGAGAAGGAGAAGGAGACAAGAACAAGGTCATGACCATGTTGAATTCATGCAAGCTTTACAGAAAAATTTGCATATAAATAAGCCCACTTGACAACAGTCTGTCTGTTTTCTGTCATAATATAAGACACCATGGACAAAACATATTTCATAAGAAATAGGCAATTCAGAACCTTGCATGGAAAACTTGGGAACAAAGTTCTTCTTTCAAAGTCTCCAAGTTGCACAATTTAATGTTCTATTTCATATGTGTGTGTGTGTGTGTGTGTGTGTGTAAAAGCCTTGCTGTAATTTAGACCTTGACTATCTCTCAAAGGCCCATGTGTTAAAATCTCTGTGTCCACAGTTGGAAATGTGTTCTTGAAAGGATTTGGGGAACTGGTCACTTTGTTTTTCTTGCTTTTGCTCCATAGCCATAAAACAATGTACATATTTGGAATGATGTCTCACCATTATGCGTTGCCTCACCACAGACCCCAGCAATGATGCCAACGGATTCTAGATTGGAATCTTGAGCCAAAATCATGTTTCCTGTAAGTTTATTAGCTCAAGTATACATTATGTGACACAAGGCTGGCTAGCATAACCTATTGGTATTATTTGTGCTTGGGCACACATTAATTCACTCTAATATGTTCTATCCAGTTGGCTTGGTATGGTTCTTAAATTTTTACAAAACTGATTTATTGATTCAATGCTAAAAGATCCATAGCTTTAAATCATGAGTCAAAGCCCAAAACTGACCATCAAGAGCCAGAAATAAATGAAGCAAAGCGCAAGCAAATAGCAGGATTTATGAAAATTCAAGTCACATAATTATCTGATTTATCAACAGAAATGCCTCTCAATAATCATGAAACATGAGCCACAGGACTAGTCTTTCAGCTCCCAATGAAAGTCAACTCTAAAATAGTTCTCAAAGTGATGGTTGAATGACACTCAGTGTCTAAACTGGATCAAATTTGATACCTCTCTTCGTGTGTGTCCCTTCAGTGAGTTGTTTTCTTCTAGCTTGGAGACTTCATTCATGCTTTATTGGTTTCTACCTGTTGCTTTCTGTTTCTTAGCAGGCACGTGTTTACTATGTCTATGAATAAGAAATGCTCTATTAAGCAAGATAAGCATTATCGAATCAAATATCATACTTGGGAAATTAAGAAGTAATCTAATAATCTGAAGAGAGTGGTGGGGGTGTCTGTAGGGTGGGGATGAAAGCAATTTTGATGATTTTTCCCTTGAGAATTCTCTTCTAAAACAATTATTTGATATTATTAAGAACAGATTTTTTATAGTATTCTAACTCTTGTTATTTTATTTTATTTCATTTTTTTTAGTGCCACAAGCAATTATTTACAGAGTACATGAATAAATTTGGAGTGTAACTGAATTCTTCATTTGGGGGAGAAGGAGGTGAGAAAGAAGAATTATCTACAAGTTGCTTTTTTGCTCAGGCTTCACTGGTAGCCCTCTGCTGTGTACACACCTATGTACCTATGATGATGAAGTAGATCAAATTCCCCTGTTTATTCCTGAGTCAGTGGTGTTTGCTCAGAAGACCAGCTGATTACTTAGGAGCTGGGAACTGAAGACAAGGAGCCAGGAGCTGCATCTGAGGAATGTTATTCTCCATTTATCTGCAGAGAGCATGAGGGCACCCCACATCATTTACCTGTATAAGTAGCACAGCCATCCATCTGGCATTCTTCAGGGGCAGGTTCCTACAAGGAACAAATTGAAGCCCCACAGCAGGTCATCTTACAGTGCTGTAGAGCCTGTTTATCACAAAACACCCATTGGTAAATGGAAAAAAAGTTTTAGAATTTTTTGGGGGGGGGTTGTTTACTTTAGTTTCCTTCTTTCCTTCCTTCCTTCTTTTCTTCCTTCCTCTCTCTCTCTATCTCTTTCTTTTTCTTTCTATTTCTATAAACATTCAATTTCCCAGTCTCCTCACCCACCTAGATTGACTCCAAATAGATTTTGACAGTCTGCCAAGTCTAAATTTTCTCTCAGAGGGGGGAAAAAAAAAAAAAAACCAAAACACTGATCACATTCTTTAAATGCATCAGAGCCTGAAAAAAGTGTGTGCTAGAGACTCTGTGTATGTGTGTGTGATGATTTAGATTTGGTATATGAGAAAAAAATGTGATGTTTGTCCTTATGAGACTGGCTTATTTTGCTTAATGATTCCAGGTTCAACTCAGTTTTCTGCAAATGACAAGGCTTTGGGTTTTATGGTTGAATAAAACTTCATTGTGTACATGTACCATGTTTTTCTTCTCTTTTCTTTTTACAAAAATAACACAGTTTACATTTGCTTACTTATCCATGATCTAGTAATGTACTTCAACAATATAAAGATGGTTTAACACTGAGAAAACATTATTATGATTTATTATATTAGCATACCTAGAAAAATTATTATAGTATTATTTTCATAGATTATAAAAAGCATATGTTAATATTAAATGTCATTCTTTAAAAAGAAAATTCCATACATTAGATTTTGATCACAATTTTCTTCTTCCAAATTCTTCCATATACTCCCAACCTCCTTACCTACCCAACTTTATACTCATTCTCTTTCCTAAAATACCAAAACCTGAAAATTACAGCAAACATACCAAAAAAAATTAAGCCAAAATTACTGAACTAAAACACAAAGAAACAAAAAGCTATAAGAAGAAGGAGGAGGAAGGAAGGAAAGAAGGAAGGAAGGAAGAAAGAAAGAGAACGAGAGAAAGAAAATCTGTTTTGTGTTGGTCAGCTACTCACGAATATGGCTTGCCCTAGAGTGTGGTTGATGGACCCCGCGATGCTTCATAGAAAGCAGGTTTCCCCTCTTCACTCGGGTACCAATTACAAACAGCTTCTTGCTTATGGATGGGACTTTTTGTCCTTTTCCTCTTCTCAGTGCTGGGATATGGTCTGTTTTGAACTTCTGCAAAACTTGTGTGCACTGTCACAGTCTCTGTGAACTCATATATCTATCTATCTATCTATCTATATATATATATATATATATATATAGAGAGAGAGAGAGAGAGAGAGAGAGAGAGTCCTGTTTTGTCTAGAAGATACTGTTTTGTTTTTGTTTTTGTTTTTGTTATCATCCACCACTTCCAGCTCTCATGAGAGTCAAGCTACGCCAAAATGTTTTGGATTATGCAACAAGAAATAATTCAAAATTAATTAAGACACGTGTGTGTGCGTGTGTGTGTGTGTGTGTGTAATCCTCAGAGAATCTTCACATACCATGTTTTGGGGAGAGATTCTCTGTCTACCAGGCCTCATTGATGTCAAAAGATGCATTCCTTATATATGTGTTACATTCCTGTATCTATCCATATACCAACTATCCAAATTATAAGAACTATTCTAGTCTTTTCTGATATTCCCTATATGTTTGTAGTTACTTTAAAAATCCAAGGATAATTTTTTAGATATCTTAAAAGTAAAAATATAGTTTGTTACTTTTCCATGACCTCTTAATACATGCTTTAGGTTCAAGAGGGTTTTTGTCCCATCCACAACCCCTGTCATGCTCTCTAAAGTTGCATGTGCTTCACTGTGTGGAATCACAGGAGTCTGGAAAAGGAAATTGTGAAAATGATTTTATTTATATGATAATACCAAACAGAATAAAATAACTTGAAATCAGCCTAACTGAGATGGTGGACAACTTGGACAATGAAAAGTGCCAAGTATTGTAAGAAGATAAATAAATAAAAACTCATTGATGTTCACAGACTGAGGGGATCAGTCTTATTAAGCTATCAATGAAGGAATCTTGCACTGAAACCCATGCAGCATTTCAAAGGACCCCGAAGAGTCAACACATTCTGGGGGAAAAAAAAAGAACAAAGCTAAAGAAGACTTTCTGACTTCAAAACACAGTACAATACTAGTTAAAAAGGTGCGCCACCAGAACAGAGACAGAGAGGGGCAGAGCAACTGAGTGGACTAGAGAGTCTGGGAACATGGTTGAGTGAGTTTTGAGAAGCATAGCAAGGATGGTTAGTGTGGGAGAAAGCCAATCTTTCACCAGTCAAACATCACATAAACAGTTAACTCAAAACGGATAAAAGATTTAAACATTAGGCAGAGAACTGTATGCCTTAGAAGGAAAAGAAAAGGCAAATATCACAGCATTATATTTAGTAAAGGATTCCTGGAAATGAACCCAAAGCATCAGTGAAAAAAACAACAAAAATAGACTTTGTGTTTTGTGGTAAAAGCAACAAAGATAACATTAGCAGAGTCAACAGTAATGAAAGAAAATGTTAGCAGATAGTACGACTGATAAAGCGACAAAAGACAAAATCTATGAGAATTTCTAAAACTCATTCACAAAACCCAGATTACCCGATACAATAAGGGTGAAAGGGCGTGGGTAAACACTTCTTCAAGGATGTGATCCAAGTGGCCAGTGTCGCAGGAAAAGATGTTCAGTGTCAGTATTATGGAGAAGAGAGTCGAAAGCACAGTGAGGTACCACCTTGCACCTAGTGGAAGTGGGCATTGGTGTACACTCGGTGGGAATGTGAAACAGAGCAAAGTGGTAGGGTCCCAGCACCGTGGCGTTCTAGAATATTAGGACTACAGATACAGCAAGTGCAGTGAGCCTCCTAAGGTCAGAGCCGGAGTCTCAAGAGATGCTTCCTTCCTGTATTCAGAGCAGCAGCATCCACAGTACATAAAACATGGAAGCAAACCAAGTGTCCATCCATTCATGAGAACAAGCTACCTCATAAACATACAGTGGAACACAATGCAGCTATGAAAAGTTGGATGCTACAACCTGGACCTTGTAGGGCAATACTGAGGACATCATGCTACATAAACCATACTTCAGCTCTGGAAACTAATATGATGCTCTCTGCGTTCCTTACACCATGTGGTACACATAAATTCATAAAGCCTCCTGCTTGTGTGCACACACACACACAAATCTTTAAAGTGATCAGATAGGAAGAAAAAGAAATAAAATGGTGTTGCCAGGGAGTAGCAGAAAGTGTCAGGTGATGGCAATTATTTTGAAATGGATGGTTCAATAACATGAAAAGAGTTATGGAAACAAATGATTTGTTAATTAAAAATGCAGTTAATCCTGTTGGACTGTGCAGCTAGTAATGATTATGAAGGTTTTTTTCTCTATCCATCCATCTAGCTATCTATCTTTCTCTATCTCTCTTTCTCTCTTTCTGTTCAAGGGAAGCTTGGCCTTGAACTTGTGACCCTTCTGCCACAGCCTCCTAAGTGGAGTGCTGGAATTATAAATATGTACCGACCACGCCCATCTTATGTTACTTGGCTTTTAACACATACACAAAGAGATAGATAGATAGATAGATAGATAGATAGATAGATAGATAGATAGATAGATTGATAGATAGATAGACAGAATAAAAGGCAAACTAGAAATAATCAAAACCATTAAGCAATGGGGAATAGCTAGATAAGATAAAGTATGGCTCATCCTTACAGAGAGAATACCGCATAGCAGTTTAGATGAGTAAGGCCACCTAGAGTGCATGGGTGCCTTTGAAAACTCCTGCACCATTACTTCTACAGAATGCATTTTCTACCTGAGGAGATCATCTACTTCAAAGAATACTAGAGCTCACTGGCTGTAACTGTCAGTCGAGATGGGAACTCCTGCCCTCCCCCCAACCCAGAAAAGGGGGCTCAGGATCCCTAGTTTTCATAATTAAAAATTAAAATGAATAATATTTAAATTGCATTGTATTGTTAGGAAAATTAAGTTAAACATGCTCAAAAGAGCGCCTAGCATGTAAGAAATGTTAGCCCTCATAGCTTTTGTGAAAAGTTAAACATTCTCCTTGTACACACAAATAAGGCACAGACACAGATACTTTGAGGATTCTGTTTCTGAAGGCTGTACACTTAAACACATGAAGTTCTCAGAAAAAAAAAATCTGTATCTGTGCTATGCATTCCTCAAGGCTGCTTGACTGCTTGGAACCTCTATGGTTGTGGAGAGCTGGAGTTATACAGTTCTGGAAACTAATTATCCTGGGCTGTCTTTAATCTTCTTCATTTGCAATTTGTCTCCTACCTTTGTGTTTGATTTAACACCAGGTGAATATTGGGTAAGACCCCCTGAGGAATGTACAAACATACCACTGTTTTTCCCCAATGCATAGGCTAAGAAGCCATCAGTAAGATCTAAGTTCTATAGACAAGATTCCCCTCTTTGCTGTAATCTACCCATGTGATATATCTACCAATGTAGTTGACAAATGTCTTGATTTATTCCTTTGTTGTACTAACTATCAAAACTTCATGAAACTGTTCCCTACCCTCACTAGAACAAGGTATTTGGGACTTGTTAAATCCAGACAGATCATGACCACAAATATTTGGCTCCAGAATAAATATCTGTTGTTCCCTTTGAGGCAAGAGCTCTGTTGTGTCAGTGGTGATTATGGCTGCAAAAGAAATCCAGGTGAGAGTTGTGGATGTATTGCCTTTATTAATAATCTTACTTTGAGGAAATATTCTTGTATTATTGTGCACTAAAGAAAAAGAAGAAATTAGTGAATAATTCTGAGTAGAAGGCAGCCTGTTGAATTTAACAGATTCCATGTCCAAATGCTGAGTTATGTTATCTACACCCAATGTAACTATAAAACTGTAATCATATAACATTTGATTGCAATATAATATTTATAATATTAATATTTAATTATATAATATACAATATATTACATATTATTATATAATATAGATTATAGATATAATATTTCAATGACTGTCTATAAACTTTCATAAGTCATTTAGATTGAAATGAGTCCTTCTCTCCCTCTGATCACACACACCTTTTAGATTTTCTTCAATTACTTACTATTATTATTATTTATAATATATTCACTTTGTATCCTGCCTATAGCCCCCTCCTTCATCTCCTCATGATCCCATCTTCCCTCCCCCTTCCTCCCCATACACTTCCCCTAGTCTGCTGATAGGGAAAGTCTTCTTCCCCTAGGATCTGACCCTAGCCTATCAAGTCTCACCAAGACTGTCTGCCTCCTCTTTCTCTGTGGTCTAGTAAGGCCACCTCACCAGGAGGTGTTGATCAAAGAGCAGGCAACCGAGTTCATGCCAGAGACTGCCCCTGCTGCCCTTACTAGGGAACACACATGGAGACTGAGCTGCCTATGGGCTATATCTGAGCAGGGGGTCTAGGTCTTCTCCTTGCATGGTCCTTGGTTGTTTTATCAGTCTCTGCAGACTTCCTGGGCCCAGATTTTTTGGCCCTATTGGTCTCCTTGTAGAGGTCCTGTTCCCTCCAGATCTTTCTATCTCCCCCTCATTCCATAAAATTCCCTGCACTCTCCCCAAAGTTTGGCTAGGAGCCTCAGCATCTGCTTTGATACCCTGCTGGGTACAGTCTTTCAGAGGCCCTCTGTGTTAAGCTCCTGTCCTGTTCCCTGTCTTCTCCCACTTCCTATGTCTATCCTATTTTCCCTTCTGAATAAGAATTAAGCCTCTTCCTTAGGGTCATCCTTCTTGCTTAGCTTCTTTAGGACTATAGATTTTAGTATGTTTATCCTATATTCTATGGCTAATATCCACTTATGAGTGAGTATATACCATGTGTGTCTTTCTGCCTCTGGGTTACCTCACTCGGGATAATCTTTTCTAGTTCCATCCATTTGCCTGCAAATTTCATGCTTTCAAACACTTATTTTTTTTGAGATTATAACTAAATAACTCAATCATTTCCTCTTTCCTTTCTTTCCTTCAAGTCCTCCCTTATACCCTTACATGCACTTTTGGAATTGATGGCCTCTTTTTGTGGTTGTTGTTGTTGCTGTTACATATATGTGTATGTGTGTGTGTATATAAATGATGTATGTGTATACAGTATGTGTGTGTTCCTAAATACATAAATACAATTTGCACAGTCTGTATAATCTCACCTATATATATATGTTTACAGGACTGATCGTGCAATACAGGATTGCGAATTTTAGTGTGCTCTTCTCTGGAAAGACTATTTCTTCCACTCTAAGCTCTAAGCATTCCTTAGCTGCCTGTGGGAGTTTGAGTAAGGTTAGGGCTTTTTGGACTTTCCCTCTTTCGTTTTGGTATGCCTATCAGTATCATCTTTGTTCTGCTCATATGTAGACTCATATGTGTCTCATGTTGGTGAGACTTTATGGGTACAGCTTCTGACATGACTAGAAGACACAATCTCACAGCAAGCTCCCTGATCCTCTGGGTCCCACAATCTTTCCACTTCCTTTTCTGCACTGATCCCTGAGCTTTAGGTGCACGAGTTGTGCAGACTGGGCTCTAGAACTGCGCATTTTGATTGGCTGTGGTTTCCTGTCAGGATCTCCATCTGTTGCAAAGAGAAGTTTTCTTGATGAAGGCTGAGAAGCTACATTTATCAGCTAGAACCTGGGGAAGAATGTAGGGTTTTGTTTTGTTTTATACAGTATCCTATCCTTCTATTGCCTTGTCCTAGTCCTAGTATTTTCAGTTGAGTTTGTTTTGTTTGCTTTCCTTTTTTTTTTTTTTTGTAGACTGTTTAGAACTCTGTCAAGCACTGTGAAAATCTGAAACATCAAACACTAACTCCAAGCCTATAAACTTCCCCTTCGTTGAGTAATGGCTACAGTGCTGTCAGCTCCAGGCTTGACCAAAAAATATCTCCTCAGTGAAACACACCCAGCCTTTATAAAGAGTAGCCATGTCCAGTGCCAAGACTTAGCTTCAACTGCTACCTCAGCCTCCATGGAGGCTCCCACAAGCTGTGTAACAAGTACAGATAAGAGTTCCTTGAAAACCTTAGCACACTACATTAGGAATTTCTCAAGTTGGAAGCTGAATGTGTGTTGGTGTCCTCTAACTTAATCCAAGTCAGAGGTAGGCAGAGGGGGACTACATTCACAAATCAGAGGGCTTTCATAGCCCTCCGTTCCCTCCCATCCTGGCACCTGCATTGCTCTATGAGCCTACCAGCATTCTCTTTCTCTTCTGCCCTTCTCTTCTCGGCGTGTCTCCCATACTTTTGACCACCGGTAGCAAAGCCAAAGCATTCTGTGAAGACCTCTGCATCCCTGCACAGATGACAGGGTGGGAGTCAGAGTCACATGTGAAAACCAAGGCAAATCTAAACAGAACCTGGCACACATTTATATAAAGAAGTAGAGAGAGAGGGATTAAAATAGGCCTCCCTAGAGATGGCCTGCTGTATGCTTAAGAGTTTCTGAATGTGCTTATAGCACCTAACCTCAAGAGGATCATGAGCCTGTACTGCAAAATGCCGAGCTTCAGCCTGTGTTGCAGGACCTATCATGATGCTGAAGAGACACATGGAAGCTTCAGAGGGGCTGTTCCAAGTCCTATCTGCTTCTACAGTGAGGTCTCAGCTAAGGCAAAGGGTAGGGCGGCCCCTGGCTTGCCAGCCCAGGAAAGCAAGTGACTTTACCTCTCTCCCTTCCTCCTTCAGTCCAGCTTAGTATGTCACATGACTTATACCACCACACTTGCTCCCGCTTCTTTTGTGCTTCCACATACTTTTCATACACCTTGAAGCTTAGGGTTTGAAATGAAAGACTCTTAAGAAAAATCTCTGATGAAAGCAACTGATCTTTGGGAAACTATTAGCAACACAGTCAACTTCACCCTGGCATTCCGAACCTCTCTTTACCCCCTACATTCCCATTTAGAAGTTTAAAAAGCTTGTGCTGAGCTCTAAAACAGCCAGAGATCCTCTCAAACACTGAAGGCTTATAGGGCGGTTTCACAGACATGGCCCCGTGGTTTCTCCATATAGTCTTGCTACCAGCAAACCAACGGCCCCTCTGCTGCATTGTGTGTACACCAGCATCTTTTTGTTTGTTTTAATGTAGATGTGCATGCATGTGCGCGCGTGTGTGTATGTGTGTGTGTCTGCTTGTCTGTATGTGCCCCTTGTGCATGCAGTGCACATTTAAACCAGAAGAGGGCCTTATGCACCCCTGGAGGTGTACTTAGAGGGATTTGTGGGCCACTTGACCTGGGAACTGGACCTCACTCTTCTGAAAAGGAAACAAGCTCTCTTAACAGAGAAGCCATTTTTCCAACCTCAACACTTGAATTTTTTTTTTTTCATTTGTGGGAAGCATCAACATTTTTGACTCAAGACAGATTTCTGACTTGAATCTGTGTTTATGACAAGCAGATTGTAAAACTGTTTAATCCAAGCATCGTGTTTCTGGGATATTTCCTAAGCCAAAACCTCCCGGGCAGCCAGGCACACTAATTGCTCCTCTGCAGCAGTGACCTTTTCAGCCAGACAATGCCTGGGTGCAGTTTCGCATCTTCTTTAATCACAGTGTCATGGCAGGGAAAGCAGCACTGGGTGCTCCTGAACAGAGGAGTGTATAGTATTTGCATCCATCTCACTGTGCTTGCCAAAGCCACGGCTGAGAGGCAGAGGCACCTGTTCTATTCAGTTTGTGTGTTCATTCAGATTCCAATAGGACTCTGAGCCAGCAGGATGGGGAACGCATTAGGACATAATGGCAAGACCTTCAATGGGGAGTATTTATTTTCAAATGAAAATAGTTGGCAGATGAAAGATCCAGAGACATCTATTTTAATACGGAATCCTCAAGACTCATGGTTTGAGTTGAGGTCTGTATTTGTGGTTGAAGCCCTAGTTGGCATCATCTTGCTATTGATCTATTTTCCCTAGCTCACTGACTTTTACATATGCAAATCCACTCTGATTAATCTGATACAGGAAACAATACCTGTGCTGTCACCGAAAGTTTCCATGGAGATTAGCAGATGCTGGCACCTTATAAAGGGCTTTTCTAAACCAGGAGTTTGTCACAGGCAAGAAAAGACAAATCTGCGTAAAATGCTAGTTGAACTGACCTCATAAGTGTACAGTGTCATGCATGGGTTTAAAAAAAATAGGAGGAGGAAGAGGGAAACACAAAAACAGTCACCAGCAGTGGAAGGCAGCAGAGGAGGTAGCAAAGCCACTGAAAACCACCTCAGGGACTCTCTGTCTTCGCTAAGACATTTTTGTTTGTCTGTCTACCTAGAACCAAAACCTTGACAGCAAAATATCCACTATCCAAGATGGGGCTAGAAAAGAGAACACATCACACATTCCCATAACCCCCCATCTGGAAATTACTCAGCATATTTTGGTAGAGCAAGAAAATATGCCAAAGGGAGAGATGGAATCTAAGAGAACTGCAAGGGAAGAACAAAACAGTACCAAAAGTTCCCCAGCAGAGAAGCCATGGGATGGGTCACATCTTAGTGGTTACTGACATCTGTTTTTATTTTTGTTTTTGCATTTTTACCAACTTTATATCAAAACTGAAACCCTCAAATAACTCCTTTCTGCCTTCTCCCATAACCCATGCACTAACCTGATTCAATTCACTATCACAAAAGTTATGAAAAATACACTTACTCCGTAAATGTGCTAGACACTGTAGAGGGCACAACCAGTCCTTTGCTTTCTACTTAAAGAACTGCCAAAGGAAATATGTGAAAATTTAAAGAGAGATATAACTGCAAATAGAAGTAACTATATTTTGAGAAACAGAAAGCAAGAAAGTTACATGAGATTGTAATTCTGTCTACAGAAACTGGCTTGAAGGCTATGCTTATGCTTGTGTGTTGGGAATAGGAATAAGAGAAGGCTTTTCACATATTTAAACCAGAGACCAGAAGCCTTTCTAGCAACCCCTCCTGTGAATGTTCTAGCTTTCTTCAGCCTCCACAGGGATAACATTTGTGTTTCAACTCTATTCAGGGCACCCCAAAGTCAATGCTGGTGTAAGTACTTAAACAAAATCTCCCCAGAGAATTAAAGAGCATTATTTCTAATCCCTACTGGGCACCTCATACAAACATCAGCTAGCCAGAACATGATGATGGAATGAAGCTCTTAATAGACTTTTCATCAACAAAAGAAGTTATTTTCTCTGTGGAATTCTGTGAATGAGTCATTTAGATTTACCCTCTGAGTTCTGGTGTGGCTACCACAACGACTAACAATGAGGTGGTGTACTTTTAAGAGAAATAGTAGAATTTTCACAATTTCTCAGCCATGTCTCTAAAATGTGTTACTAAATTGCTCAACTAAACAGTAATTCCACTGTCTTAACACAAAGGTGTGAAGACAGTGGAATTACTGGCTTGAGAGAGAGATTTTCTTGAGCAAAATGACAGGATTCAGTTTCATGTACCTGTCTGACTGTCGTTTTTTATTACCTGGGATTGAAAATGTTTTCCAAAAGCAGAAATTCCAAGAGATCTTGTGGTGCCTAAGTTACTTGTGTCATTGTGTGTGTCCTTGTCCTTCAACTGCAAGAGAGATCAGAATGTCCCAACTTGCTGCTGACCATATAGAGTAAGTTTTGTGCTTTACATTGTTGACAAAATAGTGTATTTTCCTTCTTGAAAAGTGCAGATGTGAACATCTTGTTCAGAATTAGAAGAAAAACACTTGAGTCCAGGTGGAGTTGACTTATCCTTAGCAGGATATGATATCTATTGGTACAATTAAAATGTTGAAAAACAACCTACTGGACAGCTAACTTAAAGGTCTTTCTAGCATCAATCTTAATTATTGGTGGGATGATAGGAATCATGGTGAGCTTCATCTGTTTTATAAGACTCTGACTCATTTCAAGTTAAAATATCCACCTTGGGATTAGATCACAAAGCACTTGTGTCTATTCCATAAACAAGAAGGTTTATAAACAGATGTTCTTTTGTTGACAGAGTATAGTTCCACCTAAAAGGCCTTGAGAGCCAGTGTGATGGCTCAGCAGGTAAAGTCACCTGCAAGCAAGCCTGACAACTTGAGCTTTGGCAAAAGCCACATGATGGAAGGTGAGAGCGGATTCTCTCAAGCTGTCCTCAGACCTCCACATGTGCACAGTGGCACAAACATGCATGTACACACAAAAAGTAAATAGATAGATAGGAAGATAGATAGATCATTAGATAGATAAATGGTTAGATAGAGATCTTTTGAAAAGATGAAATGAAAAATATTTCAATAACTAGGTTTAATTTTTTTTTCTAGAATTCTTCACTAAGGAATTCTGAAATTAGAAGAGTAGAAAAATCTCTTGTCCCTGGTGAAGTCAGCTATTTGTCTGCCATGTTTCCCAGGAAACATGAGTATGCAAGAATCAACCAGAAAGGACTGACAACGTATTATTTTTTCCCCTGGATTGATTTGGTTCTTCATCTTTATGTACTAAAAGAAACATGACAGGGAAACAAATGTCCTTGTATTGTTTACATTTGAGGTTTACAGAAAGAGCAATCAGCAGATTTTCTGTAGGATCCATCTATCTGTCACCGTGTTTTATTGAACGCAGCTGCCGCTGAATCAAAAGGAGGAGAAAAGCAAAGGAGTAAAGTGGCAAAGATTGCTATAAAAATAGCAAAGGGGAGTGAATTCTCTGGAGTGTGAGAACAGGCCAAATACAGCTGTGAGCAATATCCTTCTGTTTTTATGAAGCGTGAGCAGGCTCTGTTGCCACATATGAAAGAAATTATGAGCACTAAGCATATTCTCTGTTTTGGCATTGTTTTCAAATAGAATTATCTAAGATTATGAGACACAAGCCGCACTGTGAACAATAAGATCCAGCCTACGTCACAATTAGGTCATCGCCATCCTCCACTGCCTCGTATATGCAGACATCAGCGTCCATCAGCTTTCCTTGCCCACAGATGAAAGCCCCAGCCCAGATGATGATTTAATGGGCCCAGTCATCTGGACTGTGTTCTGTCTATAACCTAATCCTCTCGGTCCCTCTGCCCTCAAGGAAAGCGACTCTTCTATCAGCGGTTTCCAGGCTCTTTGCCCATGGTGGAAGTATGGCAGTGTGATGGGAACTGGCGTTCTGACTGTTAGTTGCCAGTGCCCCTTACCATTTGGACAGCATTATTGTTACTGTGGCATTAATTTTATCTTGCTTTGAGAATCCATAGCCAAAAACTGGAACAAAGGAACCAAAAGTTGGACAGGAATAAAACACTTGTAGTCCTTTAGTTCATGGTTTGAAAGAAGTACAATTATTCTATCTTCCTCCTGAGTGCTGGGAATAAACATATGTGCTACCTGAACTGTTTTCTCTTCTGTAACGTTTCTGTGGGTCACAAACAAATCTGATTGTTTCTAACGCAGAGTCCATCTGTGATGGGTTTGGAAACATAAGAGGCAAGGGCTCTCTGTGACCTCATCTGCTGTCCCCACTCCCAGTACTGTCCCTCTCTCTAACCTATGTCTCTCCTCCCTCTTTCTCACTTCAGACTTTATTCACGTGCTCTCTACCCAGGAAAGTTAAGATTTCTTTAGAGTCTGGCTCCTGGTGCTCTATGCTCCACCATTGGAATTCAGAGAGGGTCTTCCCACAGCACTCCACCCAAAACAGAGCCTTTCCAATGCCTAGCAGAAGAAAGATAGACATCAAGTTTTGTTGGAAGGATGTCAGAACCACATTTGTTTATTTGTTTGTTTATCTATTTATTTATTTGGAAGGGGAAGATCCTGGATTTCTCTTCCAAGTAACAGATGTGCAGTTCTCTATCCAATTTTATTTTGACATAACGTTTTTAAAAGGCTGTACTTTTTGTAATATTTTTGCTATTGTTGGTAATATGTTTAATGCTAGAAATTACCATTTCTAAAATCATTACGATGTACAAATCTGTCAGGGATAACTCTTTAATTTCATGTCTTGTAAAGCACAAGAGGAATCTGTCCCAGAGACACTGGGATGGACTTACAAAACTAGCGAACACTCACAGCATGATACCTTTGAGAGTGTAGCAAAGCAAAGGTAATGTGGTCAAAGGAAACATTTTCTTAGACCCTGCTGTCCTCAACATCTAGACTCCTGTCTATAGACAAAAATTGCCTAAAACCTGTCTCTTCCTGGGCAAATGTTTCATAGGGTGAAACAGGTGTCATCTCATACTCCTTGGACTTTACAATGGTGTTTCAATGGCTGATAGTTCTGTTGAATCTGTGCTGGACATAGTCAGATGTTGGGTCCGGGATGTCCTCAGCAAATGTAGTTCCAGGTTCAAACCATACTTTCAGGAAGTGCTTGTCTGTCTGTCTGTCATTTCTTTACACATCACAGTAGTCTGGTCAACCCCTAAACCAAAAATGGAGTCCTTATGAGGTAGGTGTTGAGAGTGAGGACTGTATGTCTCGAAGCTTTTGAGGAAGAACAACCTGAAGTCTGGTTGTGTTTGGGGGTCAGGATTCTGTGTTGTTAACCAACTTCCAGGCAAAGGCCTATTCTGAAATCATATTTCCTCTTGTCAGTTCCTAAATTGCTGGTTTTGATCGCTTCAGTTTTCTGAATATCTTGTAAAGCATGAGGTGAATAAGAAAAGACAGTGAAGAAATCCATGAGCTCTGTCAGTAAGAGCAGCATCTACCAGAAAGCCTCTACCTCACAGGCGGATTTGAGAAGGCAGGAAGTGGGACATTATTTCCTGTCCCATTCTATTCCTTTCTTCCTCCCTGCCCTGAAATTAACACGTCAGCTGAGGCCCCTCTCCAAGTCCGCTGGCTACCCAAAGAAGAAGTACCAGTCAATGACTGAGCAAAACAGAGATTGGGGAGAAGAGATGCTGAGCTGTCCATAAGTCAGGGGGCAGAAGACACATGGTAGGGTCCGGACTAGAAGGGGTGCAGTCAGGCAGAGAAGGGAAAGATGCCTGAGGCCAAGCCCTGCCCTCCTCTCTCCTTTGGTTGCCGGCAGTGCTCCTGGGACAGACACTTCTCTTAAATGAACAAGAAATAGGTAAACAGATGACAAGCATTAAATCATGGTGAGCTGGTAAAGCATGTTTATCGGGCTTTGTTTAATCCTAGATTAGGTCATTTCCCTTTTGAAAGTGCCCAGGGAGGGGAGAGGTGGCCTTTATCTTACTGTTCTTGATAGCACAGGTGTAAAAAGAATTCTGTTGTTAGCGCGTACAAGGGCTATTACGTTTTCAGATTAAACAATATGAACCTTCTAACTCGACTAAAGAGAAACTCAAACATTCGCCATCTGTCTGTAAGGCTGCTGAAGTTGCTCGTTTTCTTTGTTGAACCTCTGCTTTCCTAAGTCACGGTTCCTAAGAGGAAACAAAATCAAACGGCTTATCACATTTTCTGTCCCGAACCTTGCTTCTGTCCTTGTCTGTCCTCTGCCTTCCTTGGAGGGGCTTAAAGGATTTCAACAGAACCTTTTGTGAGCTTTGGGAGGGGTGGCTGCCTGTTTTGTTCACCTCTGAAATTAAGGAGCACACTGAACCGGTGACCCAGCTTTGCCTGTAGAGATCCACCCCTTCTCAGGAGGATCCTGCTCCTCCACTCTTTCTAAGTCCTTTCCTGACTTTAGCGGATGAGTATTTTCTAGGGCAGGCCAGAGTCAGAGCCAGTGATAAAATCATGGTTGCAGTCTAGAAACATTAAAATGTTAATCCTTTCCAAACAGATCCTGATGAGAATAAGCCTCATAGTGGCAATGACCAGCAGGGTGGATGCCGCCCTGCATTCATCACTCAGGCCCTGCGGAGTGGAGTCCTCATGAGGAACACCGGGGTTTCCTAACTAACTATGGAAATGAGGCTGAGCGTTGGCACTCCGGCTACACGGAGCTGACGAAGGTCCATTAAGGGCCTAAAAGATAAAAATATAATTGCTTTTAACCACTTTTCAAATGCTGAGAGTTAGAAGAAAAGTTTTTAATGGAATCATTGTTCCAACACCCTCTCATCCGTTTTAATTTTTAATGTTTAATTATAGAAACTACTCTAGTTAGATAAAATGTTTTCATTTGTATTCGTCGGGAAGTGTATATTTATGTAATACCCATGCTGGCCCCCAAAGGCACCTGAGGTATAAGAGGATGCCACTTTGATGAACTGAAAATGTATATAACTATTAAAAAGTTATGACAAGAATGGAAGT
Source organism: Pachyuromys duprasi (assembly GCA_028658305.1). Lineage (NCBI taxonomy): Eukaryota > Metazoa > Chordata > Mammalia > Rodentia > Muridae > Pachyuromys > Pachyuromys duprasi. The sequence goes on from CM053764.1 coordinate 126,204,528, forward strand.
TTGTCTTATGGCCCACCCCTCTTCCTGCCTATGATAACTTCACCCTGGGACTCATCCTGGGATCCATTTATAAATGGATGCAACTTTGCAATTAGGACATTTTGGGGAAACTGCACACACACAAACACGTACACACGCACATGCGCACACCCATGTGGGCGCGCACACATTACCACCACCCTGCACTTCCTTTTTTTCCCTAGCACTCATTGTTATACTTGTTTTTTGTTTGTTTACAAGAAATGTGAACTCCCTGTACCTCTGAACTTTGGTAATACCCTTTCCCTCTGCTCCCCAGTACCTAGAACACTCACTGGAAATGGGCATTATTGCTACACAGGGGTTTCCCTTCTGATTCTGCACAGTTCTGTCTCTTCTCAGCACACCAGCTTCATCCAGCCAGGGCAGCATCCAGAGCTGAAAACAAATAGCAGGTGACAGTGCAGAAACCCAGACTTGTCTCTGTGTGTCTGAGAAAGTTTGAGATGTGTTCAGAGCTAGGATACCCTCTAATAACTGAATCTATCAGCTTGAACAGTATTGTGTTGTTTTAATTAAAATGTAAAAAGAATTAGGCAAAATTATTAAAGCATATCTGAATATTATTTCAAAGTAAATTATTTTTTGGTTTTATTGTAATGATTATCTTTCTGAAAAAATAGAGAAGTAGGTTTTTTTTTTCTTTTTTCAATATTATCTACTTGGGCTGCTTATTTTAGGTGCCTTCTGTAAACCACCATCTCATTTGTTCCCAACTTTTCTCTTGTAATAGCCATCCCCCATGATGCTGTCAAATCCTTGTATCTAGAGACACTTGTCCTCAGCCTTACATAGTTTTCTTACTAGGACACACACACACACAAAAGCACCTACAACTGGCTGAGAGTATGTTTGTTTGTTTTTGGTGTTTTTTTTTGGCGGGGGGTGGGGGGAGACCAAGAAAACAATTATCTCCTGTTTAAGTAGCCAGGGCAACATCCCCAAAACTGGGAGTGGTGACTCAAACCTGTAATTCCATAACCCCAGGAGACTGAGGCAAGAGGATTAACGTAAAAGTGAGGCTAACCTGGGCTACATAGTGCAGTCTAATCCAGTCTGGATATCTCCTGAACCTTTCTCTCAAAACAGTGACAAAAGGCTTTAGCCCCTGATAAGGAATAATTACCAAGCAAGATAAGTCTGGGGCACTCTGAACAATAAAGATGGTTCCTATTGGTAGTTTTACAGCCGCTTGAGGGGGGGTTCTTTACTCACTGATCGCATCGAATTCCACAATGGGCCCTAATCCAACCACAGCAGAAAACCACCTGTGCCTGATTGTTCTCCATTTGTAATCTGATAAAAGAATTATGTTGGAAGTTGAAACACTGGACAGACTCTTAGAAGCACTGTATTGTGACATGGGTTGGCCCACAGGTGGAAGATCTAAATTGACCTTATTTTTTTTTTTTTAAGTAAGGCTTTTAAATCTGGAAACGATATGCTTTGTTTAGCCCCACCTTTGTGGCAGGGACCCCTACGCTGTTAATGAGGCTTGGGGCCTTTATAAAATGGAATCACTGCAGATTATTGGAATCTAGAGTAAGTATATGATGAGGACTTCAGCCTAGAATTTAGCCCTAACATTCAGCTAGAGTGGTTCAGGACATCTTCCAGCCAGCATTATCGAATTAACCCAGAAAAAATGGGGTTACAGGCCAGGAAAGGGGAGGATACTTTCTGCTTGTTTGTTCAGCAGTTTGTTTTAAACTGGAAACAGAAGTTGCCATGCAAAATCATGTCGATAAAAGGTGGCTGTGATCTGATCAAGCACTCAGTCGCATATGTCCCATTGTCCTGTGGGAGCCTCATTCTGCTGAGCTCACGGGAGCAAACAGCTCATTGGTTGAGATCTGTGAACTAGAGCTGGTCATTGATCCTGATTCTTCTAGGTTCACAGTAACTTTTATGAGAAATTGATTATCTGATACATCACGGGAACGAACAAATCTACTCATTTGGGATTGTGCCATATAGCACCAGTGACTCTCTGAAAAGGTCCCTCTCCCTTTCATCTTTCCCTGCAAATGATATAGAAAATGTAGCTTTAGCTCTCAGTATATCCAATATTCATATACACACAGTTTAAAATATGTATGTTAAATATGAAAATATATTCTTTCTGATTTAGAAGTATATAGCACTTTGCAATAACTACCAAAATGTTTATTTCCCAAGTATATTTCTCCCAAGTAAGATGAGTGGACACGCTAACAAACTTCATTTGGACAATATTATGGAAAAAAAACTTACAAGATACTAAAGCCAACACTCTATTTCTTCTATCTAACATTAAGCGTTTTGTGACTTCCATAAACTATTGTGGAATGAACAAAAAGACATGACTTGTTAGTTTTTTACTCCTCAGTATAACTGTAATTATAACATATATATTTATTCATAATGCTAATGTTATAATTATAACATATTTTAATTATAATGTATATGAATTATATAATTTATATATAAACATAATTGTAAACATGCTTATAATAGTTTATATTATAATTATAACATATATATTTATTATAACACATATATATTTGCTTTTGAATATTCCCTAAATTCTTCAAGATACCACAGGCAGAATATGTACATAAAACCATTTGTTTTCTTGTAATAAGTTAAACTATAGTCCATGGAGTAATACTTATTTACTACTGGTAAAACAGGTTAAGAATTTTCTTTTTAAAAAAAATACTTATGCCCAGACAGACAGAGCAAGCCTCTGGAGTGCAGACCCTGCACGTCATCTGGGCATCAGAACAGAGCTGGCCCTGCTGCTTGTTGGCTGCAGCATTGTGAACTAGCCTGGGCAGTGCTGGACACCTCGCCCTGGTGGTATGAGAACAGGGGAGTTGCTGGGTAGACCGGATCAGCAACCACCCAGACCCAGATGCAAGGCTTTGGGTTGGCCCGCCTCAACAGCTACCCCATCTATGAACTACTGAAGCACGCAAAGAAACCACTTCTGCAGATCCAAAGTGGCAGGATCTCCATGACACAGGACAACAACAGGATTTCTGAGGGGAGGCCCAGTGAGGAGTCAGTATTGATAGTGTAGCAAAGCCAGAGGCCTGGAACCAGAACAATGACCCACTGCAATGAATACTTGCAAGTAAAGATGTGGATACTGTGTGACACATCGTCACTCACACTGCAGCTTCCAAAGTGAGATTTTCTTTTGAAGGGGAGGTTGCAATGGTGGAAGGCAAGTAGGAGGGGATGAGGACATGAGCGGGATTGCAGTGCATGACATGAAATTCTCAAAGGATCAATAAAAAAATTAACACTTACGTATTTTTATAGGGAATGTAGGATATATAGTGGGAGTGTATGCATGCCAAGGCACACATGTGGTGGTCAGAGGGCAACTCTGTGTAGCCAGTTCTCTCCTTCCATTTTTAGGTTGGCTCTACAGCTGGGACTCAAGTGCTCAGGCTTACTCAGCAAGCACCTTACCCATAGAGCCGCCCCACTTCCCCACTGACATTCGACAACGACCAAATTTCCGAAGTTTTATAGATCTAAAAAAAATTGTATCTGGATTACTCAGCATTAAAATAGAAGGAAAGTCTGACCTATCTTCCAATACAGATATAACTTGAAGGCATTGTACTAAGTAGAATTAGCTGGTCTCAGAAAGACAAATATATTATTCCATTTATACGAGATATTTAAAATAGTCTAAACCATAAAGAGAAAAGGCAGCATGGCGATTGTGAGGAGCTTGGAGTTGGACTGGGGACTGACTATTGTGGGTGTAGGATTTCATTCTTATAAAGTAAAAGCAGTTATGGAAGGGGATGGCCGTAGTTGGACGACTTTTTAAGTGTTTTTAGTGCAACTGACCTTAAGACTACTTAAGACAAACTAGCAAAATGGCTAGTTTATCAGTGAATAAAGGTACTTGTAGCCATGTCTGGTGAGCTGAGTTCAATTCTGGGAACGTATGTAAAGCTGGAGGGAGAGTGCTGACTCCACAAGGTTGTCCTCTGATCTCCACACTCAGTGTAGCATGCACACTCCATCCCTACGCCATGGGCACACACCCAATGATTAAAAACAATTAAAAATTAGTTAAGATGCTATGTTTTGTATTATATGGATTTGACACAATGAAAATACGATAAACTACTATAAAACCTGTTCTTATCCTATTTTATATAACATTATACTATTCTAGTTGCTTTGCCTCTGGTACCGTGTATTTGGAATAAGAATGGCCCCCCAAAATATATTTGAATACTTGGTCCCTAGCTGGGGAAACTTTTGGGGAAGATCTAGGAGGTACATATGGCTTTGTTGGAGGAGGAGTGGTACTGGAGGAGGGCCTTGGGCTGTCAAAAGATCTGTGCCATTTTTAGTGTGTTCTCTGTTTCCTGCTTGTTGTTTGAGCTCTGAGTTCCCAGCTGTTTCTGACACCATGCCCTTACTCTAGCCCTCTGGAACTGTAAGCCCAATTAAAGGTGCTTTTGTAGGTTGCCTCGGCCATGGTGTTTTATCACAGCAGGGGAAAAGTAGCTAAGACAAGTATTGTGGCTTAACGGACACAAGGTAAGGTGCCCAAAAGGCCCCACAATTCTTTGTCATTTTCACTTATCAGAAAAAGAGTGCCCATGAAGACTGGCCAAGACACTTCGGATGATAGGACTGCTTTCAGTGTTTCCAGCATTTCTTCAGGATCTGTGCAATTTGATTCATTTCCATGGCTGCTCTCACAAAGCACAAAACTGGGCACAAGTCCACATGAGCATTCAAGTTGGCGAGAAGACTCAGTGGCCGGGTCAGCTTGCATAGCAAAGCACCAAGAGTCTTCAAAAAAGGTAAATTTATGCTAAAATCTAGAGAATGTGACTTGGGAGGGATCATCGTCAGTGATAGGGTTGGAGAAGCTATCTAAATAGAAGGCACCACCTTTTTACTGAAAATTCGACTGCAGGTTGTTTTGATTTGCTATCATGTCGCATTCATTGTAGTGTCTTGCTGCTTATCTTAATGGCCACCCCTGTGGCATTACTACTTTTGATAAGGCATCCTTAAATCAGTAATGATAGCAAGGAGGGACAGCCAGTTCTCTGTCTGTTCGTGCCAGAAGGTGCTGGGGGAACATGTTTCAGAACACAGAATAGAGTTGTGGGCTTGTTTATAAAAGGTTTCAGAAAGGCAGGATAAAGATCAGGCCATGCTGACTGAGTAGTTGACTAGTATGCTCTGAGTAGTCCATGAACACTCAGCAGTAACATGCCTTAGAACAAAAGGCTACACACCATGAATCTTGTACACAGAGAGGCCTTTGAAGCTTAAAAATTGTCCCCCAATATACAATGGCCTTTTGTTTGATCATAGTAATTATTCACCAGCCAGATGTTAGAAAAAAAATAACTTTATCTTTTTATGATTAGAAACATGAATCCTTTCAAATGAGTGTGTCACCGAAATGCAATGTGTATACTCAGCCATTGCAGCAGAGAAGGGCCAAAGAAATAACCAAACCAGACCAAAGACTAATTACAAGAATGTGTTTCTAAAGGGAAAGAGAAATCCCTTCCAGTCTGAGAAAATGACCCTCCTCCCCTCCAAAAAAAAAAGAAAAGAAAAAGAAAGTCAGAAGTAGCAGGGCATTCAGACTTATTTTGCAAGGTTAAGTTCTTTTCCAAGGGCTCTTGAGGGCTGTGAAGTGAGTATGAGGCTGCTACCTGTCCCCAAAGTGATTAAGAAACCTGAAGCATCCCTTAATTATTCATCTGTAATTTGGGGAGGGAAGCGGGTCAAGACTGTTCCCAGCAGACCAGGCCTGGATATCTGTCACTGAGCACTAGCCCTTAGCGCATGCCAAACTCCATGACATGAAATAGAAGACAGTTGATGTCTCCTTCTATTGGTGTCCAAAGGCAGCCACACGGTAGCTTCTAAGGTGTGCCAGCTGGCTTCTGGGATGCCTCCCTGTCATTCGTGTCTATGCCGTGTCACTGATTGGGTATTGTGGAAATGGCTGTCCGTGTGTTCCTAGTCCAACTTGGAGATGTTGATGTCATTCCCGGCCCCAAGCTTTTATCCCAGTAGACTCAGAGACTAATACAGGGGCCATATGGGATGAATCAAGGGCAGCTGCCCACAACTAGCCAAATGAGTGAGTCACCTAGAACTGGACCTTCCAGGCTCCCTGGTACTCAGCTGACATCAGCCACGGCTGACACTGTGGCCACAGCCAGCATCACTCAGTGAAGCCCCTCCCAGACTCCAGACATGCAGGAACTGCGTGAGGTAATAATCATTTACTGTTTAAAGTCACTACATTTGGGGCTCATTTCTTACTTAGGTAACCGTTACTTCCTTGACCCTGTTCTTTTTTTCTTAAAGCATCTCGTAATTAAAGCCATGTATTTCACTTTGGATTAATTGCATGATGTGTGTCAGCCAGGGTGGTGTCCATTTGCTCACACTGGAGAACTACACAGTTACCCATTTCAGAGACTCCCCCTAACAATAGGTACTTCAAACATTTTTTTCTTGCTTGGGTTGTTCATTTCTTGTGTTTTATTTGTTTATTTGTTTTGTGTTTTGTTATGTTTTGAAACAGGGTTTCTCTATGTAGCTTTGGCTAGCCTAGAACTCACTATATAGACCAGGCTGGACTCGAACTAACTGACATCCTGCTACCTCTGACTTCTGAGTGCTGGAGCTAAAGGCATTCAGCTTAGCTACATTTTTTTAAAGAAAAAAAAAATCAGTACCGATTACTGAATTTAACTTATAAAGCATATTTTTATCGTTGTATGTTCCAGGTAATGTGTCTAGTTTAGGAAATACCCACAGATGGAGCATAAAGAAATCCTCAACAACTTACATCTGGAAATGCAAGTACATGGGGTGGGGGTGTGTAAAGGAATCCATGATGGCATGTGGTACATGTGGAAAGAAGGAACCAGAGAGAAGGAAAAAATACTGCTTGAAATATGATCCAGAGGTAGGCAGGACCTCAGAAGGCAAAAGAAGAGCTGAAAAAGCTATTTCAAAACAAGGAAACTGGAGGCAGAGGCAGGTGGATATCTGTGAGTTCGAGGGCAACCTGACCTACAGAGAAAGTTCCGGGACAGCCAGGGAAACCCTGTCTCAAAACAAAACAAAACACAAGGAAACTGTGACTGGAAGGATGGCTCGGTGGTTAACAGCTTGTACTGCTACTACAGAGGTACCCAAGTTCAGTTCCCAGCACCTTTATTGGGTGCCTCATAACTGTCTGTGATCCAAGGGACTCAATGCTCTTTTTCTGGCTTTCCTGGGCACCTCACAAGGACCTACCACCCCCAACACTCACATGCATAATTAAAAATAAAATCAATGTTTTTTTTTTCTTTTTCTTTTAAATGATGTTATGCACATCAGGCTCAGGGCTGATGAAGAGGAATAGCTTAGGGGCATGGTGGAGTGGGTCGTGGCTGTGTTAGCACCACGGATTTTTGTTTGAGTTGCAAGAAAGACCCACGAAGACATTTGTACAAGCTGCGGAGATAATGTCAGAGTTGAGCCTCAGGAAAACATTAACTGCATAAGGAACAAATTAGTGATGGGGAGAAGCTGAAACCGTGAAAGCAGGGGAGACTTAGGATGGCTGCTGGGATACGAGAGGGGCGGGAGCAATGCAGGTGAGGGCTCCTGCTTCCGCTTCCGCCTCCGCCTGCAGGTGGGCACCTTTTGCAAATACAAATGCACTGATTTGCATCGGAAAGTGTCAGCTGGGCTTGCAAATAAAGAATAAGAGCATTCTGGGTAGCCATGCAAATATTCTCCTCAGCAGTCAGGAACACTGAAAAACTCCAAATTAGGCATTCCCTTAAAGGAAAAAAAATACATGTGCTTACTTTTTTTTTTTTTTCTTTTAATGGATTTCTTTTTTTTGAACAATTTTTATCAGACCTATCCATACCTTGCTATGTGTTTTTAAACAGACTCTTTGCCTGGTCGTGCCTGGCTAATGTAATGAATAACCAGAGTGCCAAACCCTGTTTCCTAACCCTAACTTCTCTAAAGCTCCAGGCAACCACACAAAATCTTCCTGCTCACTGGCAACCAGACAACTGTGAGGAGTGCTGCACCCCACCTTCCCTTCCGCGGATGTAATTTGCTTTCCAGGTCTCAGAGACAGACTTCCAAATCATCAGAGCCAATGCCTTCCTTACACAAAGCTCCCAATCTTCAAGATCAATGACTGGCTTTTACTTTCTTTCTTTTTTTTTTTTTTCTGTGCCTAAACATGAAGCAAACATGTACTAAGCACAAGCTGGAGCAGATCTTGGCTAGAGGGGTATGGCCAACAGTGGAATATGAAAATAATAATCATGCTGATATTAATAATTTACTGAGGCCTAGTAGCTTAAACACTTTCATATATCAGCTCACTTTATTCTCATGGGAGCATACTAAGAGAGTTTAATTAACATCTCAAGAGCCAAAGACCGAAGCTCAGCGGGCTGGGAGCCTTAGCTCCTAAAGATTATGCCTAAAATGGGAATTTTTACAGATTTTTTTTGTAGTCGTCGTTGTTAGAGTTTTGTATAGCCACCATTGCAAATTTAGCGTCGTCTCAAACAAATGGCTGCATCTTTCCAAGTCCCCTCCAACAGTCAGTCTTGTCTCCTGATTCTGACCTCTGTCCAGTCTAAAGACGTCTATGACCGTATCAGACCCCAGGAAAACCCAAGGTAAAAGGCCGACGTCATGACCGGCTTAGCTCTCCTCTGCTCTGCAGATCGATATGCTCAGCTTCAGGCATATATTGGGGATGGTTATTTATCAAACCAAAGCTCCAGACAAGAAACACAAAAACCTCAAGCGCCAGTAAGAAGAGTGATAAATAACAGAAGAAAAAAGCATAGGTCGGATCAAGCAAAGCTGCCGAGAGAGGATTCATATTGGATGAGTTACGGTGCATTTGAGTCCCGCTCCAATTCCAGACACCGTTCCCGGCCTCTCCGGCTCCTTTAGCCCTTCACGGAGTCATTATACCAAAATGCTCCTGTTCTCTTGGCGGCATCTCTAGCAACTCCACCAGGAGAAACCAAACCTGCCTTTTTCTGACCCCCTGCCAACTTCGCAATCTTGAATAACTGTTTACTGGATGTGATCTTACTCCCGTTCCAGACAGGGAAGATTTCACAGGCTCTCACTACCTTGTAGTTGACTACGTTGTGGTGACCAAGGTGTGCACAGGGCACTGAGGGGCTGGTAGACAGGAGCCCTGGGGAGCCAGAGAGACAGAAGGCTTCCCAAAGATACAACAGTTGAGGCCATCCGGGTAAACCACACAAAAGCAGAAATCCATTAAGATCTGCAAGCAGAGGTGAGCTTGGGCTGGTGTCTCTAAACTCTAGGGTCCAGTAGGCTAAAAGAGGTCAGTAAGGAGGAGGTATAAGGAGCCTGAGGCTTCTCATATAAGTTAAGAGGGACCCATGGACCACGTACAGATGTCATCTACAATTGCAAATTTGCAGCTCGCCTTGTAGTTTTAGCTAACCTGTCACAGTACTTAGAAAACAGTACTAGCAAACATTGAGTGCCCACTACTCGGCTTCTTTATCCTCCACACAAGGCTAGGTAGCAGATAACCTTTTATGCCTGTTTCACCGGAGAAGCTGTTGGCACCATAATCTTAAATAATCTACCACGATTCATAGGGCTGAGCCTCTCTTGAAGTCATGTGTGTAGATGGTATGCTTAGCAGTGTTGGCCTGCTTATCAGTAAAACAAGGTGACTAAGCTGAATAATTTCTAGATACCTTTACTTTGTTACTGTCTGTGACTCTGGAATTAAGAGACGTGTACAAAATACAAAAAGGACTAGGTGTTACGATACTTGAATTACACGATGGCAACAGGTCTGGTACAGGAAAGTGTATTGCTGGAAAGGTTGGGGAGAGAGGAAGCCATAGGACAGAGAGAGAAAGAGAGACAGTATGGGAGAACATAGGAGTATGTTGGGGGTAGGTTTGTGTGTGTGTGGGGGGGGGAGTGCTAGGCACACCCTTCTGGGGAAGTGTAAAGTAGAGAGGACATTAAGGAAGCTGTGATCTCTAAACTGAGTGTTACTGTGTGATGAGGGGGGAGAGCCTAGATGAAATGGCAAAGGGTGCTCTAGGCAGAAGAGACAGCAATGTTAAGCCTGGAAACTGCAAAGGCCCTTTCTTGTGGGATCTAAATAAGGTATTTACAGGAAATTGTCTGCACCAGATTAGTGTCTGCTGAGGCTATTCAGTTGATGGAATGGGCTTAAGATTATCAGGCTAGAAGCTAACAGATAGTTGCTAAGAGCCACAAGCTCTTTCGATGTTTAAGATATGAAATTAAGAAAATATGGGATGTGAAAGATACAGGGGCCCTCTTCACAGTCTCCCAAATAAAACATGTGGCTGTGGGGTCCCCAGATTTCCATCTTTGGTGACGAGGTCATTGGATGGATACGTAGATCTCTAGGCTCCTCAATCCACCCTGGGTCTCTCCTGTTGAGGACATCAAATTCCCAGATACCCATATGTATCCCATCCCCATGGTATCTGACACTAAATTGCATTCACATGTTTTAATTGTTATAATTCTATAAGGAATTCATATTACCTCATATTTAAAAAAATTGAAAATATCTTCACAAAATTGGTCATGTAAGTACTGAGGAGTCTCAGAAAGGAAAGACAGAAGGGAGAGGGCATATAGCAGATGCTCAGTTCTTTTTTAAAAAGTGGCATCTCTGTGTGTGAGGTGACCTCCTTCGGGCTCAGGCTATCTTTAACAGAAAAGTCTGAATGAGAATTATCTAATAGGTGTTTCTGCGCCATGGTAGGTTATCCTTAATGCCAGGGCATAACATTTGTCCCATGGCCATTGGGAAATGAATGGCCTACAATAAAAACAAATTGTATTTGGTAATTAAGATCATGTGCATTGATTCCTAGCACTTATCTCTTTTGAAACATCCTTGTAAGGAAGATCAGAAAATCACACAGCTATGCTGTGAAGAGTATATGAGAGCTAGGAATGGGGACCATAGGAGCAAACAGAGAGGCTCTTGGGTGTTGTTTTTTTCTTTTTCTTTTTCCTTTGCTTTCTCTCTTTTGGGGGGAAGGGGCTGCATAATTAATAGCACTATTTCCATGACTGTAAGGTAGATACTGTGGTTATCAACCAAGCAAAATTTCTTCTGCTCTGCAGAAATTCAAAGGCTTAGATAGCAGTAGTCAGATGCAAAAGTAGATCCAGTCCCATTTCCTCTTATAGAAATATAAACAGGTCCTTTCTCAGATGGCCAAGCTTGGTGGATTGTGTGTGTGTGTGTGTGTGTCTGTGTGTGTGTGTGTGTGTGTGTGTGAAATATTTGCAAGAAACCAGGGAAACTCTCAGTTAACCAAGAAAAACAAAACAAACAAACAAAAAACCACAACAAAAAACCCAGAACATCCAAATTGGAAAGGCAGAAATAAAATTATCTCTGTTTACAGCGGACATAATTCTGTATATTGAAGACCCTGAAGACTCCATGCCCTGAAAATTTTAATACACAAATTTAGGAAAGCTCCAGTTAAACACAGTCAACACAGAACAATCAGTTCCACTTACGTACACTAATAATGAGCTATAAGAAACAGGGAACTAGAAAACAAACCCATTTCAAATAGCACTGTGAGTCTAGCACTCTGAAGACAGGGTAAGAAGATGACAAGTGTGAGTTCTGCCTGAGCTATGTCAAAAGAACTCTCAAAACAACCACAACAACAAAATTGAAATATAATAAAATAAATATCTAACTGTATAATTTCACCAAATGATAAAGGACCCTTTTGTAAAGTTGATGAAAGAAATTAAGATATAAGTGGAAACACATCTCATGTTCATGGATTGATGGAGTTAATACTGTTACCCTATCTAAGATTTAATTCAGTTCCTGTCAAAACTATCAACAGCGGTTTTCACAGAAGTAGAAGAAATAATTTAAAAATATGTGTGGAATCATAAAAGACCCTATTAGTCAAAGCCATCCTGAACAAGGAAAATAAAATGTGAGCATCACATTTCAAAGCAGGACGGTAGCAGAAACCAATGTCATAGAGAACATTGGAATGGAGAAAGATTCAGAAAGCAACCCACACCTTCAGTCATCATCCGAGCAAAGATGCCAAGAACACAGTGGCGAAGGGGTGATTGGGTCTTCAGGGAATGATGTTGGGGACACTGGGATATCTGTTTGCAGAAGAAGAGACCACAAAACTAAACCTAAAGGTGTAAAATCATATAGCTCTAAGAAAGAGCAAAGGGAAAAAAAATCCCTTGATGTTGGAGTCAGTGAACGTTTTTATTAACCACAGAAACTATGCAACAAAAGCCAAAATAAACTAGGTGTATGTTCAAGACGAGGAGGATGAGAAGGAGAGAAAGAGAAAGGAGTTTCTCTAGAGTGAAGGAAAATAACAAAATCCCAGAGCAAACTATGGAAAAAGAAGAAAATATTCATATGACTCAACAGCAGAAAAACAACTGTAGTAAAAGATGGCAAAGAACTTGATTATTTTTCAAAAGAAGACAACTGAATGGCCAATGGATACCTAAAAACACACTCAACCCATACATTTATAAGGGAAATGCAAGTCAGAGTCACAACAAGTAAACCCTTCATCTTAGTTTAGAAGAAAATTATGAAAAATTCAAAAGATCGTGTAGGTGAAGATGTAGAAGAAGGGAAACACTTGTACATTGTTGATAGAACTGTAAAACAGCAGTTCTTGAAGGAACCTGGAAGAAGCTGCCACCTCAGATAAACCTGTCTGGGCACGCTTTGGTAATCTATATTTATGTCCAAAAATGGGAAAGTCTAGGGCAGGAGGATGAGAAGTAATGGTAAACCCGGACTTTACAGCCAGATCAAAACACGAACCACAGCTACACAGACCCGTCTCCATCCCACTATCACCTCCACCATCACCACCACCTCCACAACCACCACCACCACAACCACCTCCACCACCACCACCATCATCACCACCTCCACCATCATCACCACCTCCACCATCATCACCACCCCATCATCACCACGTAAGTCCATCATCCCCACCACCACCACTACCACCACCATCATCATCACCTCCATTCCCACCACCACTTCCAAATCACAAATACATAAAAGGAAGAACCACCCTTATTTCTGAGTCCATATCCAAAGGAAACAAAATCATTATCATAAAGATAGATCTACACTTAGTGCTTCAAATGTAAGTTGTAGATAAGTTGAAACTCACTTGAGGGCAGCGGCAATGACAGCAATGTAAAAGTTAGGATCTAGAACAGCAAGTGGAAACCCTTCAAACAACCGTTTCATATACAAACACAGTCGCCCACCATGCTTTTTTCTCTCTCTCATAAGGCAGAGGTAAGACCACTGAGGCTGGAGAAAGCAGGGCCCAGTAGGACTGGAGCCTGTAGCGAATCCACTTTACTCTCCCGCAGCCATGCTGTACTGTCAGCAGGCCTCACTTTTCCTCTGTGGGAAGAAAGGCAAGAGGGAGGAAAGCACGTCTTTGCTATCAGCTCGCTTTGGCTCACATGAACCTGACTTTGGCATGTTGTGGGAAGGGGGCGTGTGCTTAAGTTTACCGACCCCAGTGATGCAGAGTGTCACTGTGCTCACCCATGCTCAGCTGTAGAGCAGCCACACAGGAGACTGCTGCACAGCATCTTGTCCCCCGTAGCTGAGCCTGTTGCCTTGCCTGGCTTCTTGGAGAATGGACAGAAGGCTGCAGCAGCAGTTCAGCCTTCATCAATAACTCACTTTGTATTATGAAGAATGTGTTCCTGAAGCTTGGGAGAAAAGAGGTGAGGATAATTACACCACAGTTTAAAGCAGATGATTGCAATGAATACAGTCAGTATAGTGCATGTCCAAACTGGAGTAAAGTTAGCTAAATGCAGAATCAGCTTGAAATCTGGAGGACCATTTGTTGTTATTGCTGCTGTTCTTTGAACCAGGTTTTGCTTTCATTCATCCAGCTGATCTCTGACTAATAAATTCTTTATTTCAGCCTCTTATGAGGAGCAAGATTACCCTTTTCACCCTCCCCCGCCCCCAACAAAACCCCTCTTATGGTCAGGTCTGTGTGGGTTGACACATAAGCTGAGGAAGAAAGCAAGAAGGAGGCAGGTATGGAGTTTTAGAGATAACAAGCCTGCTCCATGCAACAATGCCCACCCTGTCCTGGGGCACCTTACCCTTTCTAGTTGTCATTTTTGTGTGCTTAAGGAGATGAAAGGCCCCCAAGAACTCCCAAAAACAAAGGTGAGCAACTAAACCCCTGACACAGGTGTAGAGCTCTGCCCTGCGGACAGTGTGGGGGTCTCCCTGGTCCTGCCTGCCTTTGGCCCTCAAAGGGGAGTTCTCCTCTGTACTGGTGACATCATGGGTTGGAATTTGTGACAGGAATGTCTGTATTGAGAGCAGGGTCTGTCTATTGTGTGAACACAAGAGGCATTGAATGCAAGGTTTCCTATATATCAAAATATATATAATAATATATATATATATTCATATAATGGGGAGATTTGCATCTCCTATGAATAGTTAATTCTTCTGAAAGCTAACCATCTGCATAGCACAATACCACAATGCATGCGTGTGATTTTTCTCTGTTGTCTTTCAAAATAAAGCAGACAATTTTTCTCTTCCTGTGGTGCCTTGAAAGTTGCTTAACTGTGCATTGATCCCTTTGATCTACTAAGTGTGTGTATTTTAAGACAAAGTCTGCGCTGTTGCTCTCATCTGTGTGGAGGAAGCAGAACAATGTAGGGAAACCAGGTCGTTTTCCATTGTTTTCCTAGTGACCTGGCTCACAATTCACTCCTGTCTTGAATGCCGCTTAACTTTTGCTGATGTCTTTTTATCGCAGCATTCACGTGAATTTAAAAAGAGAGTTCTGTTGATATGCAACCTACTGTGTATTATGATATCCTGCCCGCCCTGTTGCACTGCAGCTGCTTGCAGCTGCCTGAAGCTTAATTATGCATGCATGCATGCAAAGCCCAGATGCTCAGCCAAGAGTGCCTCAACTACAACAGTTTCTCACTTGTTTTTGTTTGAATTATAATTGGGCAATCTGTATTTCTCTGCCCATTTTGTAGCTGGAGCATGCTCCTCTTTGCCTCTGTTGCTACTTCCTTACCAAGGAGCCCTTTGTCGACACTGTCACGTGCCTCTGAGATCTGAGTAGGGTCATTCACGGGGTTGATAAAATCTTTTACCTACATAGCAATTTTAAAAGGTACAAAAATGAACCTAGCCCCAGAAGGTTTTCCTCCAGATGGTTTGTAGCTGAAAGAAAGGAAAGAATGGTGAACTAGAAGCTGGCATCTCATCTGGATTGAAACAAAGAAGCTGACGGCCAGGCAGCCATGCTGGAAAAGAATCTTACACCTGATGGAAGGCTGCACTGGGGGCTGACAAAAGCTGACTTGTTAACAGTGTCCATCTTCCACTCAGAGAACAGTTGGGGAGCTGTTCTACAGTTACCTAGGGGATCTCAGACTCCAGGACAAACAAAGGCTCCTGTGTCTGTGAAGCTTAGTATGGTATGGCACTATCCATGCAATTTCAGTACTGCCCAGAACTGTCCTTTACTGAGAACTGTGCAGAGTCATGAGCCTGAGCCCTGGAGGGGGCTCAAGGCAACTTACACTATTTCTGAGACATCAGCACTGTGTTCAAACTGAGAAGCAAATAAAAGGCAAAGATTGAATTCACTGCAAATGATGGCATTTGTGATCTCATAGCTACTGTATACACGTGCAGGTGTGTGTGTGTGCTCACGTGATAACTACTGACTCACACTGAAGTTTCAAGAGTAAGCAGAAATCTACTGTAGGATAATTGCTCATGACAATCTTAAGACTCAAAATCAGGAGAGGAGAGATAAATAGACAGACAGACAGACAGATAGATAGATGATAGACAGATGGATATTGGCAAATACATACCTACATGTATAAACATATGCCTTTCTTCACCTCTGTGGCTGTTTCTTTTGACTCAGCTTCTCTTGTCAACACTGTGTGCCTGAGATTGGAGAAGGGTTGTTTGCAGACTCATCACATCTTTTTACCTACACAGCAATTTCTAAAGGTACCAAAATGACCCTGGCCCCAGCAGGTCTTCCTCCAGATGGTTAGTAGCTTTTTTAAAAGGAAGGAAGAGAAGAAAAACATTTAGTCAGAAGTGTACGTATGTGTGTGTATAATAAATGATGTCCTCATGTATGAAATGAGATTAATAAATAGCTCTCCTTCCTGAGTAGTTATGAGTACACAATAGTATTTGCCATTTAATGTGTACCACACAGTCAATTTCTATATATTTTATAACTGAGAAGCTAAGAGTTTATATACTAGAAAGAATACCTGAGTCACACATTCTTAAGTAAACAATATATACAAAAGTGTCTCGGTACACAGATTGGCACTCAATGTCTGGTTTTCATATCTTAGCTCTGCATTTCAAAGATTAGTACTGGGAAGATCTCAGTGTCCTTACCTAGAAAATTGTGATCATGGTGGTGTATGTTTTATGATGGCATTATAATATGCTCAGTATGGGGGAGGGGGCTACGCCTGGGATTCAAAGTACCTAACCTGTGATTGAGATAAAAATAAATAAATTTATAAAAAAAAATAATAATATGCTCAGTAGAGGCAGACAAAGGTTATCTCCTTGACTCAACATCACACACTTCTCAACTAGGTCTGAATTATAGCCCCAGCCACAGTCTAGCAGAATGTTATTTCAAAAAGAATCCTAAGATTCTAGCCAAAAGGTGTTGACACACACCTTTAATTCCAGCACATGGGAGGCAGAGGCAGGTGGATCTCTGTGAGTTGAAGGCCAGCATGATCAACAGAGTGAGTTCCAGGACAGCCAAGGACACAAACACACAAGCAAAGGAAGCCTGAGATTCTTCAGTGTGTGGAAAGCATCCTCCCTGGAAGTCCAACAACTCTCCCTAACAACTGAATTCTTCCTCTCCCACCATTACTTCTGGGAGACCAGTCATTTTGATCTGTTCTCAGCAAAACTGCAATTTAGACAGAATCCAGTGTCACTGCTCTGTGCTCTTAGCGATTTACACTCCTGCTCTAGGGCTCTGCCTTTCTTCAATTCCTTGAGAATCAAGCCAGTATTTCCCAACAGCACACACTAACAGCAGTAAGAGTTCCTATACCCATTGCAATGGTCCTGAGATATTCTGCACAATCATCTTGGTAGTGTCAGAATAATTTTTTCTACAGTGGTATCATAGATGAAAAGTTAGTTGTTCCTAAGAATCTTCAAAATCAGGAGATGAGGAATATGTGCTGTGAAAGTATGAGGACCAGAGTTCAAATCCTTAGTACCTACAGAAAACGCTGAGCATGACCATGTATTCCTATCCCCCCAGCATTGGGATGGAAAATAGCAGGCCCTGGGGACTTGAAGGCCAGTCAGCCTAGCCACATCTGAAAAAGGATGGAGAAGGCTAGAGAAGAACACCTGATCTTTCTCCTGACATCCTCATGTACACACATAGGCATGCACAGTTACACACATGTGTGTTTACACCATACACACCATACCCCACCCACACCACACCATATTACATACAACTCTAAAGAGAGAATCATTCTTCAAATAAAGACATGCTTTTTGTTGTTATTGTTTGTTTTTGAATTTTCACTATCCCCAGAACTAGTAATTTTGTTAGCTATGTGCAAGATGGCTAGATATACTCCATAGGCAGAGACAAAATTTTCCTGACCTAGGTGCTTGTCAGTATTAAGAAAGATTTTAAGTCAAGACATTAAAATCTTTTTTACTGCACAAGAAAGATGGCCTCATGGGAATGGATATTTATAGAGTTCGAATTCTGCATAATTATAATTATATAGATTTAGAATTGTGACTTCCTAAACTGGAATGAGCTAGCAACTAAAAGGAGCTCATTTCTTTCTCAGCAAGTTAGCACCAATATTGAAACTATTAGTAGTTCTGTTCCTGCTGCTCCCCTAGAGATTAGTCTTTGTCCCAAACCCAAAGAAAATACTTCTGCACAGCACGCTCCTTTGTGACATACACAGAAGATGACAAACGTTTCCTGGGAGAACCAAGAGTCTATCCTGTGCACTAACAGCCTTCTGGTTCCCAACTGGAAATTAAATATACTCATAGCCAGTATTTTTAGTGGCCTCAAATGTGTTAATATAACACAACTGCTAAGTCATCACCCACTAATATATAAAGCAATTATATTATAGAGCACTTTAGAAATTGGACTTTAATGCAAGTTTACAAAAAAGAATAATCAAATAAATATCAGAGAACACTTGGTTAATGTGCCTAGGCAAATATGCCTTGGAATTTCCGCTTGGCCTCTCTTCCTAGTATATGCCTGGATGTGCTATTTTCCTTTTATGAAAATACTTTTAACATTGTGATGTCAAAATACTCTATGGTTGGGAAAGTTGAGCAGATAAAGGTGCTTGTTGTCAAGCCGGGAGACCTGAGTTCAAACCTTGGGACTCACATAGCAGAAAAGGAGAACTGAGCCCCATAATGGGACTGCAGTGGATCTCTGTAACATATGCACACACATGCATTCACACAAATGCATACAATAAATAACCTAAGATGCAATAATTTTTTTATAAATACATTTTGACTCACAGTCTGAAGAAAGATACTGACCGTTATGGCAGGAAGATAAAGCTATGGGAGCCTGAGGCCGCAGATCACCCTGAATCTGCAGCTAGGAAGCAAAGAGAGACAAATGCCTCCACTTTACCTGCTTTTTCCTTTCTTCCTTTTTATTTAATCCCAGAACCCAAACTATAGGATGATGCCACCTATAGTCAGGATTGATCAGGCTCTCTGAAAACAGCCTTAAAGACACGCCCAGAGGTGTGTCTCCTAGGTAACTGCAAATCCAGTCAACTTGATAATGAAGAGTCAGCTGCCTCAGGAAGTTGTACCTTTGTGTATAATGTGGAGCTAGACATCCTTGCCATGGACACAGGTGAGAAATAATGATCCATTGTGCCTGCTGCCATAAACAGCTGCTGTTACTATTTTAACATAAGCTGACTGTGTGTGAGTGTTCATCCTATAGGTTCTAATCCTCTAGTAAACTCTACCTAATGGAGAAAACTTCACTGGTTAGCTTACTGCTCCATGTGTCCGATGCTGTAGCCTCACATGTTCTGTCCTCGTATCTTTTACCTGGTACACATCCCCTAGCCTGTGCCAGACACCCAGAACCATTGCTTCACAGTGCAGGCATTACATTTTTAGAGAGGCTAAATCAACTAGAAAATTCTATTTTAAAGATTGATCACAGTTACTTCTTGCCTTAAGGTTCCCAACCTTGCCTTCTGAAACCACATAACACACTTTTTGCTAAAAAAAATGAAAGAAAGAAAAGAAAACATGGAAGTGCAATGGGTCCCCATCAGGGAGGAGCTGTGAGCCTTCCAAGGAAAGCATGGCTCATTCCCTGGGCACTGAGAGAGAAAGCCTCTCTCTGGCACAGAGGTGGACACGGTGGGTCTCTCAGACGGTGGTGCTCCAGCTGCTTGCTCTTTGTTCTCTATGAGCTTAATTTCCTTTTCCCTTTCAGCACAGTGAGTGCCTGGCAGTAATAAACTTGCTGGGAGAATCCTGCCAATAAAAGAGCAATTTGTCTTCTGCCATTTTCATAGTTTAAATACTGTGAGGAAGGCTGGGGTGTAACACAGCACTGAGGTAGGTGCTAGCAAGCACCAGGCCCTGGATTCAAGATTTAGTGCCAATAATAAGTAAATTAATAGTGAGAAAGAAGGGGTGGGGAAGAACTATGCTATAGGTAGAGGGACCTTTTATTCTGTTTTTGTTTTGACTATATGATGTGGGTCACAGCGGTCCCAACATATAATCATTTGAAACCTGTATTTTAGGAGAGTATGTAGTGACAGTGAAGAAGCGTGCACACACAGAGACTGACAGTCAATCAAGACTGAAAAGCTACCAAAGTGTAGAAAATAAATATTTGTGCAGACAGTGGGTAGGCCCCTGTCCCTGGCAACTCCACAATGGAAAAAGGTGAGCTTTATCTTGATTTTAAAAGGCTGACTTCAAAACAGCATCTGTATCAGAAACCACCACCAACAGCAGCAAAATTACCAGGGAGGGTAAACAGTTTGTTCCTAAAACACAAACAAATTCGTTTTCCACCAATAATATACCAAAGCCTTCTGTGCACTAAATGAGGCACATTAGGTATGACCCTTTCTCTGGGAACCACTGAAGGTCAGATTGAGAGACTGTATACACAGCATATGTACAGTGAATACATACACACATCATTATACATACCCATATATATGTATGTATATATAATTAATATTGGCCACCACACAGGAAGGTTAATTGTTGCTTCTCTGAGCACTTAATCTGTTAGCAGTTGATAAATCCCACCCGGAATAGATGTGGCTCATATTTAGGTCACACAAAGTCATTGCTTTTTTTTTTTTTTTAATTTAAACTGTGCACTAGATTAAAACATGAGAGTGTTTCGGGAGAGCCAGTCAGAGGCAACAGCAATGGGCTGTCATCTGGTGTAGAAAGTTTCCCCAGCACACCCCAGGGACATGTTAATCAAAGCTTTTAATGGCTTCAGTCTGATCTGTGACAGGCTTTGTTCCAGAGATGGCGTTGTTGGATAGAGCTGCTAGTTATCAATAAGACACAGTAATTGCAGGGAGTGATTGAGCCCCATTTCCAGGCCTTCCTACCACCCGGCTCTCTCTCTCTCTCTCTCTCTCTCTCTCTCTCTTTATCAGTCCAGGCAGCGGTGTCTTGCCCTAGGAGTCACAGAAAGACTTGTTTCTTTTATCTCACCACGTCCGGTGATGAAAATTAAACAAGAAAAATCGACATTAATTTGTTAAAAAAAAAACAACTTAAAATCTCTTGCTTCTCCTCCTTAAGTCTTTGTTTTAGACTTCTAAGCCCAATCTGGGCAGCAGATCTTTTAAAGTGATCAAACAAATCCACTTTAAGCAGAGGCAGGCATTTGAAGCTTCTCTGTGGACTTGGGCTGCTTCGGTGGTGGCTTCTTGTGCAGTTCTTTGTTATCACTGGGAAATCAAAACAGCCAGAGGCTGAACTAAAGAGTGAGGACCACTAGATCACCTGCAGGGGTAGTTAGCTTTGCAGCCACTTAGAAAGGTTAACGTTCTCCATCGGGTGGAAAATGTCGCCATGCCTGTTCAAAACCAGACTCCAAATGGAATGCTGACAGCTTGTTTTCTTTAGGAAGTCACAGTCCACACTCTAGAAGATAAAAATTATCCCCTGGGTAAGAGATGCCAAGGTGAGAAGAGATGTCAATGAGGGAAGGCAAGGGGGACATAGTTCTTGAGAAAGAACTGGTCTGATTTAAGGCACTTTGTCACAGCAGTGTAAACAAAACCTGGGTGGCCAACCCTGGCCCCTTCAGAAGCAAAGGAAAAGCAACCAGTCATCCACAGCCCAGTCCAAGCCAGCCTTGAGTGTTTCCCAGGGAGCTAACGTTCATATGGCTCTCACCTTGGTTTCCCAGGTGAGGGATCAGGCAGAATGTACTTGGGCACCAATTTGTCTTTCTCTGGGAACTAAAATTACTTAGTGGCAATCGCTGCAATATTAACATGGAAACACTCCTAACACTCCTAACTACCACTTTTTGTGGCTTTCAGATACAACCCAGATTTCCAGCCCGCTCTTCAGGGCTGATTACACACTCCTTCTGCAGTCTTCTTTCATGTGTGTAGCCTATTCCACTGGTCTTTTGTTAGCAGTGTAATGCTTTGTAACTCCATCTCCTTTAGCCTCAAACAGCCTCCCTCTCATTCTCCACTTACCAAATTCCTCCTGAGCCCGCAAGCCCTGCTCAAATGCCATCTACCCAGTAGGGTCAGAGTTAACTGTGACAAGGGACAGAGCCACAGAAGGTTGGCGCACACACAAGTGTCACATGGCCTATGTTGCTGTCACAAAGCTTCACACATCCCCCAGCTAACAAAGGTCATTTGTTCCGTGGAGACACAGTGGTAGCCTATCGCTTCTAGTGTGAATAAACATCTGAAACTCACTGGCAAAAATAAAAAGAAAAAGAAAAGAAAAAACTGACTTCAAATCTGCCCAAGGGGCAGCCAAGCACTGGGATGTTCTTGATACTCATTCAAGAAGCCATGTGCAGCTTGGTAGAGATGCACACCGCAAGAACAAAACCGTTGGTTGGGGAGCATAAGGTGAAACTAGAAGCGAGAAGGAGGCAAGCTTGTGCCTCTCCGCATCTGTTCTACATCCTACAGTTAACAGGACCTTGCTTGTCTCTGAGGATGATTCTCAAAACTTAGGATATCAAAATTACCTTAAGAGTTGGCAAGTACATTATTTCCCAGCATTTTTGTTCACTAGCCATGCTGGAGCATGGGCAGTGTGTGTTTGTGTGTAGAGAGCATGTTAAGGTACTCTGGGGGGTGAGGTGCTATGTTTGGTGGGGATGCATTCATGAAAGAGCTCTACTTTTAGAAAGCTCCTGATCCCCATCATCTCTCTACACTCTGGGGTATGCAGAATTTTCTGGGACAGCAGACTAAACAAAGAAAGCAGTCAAGAGGTCATAATGGCTCCAATGAAAGACGATAGGGAGCCAACTGGATGAGAATAAAGACAATTTTGATACAATGGTGTTTGGAGAGAGAGAGAGAGAAAAGAAAATCTAGAATGCGTCTATATTTCCAGCTTCAGAAACTAGAAGCCTCATCTGAAACAAAAAGACAATCTGGTGCAGGAGAATGAGGATGCTAAAGATTGGTGGAAAAGCAAACAAATAAAAGATGGGGCTTGATGAACGGAAGGGTTCAAGAGTGTGTAGGGGACAGGTCCTACTGACAGCCAAAGGAGAAAAAGCCAGGAGGGACAGAGGAAGATGATTTATGAAGAGTGTTTGTGAGTGGGAAACTAGGAAACTGAATGAGCTTGTATTCAGTGTTTGTCTTTGCAGAACAAGAGTTTCTGAGATTTGGGCCAGGTGTGGTATAGTACACTCCTTAATCCCAGCACTTGGGAGGCAGAGGCAGGTGCATCACTGAATTTGAGGACAGCTAGTCTACAGAGTGAATACCAGTATAGCCAGTGCTACCCGGAGAATCCTGTTTTGAAACAACAACAGAAGAGTTTCCGAGATTTGACACTGGGGACAGGAGTGACTGAGGGAGGCATTGATTAGGGGCAAAACATACTAGCGACAAGTCACAGAGCTGAGGAACACTGATAGATGTATATGACATCTCTAGCTCTATCCCAATCCATAATGCCCATTTGAATTTTATAACACCAACGCAGGCTCTCAGATGAACGTTCCCTTAGTGTCTCTTAGCCATTTATCCAACAGAGACAGATTAGGAATCCATGTGCCCAGAGCCTTGCTGCAGACCCTTCCCAGGGTGTTTTCTTTGTACCCTTTGTGTGAACAGAGGTCTTAGCAGGTGCCTGGTGAAGGAGGCAGATTAACAACCCACCCCACTGTTCTATTGGGGCGGGGTGTCAAACCACCTCTAAACAGAATTAACTTCCACAAATATCCAAAGTGTTAGCAACACAGCCTCCTCTGGGAGATCTGTTTTCCACAAAATCAGGATGTTGTAGTTCCCAACGGGTACAAACCACTATTCTAGTCCATTTTAGATCATGGCTCCCATTTCAAAGCTACATTTTATAATGGCTTTCATATCAAATAAAGACGCCTTCAAAATATAGGCACTCTCAGGAGCATGAAATTGCCAGCCATAATGGGCAGAGAACATTAGAACGCACTCAGAGTAGGGTTACAAAAAGCCCCCGAGCCCAAAAGACCTTCCCCTACAGGTAACCTGAGAGAACATAGTAGAATCGCCGCTCTCAAAGCAGTCATCCATCCGTGCACACTCACAAGAAAAACTGAGATTGAAAACAAAGCTTGAGCTTTTCCACAGTGAAAACAGGCACCACCTACCCACCCACCTACCCACACACGTGTTCTCAAAGTATATGTCTTCCCCAGCCCAAACCCAACAGATACCATATGAAAGATGCTTATTGGATGGAGGTAGAGGGATGGAGAGGAGAGAGTGAGACACGATGGGGGAGGGGACGCCCTGACAGAGAAAGGGGAGAGAGGAAAAGAACACAAGAGCAAGAGAGCAAGGGAGAGACAAAGGGGCAAGTTGATCCCTTTATAGTGTCTGTGCAACTGAACCACTCCAGCCAGTGCATCTACCTGGAAGGAGACACATGATGATATCATAGATTACTAGGCAACCCAGAAGCAGGCTGCCTAAATACTGACAAGATGTTCCCACATGTACACACATTCCTGTGAGCTCAGCCGAGACCAGTTAGGAATCCTGTAGATTGTTAAGTCATGCCAGTGGCTTTGCCACAATTAAGCATGGTTTTCAGTTTCGAAATTGACCCATATAGACATAACTGATTGGAGCACCCGTTGGCATCTTTTAAATGGTGGACCAATTACAATGGCTTTTTCTAGAAGTACGATATGCTCTGCCTGTCCGTTTCGTTTTGGAAGTGGTTAGTAGAGCACTCTAAGACCATGAGAGTGTGGTGGTCTTCTGTAAAATTTCCTTCCGTGGATGCAAATGCAACTGGCACAGACTAGTGGGTTGTGAGTTCAAATACAACCCCTGAGTCTGAAGTCCATAGGCGTATCCTGTATTTATAATGTAAGGTTCCTAACAACTGAAACCTGCAAAAAAAAAAAAAAACCGACCAATCAAGCACAGCAGTTCCTTTGGAGATGAAGGATCTCAAATATTAGAAACAGATTCAGTCAACAGCAGCATCGTTTCTTCTTACATAAACTCCCATTTTCCAAGCTGGTTATTTCCTACCTGCCCTTGCCTGGAACCTTCCACACAGTTCCTCTGCCCTCATTTCCAACTGACTACTTCACTTTGAAGTTTATTATCGAAACAGAATTAAGGGTGGAAATGTAGCTCAGTTGGTAGAATGCTTCCTAAGCATGCATGAAGCCCTGGGTTCAGTCTTTAGCACTGCATGAACCAGGTATAATCCCAGCATGCAGGAGGTAGAGGGGGGTGTCAGAGATTCAAGCTCTTTCTTAGATATGTAGTGAGTATGAGGGCGGGGTGGGCTACATGAGATCCTGTCTCAAAAATGAGAAAAAAAGTAAGGAAGGAAGGAAGGAAGAGAAAAAAAAGAGAAAAAAAAGGGAGGAAGAAAGGGAGGGAGGGAGGAAGGAAGAGAGTTAGTTAAATCAAGCAGGAACTGCTGATCTTTCAACTCCACCATCCTGTGTTATTATTATTTGTTTCCTAAGCATTATGCAACCTATCTTTAAAGGCCAGTGTCTCCTTATCTGCTGTCATCCTTAACACACTGAAACTATTTTGCTCCCTTGGCAGTTCTCTCCCTCCTCAGTGTAACCAGCTCCCTGTTCTCACTGCTCCCTGATAAACAAAACAAGAGATACCAAACATCTACCTCCACAGGGCTGCCCAGCCCCTTACAAACCCTATGCAAGTAGTTCTCACGAAGAGTTCTCCTCACTCCCAACACAGTCTTAACACACTCAGTTCAACGAAGTTGTCCTTTTCATCCTTCGGCAATGGCCTGTCCTGATAAAAGTAGCCCAGTGGTTTCTCCACGGCACCAGGCTTGTTGGACCCCTTCTTCAGAGACGTTCATCAGTGTTCCAAGCTGAGAATCTTCCTTCTACCTACTTGTCCCGCCCTCTTCTACCTCATCTTCTCTTGGAGTTGCTTGTAATACATCACACACTTTCCCCCAGGTTCCTTTCTGGGCCTCACTCTCCATTCCAGGCTGGACTTGAGGATTACCAATGGACTTACCTCTATCCCTTGGGGACACCACTTAGATGTTTCTGAATCAGCCTCATGCTGCTGATTTCACAATGTAAGTTTCCTGTATAGCGTCTCTTCTTGTCTCAAGGTTGTGGTCTCTTTGTTGGTATTTCCAACAGATAATTCAGTATTTGAATACTGAAATCTTGATCACTCCCCTCCCAGATGCACCTTCCCTGTTCTAATGCCTTCCCAGTCTTCCTATTTTAGACATAACGACAACCAACACTTAGTCAGGCTCAATCTGTGCCAGGACACAAATCATCCTGCCTAAAGTCAGATCTCAGCACATTCTTGTGGGGAAAACATCTATGTCACTCTCGCTCTGGAGAGAAGAAAACCAAGATGCCACAGCGTTAATTTTTTGAAGACAGAAGGGCTGCTGCGACTGAAGGCTGGTATTTGGACTCAGACGGTCTACCCCAGGGGCCAGTGCGCTCAGAATCAGCATGTCTGCTTCCCAGAAGCCCGCAGCTTTGTGGATCATCTTCTCCCCACATGCCACATGTCACTCATTGGCAGACCTGCTTAACTTGGGCACTGGAATGGATCATGTGGCTGCCCGTCTCTTTCCAAGGCTCATGCATGCTGCGTTCTAGTCTCGTGTAGTCCCATGTCCACAGCCTCGGACTGATAAGATTTACTGTCTGCCACACTTTCTTGCCAATCATTCAACATGTGAGCAAGCACGCCTTAAGATGGGAATCTTCTCACAAGCACTGCTTATCCACCGCTGTGGGAGTGGCATCCCACTGCAGCTAGAATGAGGCAGGTGGCATCCCACTGCTGATAAACTGGAACTGAATGTCCTCACCCTTTGTTTGCAGGGCACCATACTTCTTTCAAACTCGGCCACGAGCGGCTCTTTCCTAGCTCAGCATCTCACTACGCTTGCTGCCTTGCACATGAGAAGCTTTTCTTAAGAAAATCAGTCCCCTCCCTATTCTCTGAGTGACCCACCATGACTGGCCTTTCTGTTCTCACGTTAGTCCTCAGAAAGGGCCCCTTTGGCCACTGTTTGTAAACTAGGGCCCCAGGGCAAGCTTTGTCCACTCACTTCACAACTGTCTTGTTGCTGTTGTTAGTGGTGGTGGTTTGTTTTTTTTTTTTTTCTTGATTTTTAAAAATTTGTCTGATGTGCCCAAGAAAGTCTGTGTAGCCTGAGTTAGGTCCATTTGCTATTGATGATGGTACAGAACTCAGCAAGATGTGGAGCCAGAGCAATAGCAACTGACCACATGCTCACTGCAGTTGACTGGAGTATTGTAAGTACAACAAGAATCCCAAAGTCCAAGGGCTAAGACTTTCTAGAGAAAAACTAACTTTTGTAAATCAAAAGAAATTTGGAAATATGGAAATACTCCCTCCCAAAAGCTCAACTTAAAGACAGAGTGGTCAGGGAGAAGAAGAGTTCTTAGTGCGTACAAAATGGAAACTTTTGAGAGGCGCTTTTGTAAAAAAAAATATAGAATTTGTGGTATCTACAACATCTTTCTGTTCATGAGGTATGTGGAACCACCTCGAAACGTAGAACGAATTTAAAAATTAAGTTAATGCTGGGCTTAGTAGCATGTTCCTTTAATCCCGGCAGTTGGGAGGCAGAGACAGGCAGATCTCTATGAGTTAGAGGCCAGCCTGTTATAGATAGTGAGTTTTGGGACAGCCAGCACTATAAAGAGAGAGTTTGTATAAAATAAGGAGTAATAATAATAATAATTTGATAAAAATATTTAAGACTTTGGCCAGAAGAACCATGGTACCAGCTCTCTGTGATATAAAAACAAATGTGTAAGAGCTATATAACTGTGTCAGCGAAACTGCCACGCTTTCTTTAGAAAAGGCTCCTGCTGACTTCATGCCCAGGGTTTCCAGATTCTCACAGAAAACGGCCACATATGAAGGCCTGTGGTCTACGCCTGTGACAGGCAATGGAGACAGCCCTGTTGACACGCTGGGGTTCGACGATGACTTTGTTCACTGTGATTCTGGAGCTGGTAGACTCAGTAGCGGCCACCCAGAAACATTCTACGTGGCCACATCTCTCAGCACAGTGCCCAGAGATACCGCACATATTTGGAAAGGAGAGCCTGATAGTCAGGAAGCTGTGGCTGCCTTCTCTTGCTCTCACACTGACTCCATCATTCCACGTTCTGACAAGTCCATCTAGAGAGCCTACAATTTGCAGAGGGCTGTTCCTGGCTGGGGATAGAGCAAGAGGCACGGATAAGACCTTGCTCTCATACCGCTGTGAAAACACACATGGGATAATTAATGAGGTGTGTGTGTGTGTGCGTGTGTCCACCACTTGAGAAACTAGAAGGTACACAGGGAAACCACTCAGGTAAAAAGCAAGTAAGTGGGGCCCAGGTTGGGTGAAATGGAAACTGACAGCAGAAACTCTGCCTGCGTGGACACAAGTCTCAGAAGGGGGTAGAAGAACTGGGCCAAGAGCAGTGTGGGGAAGTTGAGTCAATGACAGCAGACGGAGCCCATCAAGACGATGGAGCCAATGCAGCCGGTGGAGCTGATGGCCTTCACAGTCACAAGGCAGAGAAGAAAGATAGTTCTGCTAGCTAAGGGATCACAAGGCTCGTCCAGGGATCTCTGACCCCCAGCAAGGCCCCACTTCAAGGCCTACTCCCAGAATGCACCAAGCAGTTAAGTGTTTGATCCCATGAGAGCCATTTCACATCAAACCTCAACAGGGAAACCCCTTCGGCATGCTCACATAGGTCCTTCCCACCCTTCTCAATTGGGTGTGCAACCACAGGAGGCTGACTGGAAAGGGTTCCCTGGCCCTTTGTCTTCTGTTTGGATTAAGTGTAGCTTTGAAAACGGAATCAAGCCTTAGGTTGCAGAAATGAGAGTAGGAGAAGGAGCCACATGGAGCAGCCTATGGCTCTCTGCTGCATTCAGGGTCCTTCCCACCTGGTGCACATGCTCTCCAGACCCCTCAACCTTTCCTCCTCTTCCCCTTCATACTGAGGGTAACTAACACACTGCCCTTTTGGTATTCCTGTGGCATACATCCTTAGCACCCTTTTGAAAGCCTTGTTCATGCTCTCCTACAAATTCTCATTGAACACCCAGCCTGCGAGTGCTCTTCCTGCCAGGACTTTGACAGATAGATTTTCTACCAAAAACAGTGGCGGTGTCCCTCCCAGCTGTTAGGGGTCACTGACCCTTAGCCTCCGTGGGCTGCTTGATACAGGTTGGTTCCTGAAAGTGGTAGATAACTCCGCATAACACTGCCTTTGGAATTTTTAGAAGCCTCTGGGTCAGTTAAATGTCATCCGGCTCCCATGGTTTCCCTTTCTTTGCACAAAGCTTTCTGGAGATCAGAGCTCTTTTTAGGGAGGTGGAAGCCATACCAATGAAGTGAAACAACACAGAATTTTGAACCTGAAAAGCGACACTCACAGAAAGATCATGGGGTTTGGTGGTGTAAATTTGACTCTTGGCAAGTTGATTTCTCAGTCTTTCAGACAGGCCTGATAAAAATATGTGGTGGTTACCCTACTCATTGGCAATTATGGCAATAGAAGGAGGTTACTCCACGCGGTTCTGAGGATCACTCCAGCATAAATTAGCTTGCTTCACTGGTTCTAGGACTCAGCAAGAAGCCTCATCACTGCCTAAAATTATAACGCCCCCATGAATATTAAGGTGCACAGACTGCTGGATTAGTCAGCATAGCCTGGGGAAGGAAAAACGCTACCAATTGAAGTGGCAGAGTCCAAGGGTACTGACTGGCAGGATCGCTGCTGAGCTGGCTTCCCAGCCTTCGCACAGTCTTCTTGCTGGCTCCTCACATGGCAGAGAGAAAGCTAGAAAGCACCTCTCCCCTCTGTCTCTGTCTCTCTGTCTGTGTCTCTATGTTGCTGTCTCTCTATGTCTCTGTCTTGTCTCTCTTTCTGTGTCTCTGTCTCTCTCTATGTCTTTGTCTCTATGTCTCTGTCTCTCTCTGTGTCTCTGTCTCTCTCTGTCTCTGTGTCTCTGTCTCTCTCTGTGTCTTTGTCTCTCTGTCTCTGTCTCTATGTCTCTGTCTCTCTCTGTTTCTGTCTCTCTGTCTGTCTCTGTCTCTTTCGTCTCTCTCTGTGTCTCTGTCTGTCTCTGTGTCTTTGTCTCTCTGTCTCTATCTGCCTGTCTGTCTCTCTCTGTGTTTTTTTCAGTGTCTCACTATGAAGTTCAGGCTAGCTCTAACTTGCTGTCTCTCAAGCATAGGGATTAGAGGTGTGCACCACTACAGCAGGCTAAAGGCACACTTGTGATTTCATTTAGCATTTACCATCTCATAGGCCTTTTCTCTAAAATAGTCGCACCATGGAGTTAGGCTTCAAGGCAAGAATTCTGGGGAAGCGTAGACATTCAGTGTGTGCAATTACCTATATCAGCTGGTTAGAAGTCCTTAGCCAAACACCATTTCTCTCAGGAAGGAAATGCTAATGATTGGACTTTCTACAGCACCCATCTTCTACAGTTTTTACCTGAATATGCTGAAGTTTATGATGTAAAATGTTGAGAGATGGGCAGTAAGATAGCTCAGCACATAGAAGTGTCTGCCACCAAGGCTGATAAACCGAATTCAATCCCTAGGATCCACATGGTGGAAGTAGCAAATTGGCTCTTCCCATTTGTCCTCTGACCTCCACATGCCTGTCATAATGAAAATGGATATGTGAGTGTGCACAGACAGAAGTAAAATATAATAAAATTTTTTTTAAAATTAGAAAATATTAAGTTTACAATTCAAAGTACCTAAGATTATCATTGCTTTGCTAAAATTTTAAATAAAAAGCATTATCAACATAAGAAAAATTGTTGCTCTCTTTCTGTTAAACAGTGAGGAATTAGGAATGTTTTGCATTAGTAAGAAATAATGTTTAACTGTTAAAAAGGCAAAACCTTGAGAATTGCCAGGCAAGGTGGTACACACCTGTGATCCTAGCACCCAGGGAGGCAGAGGCAGGCAGATCTCTGTGAGTTGGAGGCCAGCCTGCTCTACAAAGTGAGTCCAGGACAGCCAAGACTGCACAGAGAAACCCTGTCTTAAAAACTAAGAGAGTGAGAGAAACTTGAAAATTCATTTATATAATGAAATACTTAACAGAATTTTTCAAAGTAGCCAAATTTATATGTTTCAACATGGATACGTTTCTAAAATAAACACATAATGGAAAAAAATTCCAAAAAGAAGTCATTATCTAAAACATGTTGCAATGGAAGCATGTGCTGATAGGACCCACTGTGTAATCTTCCTAAATGTTTGTGAATTTTTCAAGTATCCAAAATTAAAGCACAAGGTAAAAACCAATGTGCATCACACAACAATGATGTTTATGATAGACAATGAAGCACAAAATAGAAAGTTAAGCTCAAGGAGCACCATTTGTCAAACTATGCTACTCAGAAAGCCGGCCCACTGCGTATTTCAGAAAGAAAGGCAAGCGGGGCTTTCCACTTTCCTCTTCAAAATCAATTTGTTTTCCCAGAAAAAAATGACGTCACAGAACAAAAATTACATTGGCAAATTGCAAATACCTCCCTTAACATTTAAAGCTCTTCAGGCAAGTTATCTAGATAATAGTTTTCAATCTTTGGGGCTCCCAAATCCTTTATTTGTCACACTGTGAAAAATCACTAAGTCCTCTAGAGCGATGTCACATACATGTGTCATAGCTGTCAATATTCTACAAGAAGCCAAAGATGAAAGTTTTGAAATATTTTATTCAATTTTTAAAAAATAGCAGCAATATATCCACTGAATGTTTATTAAATCTTTTCAGTGAAAAACGACTATGCTTTTTTAAGTAGTGAGGAAAACATCCTATTTTTGGAATTTTACCATTTTTTTTCCCTGTGCACTGTGTAATGGAAGACAGCTGGATCCCCCTGTCTGCTTCCATCTCAGTCGGTTGCAATTTGCTTTGGGGGCTGAAACATATGAAGCCAATCTGGCCTCACACACACACTTAGTTGAAAAAAGGAAACAGTATTTTACTGACTTTTTTTCCCTTTTTACTCATTTGTGAACATTCTTCTTGAATACTGCTCCAAAGCTTCTCATAGTCATTCCTTACAAGTTAGCTGCAGTCAACAATCAGAAACCACAGAAGAGAGATTTTTATACTCTGCTGTGTTAAACTCCAGTTTGGGTCTAACCAGCTTGCACCTTGAGTTAATTTTGAGCACACATGCACAGAACTTTAAAATGCATTGACTGGCCTGGAAAGATGGCTCAGGACTTGAGTCTATGCTGCTCTTGCAGAGGACTGGAGTTTGGCTCCCCTCACCCATTTTGATTGGCTCACAATTTCCTGTAACTCCAGATCCAGGAGGACATCCCCTCTTCTACTCATGGGTGCCTGTACTCACATGCACAAAACCCATACACAGACACACAAGCAAACGTGTAGGAAAATAAAATAAATCTTACCAAAAAGAGAGAGAGAGAGAGAGAGAGAGATCTTGATCACTTGGAAATATTCAGATCTTCCAAAGGTTAATGTGTTTCCTGACACAATAGCAGAAAATCACAGTTGTTGTTTTCACTGCTGACACTCCCACAAGCACCTGGAAGTATCTAGAGGTTCCAAGCTGACAATGGCAAGTGCAAGCTTTCTAAAATGTTGCTATTTTACTTGAGAGCTTAAGTTTCCTTGCTGCCAACAAATATTACCAGTTGTTTTGAGTTTTTCTGTTTGCTTTTCTGTTTTTTGTGGGTTTGTTTTCCCTGGGGTGGCTCCTTCTTTTTCTTTTTCTTTTTTTCTTTTCTTTTTAGAACATGTTTGATAAAAGCTGAACTGTGAATTGACACAGGTCCAACGTCAGTCATACTTCAAGTGAAAATGGTACTGAGTGACTTTACTGCTCCTGTTTTGTTTTGTTTTTTAAATTCCATCAGTTGGTTAGTTAGTTTACTGTTGGTTTTAACGTGCTTGTCTGTTTTAAACACAGTATAGGTGCATGGCAGTGAAAACCACTGACTGCAGTTATTGCTGGAGCATTGTGCGGGCTGTTAGGAGTATTAACTACTGCATTCCTCTGGCTCTTTGATCCCCTCCCAATGGGGGATGGGGGTAGCCTTGCCAGGCCACAGAGGAAGACAATGCAGTCTCTCTTGATGAGATCTCATAGGCTAGGGTCAGAGGGAAGGGGAGGAGGACCTCCCCTATCAGTGGACTTGGAGAGCTTTATGGGAGGAGATGAGGGAGGGGTTGGGAGGGGATGGGGGATGGGGCTATAGCTGGGATACAAAGTGAATAAACTGTTATTAAATATAAATAATAAAAAATTAATTTAAAAAAACTACTGCCTTCTTACACACCATTGCTTTTCTAGTCCTGGGTCAAATATCAATGAGAGGTTCAAAAATTTAGAGTTAATTCTTGGGACTGGGGCAAAGTCACCAGAGCACAGTTCTTTCAGAGCAAGGGTCCAGCAGTCCCCCACCCAGATTAATCTTGGGATGTGACTAGGGTCACACAGCCTCTAAGGAAGCCTATGGAATGTGTTAACTCCCTTCCCCTTGCTACAACCTAACCTGCACATAACAAGGCAGGTATCCTCAGGTAGCCAGATCTGATCATTTGCAGTTTGGGCGCCTGAAAACAAACCAATCATTTTAAGGTCAACTCCCCTAGAAACCCTTTCACCCAATCCTATAGTGCCAAGACTTACACTTCCCTACTTTCGTTTTTGCCCCCTTAAAAACCCTGTTTCCCCAGAGTTGGGGGTTGCTTGCCTCTTCGTTCTTGCAAAAGGCAGCCACCCAGCTCGAGTTTGTAATAAAGGCCCTCGTGTGTTTTACATTGGACTCAAAACCTGTTGGTCATTTGGGGACTCGAGATCTGGGTATTTCATCAGCAAATGATAGAGGCAAATGGCGAATCTGTGTTATGACCTCACAGGCCTCTTGAAGGATAT
This sequence comes from Pachyuromys duprasi, assembly GCA_028658305.1. Taxonomy (NCBI): domain Eukaryota; kingdom Metazoa; phylum Chordata; class Mammalia; order Rodentia; family Muridae; genus Pachyuromys; species Pachyuromys duprasi. The sequence continues at coordinate 126,238,455 of CM053764.1, forward strand.
TAGGGTAAAAATCTATTTTTTGCAAGGCTCACATGTTAAGCGATCGGTTGACTTAACGGGAGAATGAATCAGACCATGAGAGTTCAAATTTTATCAATGGATAAATCTGCCCATGAATTCCTATCTGAGCCTGGGGCCTGGATGGAGGAAGTAGATCATTAGTAGTTGTGCCTTCCAAGAGTGTGGACCCTTTCTCTGGCTTTCTGCTTCCCGCTTGCCATGAGGAGAGCGGGTCTGTCTGATCACATGCCCTGTACTAAGGTCTGAGCCAACACAGCTACCTGATCAGTGTGAAATTCGTGCACCGTGAGCCGAGATAAGCTTTTCCTTCTAATTTACCATCTTTGATATTTTGTCACAACGATTAAAACTGACCAACACACAACTGAAGAGTGCACTTTGAGAACCATTTTTGGTGGCTCTAATCCCAGCACTCAGGAGGCTAAGGCAGAAGGACTGTGAGCTCAAGGCCTACCTGGGCTATCTAATATGACCCTGACTACCCCCAACTCCCATATACACTCCCACAAAGCAAACAAATAAACAAAAACCCACATTGAGAATCACTAGTACAGATCAGAATTTAGAACCGTAACAATTTCAACAGTATTGAAGTGTGTGAAAATTTAAACAGCAAAGACCAATACCTTTAGAAGCTGTGGTCCTTTAATACCAGCTCACATGCTTCTGCCTTCCTGGTCAAAACCAAACAGCTTCTACTCTCCAACTGCCTCATATGATCACATACGCCATTACTATAACCCTCTGCTGTTTTCCTGTCCATTTCATTTCAAAAGTAAAGATAGCAAACATTAAATATTTAGTATGTTCACTGGATATTTTTATACTGCTAGCAGCAGTAAAAGGAAATTGTGTGGCTTTTACAACGTAAACTTGTTTTGTGCATAGAGTTTTGTAATTTGGTATATCAATAATATTTATTGAATGCTGACTCCACGTCCTGTATTATAATAGGTGCTTTTTCTTCCATTTACATTTTTTTATTATTGACTTATCAGGCATTTATGCATTTTGCAACTAAGAAGAGTTGAGCTACAGGTACTCAAAGCACATTTGAGGAGACATACCGTGATGGGGCCATCACACAGGCCTTCCACTGAAGGAGCTTCTTTTCCTGTATTGCCCTAGAAGATGAGGCTTAGGTGGTAAACAGTCTGGGTCCTTGTGAAAGAGTCATGAAAACAGCCTTTTTTTTTTCTGCCCAACTTTCTACCTTCCCAGGAGGGTGCAGGCCGATGCCTTCAGGGGTAGAACAACAAATTAAGTCAGAGCCTCAGGGTGACAGACCACTGCTGGACCCACAGATACCCACAATTACTCTTTTGTATCCAGAACCACCAAATTACCCAAGAGTAGGAATTTCTTATACACCCTATAATCATCAGTTAGGCAAGGAAAACAGAACCAACTGGGAATGTTTGCAAGGAAATACCACGAACACTGGAAAGTCAGTAAGGTAAAGAATGTCTCACTACAACATCCCAAGGCCGGGAGGGCCCCTAAAAGCCACCAAACTGAAAACTCATTGTGTGTTTATTGTTTTTGTTTTCATTGTGTTTGTTTGAAACAGGATCTCGTTATCTAGTGCTGGTTGTCCTGGAACTCACTATGTAGATCAGGCTGCCTTGTAACTCACAGTCTGCCTTTTCCTCCCTCAAGTTGGAATTAAAGGCATGGGTCACCACACCTGGCTCAAATTAAATCTAAGCTATTCCATAGTTTAACACCTTTTTCTTCTTCATCACAAAGGTCTTTGCATCACAAAACTTTGTTTTGAAAAACACAAACTTTGTCTTGTAAGCCAGAAGATCAAAGATCCCCAGAATATCTGAGATTAAAAATTCCTTTCCCAATTTACAGGGCTCCCATGAAAATGTTTGCAGCATGAGAAGTTTTCTTTCAGTGCCTTAGGGACTTCATGAGGGTGGACCACGCCAGGTGAGTGGAGTTAAACAGATGGCTCACCTGCCTTGAAGAATAACCTACTCACCCAGGTAGGAGGAGCCGGGTATGGGGGAAGACAATATGTGGGAAACATCTGTCTGAAGGAAGGAGAAATAATTCACCCTGCCACTTGCCCTCCACTGAAAAAGGTTGGCAATTTGAGAACCTGTGTTTGCATTCCTTTTTCTGTGTGCAACAGAAGATTTTTGCAATACAGCTGGCATTTTGTCATCTTTTAACAAGATGTCTATTTTGTGTTCTAAAATCTGCCAATGGTAAGTGAAGACAGGCAACTTTGTATCAGGTTCTTTTCTGTTCGGTGAGCCCAGAAAATAAAACTCAAAATTGTACCAGCACACCCTATTCCACCATGGTTAAAAATAAATACAGTCAAACCTGAAACAACAGTAAACAGCTCCTGTGAATAGTATTTAATCAAAGCCTTATTAGGTCAAAGAATCCTCATATCTCCTCTGCCCCAATATACTATGTTTTTGGAAAATCCTTTGTGATGATCACTGTTTGTGATGTTAAGTCATACTTTAAAATTTCAAAGCCACAGGAATAAATCAGAAATAGCCAAATCATGAATGTTATTTACTTTATTCTAAATGGATCTAGAGCTAGGAAGACATTACTAATTACAAGTGCTATAGAAAAGAAAAAAAAATCTGTTCATGTTTCATTCCAGCCGTAGATTAGATAAAACATTAGTTCTATGTAGCCAGTCCCCTCGGACTTCATTCATTTGCCTTCATGCAGGAAAGGCTGGCACATTAGCCCTCCTGGAGTATCCTGGAGAAGCCCTAATAATGCATCTGCTGTGCTGGTTTTTTAATGGAAATGGCACTCAAAAGTACACTTTGAAAATCAATTTCAGCTGCAAAATAATAAACATTAATAAAAACAAATTTGGTTTCTGTTAACCATTATCTCATGACATTGTTGGAAGTGGTAGAAGAAATCAGTTGACAAATACAGTTTGTAGTTATTAAATCCCTTTCAAGTCAAACAAGTCCAAACCGGACAGACTCCTTCTCCCAGATATGAGAAGGCAATATTGGTACAAACTTGCATGCCTTTTCAGAACTTTTGTACCTCAGAAGGAGCAAAGGCATCCTTTCGGTCAAAGCTGTTTTAGCAGTGAAAACAAAGGAAATTCATTTCTAACGATTGGATTGAGACAAAAGAAGAGTTCTACAATGCTTTTATGACAATGTGCTCTGGGTTGGTGTGGACAATAAAAATAACAAGAAGATATTTGGCTCTGCGTCTTTTCTAACTATCTTTTCAGAATTGGAACAAAGGGTGTTTTCTTGACAAGTTGCTAAATCTACAATGATTGGGCGACAATTAAGGCCCTCTGGCTTGCGACATGAGTCAGAAATGGCCAGCTCACCCCACGGCTGTAAGAGGCAGATTGAAGCATTCAGTGGGTTCTGAGAACCTCGGCCATCTGTTTACATTGTGTGGTAAAATCACAATGCTGGGAATTACTTGGTTCCCCTTAGCAGGGCCTGCAAGCAATCACCCTGGAATGCTGGGTTCTGTCTGTGCTTTAGAAGACAGAAAATCATACTAGTGTGAGCACACAGGACTCTCCCATCTGTAGTCAGCTGCAGACACTGCTTGTAGTCAGCTTCTGCTTATCCCCTTCACACCTCTTTTAAGCTTTTCCTTTCTGCAGAATGATTGTAAAATTGAAATGCGAAGATGAATGCAACCAGGATATGTTTCCACAGACAAATCAAAGGAGGTTTTCCCCTTCTCTCACATCAAGCCAAACACCTCAGTGGTCCTAGTAACATGTAGGAAACTGATATACATAGAAATCCAGCGGTGCTATATTTAGTTAATTTCCTAAAGGCTCATGATTATAAACAACTGGAAGGATCAGTATGTATGCCATACATCTTTGTGTTCTTCCATGACAGCCAGATCGATGGTTTGTAAGTGATAGGCAAGCTACTATATTTATTGATGGGAATGTGAGTGCATTAAATTTATGAAAGTGAGGTTGAAAGCACTTACATTCATTAAGATATTTGTGAGCTTAGAAAGGTTTAAAGACATGAAAGAACACTCATCTACCCAATAAAGAAGAAATGAAAGTTGAACCAGCTTAACTCTGCCTTTATTTAAAGTGGAAGTGCTCACTTTGGGCATAGTGCACAGCATTGGGCTGACCTGCAGCTGGTTCATGTCTGGAAATAACTAACAAGGCCCAGCCACCAAGGAGATAAGCCACCCTTCTCTTCTCCCTCCTGAGTTTGCAGCATGTATATATACTTCAGATAAAGTATAAGAAAATGTGAATTTTCCCAAGGGAAAAAAATATGAGCTCAATATTGTTGAAAGGGAAATGACCCTTGGAAAATGGCTAGGAGGTAAAAACAAAAACAAAAACAAAAAAACCCAAAAAAACAGAGCAGCCACATGTTGCAGTCACTGATTTCACTGATATCTCATATAGAAAGAGTTTAAAGAAAAAAACAAGAGTCCTCTTGTGTCCGTATATATCTTGTCTTGGCTCCACATGACACTGCTGGGTCAAGACCATGATCAGAACTCCCAATATAGTGTCAGGTTCCATTGCAAAAATTGGTTTCTTAATAACATTCTAATGTCTATCATCATATGGCAGAGACTATATTAATATTTTTCCCTCTCAGGCACTGTTACACAGATGTCAGCTCTAATCCCTGTAGAAGGCTTCTACAAGTCAATCTTCATGGAAATATATTAGTAATGCCTGTGGAGTTTCTAGAAATATAAGAAGTGTGAAAAGTATAATTGGAAAAAGGGGAAATCTTAAAAGGGATGTAAGCTTAACTTGGAATATGTGAAATTATTCAATTGGATGACAGTATCTGGCCTGTAAATTTTCATAACCACATTAGCTTAATGTCAACTAATAGCAGGATGTAAAAACCATTCAGATTGCCTCAATGTAGCAATTGTTTTAGGCAAATCAATCACAAGAAAGCTTACTGTTCAGGCTGAAAGTAATGCCCAACACTCATATTTTTCAATTATGAATGAAGTGCACTACTGACAACTTCTCTTTCAAGATGACCTTTACGCTCCTTTCAGACGGCAGGAATACAGATATTTCCCAGGCTGCGGGGCTAAGCAAGCTTGCCGTCCAAAAGAGCACCATTGCAAACCCATGAAAGGTGTGTAAACAGACGACAGAGGCACTTACAATGTGGAATTGATTAGGCTCTCAATTATTAAAAGCACGCCACTTGCATTGTGCTTTTTATGCTGCTCTTTGATGGCAAAAAGCATGACTAGTTCATCAGCACTGCAATATGTTTGCTTTTTGGACTTCCCTCAGAGAACATCTGTGCCCACAGTTGGGCTTTAGGAAAAAAAAAAAAAAAGAAAGAAAGAAAAGAGTTGGTGTGACTCCCACTAAGTCAACCTGCAGCACGTGCTGGTCACTTTTTAAACTTTCAAAATGTCCCTTAAGAACAAACAAAAACCCAGATACGGGGAATGGTTTTATGAAAGGCGGAAGAAATGGAAATGGGTCATCAGAAGGCACACCAAGGACTTAGGCACAGTAAGTTAGGAGCACAGGTGCTAACTGGGGCAGAATTGGTAAATCAAAGGTGTTTAATTTCCATAAACGGGTGAATTTCAGCTGTCTCCATACATCTATACGGCTAACCCTCGGATCTCCGAAAATTTCTTCTCCATGTTAGTATTTGGCCTTTGCAGTTTGTCATACAGATGTTGAAGAATCTCCTAAAGTAGTAACAGTTGCAATTAGTGGTAAATGCTCCATGAAGGGCTGGATTTACTTCAATCGTCTCCATTTCTCTAATCTCCCCCATCCCGGCCCTAGAATGGAGAACACTCTCCCCCCACCCCCTGATTCACTTTGGAATGGTCCAGGCTTCTTCAGTTGGGCAGCTCTTTAGCCTTTGTGGTGGCATCATTTTCCCCACCCTGTACCTTAGCCTGGTCAGGATCAAACTGGGACATTGTCTATCCCTGAAATTGTAACCTTTGGGAACATGTCTGTTTCATTAGCTGATTACCTTAAGAAAGCATCTTTTCCCTGTAGGAAGTTTTATTTATTTATTTTTTGTTCTTTGTTATGGTTTGCTTTTTAAAAGTAACAAAACATCCAGCCTGTGACCCATACCAGAGCTGTTCAAGCAGAAGGATTAATTCTAGACTTGGCCCTGAATGCAGACACATGTTTTTGAGCATGAGTTTGGACTACATTTAAGAACACCAAGAACTTGTCACGTGCAGATGCGGTGAAACTGGAGTAAGTTCAGAGACATGACAGAGATGATTAAAGGGATAAAGGACCATTTCTGAGGGGATGCTAAGAAGATACTTTCTGCCTTTATCCCAAGAAATGGGAAAATAATGATTATTAACTTCAAAGCCAGTTTGCTCATGACAAACTCAATGAATGAAAATGGGCTTGAATTAAAAACAGAAGGGAATCTGGCGAGAGACAAGGAAGAAGCCCTGTGCCTTCAGAGAGAGAAACATGGCGACCTGAGGTCAGAGCCCACATTAATGTATCACACATGAATGTAAACAAAAACAAAACAAAGTTTGATTTTTTTTCCCCCCTCTGATGTGCTTTTCTTCTTGGTCACCTAGATTTTGACAAGCAAAATCTGGATCTATGTAAAAGCTTCTTTTCACTTCCCCATCCCTGTCCTCTAAGCCCACACACCCATTCCCCATGACAGAAGATTCATGACTAAGTCTTTGTTATCAGTGGTCAATATTTTTCTTAACTTTTACTATTTCAGCACTTTGCAGAGACATATGGGGCAAAGGAAATGGGAGGATTATAACTACTCAGGGGGGCTTAAAGCAAAGAGAAATAGGCCCATCTCTGGAAGAGAACACATGTCATTGATCTTGTCTACAAGCTAATTGAGAACACTCCCAAGCCTTGCAATCCTAGATACCTAAGTCTAGATGCTCAAGACTTAGAAGTGCTCAATAGTTGACACAAAGCAGTGTGCCTGCTGGATGCTGAGTCTGGGTAAGCAGTAATTCAGACTGTCTATGGCCTCCAGTGCAAAAGCAATAGAGGCAGCTTCACTCCTGTTTAGAGGCACCTCCTCCACTCCTACAAAGAGTAATAATAGTAGCAAAGAAAAAAGCTTGGGCCATTGTTGAGCACAGTCAAGAGCCAACTGCTTCTCTTGTTTCTTTTATATGGCCCAAATATTCTCTTTCTCAATATCTCTTTTTCAGCAATCAATCAGGCCCAGTGTCCCAAATGAGGCACCAACTACATATGAAAAGAGCAAAAGCCACCGTTGGTGACCTTCAAGCTGGCTAAAGACCCAGCCCAAACTTGTCACCATATGGAGATTCCATTTCCCTATGAGAAACAGCAGGGGCGCATGGCTGGGTGACATCAATGGAGGTGCTCGTTTGTAAAATGTTATTCACATGCAACAGATCATTGTTATTGTTTCCTGTAATTATTCTGCCTCATAACAAAAGGAAAATAACTGATTTTGACACCCAAGTTTTGCTGTAAATAGGCAGAATGTTGTCATGAATATGCAAAATATTATGATCATTGCCATACCTAACTAATTGCATTTGAAACATGCTGGCCATAAAATAATTAATTAGCAGTGCAGGAAAGCATCATGATACTAGCTATAAATACTAAACATAACTAATTATTTCCGTCATAAAATGGTCCTGCCAAGTAATTTATAACAAACGCTGAGATGGCAGAGCCCAGAGTCCTCGGCAGCATGCTCTGAAAGGGCTGTCACCTAAGGCTTTTTATTTTGTGATATTGTTGGGATGAGCAGATACCAATTTGAACATAAACTCAAATGAAACTAATCTAGGATTTTCAGTGTTCTTTGAGCTGTTGGATGATAGTGGTGGAAAATTTCGAGCAGCCCCTTTTGTTGTTGACATCAGAAAGTGGTAGGTCACTCTGGACCTACGGAGTACATTCTGAGCTCAAGCAAAAATTGATTTCCTTTTTTTAAAAAGCAGCTGGCATCACAATGAATAGCCTTCTTTCGATTTTTCTTCTCCAGTGAAGCATTCAGCGAATGCAGCAGGCATAATAGGCTGAAGTAAACAGTGTCAGGTTCTGTTACATCAGAGGCTCTTTTAAACCAAGCAGACAAGCCATCATCAGTGCCTGAGACCCTGCAAATCACAGCTGAGTTGGAAAATGAGTTTGTTTCCCGACCAGCGTGTTGATGATATTTTGAAGAATAGAAGGGGACGCTTTGCTAATCACTCTGACTGCTCTGTGCTCCATTATGAGGCCATCTCGTTAATGAGCGAAAATAATGTGCGTGCATGCAGTGGTAATAGAATTAAAGCCTCTTCCGAGCTGGATGTGGAACTGTCCTACCCAGTCTGTGAGGTTGGGTAGAGCATGTGAGAGGACCCCAGGGTTCACCTCTTACAATTGTTTAGCTGAATTCTCTGGCCCCATTTCTGTTTTCCAGCATTCTGAAAACAGGAACTTGGCATTTAACGTAACAGAGTGTCTCGTCCTAGATTTTAGTCCTTAGGGCGAAGACCCCATGACAACACTCAAATACAGCCAGTCTAAAGTACAGCATTTTTGCTTGCTTTGCTTTTTCCTACCATCCCAAATGACTGGAAGAAAAAGAGTCACAAATGAAGACTTGTTAAAATACGCACACTCCTGTTCCAGCAGAATCAAGCTTGCTAGTATTCAACCACATACCCAAAAGCCAAGAGACCAACACACGTTTTCTTTTTAAAGTACATAGCCCTCTAACCCTATATAAGTGTAATACCATTGCTAAAACCATTCAGTACTCCTTTATGAAATCCTGGGGAGAGCCCTAAGTACCTAAGAGATAAGCCCCTAGACTTCAAGGCAAGTGCATTTCAAAGGTTTTCTCTGTCTAAAGTGAATTCTACCCAGTGCTCTGTGGGTAGGAAGGAGCCCTGGGAGCAAAAGGGACTCCCAAGCACCTAAAGGGTAAGTGCCTGAAGACAAAAGTGGAGAAAACAAATACTTACTATGTGGTACTGGGGAGTTCTCCCCCTTGTCCCTCACCAGAATAAAAATTCTTCTTCACCAGGAGCCAGGAGGGTGTTCCTTAACAATCACACCTCTAAATAGAATGTAATTATGGAGGAAATTAACTTCACAGCCAAGGACTGTGTTGTCATGATGATTTAGAAGATGGGGAAGGATGTTTTCTGAGCAATCTCTAATCTCCTTTTTTTTTTTTCCATCTTCTCTCTTTTTGGTTATCACTTAATGGTATTCATTAAAAGCCATAACAGAAATTGCTTCTCTTTAAATTTCCTACTGAGTCTCTATTTAGTTGAGTTAGACTTTTCTTGAAACAATACATTAGTGTCATGCCCAATTGACTTCTGTTGTAAAAGAAATAAATCTATGTGACTCTGCAGCCTGCATCTGGACATGATTAAAAATAAGCACCCCATCAGTGCACTGTTTAAAGAACAACCTAGACTTCCGTGTCCCTCCGTGTCTGCGCAGACTCCCCTGTGGTCTGCTGCAGATGAGTTCATGGGAGTCCTCCTGACAGAGCCAAGCAGTGTTCAACTTTGGAAAGAATCCATGTTTAGAACACAATGCAGGCTTACTGCTCTTCATTAGCACACACACAGAGGCTTTCACCTACACTCACTCTCTAGCTCTGAACAATAGCCATTTGCAATACTTGCCATAATTACAGGAGAGATTTTTTTAAATGCTCACAAAAATTACAATGAATATTGTTTAAAAAAAAGGAGTTGCTGCCTTATCTTTTTCCACCTTCTGCTTCCTTTTCCTGTTCCTCTTCTTCCTTCTCCTCTTCTTCCTCCTCTTCTCCTCTTTGTATTGCTTCTGCTGCTTCATTTGAATACAGGGTCACATGAGGGTCAAGGCAGACTTGAAATCTCTGTGTAGCAGCAGAAGACCTTGAAATCCTGCCCCTCATGCATCAACTTCCTGATTTGTGGGGGCTGCATGAGTGAGCTACCACACTTGGTTTCATCCTGTGGCAGAAGCAGAACGGAAAGCTTTGTGCATTAGAGGGTTGGGCTAGCAGTCTACTAACTGAGTTGCATTCTCAACCCTAAAAGTAAGTTTCAGCTTAGAACAATTAATGAGAAATCACTGGGAAATTTTTCAATCTTTTACATGTATGAATTATGAGTATAGTTTTGGGTAAAGTGAAGCCACCATTTACTTAAGACAACAAGCTGGATCCAGAAACAAAGCCTGAACTTCGTGAAGGCTGAACAATAAATGCTTGTCTGTGTCTGCCTATATCTTTACAAAGTTCCTGGACTGTGTGAGGCTAAATCCCTGTGTTCCCATGAGCCTCAGGATGACAATTCAGCAGAGTGTTGGCAGAGGAAGGGAAGGGCCACAAGGAGCAGAAAATGAGACCCTTGAGTAAGGATGGTCTGAGATCCCGCTCTGTAGTAAAGAGCCCACATCAATATTACAGCTGTGAAGGCTGCTGTTAGAAGCTTTCTTATTTCAACCAGTATTTTATAGAGAATGAAGTTAAACAACGGAGAGTTTGAAATTATTCCTCTAGTGAGCAAAGGACTCAGATCGAAATTCTGGGATTACTGTGTCTGGGAATCAGCATACTGGAAGATACCTTGTGTATATTTGCTTGGTCACTGGCCTTAGTTTTGGGAAACAAACTCCTTCTCTTCTATGGCTTAACAATTTGATGAGTATTATTACAACAAATATTGACCCACAGGGGTGAAAATGTAATAAGTATATCCCAAGAGGTGAAGAAAATGGAGAGATAATCAACATTTGCTGATTTGTTGTGTATCTATTCTACATGTGTACATGTATGTCTCCACTGTGTGGAGGGGGCTGAATATCTAATAGAGACACTAATAATCCGTGAATCTTATACAGGTTAATGGTAGTGAACTAAATTAAAATGTAGACTTGCTTTTTCTGAATCTCATACTGAAATCAGGCTTAGAATCAAAATATCAATTCTATGCAGATTTACAAGAATGAATATGTAGAACTTCCCATAATCTTGATGCTATTGGCTTTATTTTGAACTATCAGTATTTAAGTCTTCAGGCCCAAAGTCTCACACAGAAACTAGAGAGTGGTGATTTTTTTTTTACATGTATCCTTCTCTAATATAGTATATCCTGGCTACCCGCTCCTCTCCTCCCAGCTTCTCTCCACATTTCTCTTCTTCCCGAGAGCCTTCAGAAAAGAGTAGGCTTCTTAGGGATATCAACCAAACATGGCATAAGAAGTTACAATAAAACTAAGCACAAGCCCTCATAGCCAGGCTAGATGTGGCAACCCAACAGGAGAAAAAGGACCCCACAAGGAGGCAAAAGAGTTAGAGACATCCTGTTCCCATTGCTAGGAATCCCACAAGAACAATGAGCTACACCACTATAGCATAAATGCAGAGGGCCTAGGTTAGACCTATTCAGGCTCCTTAATTGTCTCTTCAGTCTCTGTGAGTCCCTATGAGCACTGGTTAGTTGACTCTGTGAAACCTGTTTTTGTGGTGTCCTTCACCCTTCTGGTTCCTACAATCCTTCCTTTCCCCTCTTCTGCAGAATTACCCAAGCTCCAGATATTGCGTATGTATCATGATCTACAAAAACGTAAAAAAAAACCACAGGAAACATATGTTTATTCTTTGTCTTCCTCCAAAAATGTAAATGATGACTTTAAAAGTACTGCATACACACACACATACACACACATACACACACACATCTGCTGGATGATTAGGAACTTTCCATGAAAATAACTAAGTATGCTAAAAAGCACAGCGATAGCATCTTTTCATGAACTATGTTTTCAATATTTTTTTGGTGTGTAATTTCTCACAAGCCAAAGCCTTTGAGCTCTCTAAAATCTGCCTTCTCGGTGCCTTAAGCAAATTGGGAAGGGTTTCCAGCTTCTCACTGTAGCACTCTCTTTTTCCCTTTTCCATTTGAACATTTCTTTAGAAGAAAGTGACAGATGCAAACACGACAGGATGTGCACTTCTGCAGAAACAAAAGGTGCTCTGTGGTGTTCACAGCAGTGACACAGTGCGACAAACCGATGGGCACTGCACCATGGATGAGAACAGCAGTGTAAACAGTGTCTGTAAGTTCCTTCTGCTTGCAGCAGTAAATAGTCACGTGATGCTGGAGGTAGCCTTTAAAATTGCTATAGAGCCAGTTCTGACAGTAGTCCAAAAATGCTGCAGTCCTGGAAAGATGAAAATGTACTAAAATTCATCAATGCTCCAGGAAGAGTAGATGAAAGCATTACATAAGAGAGAAAAATAACAGTTTCAAATGGAAATATCGTATATAAAATTTCAAGCCAACTGGCCAGGCTAGCCGTATCATCAAAATAGAGTCATCTTACTTATGAATTATCTGGCCTTATCTTATAATTGGTTGCAAGATGTAACTTCAAGTGTTACTCTGCATAAGGCTGTAAAATGTTAGCCAATTCCAAAAGCTAGAGTGACTAGCCTCTAGGCACTAGAGTTTATATGTGTGCTTGTGCTGTTCTTAGCAAATGGTTTCAAATACCCTAGGGGGAAGGGGTTTCTAAACATAATTGCCTTCAGTTTGGAAAGTGTGCAATGTTTTAAATACATTATGCTTTTGCACTCCCAAGCTTGTCATAGAGCCAACATGGCTGGAAGTTGAATTCCTGAACTAATGTGACAAAAAGATTTCTAGTGCAAGCGATTTTTCATCTTGTTCAAATAAATTTTATTAGAGTATACAGCCCTCAAAATGGCAGAAAATGTGGCTGTGATTTCTGTCTCAGATTAGCAAGACCAAGTGTTTGATGTCTCATGGCTTCAAAAAGAAATTCCCAAGGAGTAATGTCATCAAGATGGCAGATGAGAGGATCTGTCGGCTCATCTCTTCCATAAAAAAAGGGTGTGGGGGTTCCAATTATAATGGTTACAAGTACATGGCAGAGTGTAGTAACAGAATGGCAGGATTCTCTGGAGCAGAGCATGGTGCTATGCTACTGCAATCCAATGCTAGCCAGTCTGGGCTACATTGAAAGGTCAAAGCCAGCCTGAGCTATGTAGTGATAACGTCTAAAAAACAAAACCACACAGCAACAAGGGACAGGGAGTATAGCTCAGTGGTAGAGTACTTTCCCAGCCTAGAAAGGGCCCTCGGGTTGCTATACCCTCAGTATGGCTAAAAGAAAGGAGGGTGGGAGAAGGAAAAAAGAGAGGAGAAGAGAAGAGAGGAGTGGGAATGAGAACAGACAGATGGGAAGGGAGGAGAACTGGAGAAGTCTGTACAAAAAAGACTAGGCAGCACCTTGTCTGAGCAACTCTCGTTGTCCGGTCAGGATTCTGAATACAGAACTTAGGAAAGATTACACATACATAAAGATGTATACGCCAGGCCTGGCGGTACATGCTTTTAATCCCAGCATTCAGAGAGTCAGAGGCAGGCAAATTACTGCGTCACTGTGATTTCGAGACCAGCCTTGTATAAAAAAAAAAAAAAGTCAATCCAGGACAACAAAGGGTACATAGGAAACCCTGTCTCAAAAAAAAAAAAAAGCATACATATTACAATATGTAAATATGCAGCAGAATATGTTTTATCCGTAAACTTAAAATTTGACCATGTGCCAGTATGTTGAAGCTGGAAGGTATCATGTTATATGAAGTAAAACAAGAAAAGAAAGACAAGTACTATGGAATCCTTTTTTTTAATGTGAATATGGAGAAATAGAGCACTTGTCTCAATATAATTCAGTTAGTGGAATGCTTACCTAGCATGCCCAAGACCCTGAGATTGTGATCCCCATTGCTGCACTGATGAGACATGATGGCAGACACTTGTGCTATGCATACTCACAAGGTAAGGATAAGAAAATGTTAGGTTCGAGGTCATCCTGGGCTGTGTAGCCTGCACTACATGGAACCCTCAATGGTAACTCAAATGAACCAAGATGAAAAGGGTGATGTTACCAAGAGAGAGAGTATGGGGAGGAAGGAAGAGACCTGAAATGGTGGTGCTATGTGGGACAAAGAACACTACAGGTCTATAATGTGCAGCATTGGGACTATTGTTGCACAGAGCCCTGGAAATGCAAATAGTCCTACTGAGTAGATTTCTTTTCTTTTTTTTAAGGGTAACTAGTGAAATGATAGAAACATTAATTGGCTTGACTGGAATAACCATTTCATAATCACATGATGTTTTGATAAACATCATGTCACACAGATGTTGTGCACAATGAAGTCATCAAATAAGAACACATTACAAAAGAGTGAAAATTCGCATTTTTCTTCCCGTAACACCTGTGCGCTCACCCACTTACACTAACATAAGACAATGCTGTCAGCAAACAGTTTTAGAAGGCCCGCATTAGTGCATATTCAGAGAGCGGCAGAAAGCCAGCGGTGTCACGGTGTCTCAGGAAAATTGTTTCCTTTTATACAAAGCTCAATCTTATTTTAATTTTTAGAGAGTAGTCCCACTGAGCAGGAGGCTATTGAATCTCCATTGTGTGTGTGAATTTCCTTCCTTTAAAGCTGCACGTGAGAGTCTTCTAGGCTGGGGTTTATTTATAGCACAGGTATTGCTAAGACAGCACCCCAGCATCTCCAGTGGGTCCCACAAACTTCGCTCCCACATCCACAGGTATGACCTCTGTAGAGAAGGAAGACAGTTGACCTCTTGGGCATCGGCTTGATTCTGTACACTCAACTGCTAGCCCATTTGGAATGCAAAACTGTGGATCTCAATCCTTCCACGCCCCAAATCCTTTGAAATACAACATTGTTTCCTGGGATTGAGGCTTCCCTGCCTTTCATGATGGAGGTGATGGGTAATGCTGACCTACAGAAATTAATTAGTATAATTCACTTGAAGGCTTATTGCTAACATCATTATAATTCATCCCCATAGGAGTCATTTGATTATTGCCTTTCTTGCCAATAAAAATTAAAATAGCCAGTTACTAGTTGCAGGTCATTAACTCATTTCACTCTTTCCCATCACACAGAAAAGTGGGGTGAAGGACATGGGAACACAGACCTGTTTGACTCATCTTTTCTTATTGCGTAAAAATAAGTTCTATCATGTCCTTGAGATGGCTGCAATTCTCAGTGACCCTGTAGGTGCGTTGCATGTGACATGGTATGCATGTAACATGGTATGCCTGTGCAGATAGTTTACAAGCAGGCGAATAATCATGTTAATTAATTAATAATTAAACTTAACTTCCAAACACACCACTGGGGACAGCGCCTGAGCCACACACACTAAAGCTCACTCCTTATACAAACTGTACTTCATATCGTATTGCCCATGGCTTTCCATACTTCCAAAGCATGTCATTCGAATTTATAAAGCAGATTTGACAATCTCATTACTTGTACATGTGTAAAAGAGATGTTGGTGCCTAACATAAACAGGGCATTAGAAATGTCACACACTGGAGAAAACTTGACTTGTTCATTCTACACATGCATAATTAGGAAAGGTCAAAGCTGAATCCCAGCAATCATAGGTAGGGAAAATAACAGGTGACATGCCCAAAGAACCAACTGTTAAAGTGTGGTTTTATTGCTGGGCATGATGGTGTAGGAATGGAACTCTATTACTTAGGAGTTGGAGGCAGAAGAAGTTCAAAGAAATAAACAAAGCATGACTTATTTAAATTTGTGTTTATTGTCCCAGCTTTAGAGGACTATTTCAGGTGACTGTCACTCATTTGACTTTTCTCAGTCCCTCGTTTATGAGATCAAGTCAGGGTATATTTGATAAGTGTGCAGCATTTTTATTGTAGTTAGTGTTAGTTTGCTTTTGAGACAGAGTTGCAAATCGGCCTCGAATCCTTTATGTAGCCAAAGCTGGGACTGAGCTTCTGATCCTGCTCCTTCTGCCTCTTAAATGCTGGGATCAGAAACAAGAGTCACCACACCCAGCAGTGTTAAGATGAGCTAGATTTCTCCTTCACTCTTCTCTAACAGGATTACACCTCCTGTTAAAAGTTGGTTCCACTGGGTTTTCCTGAAGAAATGTTAACCTGTGAAGGTGAGGACTGTGGCCTCTCCTGCATGGTACCCAGTTGTCGTTACTGGGATTAGTCAATGGCTGTGCCATCACTGTGTGCCCATTGCGTTATCTCTACATGAAAGATGCAAGGGTTGAGAAGGAGAGCATGTTAGAATCTGTTTAACTGTTCTTCACTTTTTAAAATAGGTGGATGTCTATTACTCCCAAAGTCTGATAATTGTAGGCTCAGAGAAAATTACTTTATTTGGAAAAAAAAAATCAAAGCTTCTTAGAAGGATTATGAGATGTGCTAAGCTTGCTGTTAATTTTAATCTTAAAAGCTAGGGGGAATGGGGAGGCTGAGTATACAATTTGGTTGAAAAAAAATGTCATGATGTCCTGACATCAATCCCCAACATTACCACCATCACCACCCATACCATCACTACTAGCACCATCACCACTATGATCACCATCACCACCACCATCACCACCATGATCACCATCACCACCACCACCGCAACAAAAGTCTTGTATTGATTGAGTATGTAGTTCAATGCATAAAGTAAATGATTACCTTAAATGCACAGAATCCTATGTTTGATCCCCCAACACCAGAGAAACAGGGCATGATGGCACTTGTCTACAGTCCCAGTGCATGGGAGTTGGAGGCAGGAGGATCCAGTTTGAGGCAACAAGGTCCTGAAACAACTACGTACCTATAATCCACTTTGTTTCTTAAACACATATAAATGAAAACAAACTGAAATCTCAAATACACTGGAACATGAAATAAGTTAGAGGGAGAATGGAATTAGCTAGTGAAGGTGTTTAGCCTTAGAAACCGACTATGACCCTTTTTAGCCACTTACATCTGTTTCAATACCCTTTGAATTTCCTGGACTCAAACTTCCCAGTTCATAAAAGATCATCAAGAATACACACTTCCATTAGAAATGGCGGCACTGATCGATAACCTCAGGACATGATAGGCTGAGGCAGAAAGCTCATGGCAACTCTGGACTATGTAGCAAGATCCTGACCAAATGGGAGGAAAAAAAAGATGGTTACATCACAGCTTTATTTCGTAGATTAAATAAGATAGTACATGAGACATGTTTGATGCTCCATCTGAAAGCTTTAGAATTGTGGCAGCCATAGCTGTTTTTTAGACTGGATACTTCTATTGTAAAGGGAGTCATCATGGAGTTCCTACAGGTCCCCACAACTATGTCCATTACCCACTACTGAGTGACAAATGGCCTCCCAATCCAGTGTCATAGAACAGGACGCATTTGCTTCCCTACCAGTTCTGTGAGTCATACAGTCAGGAACGATCTAATTAGAGAGGTTTTCATTCGCTGATGATGTTAAGCTCTAACTAGAGCTGAGACACCTGCTTCTGTGCTCTCTTACTATCGGTTAGATATGGAATAGCATGGTTCCCGTCAATAGATAAATGTATAAAGAAAATGGGACATAAAGAGTGTATGGTGCCCCGGCCTCAGAGAGGGATAGAGCCCGGCCCTCTGCAGCAGGACTGTGAAGATTAAATGAAACAAGCAAGATACCAAAGACTTGTTGGCTCTCTTATGTGGGAACCAGGAGCACCGGCCAGGCAGTTGGATTTGACCAATGCATACTGTATGTATGGAAATATCTCATTGAATTCCATTAATGTGTACAATTACTGTGTGAGGAAAAACAACAAAAAAATAGAATAAGAATAAATCTTACAAAATTATACCTCATTTTTAAAACTAAGAAATAACAAAAGGAACATGACTAGTACCATGTTTAGGATTTTGTTTAAAACTAGATGAAACTACACAAATACAATGATATTATGTCAGCAGAGAATGCTTCTCTTGTGAATAACTGTGTGTTTGGTTACAAATATGTTAAAAAATTATTAGATGATAAGTTGGTCTGTTAGACACAAGTCATCTTTAAGTAGTCTTGAAAAATCTTTTCTGTGGACTTTAAAAACACACATACAATGAATTACTTCCCTGCCCAGTAACTTCTTATCACTCAGGGTCTTGAACTTAGCTTCACAGGATCCCTAGCCCACCGCCACATTTTTGCTTTTCCATCTCATTGTGCTGATCCCCACTGGACTGAAATCTTGTTGAAAGACTCTAGGCCACTGGACCTCAACCTTTTGCATGTTTCACTTCCTCATCTACAGAAAAGCCGAGCCCAGACACTCATGAATTCTGTCACTGCCATGTCTCCTCAAAATTGATCTTTCCTGATTCCCACCCCAAACCTGATCCTTTCTGTCCCCATTCCTTCACAGCTTCTTCACAGCGCTTCTTACTCTCTAATTACTTACCAGTCACTCAACGTCTGTACATGAGCCTCATGGGAGCAGTAGCTGTTCATGATGATCTAGCATAGTTCAGAAAGCCTGTGTTAAGTTTGTGGTAACTTTGAAATATATACATGTGAACGGTATGATGAGGAAAAAACAAACAAACAAAGCTGATTCTCACTAATACCAATACCTTAAAGTTGCTTTAAAATAGTAACTTAAAAAAAAAAAAAGGTAAGAAGGATGAGGGGCTTAGAGGAATGATTTAGAAGCTAGATTAATAGGACTTTTGCTCTTGCAGGGGCTTGGGTTCATTCACAAGCACCCACATAGAGAATAACAACTCCGGTTCCAGACTTCAACATCCTCTCTGGTCCCTGAGGTCACTGCATGTACATGGTACACAGGCATATAAGCACATATAAAATAAAAATAAGTTTTTCAAAGAATGCTGTGAAGAGACCGGAGCGAGTGTGATCTGCGAGACCACAGGGTCAGAAGGCTCTGGAAGTGATGTGCAATGGCTCCAGGAGCCTGAATGCATTTGGAATAAATGGTCTCCCTGCCCCTTAGGTGGACTTCGCTTATGAAGAGCTCTTGGTTAGAATGGCCAACTAAATTGCAAGGATGGACTGTGAAAGGAACAGATCTCTGGCTCCCAGCTTCTGGAAGGCAAGGGTATTCCTTGGGCATGTCTGATATTTAAGAACGTTTTATGAGCAGGGTGAAGTGGTACACACCTGCAGTCCCAGCACTCGGGGAGGCAGAGACAGGTGGATCTCAGTGAATTTGAGGTCTTTGGTTTACAAAGGGAGTAACATTCAAGACTACACAGAGAAACCCTGTCTTGAAAAACAAGACAAATAAACAAACAAAAAATCCACAGCTTATACACCCCAATTGAATAAAAAGCAGACAGTAGTTATATGACTGAAATTATATGCAGTAGAGACATTTTTAAAAAAAAGGATAAATGAATCAATGACTCTGCTGTCTTCTGTCTTCCTGATAAAGCACACTGTGGATTTGACACTAAAATTGTTATTGAATCTGCTTAAAAACAGTCTGGGGGGGAGGGGCAGAATTGACCTCATTTTTTTTTTTTTTTTGTCTGTGTCTTTAGTGATGCTTTGTTCTTCTGTGACATAAAACTTGGTCACGTTTGCTGGCAGTCCTCCCAATCAATCCTCTGCTGAGTGAGCCTCCCGCTTTACTGTCTGCGAATTAGCGGCAGGGCTCTCTTTAACAGTTGGCCTGTCTGTGGGTCAAAAATGTATTTTGAATCATAAAGTCAGAAGGCAGTTAGTTCTACACTGCCCTGGCCCATCACAAAAGCCACAGCAGGTGACTCCCAACCTTTTGACAAATTTACCTGTGTCATTGATTCACTGCTAGTGGGAGAGCGTTCTCAGGGAAGTGAGGACAACAGCCTTGCATTTGGGGAGATACACAATGTCGCTGCTTCTTCTTCTTCTTCTTCTTCTTCTTCTTCTTCTTCTTCTTCTTCTTCTTCTTCTTCTTCTTCTTCTTCTTCTTCTTCTTCTTTTAACAATAGGCAGCTTCCAAATGACTTAATCAGTTAAACATTATCATTTATTTCCATGGGCCAAAGTTACCTCTTCTTCTACTTACTGAGCAGGTTCATTTGTTGAAGGCTTGTTTACAGCCCTCAGCATTAGAGTGCAATGCTAAGGGAACTGCAGAGCCTTTGGGAGGTGGGTCCCAGCAGGGACAAGTGGGTCATTTGGGGTATGCCTTTGAAGATACCTGTCCCTGGTTCTAGCAACAATTTTTGACTCCAGGTTTACAAGGTAAACAGCCACCAGGGTATACTCAGTCACTGAGAACAAATCCATTCCTCCATTCCTGCTCCACCGTCATGGACTGAACTCTCTGAAAAGCTTGAACCATGAAAAAAGTCTTCTTTCTTTAAGTTCTTTCCATCTAAAGTTTTGTCAGAGACACAAAGGCTAACTAAAACAGAGCTCTTCTAGAATTTATATTCAGATCATCACCATTCAGATCCCTCCCACACTAGAGCAATGGGGACAAAAGACTACTGTTGACATTCACACAAGAACTGTGATGACAACAAAGCAAAATGAACAGAAATCCATAATTGGAGAGAATGAAGAGAGCAAATAGAAAGAGCAACTCACTGTGCGGCACTCAGACCTAGCTGATTCACCTACAGCATGGGAAGAGACACAGAAGAGACAATATATTTTTAAAAAAAGATAAAACATCACATAAGTCTCAAAAATTGACATTAGCATCTAAAACACTTTTAGTCCTTTTCTCTCATGTGCTGTGATTTCTTATATTCTGGAAATAATTAAGTCTAGTGAGCTGATGCACACCTGCAAATCCAGCGCTTGAGAGGCAGAGGCAGGAAAAGTGTTGCAAATCTGATGTCAGCCTGGCCTACACAGCAATCACCAGACAGCCCGACCCACAGAATAAGACACTACTGAAAAACAAAAGTCAAAAATAGTCAGAAATGGGGCTGGAGAAGAAAATTAGATTTATTTATGATCCAACCTGAGAAGGATTTCTTATAAATGACAACTAAAGTTCTAGTCTTTAAGCAGATGGAAGAGGATGACACTGAGGTTTTTTCTTTGCAGTTTTTTTTTAAGTTCTTGAAATTCGTTTTTGTTTAAAATACATGTAGCGGTGATCTATAGTTCTCTTACTAGCCAAGTCAACAATGTTGAGAATTGTGTATTTCATCAGGGACATTCAGCTAACAATTCTTTTTGCAGGCTTGGCAAATGTCCAAATAATTAATTAGCTCAGTCTCCCTTCCCCTTCACTAGTAATTGTCTGTTACAGACAATATTTTTTAGCCAGTTACTGAGCTCACTGAACTAGATGAGCACACAGGCTAATACATTTTAACATAGTGAAGCCAACATATTAAAGCAATGTAAATGTATGCATTTATTTAATATTCTCATTAGGCCTGTAAACAGACAATATTTTTTCATTATCAACATCTTTCTGACTTGAGGTGCCAAAAGAACTATGAGGCCAGGAATGAATCTAGAATCTCTGGCCTGAAGCTCACCTCATACTTCCCATGTTGACTTTCTTCACTCTGCCTAGGTACACATACCTTTCCAGAAGTACTCAAAATGTCATATTTTTAAAGACTTTGAGGCTCTGGAGAGACAGCTTAGAGGTTAAGAGCACTTGTTTTGCAGAGGACCGGGTTCAATTCCTAGCACCCACATTGATGACTCACAACAGACTCTAACTCTAGCTCCAGGAAATCAGATGCCTTTTTCTGACCCCTGTGAGCACCAGACAAGCATGTTATGTATACATAATGGCATATAAGTAAAATATTCAGATCCATAAAATAATAAAATTAAATCACTTTGGGTTATGGATAAATGATAGAGTGAGTGAACAATTTCATTCACTTTTGCATTTACTTATTTATAATACAGGTGAATATTACCCAGTAATAAATAACTGATTTGGACAGTATCATGGACAATCTCATAGGCATAATGCTGAGAAAAATAAATTATATCCAAAGGAGTGTATACTCTATGGTTTTATTTGTAGCAGTATTTTTCAACATCAAAGGGTTTTTGTTGTTGTTTTAAAATTTTACTTCTTTATTGTTTATTACAAGTTATTCACTTTGTATTCCTGCTCTCTCTCTCTCTCTCATCTCCTCCCAGTCCTACCCTCCCTCCGTCTTTTCCCTCTATGCTCCTCCCCTAGCCCCCTGATAGGGGAGATCCTCCTCCCCTTCCCTCTGACCCTAGCCTATCAGGTCTCATCAGGACTGGCTGCATTGTCTTCCTCTATGGCCTGGCAAGTCTGCACACCCCAGGGGAAGGTGATCAAAGAGCCAGCCACTGAGTTAATATCAGAGACAGCCTCTGCTCCCCTTACTAGGGAGCTCACTTGGGGCCTGCGCTGCCTATGGGCTACAAGTTGTTTTGTTTTTTAATAAGGCATCAGGCAACTTAACCCAGCATTGGATTCATCCCACAGCAACAGTTCTGTTTACCAAAAATGGCCCATGAAGAACTTAAATTCCACACTCAGATCCATACCAGCAAGCTGTCCTTCTTGAACATTTAAGGTCTGAGAACAGGTTGAGATTGTTTCACTGCTTTAATTCTCTTACTACAGCTGGAAAAATCATTGAGTTCAGTCACGGTCCTACGTGTGCTATGTAATGGTTAGGACCATCACCAGCTTCCATCTACCACCTGAAGACAGCTCTCCCACCAACGGGCTCACAATGACCACGAAAAGTGGTTTCAGACATTGTTAAATGTCTGCCAGGGGACAAAAATCACCTTCAGATAAAAACCACGAATTTATTTGAAGATTGAAGAAGGTAAATAAGCAATGTTGGTCTGTAGTATTAGAGACAAGAACAGTGATGGGGAAGCCTTTGGGGAAACCGCTAGCCCTTGATTGCAGTCATGGTTATATTTAAATTCATCAAACTGAACATCTACTATGAGTGCATATCATTGCATGTAAGTCATATAATACCTTTTAGAAAATTACTTGGGGGTTCAGGACAAACAAAAACTTTGGAAACGTCTAAGAAAAGAAATTCCTGTGAGAGAGGAAGATTAAAGAGTGTTCCAGGAGGGTAAGGCTCCTCAGAGGAAGTATGATCTAAATAACAAGCAGAAGCAGAGGAAGAGGTCAGGCCACTCTAGCACAGCACATATCAGGAGCCAGAGAGGAAAGGCAAGATCATTGTTGGCTAAGAATATCTCACTGGGGGCTAGTTTCCTATTGTAGATAAGCAAGGGAAATCCAAATGCCATGGTAGACTTCACAGCGGTAGTATCTAGGTCAATGCTGTGTTCACAAGGAGACATAATTGTCACATTTAGTAATGGTGAAAATTAAACCTTTGAAACAAAATAGAATTTAAAAAACGACTGTGCCTTTCAGCTCATTACCTCACTATTGCAGAATTCCCTACTGTCATCTATTCTTGGTATTTGTCTAGGCTCATTCCATCCCAGGTGGATGGTGCTTCCCACTACATCCTCTATACAGCTCCTGGAAATAGGAATAAAACTCTCCTGGGACCTTCCCCACTGTTTTTCCAGCCATCATTTTCTTTCAGTCTACTAATTGCTATTGGTTACATTATTCGTCATCATCCTTAATTGAGCATGAACAATGCTAAACACTGTAAAGAGAATGTTAGAGGAAAGTCATTTTGTGGAAGCCAGAGGATTTGGAGCTGCCTCAAATAGGAAGAATAATGAGAGATGGAAATTGTGCCATAATCAGGTGGCCACTGTGCAGCTCGGTGGAATGCAGAGCATCCCTCTATGGATAAAAGCAGTCATTCCTTGCCACTCAGTCATGAATACAGAAGGGGTAAGAGAAAGCTGTCTGGTCAAGAACCACCTTGATAATGGGTCATAATCCCCATCACGTTGGTGGTGAGGCAACCTCAACAAAGAGCAAGGAGGATAATGAAATACAACCTACACTTTTTGATTGTTTATAGTCTATCCATAGATCTAAAACAAGCATCAAGAGCAGAGGTCAGGATCACCAAGATTCTAGAATTTCTTTTCTGGGGTATCAGGGTTTTTTTTTTCGTTAGTACAGCTGTCTTTTAATTAAATGAATGCCACTGTCTCAGTTCTTCAAACCAGTTAGGATGTCTTGGCTGCAGGTAATTTTTAATTCAGGTAAAAGGAATACTCAATGAAAACTGTGTTAAGCAATACAAATATTTGTTACTTGGTTTACTTCTCAGGATGGCTACAGACAGGTGACTCTGAAGTTAGTGGGTGTCAAAAGTATTGACAAGGATGTCATCTTTTCTCCACATTTCTGGTCTGGTCCCCTCAGGAAGTGCAGGAGAAGGGCTCTAGCTAGGGTCTTAGAGGATATTTCAAAGCAAAGACATTCAAGTAAAGGTGAAATGCAGCCAGGGGGTTATTTGAGTGAAAGTTGATCAAGGTCAAATGTGAAGCCTCAGTGACATGGTAGGAACAGACTGTGGCTATAATAGAGCATGAGAGTCAGGGCCCCAGTAGAAGGGAATGAAATCAGAGATGAATGCATCAGTTTCAGTTCATGCAGGACTGTGTAGACTGGTGGGAAGGATCCCGAGTGCACAGGAAGCTGTTGAAGGAGTTTTGGTTGATGAGTAACTTGATCTTGCGTCTACTTTAAAAGAATTACGCTGATTTCTTTGGTGGAAACCAAAAAGGAAAGGAAGAAAGAAAACTAACAACAAAAGAGAGGTGTCTAATGAGATCATCATGATACTACAAGGAGTCGCTGGGACACAGCTGCATGTATGAGTCTAAAGTCTATGTGCATATAATGTAAACATAAAAATATAACTCATGTGCATGTGATATTTCGAGCTATGAGATCCAAAGAGACCACAAAAAATATGAAGCCAGATGGGCAAAAAGAAAAAAAAAGTGTTTAACCTAGAGTAATCTAGACCATTCCAATGTTGAGACACACTAGGAAATAGCATGGAGGAGGTGTCATGAGGCCATCAGTTCTCGTGAAGGTAGTGCCTCAATAGCAAGCAGAGCAGGTCAGAGTGATCAACTGTAAAAATCTGAACTGAAAATCTAAGGTGCGCTGAGTGAGGACGGGAATGTGATAGAAAAGATGGCCAGCGCGCACAGACGGAACACTCACGCGGTCTTGTTTACATTTTATTGACTCAAATGTGAATCACACATGATTTCCTACAATTACCTTTTCCCTTGGTCATTCTAGGTTTTCACAGACATTTAGATTGCCTTCAGTGGTATTTTTATGCTTTACTCTAATAAAATCTGATTTAGAAAATCTAATCAATTAGGTATTTTAAGCCTCATCATTGACATTACAAATGGACTCTGGTTTTACAAAATGATGAAGCACAAATGACAAGCCCACTGATTTAATTTACACAAATGTTCCTTATCTGTTGCCTATCAGGCTCCATCTACTGCATGAGCCGAGGCACACTGGCCCTCCTAATAGATGACATTGAATTTCTAATGGGAACCTCTGCAAAAGCAAATTCATCTTGTTGAAGCATGCCCCCGCAACATTGCATTTGCTCATTGGTTACCCTTTTCTAAGCTTTTCCACGAGGGTCATGGAAGCCATAGGGTACCATTTTGCCTGAATCGGGAGCTCTGTGCTTCCAAAGAAGAAAGCAAATGTGAAATTGCTGCTTAAATTTAATAATCTATAGGCATCATTTTTGTTCCAACTTGCCACTTTTCAATATTATTTCATAATTACGTTCCCGTTAAAACATTCCAATTATTTCAAGTAGTTGTATATATCAGTTATCAAAATGAATTGAATACATGACATTCAGAGCCTAAACATATGTATTAGGGAGGAATGTTCTGGGAGCTCTCTGAAATAATCTATTTTATGCTATCTTGTTTTTAAAGTCTGGACTTTGTCATATAGCTATTTTTCTTTTGCAGCTGGTATCACATTTATGAGGTGGGGAGATTTCTAATTTTACCTCACTGGAGTATAAATGTGTCATTTCATACAACTCGCTGTTTTTCTTTGTTGTAACTTCTTTCTCTCTGTTTTAGCCCGAGGCACTCCTCTTTATTTGATCAGTTGAGTTTATATGATATTCCAGGCAGCACTTCCTCCCAGGAGAAAAACAGGATTTCAAATTGCTACTTTTGATTCCTTGGGCGAACTGAAAGGGCACCTCCTGAATTAATGTTTTCGTTACTCTTTTCTGTGCTTATTGGTTTATTTCCATCAGCTGGTGGGTATACTTATTTTCTACTTCTTAATTTCCTTTTACTATGAAAGCTAATTATTCGGGGCTTGCTTATTTACTGTTGGCTAGTTGGATGGTTAAATAGAAAAATAATCAAAATGAAAACTTGGTGGCAAAATTCTGAATTAGCTTTTCAATAATTAACTAAAAGGTACTGAGTTCAGTGTTCTCATTGTCAGCTTCCAGATAAATTCTTCATGTAAGGAAAGAAACTTAAATTTTATGTTTTCCATCACTATTTACTGCTGCAGCAATGGCTTTTACCATTAAAATCCAGATTCTATTTTTAAGAGTATTTCTGTGCACAGCTGTCTAACAAAACAATGTATTAAGTAGGCTTAAAATATTTCTTGTGCATCTTCATCTGCATATTGAAAAAACATGTGCCATTGCAGAAAACAGGAGAAATATTCACATATATCTATGTATTACAGTAGGGAATGGAATATAATTTCCCTTATTAACAAAATGTTAAGAAATATCCTAGATATTTTCCCATAATAATGATTTCTCAAAAGAAACAGTTTAAAATAAAAAGCTGAGGTATCCGCAAATATATGTGAAGACAGAAAGAGAAAGAACAGTGTGTGGAGTAGAGGGGGTGGAACACTGCTCATTAAGGTGCTTGCATAGCAAATATGAAATGCTGAGGTCAAAGGCCAGCCTCTCATAAGCCAGGGATGCTAGTTCATGCTCATAACCCTAGCACTCTAGAGGTAGAGACAGAAAAATCAGATGTTCAGAGTCATCACTGATAGCATAGTAAATTGGAAGTTCATCTGATAGACCTGAGACCCTATCTAAAAGGAAAAGGCAGCAGTGTGGCAGTATGGATGCCCTAAGTGAGACATGGTCAAGAGCAGAGATGAGAACGAAGCCAAGGATTCTGTGACTTTTCACCAGAGATTCACCCATTTTCAAAAACAAGCAAGACCTTCTAGATCTATCTTATATCTACCATATATTAATAACAGTTATAAGAGGAAAATGGTCCCTACTTACCACCAATAAAAAGAATGTCTGAAGTTCCTTATATTTTCTGAAATACATGATAATATCATCCTCTAATATTAACTAAACCTTTAATATTTAATCTAGGCTTTTGTGTGATCAGGCATGAACAGCATCTCATGTGGCCTGGTCTGACCTCTGTGTTAGCCAAGATTGGTTTCAAACTTCTAATCTACTATTGCTACTTTCTAGATGTTGAGACTATGGGTTTCTATCACCAGCCCAGCCAGGCCTATTGTATTTTATAGCCATTAGTTCCAACATAAGTCCGCTTTCGTTTTGTGTTCACATTCAGCTCAAGCATTGAGAACACTAGATCTCATTATATACGTATCTGAGTGGAACTTCTCTCAGGACCGGATACCACCCACTCATTAGAAGGGCAGACAGATACCTATTTCAAGACAAACCATTTAACCCAGCCACCTATAGCAATTTGAAGCTTAATTTAGATGATGGATGAATCAGACTTAACCTTTTCTCTTTAATATACTATAATACATAACTGCTCTGCAGTATAAGTATATTTATTCTTCCTCAGTTGCCTTAAAATGAAGCAGATTGAAAGAGGAGTGCTATTGTTTCACTGACTGTAAATTAAAATAATAAAATTAATGTCAAATGTCATTTCAGCATATACTTTATCACCATGGTAACCCATAGGTAACTGAGTTGGTAAAATTGCAAATTACATATTCAGCTATTTAAAGACATCAATGAACTAAAGTCATTTAATCAAGCTTTTCATTGCTTGTGCTATGTAATCAAGACGACCCGATTAATGTCAAAGTCAGAAAGCCACAGCTTCCCTCTCCTGTCTGGCATTTCTACCAACATGTTCAGACTGCTCATGGTTGTATGCTACTTTTTAGAAGCATATTACTAGATATTTGTTTCCTCAACAGGAAAGGACTACAGCTCAAAAGTAATTGTATTCACAAATGTAAAATGGAGGAAAAGTTCAACTCTTTTTGCTTATTCTTCATATGTAAAATCTGTCTCTAACAGAGAGATAACAAAGTATCTCTTGATGTTTCACCCTCAACCCTACCCAACCTATGCCCAGGTACCTAATCTAGTCTCTTCCATTGTCAGACTGGGGTGGTTTAAATGAGAATGGTCCCCATAGGCTCATTATTTAAATGTTTGTTTTCTAGGTGGTGGACTGTTTAGGAAGGAAGTGTGGGAGTTGTGGGCTTGTTGGAGGGGAGGAGAGTAAGACAGGGGTAGGGGGATGTAATGGGGGATGTTGAACTCCCACTAGGCCCAGTCTGCTCTCTCTGCCTCCTGCTTGAAGATCAAGATGTAAACTCTCACCTACTGCTTCTGTGCCATGCCTACCTGCCAGCCACCACGTCCCTTTGTGGTGGTCATAGACTAACCCTCTGAAACTGTAAGCCCGTCCCAGTTAAATGCTTCTTGTTATAAGCCTCGATCATGGTGTCTCTTCAGAGCAGAACAATAACTAAGACACAGACAGACCCAGATCAGAATTGGATATTGACTTAGGTATTTACTTTCTTTGAAGGCTGAATATAGAGTACCAGGGATCTCCAGTTTTCTCTGTTACTCGCTATGACAGTTTCTGATGCTACGACAAAATACCTGGGGAAAACAATATAAAGGAAGATGGGCTTACTGGCTACATTCTTTCAGAAGTCTGGCTATGGTTGGTTGGCTTTGTTTCTGTGAAAGGCAATATACCTGCAGAGGGTGGATATGTCTGTGTACTGGCTAGTTTTTTTTGTCAACTTGACACAAGCTAGAGACATCTGGAAAGAGGAAACTTTAATTGAGAAAATGTCTCCATATGATTAGCCTGTAGGCAAATCAGATGATTGATTGATTGATTGATTGATTGATTGATTGATTGATTGATTTAATAATGATTGATGTAGAAAAGCTAAGTGGATCATGTCTGATGTTGTCCCTGGGCAGTGGTCTTAGGGTACATAAGAAAACAAAGTGAGCAGTCCAGTAAGCAGTGCTACTCTATGGCTTCTGCTTCAGTTCCTGCTTTGAGTTTCAGCCCTAACTTCCCTCAGTGATGAACCATGATAATAAAGTGTAAGACCAATAAACCTTTTCCTCCCCAACATACACTAGGTCATGGCGTTGTAATACAGCAGGAGAAACCTGATAGGGCCAAGTCCCTATCAGGTTCGAGAAAAGTCCCCTGTGACCTTCTTCCTCCAATTAGACCCTACCTCTAGTCCACTTACCAGTTAATTAATCCACTGATGAGGTTAGTGGCCCCATGATCCAATCACTTCTCAAAAACATGACCAGCTGAGTACCAGTTCTTCTCCTGAGCCTTTTGGGATGTTTTACACAGGAACTCTAACACCATTCTCATGCACACTGCTGTGAGGGAGATATCATGGTGTTGATCTCAAGATCTTCTCGGTGCTTATCAAAGAGCATGTCATTTACCCAGATATTACTCCTATGCCCCCAAGCATATCAGTGAATTTCTTTTTAAAACAATTCACATTTCTCCGGCTGTCTTCAGTGGTCACTAACCCAAACTTGGTTTTGATTTCCAGAGGACACAGAGCAGGCAAAACGATTTGAGCTATTTGTCTTTTGAGTTGAAGCCTGGATAAATCTGGAGAATTCTGTTTGGCAAGAGGGACTCTCATGCCCAGAATTCCTGTTTTCCTGTGAGGTTTACATCAGTGATGCCTATTAGTGTGATCTTAATACAAGACAAATTGGCATAAGGACCCTCTCTATCCCCCTGTAGCTTTACTAGCAGACAGAAAGAGCTCTTCAGTATCTCCCAAAATACCTTGAAAAGCCACAGGCATTGTTGCCCTGGCAACATTCTATGAGAACAAATCTTGACCCAGATGAGAGGGCAAGGCAGGTAATGTTGAATTTTCAAAGCAGAATGAAGCCTTTCCAGAAAAAGACAGCTCAACTGTGCTCAGTGGTGAGACCCCTCATTTCTCACTCTCAGCAGTACTTAAAGTAATTTCTAAATCCCAGGCTGACTGGCCAGGCCGTTTCCATATGTTCAGACTTCCTCCATGCTCTCAGTAGGCAGCGCTCCAGCCCAATGCAGTGGCAAGATTTTCTATATGGTAGAGAACACAGTTTCTGTCTCCAGAAAGTGCATATGCGATGCAGCAGAGAACCAGAGTTAGAGAGGCTCAGACACAGCACTGGGCACTTGTGACCTGGAAATGCTGCTTTGGAGTTAGTGCCTCAGAAAGTATCACCAGAAGGAGCCAGAACATGTCAGAAAATGCCCAAAGGTAAGGGGAGGAGGTCCTCCTCTATCACTGGACTTGGAAAGGGGCAGGGAGGAGATGAGGGAGGGTTGGGGAATTGGGAGAGAATGAGAGAGGGGGCTACATAGTCTGTGATTAATATAAAAATAAAGTAAATAATTTAAGAAAAACAAGTAAAATGCAAAAAAGAAAGGAAGGAAGGAAGGAAGGAAGGAAGAAAGAAAGAAAGAAAGAAAGAAAGAAAGAAAGAAAGAAAGAAAGAAAGAAAGAAAGAAAGAAAGGAAGGAAGAAAGAAAATGCCCAAAGGTCCCTTCTTTCAGTTCTG
Organism: Pachyuromys duprasi; assembly: GCA_028658305.1. Lineage (NCBI taxonomy): Eukaryota > Metazoa > Chordata > Mammalia > Rodentia > Muridae > Pachyuromys > Pachyuromys duprasi. Next base: position 126,269,114 of record CM053764.1, read on the forward strand.
GAGGTCATAGCCACCTTGTTGGAGAAGAGTTGGAAGAAGGGACAGAACTCTACAAGAGTGAACTGAGTCAAAGGAGAGCCTGAATTATGTAGTGAATCTTTTAATGCTTGTATGACCTCAGAGTAAGTTTATTTGACTACATTCAAATTTGATTTTCATTCCCACAAGCAGGTAGTAGGATCTCAAAAGGAAGATCAGATCAGTTAGAAAACCCCAAGGATAAATATTTCTGAGTAATCTGAGTTTATGTATTTAGGGATTTCAGCTTGTATGTAAGTATTACACTCATGTTGCCTGAGTGCGTATACACATTCCTATAAGATAGCACCGTGAAGCTAGAGGAACACTAAAAGTGGATAATGGATAGATGGGAAAACTTTGTTGTTGTTTTCCATTCTGCTCATTCACATTTTTCCAATATAATAAATCTATCTTAATTGTACATACTTTGTGTGCTAAGAGAATTATTCTAAATATGAACTGTCCTTCATCTTAGGAGGTACCATACTTTAGGTTTTAAACATCTACCTGATCTCATTCCTGGTGTAGTCTAGAAAGCCTCTGGTACAAAATGCTGATTCCTTTCCTATGTCTGAACCCCTAACCAGAAAATGACATCAAGAGACCAATGGCTACAAAAATAAAGGCTTAAAACCAGTGATGAAAGAGTACATCCTGGCTGGAGTAATAGCGCAGTTAAGAGTACCTACTCATCTTGCAGAGTTCACTTCCCAGCAACCTGATCAGGTTACTGACAGCCACCCGTAACTCCAGTTCCAGAGAGATCCTAAATCTCTGGTCTCTGGGGCTAGCTATACTCGTGTGCATATAGGCACACACAAACACCAATTAAAAACTTTAAAATAAATAAAGAGCTTTAAGACTAGTGTAGAGAAAGTTTAATCCAGCAACATGGCTGTCCTGATCACATCCAAAGACCTTCTAAGTCTGTGTGATCTGGCTGGAATGCAGACTTACCCTTAGTACACACCTTTAATCCCAAACAATGAAGATAAAGTTGATTTTAGATGGAAGCACCCATGTCTTAAAAGTGATATGTAATTGAGAGGCAGGCGAACTGAGGAATCAGAGAAAGATCCGACAGACTAGGATATGCCTGACTCTAAGGGGAACAAAGGAAAGGGAAGTGACTTAAGAAAGCAGAGCAGAGAACAAGGGGGGAGGGCGGATTTACCGAGACAGACTGAAGAGAGAATAAGATAGACACAGGTGACGACAGACAAGCCAGAGAATGAGAAAGAGTCAGGAGATTAGAACAGATTGCTAGAGTTCTTGTGATACCACAAAGAGCAATTCAGTTGGAAGCTGAGCGAAGCCACTTTGAATCAGTTAGCTTAGAGAGGAGTTTGAGCCAGAACAGCTGAGTTGAACCACCCAACCAGAGTTCAGAAAGAGCTAGAAAGTGTGAGCTTCATCAGTAGTAAGCTTCTGAGACAACAATTACATCAGGCAAATAAACTTTAACAGACTAGGAGCAACATATATCTTCATTTATCTTACTGAAGATTCTTTTTTCTCAAATTTATCCAACTCTATCCAGGTATAGTCTCCCATTTGGCAGTACATGGTCATGTGTCTTTAAAATTCTCTTCTCTGAAAGAAGTATCCTGGGAGAGGTAGCTACATACTGACCATTCTCAGAGGACTCTACCAGACACAATAGGTCCAAGTGCTAATCGTCTTAAACATCTGCAGATGTTAGACACATGTCAGGACTCAAAAGTCATTCAATCAAAGCCATTTTTCATTTTCTGAGCTCTTGTGTTTTCTCAAATGCAGCCTTTGAATCTGACTGGCTAAGAGACTGAAAGTGCTGTATCTCTAACCTTCACAGCCACATAACCAAAATAGTTAAACTATAAGAGGCTTCACTCCAAGAGAGGCTAGAGCATTAGCGAAAAGATCATATTATTCTTTACAGTCTTCCTTTCACCTAGTTTTTAAAAGCATTCCCCAATCCAACAGGTTCCAGAAAATATAGATCTGAGACCAAATTTGAGCCAACACATGTAAACACGCTGAAAGATAGCATGTAATATCTCCTCCCAAATAATTAAAGCTTCTTGGAACCTGCCTTGATTCTAGCAACGAAGCATCCAAACCTCTTATTTGACAGGTTAACGAGGATCTGAAATGAATACTATTACTAATGAGAATCTTTGGAAATTAATCATATCACACTATTATTAGCAGCTGCAAAAGATGAACTTGCAAAGATTAGATTACACAGATAATTCTGAAATGTGAACAAGCAAATATTAAAGTAACAGAAGGCTACTTCCAAGTGGGAATAAGAAAACAAGGCACTCAATAAAAATAAAAAATGGATTAGGCAATTAAGATGCTCCTTTATTTAAATGCCTGTAAGTATTTAAGATTGTAATGCTGTATTTGTTTATGTGTGTGTGGGTATGTTTGTGTGTGTTTATCTTTTATCTCAAGTACTACACAAAAGAAATGAACATTGGCAAAAAATTCTTGATGCTGTGAAAAATGAGTTACAAAATATCAAAAATTGCATTATTTGGAAAGTTTGGAGGATGTTATTGCCATTGTTGCTTTCTTTCTTTGGTGACAAGCTGGCTTCAAATCTTCTCAGTAGCCGAGGATGGCCTTGAAATTTTCTTTCCTCCATCTCTACCAGTGCTAGGAGTTCAGGCAGCTCCCACCACAACAGGTGTGATGTGGTTCTGAGACTCAAACCCAGTGTTTCATCCATGCTAGGCAAACACTCTACCTATTGAGCTACCTCTTCAGCCCCATCTCTTGAAAAGTTTTACTCCAACATGTCAGCAACTTTTATTCCCAGGTCTTCTGTTGTTTTCTTTTGCTTGGATTCATACACTGTTTCTAAGCTGCAAATGCCACTCTATAAGTTCTCAAAGGTAAAAATGCCCTTATGACTAGTCTCTCTATTCTTTTTTAAATTTTATTTATTCATTACAATTCGCTTTGTATGCCAGCTGTAGACTACTCCCTCATCCCCCTCCCAACCTCCTCCCTCTTCTTTTCCCATACCCCTCCCCCAGTCCACTGATAGGGGAGGTCCTCCTTCCCCTTCATCTGACCCTAGTGTATCAGGTCTCATCAGGACTGGCTGCATTGTCTTCCGCTTTGGCCTGATAAGGCTGCTCCCCCATCAGGGAGATCCTTCTATTCTTTCAGTGAGTGGTAGGTGGGCCTAGTGATCAAGGACCAATATTTAGAGTCTACCTATTATTTTCTTACAGGCATTGAGAAATACTCTCCTTTCCAGCAAGGAACACAAGGATAGAATTTATTGACCTGATGTCATCCTTCATTATTTGGGAGGACCAAATGAGCACCAGGTGTGTATCTGGCATTGAGCTCAGTAGTGAAAATACAGAGATGAACAAAACAGACACAGCCCCTGAGCTCATAAAGGTAAAATTCTAGGAATGGAAATGTTGCCTAAACACCAAAATACGTTACAGTGAAAGAGAAGGAGGTCAAGGGTTAAAAAAGACAATGTTTAAGTGTGGGCCAGGGCCTGCAAGGTAAGCATCTTGGAAAGGCGGCGTTAGCATCATAGCAATAGTGCAGTAAGGAGGACTCAACACTTGGGGTCTAACTGAGAGGAAACAGTGGTGGGAAGCATAAATGGATTCAAGAGTCCTTTAAAAGGACAAGTAAGAAGTTGCATATGGAGAAATGGGGCCTTTGATAGCCATTGTCACAAAGAATTCCCAGAGGAGCCTGTTGAGATTGTTGGTCTTCTATGGGTAAGAAATCAAAGGCTCAGGGAGGCATGAGGACAACACCAAATTTCCAGCCCAGCTCTGGCTCAGAGCCCATAGTTTCAAGGGTGGGTTTCAAGATTGCCACCCACTATTTGTGAATGTTCTCTCGCTGTGTCAGTCTTTGCTTTCTGTTCTCAGCTTTGCCCACAGAATTAACCCTAGTTATTATACACGCTGTTCTAAGAAGCAGCATAAATCCTACGACGTGGATTTTCACACAACTGCTGGATTAAAGGTCAACTTTCTGCCATGGACTGTGTAAAGGATGAGCAGTAATGTGTCCCCAGCTGTACGTTATGCAGTTGCTACATAAGATTTCTGTTCCATGGCGTCTGTCCATGGATTTGCTTTTTATACACTGGTGAGAACGGATTTCCCCTCGACTCCTTCGCCTGGTCCTCTTCAGCTTTCTGTGGCCATCTGTTAGATATCACAACAATTTGTTCCTGTTCTTTGAGATATTTTAAAACCAAGTTCAAAGTGAAGTCAGCAAATGACATTGTGCGACTTCTATCCACCCTCCGCCTTTCCTCCTCTCATGACTTGCACCTACATCCCAAAGATTTACTGATCTCATTCCTTGGTCAGCAACATCCCATGTAATGCTTTCTTGTCTTCCTGAAATTTATGTCCTAGTCAAATTTCTTCAGCAACAGGGGTGGTTTTTCGGTTTGTTTGTTTGTTTGTTTGTTTGTTTGTTTTGTGCAATGATGAAGTACATTCACTACTGTGTAGAGACTTCTGGTAGCTATTCTTAGGCCACCAAATACAGCCAAATGACCCTTTGGATATTGATCCATCTTTGAGAACCAAGCTGACACATTATACTTGTAAGGGTTAGTGAGGGAGGGCACGGAAGCTTAAAGAATAGAATAAGCTATATCCCTGCCCCCAGAATTTGCCCACTGCTCAGACCAAACCACATATTTTTTCAGATTTATTTTTTAGATTGCAAATACATTAAAAGACCATTTTCCCCATTTTCATTTTGTATAATGGCTTTGTGAGCTCTGACATGGCAAAGGATCCTCCCTTCTATAGAATGATAGAATCCATCTTCCTAGGCAGGCAATCAACTCCAGCCCCTTGAAGGTCACAGCGGCAGCTTCTTTCTTAGAAGTCCTCCAGAGTCTACTTTCTAGAACGGTTCCTCTAAAATTTGAACTTGCATTTGAATCACCATGGGTTAAAATGCAGATTCAGTAAGTTTGGGGGTTAGGATTGTGAGGCTTGATGTTCTCCATTATTAACGATGCTGACTTGAGTGACAAAGCACACTATGATGTCATATAAAAAGATATGAAAATCCGGTTTTCTATATGTATGACAAAAATACGCCTCTACTCATGTCCATCACCTATTAGCTGCATGACTGTGGGCTATGTGATCTCTCATAAAATTTTGCTCATTATATTCTCAAAATTACCTACTAGACAGACTTTTCAAAAGTCTAAATGAGTCTATTTTGCCTACATACCATGGGTATGCCATGGTACCTGGCATATAAGGAGTGCTAGTAAACGGAATTCTAAATTCATTTAAGTCAGGAGTTGTGTTTCCAAGCTCATTGCATCTCAAAATTTGCCATTAAATACCTCTTTATAGAATCAATATGGTATAAATATTAATATTTTTGAGTGATTATTAAATCTCTCTTAGCTCTAAACAAGATTTTTCTGTAAGCATTTTTCAATAGTATTTGCCTGTTTATGAGACTCCCTTTCTCCAACCTACTCATTTAAGGAAGTATGAAACATTATTGATAAGTGTGCATTCTTATATGCAAATTATAATAATTTATTTCTCTATAGTATTCAAAATTATATTTATGGCATGCAATAATAGATACTAACTTCATAGAATAAAAGTAAATTGGGGTCAGAGATAGCACCCAGAGAAAAACTACTTACATTGCTAAGTTTAAATATCTATAGAACATAGGAATATTAAAAGGGGGTTGTAATAATCCCATAATAGGAATGAGAACAGCCCTGATAACAGAAAGTCTGGCAAACAAAGCAATCCAGTCTTTAAAGTGTCTTTTTATCCCTCATCATCACAACCCCTGGACCAAATTAAAATTCACACTAAATCACCCTACCTTCATGGACCATTTCGGCCACCTTAGAACCATTTAGCTGAATGTTGATGGGACTTGTTTCAACCATCTGCTGGTATACAACAAACCATCCAATGTTCTGCGGTGTTAAACAGTGCATTATTCTCTCTTATGGTTCTAGAGTTGATGGGACTCTGTGGAGTGATCTTCCCACATGGATTCTCTCTTATGCAGTTGAAATCAGGTGGCAGATGAAGCTGGAGTCATCTAAATTCTAGACATAGCTGGCCAACCAGGATAGCTTCTCTGCTTTTATGCATCAGCTCTCTGGTACATCAGTGGCACTGCTCAATAATGTGCAGACATGCCTCTCCTGACATGTCCTTGACATGCGGCTACCTTGGATTCCTCATAAAGAAGAATCTCTGGGTAATTCCTCTTCTTTGGCAAAACTGAGTTCTGCCTAGACACTCTAGTGCCTAGAGAAAGCACCTCAAGAGATCCTAAGAGATCAGATAAGATGGACTGGGCTTCTTAATGTGCTTGACATTGAGGCAATGTCTTTTGCACCTTTATTTAGCCAGCCTAGATTCAGGGAGTGTAGTCAGCATAGGTCATATTTCACTGGAGAAAAGGCCATCTTTGAAGAGTAGCTACCATAAACCCAAGCTTCTAGGCTGAGTCTTGTTCCACCTGATTTGGAGGCTATCTGGTAAGAATCTCCCAACCTTCTCTTTCAAGATGAGGTAGGACATGAGCTAAGAAGCTTCTGCCTTCCCCTGGTTTCAAGAACCTTCAGTAGATTTAGTTTATCAGTACTTAGAAATTCACAATCAAAAGAAGACAGTCTAAGCCCCAAAGAAGTTATCAAATATAAATATCATTTCATATATATTAAATATAAATAAAAACCATAAGTAAGAGCTCAAAAATATTGATCACCTTGCTTTTGTCCTCCCTAGTCTTTGATGGAGTTTGACAGCTATCATGCTTTTTTTTCTGAAATGCTTTTGCTCACGTCCAATTGGCAAATATTACTATTTTTAAAATGTTATCTGTTTCCTGTGTAATGAAGTGAAACCAAAACTTAAGCCCAGTGACTGCTTGGCAGCTGATTCTCTCTTGCCAAAATCTCCACTAAAGACAGGAAAAAATTAACAGGAGGGTTCTGCTTCCAACTTCTAGAATCCCCCCAACACTTCCTGGAGGAAGAGTAAACTAAGAGCTGCAGGTTCTCATGAGCATGCCTAAGGGTCCATATGTTAGTGGCTGAACTGTGTTCCAATAAAATCACTTTGCCCAACCAAATGTTTTGTTTTTCAGAGATGTTTTTGCAGGTCTTATCTTTCTCTCCCGTTCATAAATAGGGTAATTAAAATTGATTGCACATCTACTGGACATACGGTAATATATTCAGTATGCTTTCCAAAATCCCTTATCTTAGTTTTGCCATAAAGCGGAGACTAGGCAGACACAGTTGTTTTTACGGGTGGACCGCCAGCAGAGCAGACCACAGAGCAGAGCACGGCAGACCACAGACAGGTGTTTAAGGCAGTTGTGAAGGTCATGATCGGGTTTAGTGTACTCAGTTCACGGGTTCCTGCATCCTCATAGACACTTAGCCTTCATATTTCATTTCTATACCCACCGACAGAATACTTCTGTGAACTGTTTAAAGCATATAGACTGACCGTACATCATGTAGTTCTTTTTTCATCTTTTTCCTCAGTAGCACTTTATCCTCCAAAGACTGCCCTTTTCAAAGTTAACAGAACGTCGTTATTTCCTTGAGATAAGAAAACATTTCACCATTTACGCGGTTTGATGAGGTGAGGGCGGTAGTATATAAGCTGGGAGCTCCCAGGAAAACTTTGACCCATGAGAATAATTCAGCCAAAAAGCAAAGTTGACACAGAGGAAAATCAAGTGGAAATTTTGATGGAATGAAACCTCAAGTTTTTCTGGGGCATCTTTCAAATTGCTACCCCGTAAACGATAGTGTGCCAAAGGACTTTTTAGTTACAAGGGCCCGATTACCCACCCCTCTTCCTTTTAAGGATTGGTTCTTTGTCATCTATTGCTGTTTAGGCCTTCCTAAAGCACACAAGTACTTTATGTCAAACCAAAGCAAAGCAGCTCATCTACATAATAAAAGCAGCAAAGAATTTAAAAGATTCATCATTTTGGCAGCCATGGAAAGAATGTGCCAGAAGTTTATAGCCCTCCAAGCTGTGGAGCGTTCCAGCCACTGTGTAAGCGATGTGGGCACGCACGGTACTTGCAGACCAATTTCTTCCTCCTGTCTGCTTACTGTATTTGTCAGAGCCCAACAAATACACGTTAGTGTGTTTTGATTAAGTGATTACTTGCAGAGGTGTAAGCAAGATTGGGGGGACCCCAAGATGAGCTTTAAAAAGAAGCTTTTACTACCCCGTGCAACTAGTATTCAGAGGTGGAACCTAGGGGGCCCAGGGCTTGGCAAGCCTTGAGATCACGGAGGGACTCACGCCAGACACACAGCACTAAGGCAAAGAGAGAGCAAGGAAGAAACGATTTAGCTCCTTTCTTCTGTCCTCTGATCTCCAGCCAGTACCTCCGATTAGCTAACCTGAACTGAAAGCCAGCTGGCAGAGGGGGCCCAATGGTGCAGGCATAAAACAGCCCCTTAGGAGAGGGGCCTTTGCAGAGGAAGCACCAGAATTGGAAGACAAAACAGAATAATTGGGCCGCCTTAACCGGTAATCTCTTAAGAATTATGTAACGTCCTTAAAGAATTACTGGGAGAGGAAGGAGAAGGCACTTTAGTTCTGAGCCTTCCTTCATTGGGACCAGCACGCTCCTCTTTCCAGAATTTCCTCACTGGCTTCGCCCGTGTGAACTACCAGGGCCTCGGAGTTGATTTGAGAGTTTCTCCCCTCTACCGTCCTTTCCAAAAGGTTTTTGTTCTTTATTTTCTCACTTGCTCCCTAGATACCCTTATATTCTGAAGGCAGAGAAGGAAACAGAAAAAAGGGCAGGGGGAAACTGTAGCCAGGCTTGGAAACGACAAAGAAAGCGTTTGATGTTCCTCACACTGTCTGAAGAACAAATGCACCCGGGTGCATGCAGTCTTTAACAAGATGAATGTACAGGCTAGCATGTTTGGCTGTGTTTTTTGTGCAGTCTCAACAGTCAATCTTCAGGCAGACATTTTCCTTTAATACTCTGTGTGGGGAAATTGTTTGAGGGGTTTTTTTTGGGGGGGGCAGTGTTAGAAGCTATAAAAGCACATTAAGAGCTGCAAAAGAACAATTACACCATGTATTGTAAATGCACATTAAGACCAATACACCACCCTTACTATACCTCAATGAATTCAGAGCTGTGGTGTCACAAGTCCAAAGGTGTCACAGATTAGCTCAAGATATAAAGTCTCAGGGGGAGAGGATTTTCCTCTGTTGTGTCAATTACAATGACACAGGTTCAGAGCAAGGCCTGATCCCATTTTTGTTGCTTTTTAAAAATGCTTCAGCACAGAGGCCGAGGCTGCACACACAAAGGAGGGTTCATGCCAAAACATTTCCATGGTGAATTTCCCAAAGCCCGTGACTCAGGCTAGCCCTCACATTCAGAGAGCACTGTGCCTCATGCAGACAGCACATCAGTTACCGAGGCCATGTGCCTGGTTGTTTCATTGTTATGACGGGATATGGAGAACGTTAACCACAATGTACAAAATCAGATTCTGCTTCTGTTGCATTCTGAAGCTCATTTGAACTACTGGATTTGCTCTATTCAGGTCCATTCTGGGTTAACAGGAAGGAAAATATGGATTTTTTCCCCTCTCCATCCATATAAACGATGAAGACTTGCTAGAGACTTGTTTCTGATGTTTATGGATTCTCTTTAAAGCATACAGCCTATGGAAAATTGTTTTTAAGCAATAAACAATAATTGTATTTGGGGGGCATAGAGGTATAGTACCATGTTGCATCCAGCCTGCTGATAAATTTCTCTGACCTATTTATTTTCTTATGTAGACATAAAAACACAAAGACAAACCATACATTTCCCCTCCCGCCACTGCAGCCTTTTCCGCTTTCCACATTTCTCGTTTGATATTACCTTTTTTTTAAATGGCTAAATATAAATATTCCACAATGAATGACTGTAATTAGGTTGTCTGCTCCCCTTCAAGGACTTGTTAAGAAGAGAAAGGACTTTAATCTAAAGCAAACTAACGGAGCTAGAAGTTAATTAGAAATTAGCCATATATCCTGGGTAAATTATTTATGCTAAGCCATGGGTTACTGTAAGAATAATATACATTTACACTGACTACTGTAAACATAAAATAATTAACAATAAAGGGAAGATATTATCCCTTAATAGAATCCTTTTTGCCAAGACCAGTTTAATTTTCTCCCTCGTAATACTGAATGATAACCCAGAGCCCCTGCTTTGTGTGGAAAGTGCTCAGGCCCCTTTACAGCCTTCTTGAATTGGTGTCTGTTTTCCTCTCCTCTTCTCTCCTCTCCCTCTTCTGTGTGCACACTCACCCTGTAGTATGCCTTTCTTCTTCATTTTAGCCTTCTTCTATCTGTCTAGATCCAAAACAGGGAGCAAGCAGAGCATCTCTCTCCATTCTTTCTCTCTGCTTCCATTCACTTTATTTTATTTTTCCTTTCCTCTCTGAGGTATAGAGCCTTCTTGTGCCATGCTTATTGTTTGAGCTGCTCAAGAAAAAAGAAAAGCCCTGAGGAGTTGCCATAAAGTTCATTATATTTGAATTCTATGTCCTTCGTCTCCCTTATTCTATTAGCAAAGGACATAAAGCTCAAATATGGACCAGCCCTGGAAAGCCTCTCAAACTATTCAAGAGCCTTTAGATTTCACCTAAATACTGAAATATGCTTCCCTCCTGTGTTGTACCAAATTTCCCAGCGTCCCCTTAGGGAATAGGGCATTTGTATTCATATACTTCTATATGCATAATCAGTATTAAATACAATCTAATGAAGTGTCTTTGTGTCGAAAACGCAGTTACCTGAGGACTCTCCCTACGAAGCATTCATTGAATTTTTTTCTCCATTCATGTCTGGCAGCGACAAATGCACTGCAGCTTTTACACGGTTAGTGTAGGTGTTGTTAATGTACTTTCCACATCCATTTAAATGCAAATCTTCATGCAAATAATCGCTTGGAGGAAAAGAGAGAGACTATGTTTAGCTGAAGACAAAGCTAGAGGGATAATGGGAAGCATGAATAGGGTATCAGTGGAGGGCTGCACAATAAAACCCTGTTCTGTTCAGAAATGAAAACACATTAACGACAGCACAGAGGACTTCTCAATAGGTTCTTACAGCATTGTTGTATGTAAACATAATCCCAGCAGGTGAAACAAAATGAATGAGTTTGGAAGAGATTTTAAATGCCTCTCGGAGAAGTAAGAGAGAGAGGTCAAGTCAGTTGTGCAGAAATGGCACTTGATCAGTGTGTGAAAGACCAACCGACTATAGGCAAATATATATCCCTCTTCGAAAAGTCCGAAGCCCAGACCCAAATAAGTCATTGTCCAACCGGATCAAGTAGTGGAGAATGCTACAGGGGAAGCCTTTCAAAAGAAAAGAAGGAAATGAGTTAGGACAGAAAAATTGTCCTCCTACCAGAAAACAGCAACCTTGAAGCTTAATTTAATTCTGGGGAGGACTGGATTTCAATGCCTGGGAAATTTCAAATTTTTGTTATTTGCAAAGAAAACGTTACAACAAAGGTTAAGTACCAGACTTAAGAAAAGCAAAAATGTCCCAGAATTTTCCAGTTTTCTTTTCTTTTCTTTTTTTTATACCTCTCCAAGTTTCCCTTGGATGAGGACAAGGGGGCTGACAAGAAACTAAGAAAGTTGCAAAATAACAAGGCAAAGGGTTAGTCATGGTGTGTAAATGAGGAAAACGAGTTGGTGCCACAGATCTGAATGGATAAGCCTATCTGTGGGGATCATTGCTGTTTTCAGAAAGACTTTCAGCATTCCTGTAGGCTCTGTGATTGGCAGTCTTTCCATTTGATAGTGCCAATGCAGCGACAACACAGGAGGCTTCATCTGGCCACATCTGGAAGAAATTCAGTAGACTCAGGAAGTAGCATACTCACAGCTTGGAGTGATTTTAGGTTTCTTGGAGCATGCAGTTGGCTAGAATGATCATTTTTTACTTCCTCTGCTCAAAATCACACAACAACCCTCCCAGCATTCACCACTACCTTGCCAAAAAAGAAAAGAGGTAAAAGAGGAGGAGGAGGAGGACGAAGAAGAAGAAGAAGAAGAAAAGTAGTAGAAGGAAAAGAAAGAAAGAAGAAGGAAGGAAGAAAGAATCTTATAACAAATAACTATGTTTTTTCTTTTCTTACAAAAAAAATGCTTTATCTTTAAAATGCATTTCTCTTTTTTGCTGCAGGGAAGAAGGGATTTATTTGGGCTCATGGATTCAGGGGGATTTCTGTTCCTGGTAGGTGGGGAGAACACTTCAGGGTTAACTGTTGAGGAAGGGGGATATTAGACTCTTGAAGGCCTCTCTACTCTGGCTAGTTCCCAAATAATTGACACAGAGAGACTATAATTTATTTTATAAGCTTTAAAGCACTAGATCTGGGCAGATAGATATCAACTCTCTAAGCTATTTTGCTATTTTGAAGCTACACACACCATGTCTGGGTTGCTTCTGTTCGTTCCATCAGTCTGGCCTCATGGCCAAATGCTCATGGTCCATACTGTCCTATGGGGACTTCCTTCTCTCCAGCCTCCTCCCCTCTCTGGCCTTGTGGTCCCTCTCAGACCCAAACCTGGAAATCTAAACTCTGCTTCCTTTTCTTCTGCCCAACTGAGGCTGTCAGCAACTTTATATCAATCAGGGATAATTGAGGAGAGAAGTTACACAGCAGCTTTTGGTGTACATGAGAATGTGCCCATCTTGGAGGCCAGTAATTAGCATTAGAATATGTAGCACCCCGCCAAATTTTAAGTTAAGGATAGAGGAAGCATGCGATAGCCGCTTCAAATAAGCCAGAAGGTAAAGTGCTCAGAGCTCAACACCAAGCTGGTACAACAAGAGGCAGAATTTAGAGGTAAACACTATCTACTAATCACCAGCTTTGTCCTGGGACTAACAGATCAACTTTCTTGTAATTTGACCATCTGAGGACAGCCACACCACTGTCACCACTACAACCCAAACCTTCAGCTAGGCAATGACATGCACAATGTTTTCTTGAAGGCTCTTGGCCATAACTACTCCCCAGGCATCAGGCTGTGAACTCCTGCCTACTCGGAGGACCTAGAGAGCCAAATTTGGACAATGCCTGTAAGAGCAGCATCAGATGCGCCCTCCAAGCCTGTAGTTGTTAATTAGTAGCTTCCCTGCCACACTCGAAATTCATTTGGGAATGTACTCCAGGCTCGCCTATCTCAGGTCTAAGACCTTTGAGATCGGTGCACACATTTTCTCATTGCATCATGCCTAACTGACCTTAAACATGGTGAGTGTTCCAATCTGTTCCTCCCAAGATACACACACACACAAAGGGTTTCCTTTCATTCTTTTGTCTGGGCATCAGGTTAAACCTCTAGAAAATCTGACACACAGAAGTAATGGGTAAGTGAGGAATTCAGTGGCCAGCTGGCCTGCATCAGGAAATGCTGCATGGCACATTTTTAAGTAGGCTATTGCCTACCGCTTTCTTTCTCTGAAGGAAGATGTTAAAATGCATCTCCTTAGGGGAGAGATGTCAGATGATCCTGTTAAACTATCTCTCAGCAAGAGTCTGGAAAATTGAGCTGGTCCTGGCTTTGCCCTTAATGTGTTTTATGCCCTAAGTGTTGACATTAGCTCAACTTCAGCCTCTTCATAGCGGGGTAGGGTTGGAACTCTCATGGTCTTTCCTATTCACACGCAGTACTCCACAGGGCCGTAGGGCTTAAGCCATTTCTGGATACTCTTTTCTCTGAATGTCTGGTAGTGGGACCTGAGTACAAAGACCTGTGAAAGCATAGACCCTTTCTCATCCTTTTACCCATTTCACCCGGAGCCGCCCTGACCCTGGCAAAGCAGCTCAGCATCCCCTTCTCTCTATTAGTATTTGGTTGGAATTTCACTGTCTTGAATTTACACCAAGGCTTGTTGTTCCTATTTTCCCTTGATGGAAGAGCCAGTAAGTTCTAAATAAATAAATCTGAGCTGAACATGTGGTATCCTTATGAACGTAGCTCAAAGGACAGCATTCTTCATCGTTTTGTAAAAGTGAAGGGCACTATATCCTCCCTTCTCACAAATGATGGTGTCCAGCCTATGGGCTGAATTGTGACACTCAGTTGATCCACAGTGCTCTTATTTAAGGCCAAAGAAATGGGCCTGAGTGTATCAGCAGCAAAAGATGTGATCAGAAACAGTCTATTAACTTTCAAGAAAGAGTGTCTCTTCAGGGCAGAGGTACCGGCCTACAGTCCTAGAGGCAACAGTGTCCAGACGAGTCTAGTTCTTCTGAAACCTGGTCATCCCACCTCAGATTGCAGACTCTTGTGATTCCTTGCATTTCCCCAAGCCCAGTCCTTGAACTCCTATCATTTCAGAAGCCTCCAAGAACTTTACAAGAAATTCATCATTTTGCCTAATTCCACGAGAGAGCATTTTTGTCCCTTTACAATGGAAACATTCCTAACTGATTTAAAAGATTTGGCTTACAATGAGGCAATGTACCACACTAGCCAGAAAGAGATGTTTTTAGCAACAGTTGCTTGGTGTGACCACTAATACTACAAAAGTATGTAGCCATCTGTATATTGTCAACCAAAAATATGAACTCAGTTGTTGTTCCTCTTAATCATAGGAAGGGCTCAGGATAGCAAAATTTAAGTGTTCTCAGCTTCTGGATGTTAAATTTAAGTCTCTAAGAGAGCCATTCATTTGACAAGGCCGATCTAATATTGAATAAGAGGTCAGAGTTCACAGAAATCACTGATCAACCCCATCCAGACCTTTTTCCTTTCTTTTTTTTTTTTAACCTTACCATCCTACCCTCCTCAAAAAGAATGGCTTTAATTGCAGCCTCCCATCACAGAAGGTCATTTCTTTCAGACATGGAAAAGAACACTGGTGAAATTTCTCTATACAAAACTAGCCCTGTGCTGGAAAATTTGCATAGCCTTCTGTAATTTTGTCACATTTCCACCACACACTGCCACAGGCTCTGTGACACAGCAACTTAGTTCTCCAAAGAAAAATGATACAGATATAAACATATGTAGTGTTGAAGAGACCTAGAATCCCAATGGATACATTGACTCTAATCCCTTAAAAGTATAAGGCTTCCTCTTTTTTATTTCAGGCTATCAATTTTTCCTTTTTGTTTTCCAGTGTGTATGCTTGTGTGTGTCTTCTGACATACATGTAGCAATTAGAGAATAACTTTAGGTTTCTGCCTTTGCCTTCCATCCTGCTCACTGCAGTATACACCAGGCTAGCTGGACTGTGAGCTTCCCAGCATTCTCTTGTCTGTGCTTTGTGTCTGCCTATAGCGTGCTGGGATTACAGACACAAACACCAGCATGTCTGGTTTATGTGGTTTCTGGGGAGCTGAATTCAGGCTGTCACACTCTTATAATATGTGGCTTACACACTGAGCCATCTCCCCAGCAAGTTTCTTCCTTGCTGACATTACTGGATTGTCTCCCTCTTCTCAGCTGCTTTGACTTTTCTTAGATCTAAGCAGAGTGAGAATTCTAGGAGCATAAGCTCCCAAATGAAATCAAAGAGGCCTAAATATGTTTTCTAAATTTATTTCCACCTGTCTAAAGTCTGCTGTGCACAGTCTTTCATTTTAAACACCTGTTTGGGGCTTGCTTTCTTAAAAGAATGAGTATGCCTTGAAAATGACACCTCGGCAAAAGCTCAAGGCGCGACCTGAACCTTGTTGCTCTCAGGAAACAATGCCAGTGTCCTCCTTAGGGGTTCACCCCTTCTCAGGACTGAAGGGTATGAAGCTAATCGTGGGAAAGATTAAAGTGGTGATGGCTCTGATTGTAAGGTGGTATTTACAGCAATAGCAAGAATGACCTCAGAGTAATGCACATTCCCCATGTCCCTTCATACATGAGTAAGTTGTTGAATTTTGAAAGCATTCATTTAGTAACCAAGACAACTTAGTCATTTGAAGGAGTGGTCTTGAAGAGACCCATCCCAGGACACTAAAGAAGACATGGAACAGGGTTCAGGAGCAACCCATGAAGAACTCTACAGGGTTTTTGAGCAGCCCTATTTTTTTTAAATCATGGATAGCAACAAGAAACTTCAAATTGATACATGTTTAGGGGCTCAGAAATGAGTGCACATTAATATAATTTTCTTTAAGGTAAATTCAAGCATTAAATCTCATTAAAATAAAAAGACAATGACAGCTAAAAAGAAGAAAGATATTCAGGCCACAGTCTGGGACCCAGCAGGTAGAAGAAAAGAGAAACCTGAAGAGGAAGACATGGAAGACACCTTAGGGAGACTGCCACGGGGCTAAGCAGGTAGCTCAGACAGGAAAACACTTGCCGCAAAACCGCTAGGACCAGAGCAAACCCAGCGCCGGAGAGATGAGACCAGGAGGGTCCCAGATCTCCGAGACTGAGCAGCCAGTCGAGCAGAATTTTTAGCTTGGGGTTCAGTGAGAGTCTCTGTCTCAAAAAATATGATGAAGAATGTCTGAAAAAAATGACTAATACTCATTTTGACCTCAATATACATATGCATACATGTGCACACACCTCCATACATCAATAGCACATACACACACACACACACACCACTGCCATCACGATTTTTCAAGGAGAGTTATTCTGTCAATTGTTTGTTTCTTTTAATTGCAGATGACAAAATTCATTAGAGCTGATACAAAGAAAAACTTTACACAAAACATAACACAAACTGGCGATTTAAAAAGACACTCTATAAAGCCAATTTACAGAAAGAGCTTCCAAATCTACTTTGGGGAGCAGCCATGCCAAAGGATTTGGTCGGAGCTGGGCTCTGTGTTGCAATTAGGAAATGCTGAGCCAAGAAATACCTTCTGGAACTTGCAACCTCAGACTTACGCTGTTCCTTCCGGTTTTCCAGAAGGTCAGAGACTGCCTAAGAAGGTACTCTTTTCTTTTGCTTTCTCCCTTCTTCCAAATCTCATGTGAAGGGGTCCATTTGGAGAGTGGGGATGAGAGGCTTCTCAGCCTGCCAAAGAACCTGCCAGCCTTCCAGACCAGCCTGCTTGAAGGCCGGGATGAATGGAAGGAGCTGTCTCCACAGGATCTGCCACAGCCATCCTCTGTTAGACACTCATTGGCCTCTAAACCAAAGATGGGGCTGCCAGGCTATCTGCTTGTCGTTAAGTAATGTGTTTGTTCGTGGGAAATTACAATCCAGATTACATCTTAAACATACAATTCAAGCTCCCATTGGTGTTTCTTCCCCATGTAAGCAATACCAGCCAGGGAAATTTAATGGGAGAAAACATGGAACTTTCCTTCCCACATTTTCTGGAGGTATCTTGGCATTTAGAGAGCAACTGAGGAAAAAAAAATGTACTGTGAATATTAAGGCAAAGCCAAAGCCTTGATGTTGGGGGCAAGACTTTTTGGAGAGTTTAAACATCAAGTCACCTGACTGGAAAGATTCTTTTTAAGTTCTTTAAAAACATGGAATGGCTCAGAATTGCAAATCAGAGGTAAGCCTGCTGTCAGGAGAGCAACAGGGCTGTGAGCAACAGAAGACCTTACCTAGACGAGGCTGTTTGGCTCCTCCAGTGAACACAGTGCTCTTCCTGAACAGGGTCATGGCAGCACTGTTGGCCCTGAGCTCTACCCATCCACCTTGCTCCAGCATTCCTGTACTCACAAGACACACAAAAGTAAGTGATTTCTTTTCACCAGAAGCCAGAAAAGTTAGTCCTATCTGCAAAGATAAGAATCCTATGATGAATTCTAATAAAAATTCATATCAATCCTGAATATTGTTATCTCTAAATAGATACCCAGGCTCCTGACATTGTCCTGTCTTTTCAAATACAAATGACCTCCTACTAATCATGTTCATCTTGAAAACTGTAAAACTCCAGGAAGAAAGCTAATCTCCATTAGAGACTGCTGCTTGAAACTCAAAATGGCATCGCCTCCCTAAAAACTCTTTTGCCAAGTTTACATTCATAATGTTTGGAAGAGTGCTTATTTTCATCTGAGAGGATGGAGTCTTCTGTTTTCAAGAAGAGTTCAAGAACATGATTGCAATTTGGAAATGAAAAAATAGACTATGCATTGCAGCAACTACTACTATGAGGGGCTGGGAAGACAGCTCAGTGGGTAAAAACACTTGCTGTGTACACAAGATGATCTGAGATCAAATCATAAGCATGCACATTAAAAAGCTAGGCATAGTCTTTTGTGATGTAACACCTGTGTGGAGGGAGGAGACAGGCAGATCTCATGAGCTCATTGGCCAACCTAACCAAAATAAGGAGCTTCAGGCTCATTGAGAGACCCTGCCTCAAAAAACAGTGGAAAGCAATTGAGGCAGACACCCAAACAGACTTCCTTCTCTGAGCTCCCCATGCACTTGCTTGGTTTTGAATATCCATGTGTATGTGTGTTCATGCAAAACACACATGCAAACACACACACACACACACACAGAGAGAGAGAGAGAGAGAGTTAGTTTCTAGATGTTCATTACATCCATACAAATTTGATGAGGTAGCCATCCAAAGGGCTTCTCAGGCACACTTGTATCTTTTACTTTGAACCTTGATATGATTACTATTTAGAAAAAGCATCTGTAAGGCACAGCAGGTCT
Source organism: Pachyuromys duprasi (assembly GCA_028658305.1). Taxonomy (NCBI): domain Eukaryota; kingdom Metazoa; phylum Chordata; class Mammalia; order Rodentia; family Muridae; genus Pachyuromys; species Pachyuromys duprasi. The sequence continues at coordinate 126,287,803 of CM053764.1, forward strand.
GCAAGGCTCCAGGATAGTCCTGCAAATTCTGAGGCAATACATGCTTCTTTCAATGACAATGACTGTGTTCAAATTGGGTGAAAACATGAAAACAATGATGGGATAATTCTTTTCCTGGTCATTAGGAACCCCTTGAGTTTCACCAGTGTCGTGCCTTTTTGCACACAAAATAAAGGAGGCACCAAATCCTTTGCATCCGTTGTTTTTTCCCTAGCTAAGACAGAAGAGCCCATGGCGAGGGCCAGTTTGGCTTCTCTCTCTAAGACCCCCTTCTGTATGTGATGTGTGCATCCATTTGCCTTCTTTGCCTTGCCTCTTCAGTTTCTTTGATCTCCACCTTGCTGAGACTTTATAACCACCTGCATTTCTTTCCCTCTGACATCTGCTTTCTACTAATGTCAAACTGTTGGATTCTTCCCAGACTCTGCTCTTTATTCAGAACCCTGCTGACAGTTTACTTTCTTATCTACTCCCCAGTTTCCAGGCTCTCTGTTTATACTTTGACTCAAGGCTCCCCACCTCTCTCCAGCCTGCACCTGAGTATTCCTTCCCCCATGCCAACTCTCCATCTCCTGCCAGGCCAGTCAACTCTGCCTTGTCCTTTCCATGAGCACTGAAATCTCTATCTGTCATCAATATTTCTATAGCTGGATTTTCATTCAGCTTTACACCTACACTTTCACCAGCTTGAGTACATAATCATACCTTTAAAAGAGCACACAGTATTCTTCACTGTGCACCTGGTGATAAATATAAGTGAAATCAAATATAGCTATGAGCTGGATGCTCACCATATACATACATGCTGTGAGTTTTTGATAGGAAGGGTACATCTCTAAGAACATTGTGCTTTATGGATGCCATGATTCAAGATGATAAGCTTCACGTGGGTTTTCTTCTTCGTGTTACTGCCAAAATAAAACAAAAACATTCAGCAGTCTGGGCATAACAGTAGAAATGACTGCATCGTTTGGAGTCATCTGGTCCACCTCATTGCACAAGCAGCTGGGAAGGGTAATCGGCCTTGGCAACCACAGCTTCACTTCCATTACTGTAAAAGAAACAGGAAGGTGGTTTTGGTGGGCAGTTAGTAATCTTCTCCAGAGCTTATTTACTACTTGGTACTAGACAGGTCAGTAATTCTGGTTCCAATAAACATCCTTTTATAAAAAGGAAAACTTCTTACATAAAATTGCTTTATTCCTTTATGACAGATGGGATTTTAAATTTCTTGAATTGCTCTGTCCCTACCCCCTCCATTTGTTAGTGGAATTTGAAGATCCTACCCAGCTTAAATTTCTAGTCTGTTGAAAACTGGCTTTCAAAACCAATGCAATCTAATGGTGGCCAGTGAACAATAAAGATGTTCTCTAAAGCTTTCTGTTCCATTTTGATACATAATAAAGTGATCTTTACTGTAAAATGGCAGCCCAAATTTATGTTGACTCCATCCACTAACCAAAGCTCCTCCTCATGTCAGTAGCAGCACCTGTCCAAGTTCATCATCTACATGTGGACTTCACTCTGTATTACTCTTAAGCCTAAAAAGCGAAATCTTTTGAAGGAAAATGGGGACCTAGGAGGATTTTCCCCCTCTGTGTTTTATAGGATTTGGTGTGCTAACTCAGCCATACAAGTATTAGAACAAGCTAAGGATTAAGAAGTCAGGTCGGCTGCGGTCTGTGGCATCATGTGGGATATTTACTGCCAGGCAGCTTATGTCAAATGTGCCAGGAAGAAAAAAAAAAAGAGTCAGCACATCTATCATAGTAAACAACTCCTGTAAGAGGCTGCCAAGGGGGTAGGGCAGAAACTGAGGCTTCGCCAATATTTTAAACAGTTCTATGCTCCTGCGCAAACAAAAGCAGAAAAATATTAATGGCTAGGTAACAGGACAGGGCTCACAACAAGGGCAGAAAGGAAGAAAACACAGGACCAAATTGTCTCCTATCTTTCAGTATAGACTGAAAGCATCTTTATGTTACAGAGACTTTGCCCTCTTTAGAGAATGCTTGCAGCCATACCCAGAAAACATCACTGAGGTCTGCTCATAAGTCCGCTTCAAATCTTTATTGAGATGAGTCAGCTTTGGAAGTGAGCATTATCCCTGATGCCAGAAAGTACAGAAGCCACACAGGACATTCAAGAATATTTGATTTTAACACCTGCTTCCTAGAGCATGAGCAGTCTATAAGCAAGATTGCACTAGATGATCTGCTGACCACAGAATCTCCGGATCCTTCCATGACCCTTAGACAGAAATGATTTCAGAGTCCTAGTAAAGAATGAAACTTTATTTTATGTTGTTCCAATGACATAAGACCTGTGAGGCAAACCTAATGAACTTATCACATTTCTCTCAGTTTCATACTTAAGAATGGTTGGTGGGCTAGCAAGTTAGCTCAACAGGTAAATATACTACCAAACCTAATTACCTGAGTTTAATGCCCAGAACCCACATGGTAGAAAGGACTGACTTCTTCAAATTTTTCTCTGACCTGCACATATATAGCCCCCCAAAATAAATAATAGAAACAAGTCATATCTGCTATGCTGGAGGCCAAGCAATGGAGTATCAAAGATCCTCTTATGAGTTCACTGTGCTTTACATTTATATAACACTTTCACATCTTAAAAATGGTCAAGGCAAATTTTGCATAGGACTAAACGCAAGAGAATATGTTAGATTTCACAGAGCCAGAAAGGCAAAAAAAAAATTGTAGTTAGCCCCCCCAAAAAATCTGTCTGTCTTTTACAATGTGTAAACCCAGATGAATAATATTACCAACAATAGGGCTAATTCTGGATTATAATGCAGATTATAATTCAGGATGATAATGTGTGGGATATATAGTCATCTCCACTCACCTTTATCAGTGTTTTCTTCAGTGTTCTGAGTGGTCTCTGTACTCAGCTAAGTAGACTTGGAGGGAATTTGGGGGCTGGTCTGACCCTGTCACTCAGGGTAGGAGAGGTATGACTCTCAGTTTCAAAATTAGGTTCTGAACACAGCCATCACTTTCATTTGAAACAAATTGGAAAATACTTTCAGAAACTATCATCCCTATACTCATACCCACCAAAATCTTAAGTTTTTTCTCCTCATTCCAGGTGGCATATAGATGATAAATGAAGTCACTAGACAACCTTTTCTAGGCCTGCCATATAAATGTGTTCACACTAAACGGGGTCAATGCATTCGACTTAACTCATTTCATTTTTACTTAGCACTACATTCAGACTCCTATTCTCATCACATACCCAGGCATCAAGTGGTACCAAAGATTTCATCCAGAATGAAACAGCATTGTTTGGAAAGGCTCTAAGATGCCTTGACAGCCGGAGAACTAAGCTTACATCAGTTTAGGGAGAGTCTAATGTGTTATGTACATACATAGTGTGTACATGAGCTTTGAGAAAAGGAGAATCTTACCTGCTTATTGAACAGAAGATTCAGTTCTGGGGGAGATAGGTTTAAAAGGTTGGTTTACACAATTCTCATTTACCAAATTCAAAGATAAGCAAGAAAGAAACCTTGAAGCCATGGCCTTAGATGCCTCCAGAAGAATCAGGCATTTTCCAAATGTTGGTTTTCACAATTTTCATTTAATAAGCAAGAATAATCCATTGGCAACGTATGTGGTGTTTTCTACACTAAAAGGAAGTTAAATGTTCTGCCTCTTCTAGCTACACTGTACTCTGCAGTCAGAATTCCTTGAAAGAAATTTGCTCAAATACAATTGCCTTTGGACCTTTCTTCCTTCCTTCCTTCCTTCCTTCCTTTCTTTCTTTCTTTCTTTCTTTCTTTCTTTCTTTCTTTCTTTCTTTCTTTCTTTCTTTCTTTCTTTCTTTCTTTCTTTCTTCTGCCAGGAATATGAGCCTATTCCACAAACACGAAGTTGGAGATGGGAGTTTTAAAAGTTCCATTTATGGGAGGCTGAGCTCAAAGGCTTTCTCAAGGGGAAAAAAATTAGCAACCATTTCAGCTCTAACACTAGCAGGGAGCTTGTGTGGAATCCTGGAAATGAGCAGCTCCTTCCTACACACACTGGTCTTTGAGATCATGAATGATGCCTGACTCCTCTGGAGGGCTCTAAGGCCATGGCTTCAAGGTTTTTTCCTCACTTATCCTTGAATTTGGTAAATGTCTTCACCCAACCTTCAGTTTCTCAAGCTACAAAACCTGCCATGTCTGAGAGCCCATTGCTTCCATCACCCATGGCCAGGTCTAGCTCCTATCTAAGTGTCCCTCAAATTACTGTGTACTCCTGATTCTCACTCTTAGGCCACTACCATTTTGAAGGCCATTGTCCAGCATGAAATGGGCCATTGGATCTGCTCTTACTGGCTTTCCTCCTCAACATTCTCCACACCGATCCATGCTTCGTACAACATACTTAACATGGTACAGTATTTCTCAGTCCCAAATCCAGTTAGGCCTCTGCTTCTGACTTCCCTTTGGGATAAACTAAAAAGCCATTCACTCTGCTTCAAATAAAGCTGTCTGACCCATACCCACTTGTTTAACTCCCATGTGTTGCTGTGGCCAGCCCAGCTCTGCAGTCATGTCTTATGTCTGACATCTGTGGGCATGCCCATACCTCTCTCTCAGAAATTGCTTCTGTTTTGACCCTGTGGCCAGCTTCTACTTAACCTCAAAGACCCATTACAAACATCATCTTCCCCACAAAATCCCTTCACCTCCTGTAATATCCTTATGAACTCTTGTCCTTAGAGATAATTACTGATATGTCTGTTTCCCCTCTATTCTATGATGCCTTCCAAGATTGGAAAGTAATGCCAACAGCATACTTTGCACAGGGCCTGTTGTGAATTGATGAAGATTAGATTCAGGGTTCCACGAAGACTGGATAGGCACTTCACCAACCAAGACATATCCCTAGCACAAGGCTCAGAATCTTTAGGAATAAAACTGTGAGAATTAGTAGGTAGCTGGGAGCTGAGTTTATTTCTGGATTTGTAATAAAATTCTAAAACTCTGCACTCTCTAGTTTGTAGCAATGGCCGCTTTTCCTTTCAGTGAAGGCACTTGAAGTTGTAAACACAGGAGCTCAATTTAGCTAGTACTGCTCACGAGCTCTATGTTCCTTATAGCCCAGTGTTTATGCAAATATACACCTACTCATAACAACAAAGCAACAATTGTATAGACACTCTGGAATTAGTCAAGAGAATTTTTATGTTGGTAATAGAAAAGCTTTAGTTTCAGAAGATTAAAAAGTCAGTGATATCTTCATTTTATAGTCACCATTTTGCCGATACAAGAACAATATATCGTTGGCATTATACTTTCTGTATTAATCTCTCTCAGTGGGCCACATAGGGAAGGCCACCAAGATCCTAAAGAGCTGGTAGTCTCATGTGTACTAGGAAAAGAGTGTAGGAGCAGGAGGAGTCTCGCCACCACTCAGCCACTTCTAGAGGGAACAATGTGAAGACGGAAGCTTAGTAGAACGCATATGCTTATACTGCAATGAACTCAAAGACAGCACACATAATTCCAGTTCATTGTTTTTCTTAAAAACAGAAAGGAGTGTGACAATCATGAAAATGTAGGGGCACTTCACAAACTTTCCCTCCAAGACAGGCCAATTAGTCACTGTAGCCTTGAAAGGATCATTTGGCAACTTTCTCTTGAAAGCAACATGGCCAAACCTAGCATGACAAAAATTGTCAATTGATGTTCCACAGCTGTGACACTGTAACAGGTTTCCTTTCCTCTGTTGAAGATGCTGGCCTTCTTCACTGTGGCCCTAAACACTTGGTTCCGTGTTCCTTTCTTCAAAGGAAAACCCTGAGCATATTGCCATGCTTTATGGCTGCTGCAGATACCAACCCCAGGGCACCAGTAGTGGTAAAAAGGTCACATGTTACTGATAGGTAAAGCAGCAGCCCTTCTATTTCTAAAAGCATATCACCTCACACCAGCTTAAGGCAAAGGAGGCTTCAGGGGTTTGAAAGTGTCATGGGGGCTGGAGATATAACTCAGTCTGTTAAGTGCTTGCTTTGCAAACATGAGAACCTGAGTTCGATCCTCGGAGCCCACATAAAAATGCAAGCACTTGAGCCCAGTGTTGGAGAGGCAGAGACAGGGAACCACTAGAGTCTGTTCGCCAGCCTGCTTAGTCTCCTTAGTGAGTTACAGGCTAGTAAGTGACTCTGTGTATTAGTGAGAGAGAGAGAGAACAGGGGAGATGGCCTGCAAGCCTTAGGACCAGAACCGGGATTCCGGGAAGTCACATAAAACTGGATCTGTAGTGTGCATCAGTGTGCCAATGGGAGGTAAAGACGAGAGAATTCCCGGAAGCTCACAGGCCAACTGGCCTGACAGCCACAGTGCTCAACACAAAGGAAAAGGAGGAAGGCACGTTTATCCTCTCACCTCCACAAGCCCCAAAGGACATACACTCATACCCACTCACACATGAACCAGCACTCATACACACAAGAACACTCTCACACATATACATGCTACATACATGCACACAAACATGCATTTTTGAAATGATGCTCTGTTGCCCTCTGACCTCACATACACAAACACATATACAAGTGCACTAGCAGACACACAAACAAGCATACATACCCAAAGACATCATGAACCCTCCTGCTCAGCTCTCCCAGGCAGGACTGTCAATATCCTTTGCTATATGGCCATAGCTAAAATACTCACTATAGCCAAAGAGAAGTAAAGGATAGAGTATACTATTAACAATAAATGCTCCTGAACCAACTCTACCGACCTTGCATGTTCATCACAGATTAGTTTACCATATTTCCACATGGACCTGCTACTTTTCATTGTGTCTCTGTTTTACTATTTAGTCATCCTAAAAAATAACCAATCCCTGGGTTTTATAGATCTCATCTATAATAATGCCCATCCCCTGATCCAGACAAACCTTCTAGCCATATTTTTTCCTTAAGGATGGATCTCTGTCTACCTATCCAATGGTCAGGGCTATCCTCCATTCCCATTTAGAGGCCTGTACTTACCTCCTTCCTGGGTAAACTCAGTGATGCGCTTTTGAATCTGACTACATCACTCCCAACTCAGCAGCCTGCATGGCTTTCCCACACCTATCTCTGCAGTTTTGCAGTGAACTCTCATAAGAAATCTCCAGGTGTTTGTTGCGGAGGGCTGCCAATGACAAGTTGCTCCAAACTGGGTGGCTAAGGACAACATAAATTTAGTCTCTGAGTTCCGAAGGCCAGAAGTTTAAAATGAAGATGTAGACAGAGCTGGTCCTATCTGGGAGCTCAGAAAACCATCTATCTAGACATCTTACTCAGCTTCTGGTTGCCTCAGCAACATTTGGTGATCTTGAGTTGTAGTATTTTACTGTTGCCTGCCTTCTCCATTTCTACTCAGGCTCTGTGTCTCAGATACTCCCTTCCTTTTTCTCATAAAGACACTTGATTTGGATTCACTTACTTCCCCTAATTAATCCAAGAGGATCTCATCTTAATATTGTCAACTGAATCTGCACAGACCCAGTGCCCAAATGAGGCTACGGTCACAGGTACCAGGATTTGGGAATGTGTTTGGAGAATGGACATCGGCAGAGTATGTGCAATATCACCTGCAAGATAAATACCCAAGCCCTGAGTCCTTGTGCATCCTGCCGCCATGGTTCTTCTGACGTAGGTGCATCCTCTCTTGCTCCCTCAATTGTCTTCGTTGCCCTCCACCCGTTGTGACTGGCCATGGAGTGCCTTCTGCTTCCTGCGCTGTCACAAGGCCATTCTCTATCTTCCTGGCTTTGGTTTTCTTTCTGGGACTGGCTCCTTCACAAGGAATGCAGTTCAGCCCTGGCTCCTGAGGCAGTGTTTTCACCGTTATAAGAGAGGCTTTTCAGCACAATTTTCTTTGGCTTTTGCATATTAAACAAAAATCCAGTTGCTGCATTTTAAATTTGTATTTATTCTTTGAGAAGTTCATATACATATAAATGTATATTAATCATATACACCCCTATTCCCCACTTCCAACTTTTCCTTCTGGACTTTCTGTACCCCTTCTCAACATCTTTTTTTTTTTTTAATAATCTACAGAGTGTATGAGCCAGGTATGGTGAAGCACACCTTTAATCCCAGCACTCTCGAGGCAGAGGTAGAGGATCTCTGTGATTTAGGCTAATCTCCTCCCTATAGTTGAGTTCCAAGACAGCCAAAGCTACACAGTGAGATTCTGTCTCAAAAAATGGAACATAATATAATTCACTGAGTCTGCTTAGTGCTGTTTTCATGACCATGAGTGTAAGTTCATCCACTGGAGCATGAGAAACCTACAAGTGGTCGCAGCTGTGAAGAAAGCTAACTCTCCATCCCCTAGCAGCTATCAATTGCAAATAGCTCTTGGCTAGGAATGGAACTTCATTAAGCACCTGACTAGGTGGTGTCATAGGTGATGTGGCCTTTGCATCAAATGCTGGTGAGCAACCGAGAGTGATGGCGCTGGCCTACGTTGTTAGAAGGGTCTCTGGAGCACCCCTGGCCAAGAACGTGAAGGGAGGAATCCCACAACTAGCACTCTGCTTTTAGTTTGATGACCTATGTCTTCTGGACAATTGTCAATTTTTATATCAGGAGATGCATGCAAAACCTTGCACTCTAGGCTTCTCTTTGGCAGCATTGTCCTGGTTTCTGGTGTTGCAGCACAAAACTGGCCCTGAGGAGAGCTGTACCTGACACCTTTGTCTCTCAGTTCACCTTCATTTGCCCCCAGGCCTGTGGCACATAGTTCAACTAACACTAGGTTCTATTGGCGCTTGAGCTTATTCCATGTACTCAGACTTAGTCACACTGAACCCTCCTCTCACCAGGGAATCCTTAGGCAAACCTGTCCCTTCCACTTGCTTCTGAGGAAGAGAAGACCACACACACACACACACACATACATCTTCCTCTGTCACTAGTTGGCATGCATGGGGTTTTGTTTGTTTGTTTTGTATTTTGGCTTCCCCTTTTCAAGGTCTATTCTGTACCCTATAAAAGCAGTTTATCTTTAAGCCACAGAATTTGGCCACAGTGAAAGGCTGCTGCCAAGAAGTACCACCTTCTTACCCAGAAACCCCTAAATACTTCTCATTTCTAGTCTCACTTTTCTGTTTCGAGCTCACTCACTTTAACCTGGTGTCATTAACAATAAAAGGCCATAGAGATTAGAAAACACTAGTAGAAGGTGCTCAAATCAATATAGACCCCAGAGATGACTCGTCGTGGACAGAGACTTGAGGCCTCTCCAGCCTGCGTTTTGTGTACCTGAGAGAACTGCAGCATTTTGTGACTGTGTGCTGTAAATGATCAATGAGTTGCAGGAATGGACACTTGAAGTAATGATTATAATCACATAGTAGCTGGTGAAGGTGTTTAGCAAAGACTAGCTTTCTTGAGGATGATATGTGGAAGTTTCCTAGACATTGAGGTCACCAATAGCACAGGCTGTGTGTATGAGGGCTTGGGCAAAAGACTTCATCTTACGTTGCCTCTACTTAATGATACAGTTAAACAAACCAAATGTTTAACACATATGATATGATTAAGAGAAGCTACTGGCACTGACACTGATGAATATTAAGGACTTCAGAGCAAGAGCATTGTCATATTTATTCCTAAGAGAGGAAAGAATCCTAACCAAGAGATTTCACAAGTGAGCAGTTTTGGTGGCCAAGTAATAAGTTGGAGGACACATACACCATCATCTGAAGGGGTAGCTGACGCTAAACTTGAGCCACAGTGAGATCCAGGAGAATTTATTGTCCACTCTTTCAAACCAACCAGAAAACTCAGTTTCTATGCAATGACTAATATAAATGTTGTTGGTTAAGTTAACATACTTCACTACATTGCCCATTTAAAACACAAGTAGAAACCATCACTAGATGTCTTTTGTCCAGAGGGAAAGAATTCAGTCCCTTGGTAATGCTCCTCTCCCCCTGGAGTGGGATGATTTTACTCATCAGCTTATCCCAGAATCTTGCCTCCATACTGATTCCCCCATCTAACAATACTTCACTTTCTTCTTAAATTGCTAAAAAGATTGAAACCAGCAATCAGCCATCCAGGAAAATTTTAATTGAAAGGGTAAATTGCTGCCATCACTCCTCTGCCTTCCTTGGAAACCTGATTTCTAGAAGGGCATGATGCTCCCAAATTCCTTCTACTTTTGTTACCAAAGCTGAAGCCCTGGGCTGAAGGAAACTCATCCAAATCCTCTTCCCCACTGTAGCGATTAAAGATCGAGGTGGAACTGTTTGGTCTCCCAGCTTCAAAGCTTGCCCTGATGGCCTCGGGTAGCCTTATCTTCTGCGACTTCCAAATAATCAACCTGGCCTTATTTCTAAGAACATTCTTTGTCCATTTTCTCAGAAATGAGCTGTGCACATGCATAGAGCCACTTCAGCTATCTATCCTGATCCTGATCTTCATAGCCAAGCAATCAAGAGGGAATCGTCAGGTGCTCAACTTTTATGTCAGTCAAGTGCCTTGTGGTCAGGAAAATAGTGCAATTTGATCAGGAAAGCCATCCTATCTTGACAAGGCTGCAGTTATTTGGTTCCTTCACAGCCTGGGTCTGTTCCTTAAACAACTGCAGTGTGTTTTTCTAACTCTGCTGTTCTCTCTTGTATCCCAAGGCTGTGAGCTTGGGGTATCTGCATTTTCATTTGACACACATGGTTCATAGTTTCGTAAAAACTGAACCCAATGTGTGTTGTGGTCAGTTCAGAAGGGGCTGTTCTTTGAAGGTTGTATTTTAAGGGGTCATGTAAGTGTGACCTTAGGGTGTGACCTCTGTATTTTCATTTGACATGCATAGTTCATACTTTTGCAGCAACTGAACCCAGTGTGTGTTGTGGGCAATTGAGAAGAGGCTGTTCTTTGAAGGCTGTACTTTAAGGGGTCTGAGCTAAGAGAAAATCATTTATTTTGCTGATTTACTGTGATGAAAGGACTTTTACATTTGCTCATAAATCAGTCACAATTTGAGAAACGGTAGTTTTGCTACAGCTTCAGAAAGTGGGCCACCGAGTACCGACATACTTTCCATGTTGGTTCAATAATAAAATAATGCTCAGTAAATGAAAGCCCTTGGCATTGCTTTGGATTTCTTTTCTGAACTTTTCATACAAAACACTTCTGTTCTATTAGTATAATCCTATTTGGCTTGCTTCTTCTGGTCAAAGAAAGGCGGGGGGAACTGCTATGAGAGAGCCAGGAACAAAGGATTTCCCACTCCTTGTGCTTTTGATCGCTGCCTGGTTATAGCAGGCCTCAGACAACAGCCAATAACTTCTGTCTTCAAAGGAGGAGAAACAGGCTTAAAGCGAACGCACCTCCCAGTGATGGCAAGATGCTTGTGGCTGCTCCTCTGCTCCTCACGCACGACCACTTTCCACCCTCTGTGATGGATACAATTACCACTTTACCTACGGAGAAATCCCCGCTACAGAGAATTTGCCTGCCCGTGTCTGACTCAGGCATGGTGCCGAACCTCATGGTTTCACACTGTGAGTGTGTTAAGATGAAGAATATGAAGCCCTGAGAAACTTTTATTCTGCCCAGAAATACACCAATAGATGTTCAGACAATCCACCATGGCAAGGTTTTGGTACATGAGTCTCTCTGCTGATGTAGCAACTGTCTTACCCAGAAAAAATAGAAATAAAAAAATTTGATGCCGTCCTGGATTTTCACAAGCTAGAGGAAATAGTCATAATTTGGTGAGAACTTTTCTAGTTCAGCAACTCTGTGTTCATTCAGCCTTGGGAGCTGGGCTGTAGTGCTATCAGATTAGCTTAAGAACCCGCTGAGACCCTTTGGTTTTGGTTTTTTGTTTGTTTGTTTGTTTGTTTGTTTTAGACCAGACCCTTTGGCTCTTGGGTATCTTCTCTTCTTTCCATAACCTTCCACACCCTCCACCTCCTCCCTCTTTGGCTCCTTCCCTACCCACTCCATCTACGACATTTCTGTTATGAGGCCTGCCATGATATCTGCAGAAAGAAAATGTGCACTTGAGAAGTCACACAGAGGTATGCCATCCCCACTAAACATGAGGAGGTGAGTTGTTTCTCACAGACAGTGCTGTCTTCCCCAGCATCCTCTACTCTTTCTTTCCATGAGTCCTTTAAGATTACTCACTTTACCCCTTATCCTCTTACAAAATTGTAGTCGATACCATTCTTGTTGGAAACTATATCCCCTGAATCTATTTTAAAAGATCTGCTTTGCATCTCAGAACAATGCTAGATTTTCACACTTATTTTTGGCATCCAATAAGTAAAAGAGCAGACCATAGGCTACCTGCCCTGCCTTGCACTTATTCTGTGTTCCCTCTCTAGGGCAAGAATGTATTCATATAACCAAATTCCTTTGAGTAGCTACTATATCCTTAACATAACGCTAAGCCCTGAGCTTCAGCAGATCTTTTTTAATGAATAAAATTTACTCCAGCAAGAAGATGAGATGGCACATAACACAAGTATCTGTATGACAATGCAGAATGTGATGAGTGTCACGAAAGACATATAAACTAATTTTATAATTCAAAGAAGAGACAGATGACTTCGCTCCCAGGGAATTGCTTCAAGGATTTGCTTATTGTACCAGCCTAGAAGAGATGCCAATCTCCATCACATTAGTGTCTGTGGTCCTGGAGTCATCTGTCTGCTTTTACTACTTGTTGCCTTTGTATTGTTCAGTCACATTTGTAGATGCTTCTATCTTGACACTCTAACTAGATTATAGGCTCAAAATGGACTGGAATCTTGTCATATTTTATTCCATTGCTTCACTGCCTACTACATAATAGTCATCCCATAAAGATTTGATTTTACCCAACAAATTCTTATTTAACTTGCCTGGCCCTGTGGTGTATGCAGGGCAGTTACAAAAGCAGACATAATTGTAACACCCATTGCCTTCATAAGTGAAGTCCACAGCCTAGAACTTTTTTCAATACACTAGTACACAGCACCTTGAGGATCAAAACAATGGCAGCCAACCTCAGCAGAGAGAGGAAGCCTACAGGCTACCATCCCCGCATGCAGAGGAAGTCTGAGCCAAGTGTTCTAGGGAAGTGGCAGTTTTCAGGTAGACAGACAGAAGTGTCCCTGATGCAAGAAGAAAATGCACAGAGGCCTGAAAGAGCAAAGAAACAGGAAAGAGAATTTATAGTAGGAAATGTCTTTATTAATCACACTAATATCTTATAATGTCCACGTATGCACAAACCATATGGATTTAATTCATAAGTCATTTTTACAGTAGAGTTTTCTCTAGGAATACACTTGCATGCATGCACACACTCTATATGTATGTACACATATGTACAGATATATGCTTAACACATATAATATTTGTTAAATCAGCTTACTTCAAAATCATAACAACTGTCTCACTTCCAAGAGGCTGAACACCCAGGAGTTGCTTAGTCCTTGAGGCTGGGTTCCTCAGCCTCAGGAGTAGCCCCACAATGGCCTTCTCATACTAAAAAAGCTGAGAACCTTTAGTTGCTTAGGCAACAAAGTTGGATGCCTCAACAGCCCAGTCTAGCCTTGAAGCCCTGGAGCATTCCTGGAGAGCAGCTGGTCCTCAATCACTGATAAAGACTATAAATTCTGGTTCTTCTGTCAGCACAGGACTCAGCAGCATCAGCCACAGCTTGAATATCAGTAGCTGTGAGGGGAAACACCCATTAAAGCAAAGGCAAATAACGTCCTTCTGCCATGCCCTTTTTAACTAGGGTGTACAAGAAGGTGCCATCACATTTGGGATGGGTTTTCCCACATCAGTTAAGGTAGTAAAGACCGGTACTTTCAGCTTCCTATTCAGGTGATTCTAAGTTGTGGAAGTTGGCATAACCAAACATCACAATCCTTAAGTATATCTTCCTCTTTAACATAGTATTGTGAATTAGAACCCAGTTGAAAAGAAATACGGTTTAGGGTCATGAATTTCCTTTTCCTTCTGTCTCATAGGACCTCTTGAGTCTGTGTCCCCATAAAATAAGCAACTTAGGGGCCATGACTGCTTCAGACTGTAAAGGAGAAGTAGCGTCAGCACATAGATTGTTTCCCATCACACACACTGTGGTAGTAATTAAGGAGGCATTCCAAGCCTAACGGTTACTTTCAGGCAACCTCATAAACCAGCTCTAGAACTTGAAGCTAAGTCAAGAGACCTTTCCGGCTAGAGCTGTAGCCAATGGTCACTTCCATGTAGCGTCTCTGACATTTTCCAGGATTCTAACAGGAAACAAGCAAACGAAAGAGATTTGAACCTTCTCTATGGTTGGACTTCATTGTCACTTACCACTGCTTCCCTATGGCTACCTTCCTTGCAAAATCAATATTAACCCTCATTTCTTTATGCCTTCTAGAGAGTTTTCTCTGGTGTGATGTAAGAAAGTATGCTACCAGGCCAATGTACAGTACACTGTGAGTCTTCCTCTGCTATGAGGACAATTCTAACGGTAGATACTTGGCCAGCATTTCAGAATTCCTGTTGAGTATGACTTGAATGTAAGCAAGTACCTAATTGACAAAATAAGAGAATAGAAATAAAGATAGACTTCCCAGCTCATAAAATTAAGAAACAAATTATGTACAAGTCCAGTCAAGAAGAGGAATGGTAGCTCATTTCAATTTATGCCAGAACTCTCTTAGGATCTCAAGGGATATTGATGGTGTTAGCAGGAAGTAAAAATAAAATAAAATAAAATAAATGCAGTATGTGTCAGAACAGAGAAAGGGTCAGATGTTCACAGCACAAGTTTCTATTTGTCTTTTTCTTACTAGCTAGTGCTTTCCAAATTCCTACAGAGCAAAGTGTTTCCTCTGGAGTCACAGTGACCATGTTTTTACAAGTTCTCAAACAACCCAGCTAGAATGTTAGAACTTGATTCTAATATTCAAGCTGGGAAATATCTGTTCCTAATTACACTCTGTCCTCTTTATCTCTCTTAGGATCTGTGCCAGGCTATGGTCATAAGACTGAGTTGTTGACACAGCTCAGACAATCTTTTCTAGCTAAATCTTACTTTCTTGTGCTATCATGTGTGCAGAGGCAATCAGTGTGTCACGGAAACCTACGAGAGTTCCAACTATTCCTTATTTCTGCTGTCCCCTGAGAGATCCTCCACTCTTCCTCCTCCGTTCTACCTAGATCCCTTCTATACATCACAACAATCGGACACCTTTCTCTAAACTGGGAATATTAATTTCCCACCCACAAAGCTCTTCTAACTGCTCCTCTGCCTTTCTTTCCCTACTGCTTTTCATGCCCTGGATCTTGCTCTTGCTCTCCCTCAGATATGAAGAGTGAAATTTTAATAGGAAAAAAGTACTAGCCAGTAATTAAAATTATCTATAAAAGAGCCAAACTGAATATTAAATAGCACTGTAATGTATTTCTCCATCACCTGGGAAAATGCTGAGGACAGTAACCACAATGGCTTCCAGAGCTTTGGAAAACCCTTAAAAGTAGGGCCATCTGTGATTTCACAGTGTTTTGGTGTTTATTGTCTCACTCTCTGGGGTTACAGCTCTCTGTAACTTTGCTATAATTGGACCAAGAAACAGAAAATACACAGACTTCCAAAGAAACAAAGATTCTATGATGACATTTTAAAATATGTGTATATGTGTGAGTGTGTGTGTGAGTGTGGGGGGTGTGAGGGATTGGGTGGTGCAAACAAAGAGATGCCTATGAGGTCAAAAGAAGGCATCAGATCCCAGATCTACAGTTACAGATGTTTAGGTGTTGCAAACTCCAGTCCTCTGCCAGAGCAGCAAACATGCTAACCACTAAGAAAACTCTCCAGTCCATTCATAAAAACTTTTGAGAAAGCTGAGAAGGATGGTATCTTTATATTGCAAAGTTATTTTTAATTAAATTTTGAGAATTTCCTATGCAAGTGCTGTATTTATATCATTCTCCCACCCCCCTTTTTCTCCGAACTCCTCCAGTTCCTTTCCCTCATTGCACCTCTCCTCAGTGTTAGCTCACTCTGTCTATCATGGAGTGGGTCTGCTCTGTGCTGGCTGTAAGAGAAGATTGAGGTGGGAATAAATGTTCCCTTAAGGGCAATAGACTAAAGGGGATCAAGCTCATCTGCCCTTTGAGACACTAAGGACAATGGAAAATAATGGGCTGAGTCTAGAGTTTAGCTGGATGGATGCCCTTATGGAATCCTAGTCTTGAAGTGATTGTTCTTCTAAAGCCAAAGGATGAGAAAAATGAGGAAATGTTGGCTTATTTCTTCAATAATAAGAAGAATGGGGTCCACGTTGCCAGCACTACAAGTTAAGCTAGTAGGATGGGTTTTCCCCGGCTTTGACCTCAAGGAAGCTGTATAGCCCATTGCCAGTTTGTTCACACTCAAAGCTGAACAGTAGTCTATGGGTCTGTCTCAGGGGAGCATCCTGGATAGAAAGAGCTGGGTGGCCCACTGGCAGATCCATCTTGGGATTTCTTCTGGAATTGAATGACTGAAGCTAGAATGAAGAATGCTTCCTCAGCTCCCACAGCCCACCATACCAGCTAAAAATAGACTTCAAGAAGATATACCTTGGGTACCTCTGGCCTCACCCTCTGAATATGAGAAGTTCCTGTCAGAAGGGATTAAGCATCCTTGAGTTGTAACTGACTATTTCTCAGTGTTGCCTCCTCTCTTTTTTTTTCTTCACAACTCAGTTAATGTTCTACCAACATCCCTGCCACCTAATTTTGTAAATTCAAGAAACACATGGGCCCAGTCTCCATAACTGTTATCATCTCCATTTAATCAATCACAAAATTCTATTAAATCACCTCTAAAATATTCCTTGATTTTGTGTCTTCCTTTGCCTATGTCTTACCCATAGCCGATGCCACAATTATCTCATGTCTATCCTCCAGAATATCAAAGCCTGATTTTATAAACATGTAATCCTGTTACCTGCTCTCAGATTAAAACTCACCCATGTCAACTCATCACTCCCCATTGGGATAGATCTTCTAGATGTTCTATACCCTCATTTTTGTGTCAGCTCATAACTATGGTCAATGGTTGGCTTTTCATGGTCCAGCACATACCAGCCTTCCCAACTTTGCCTTCTTGTCTGTGCTATTCATACCTCCTCAAACATAGACACTGATTCCACCATATTGAACACTTGGCAGCTCTTTTGATAAGCCACATTCTCACTAGTCTCAAGCACTGGAACATCCTTTCCTTCCTTTATGTCAAGGCACTCTCTCTGGGAAGTTTTGAGCTCTCACATTTGGAGCTACTGTAACTATTTACTACCTACCAAGAGGGAGGTGCACTTCTATTAGATGTGGGACTGGGACAAGAAGACAAATAGAAACTCAGGGCTATTTCAGGGCTTTGTTCTCTCTTCTCCCTTCACAGGTCAATCATGTAATGGCATGAGTCTAGCATTCATGTGAACATAGTGTCCACGCACTCACACTCAGATGGCTGTCTCCAGCTAATCTTCAGCCATGGCAGCACTTACACTGTGTGTTCTGAGACGCTGTGTCCAGATAAACCCAGATGGGTCCAAGAGACTTCTGAAAACATGAAGGTGGGATATTCAGTGATGAGCACCTGGAGTAGGGTGGCCGCAGTGCGCTTCAGACAGGAGCTGCCTGCTGGCCTTGATACTTCTTGTTAATGGCCAGAATGAGGCCAATAGAAGCACATTGCTATGTCGGGGAACCCGGCCTAACTCAGAAAGAAGTGCCATCCTCTCCTCAACTGTGATCTCCAAATGAAATGTACCCGCCAAACTTAACTACCACATGTTAACGGCCCATAGTGTAACATGTAGTAGCTGTTCAAGAAATGTTGGCTAGAGAAATTCAGTGCAGTACAG
Organism: Pachyuromys duprasi; assembly: GCA_028658305.1. Classification (NCBI taxonomy): domain Eukaryota; kingdom Metazoa; phylum Chordata; class Mammalia; order Rodentia; family Muridae; genus Pachyuromys; species Pachyuromys duprasi. The sequence continues at coordinate 126,305,685 of CM053764.1, forward strand.
ATTTAGGGAGACAAAGCAGGGACTCTAAGCTGATTGATAAAAATACGTTAAGTTTAGAAAGCCCTTATTGATCACTCATGAGTGGGGCAGTAATGGAAAACTCAACAGAAATGAGTTGTAGCCCCTGCATTAAACTGGTTACAACTTAGAAAACATGATGGAGGGAGAAAGAAAGAAAGAAAGAAAGAAAGAAAGAAAGAAAGAAAGAAAGAAAGAAAGAAAGAAAGAAAGGAAGGAAGGAAGGAAGGAAGGAAACATGATGGTTGTTACCATGTAAAACTAGAAAGCCTCATGCTAAGAGATGACTATGGGCATTCATTCCTTTTTTGAAAGTTTTTAAACTTTTTAATATTATACGAATATGGGTGAATGTGCACCTGTGTGAATGCTGGTGCCCTCAGAGTTAAGAAGAGGATGTCAGAACCTCTACAACTGAAGTTTTAGGTGCTCATGGGCCATATGTAGGCACTGCAAATTGAACTTGGGTCCTCTGAGAGGAAAGTATGTGCTCTTAACCACTCAGCCATCTCTCCAGTTCTTGGTGTTTATTTGTTAAAAGGGAAATATTTGCACAAAGATATCAGTATTATCTCATGGTAGGTGAGGAAGTATGGTGCATAACCTAATTATGGGTGGCTAATTTATCCACGTCAGACTTTGTATAGATTCAGAAGCTTTTGTTTTAGTAGCCTTTCCTGTCTTCCTCTATGCCTGGTCAGTGTGCAACATAAAGACTTGTTTTCTTATCCTGTTCATCCTCAGCACAAAAAGCCTCCTTAAATAATTCTACCTTCTTGGGTAAAGTAGTGTCCAGGAAATGATAACTGTGTAAACTAGAACACTACAGGGAGAGGGTGGCAGCTGATTGTGCATTGTGCTCCAACACAATGCTTATTATTGTTCTTTGTACTAAAGATTTGATTGACACAAACAGCAAAACAGAAAGAATGTGGGCTTACTGGCAACTGTTTACAAAGAAGTGATACATTAGCTCCTGCAGGATCCCAATTTCTAGAACTGTGTTAGTTCACTGTTTTTTTTTCTTTCTTTCTTTCTTTTTATTTTTTTAATCTTCTTTGGTAATCATGGTCTTGAGGTCCTCCCTAGCTGGCTCCATTTGATTACAATTGTTTGTCTTCATTAGAGACTTCACCTGTAATTGAGTATATTTAAGAGAAAGATTGGTAAGTGTTTTAACTCAACATGCCATTGCTTTTATGCTTCTAATAAGAGATTCCATCCTTTCGATTGTGCACATGTCTTAGTGCTCTGATTTGGTGACTCAAGTAAATGGTTAGATTTGGACCCCTTCTTCTGTTTTGTTTATAACTTTTTATTGATTCTTCGGGGAATTTCCTATCATGCACCGCAATCCCACTCATCTGAGAGGAAGCGGCCCTTTCATGTGCTCCAACAGTTCACAGATGGGGTAGCTGTTGGGGTGGGCCAACTCAAAGCCCTGGGTCTGGGCCTGGGTGGCAGCTGAGAGGGTTAGCCTACCAGCTCTCCTGCAGCCGCACCCCCAGGTGAGCATTGCCCCTGCCCAGGCTCGCTCACCCAGTGCTGCAGCTGGCAAGGGGTAGGGGCAGAGTTCTCCTGCAGGGGCAGAGTTCTCCTGCTCTCACTCCCTTGGGCCAGTTCACCAGCACTTACACCGCCGGAGCCAGCTCTGCTGCGCTGCCCACTGGGGATATGGGTCTATTTTCCTGAGAGCTGCGGCTGGCAAGGACCTGGGCCAGCTCTCCTTCTCTCATGAGCCCAGAGCCAGCTCTTTCAACTGCAGCAGGTGGCAAGGGGCAAGGAAGGGTAAACCCCTTCTTAACACAAGCCAAGTATTAAAGGCATTATTTGGCTAGAACCTAGACTTCAAGTCTGCCTTTATCTTCCCCCACTTCAGTTTTACAGCTTAGCAAATGTCAACATAATTTAAATTGTCATAGATGGACAACTCAAATGAGGTTTGGAAATCTTTTGCTCTACAGCCCTGAAGAGGTGGTCAGATAACTTCCAAAAGGTCACAGGATTTGCTGCTCACATTTTTGTTTGTTTGTTTGTTTTGTATTTTTGTTTTTTCTGGGTTTTGTTTTTGTTTTTGTTTTTTTTACTAGATTATTTTTATTCTTTCCTTGTTAGGACATCAACACACCATACATCTCTCTCTCCTAGCTTTCTGTTGTTCCTTTCAAGCAGTTAGGCTCACTACATTTGCTGACCCACAAGAAGCAAAAAGCAAAGAAAAGGAAACTCTGTGATACCACTATAACAAAAACCAGACATAGTCTGATGACTAATTTTAAAGATGAGTGTGTTAGTTCCCATTTCTGGAAGTTTGAGAGCAAGATCCAGTGACCCTATTGTCTGGAGCCTTTGGTGAGGGTAGTCCATCATGGCAGACACATCCCTAGCCAAGAAACTTAGCCTGGCTGGGGTTCTAATTCTCTTCCCACTGGACCCCACCTCCTAAAGATTTACAATGGCTCTACAAACCATGGAGACCTAAGCCTTGCCTATGCCTTGGTCTGAGGCTGTGACCCATAGAAACATTTCAGCTCTGGAGACAGTCCAGTTACCATTTGTGAGTGATGTGCCTGCTTGCTCCAAGAAGCCATGACATTTTCCTCTTACAGCACAAAGGCAACATGTCCCAAGGAAAACTCTGGATGAGCACATCTCTGAGACAATGATGTCACTCTGGCCCCAGATTCTGTCAATCCTAATAATCTAAGCATATTTTCAATAAATTCCAATACTCAATAGACCTTCAAAGAACCACGATATGAATCCTTCATGGGAAGCTGATGCTACAGTTAGCTTCAGTTAACTTGATACATCAGGGAAGAAGGAACCTCACATGAGACTTCATCATATTGGCCTCTGGTTATGTCTGTGGACATTTTCTCAATTGCTAATCAATCTAGGATGGCCCAGCCCACAGTGGGTGATACCATCCTTAGGCAGGAAGGCCTGGGCTGTATAAGAAAGCAAGCTGAATATGACTCTGGAAGCAAGGCAGGAAGCAGCATTCCTCTATGGTTCTCCTTCAGTTCCTGCCTCCAGGTTCCTGCCTTGAGCTCCTACCCTGGCTTCTCTCAATGATGAATTATAAGCTGTGAGACAAATAAGCTGTTTCCTCTGCTGGGCTGGTTTTGCTCAGTGCTTTATCACAGCAACAGAAAAACAAACTGGGATAGCTGGTAATATGGAAAGAACAAACTCTCATAACTTCATATGGGTGCAAATGGGTTCAAGCTTCCTCAAGTCCTATCACCTCCTTCACTATCCCCTGAGCCTACTGAGTAAGCCACACTATCAGATAAAAATTTACAAAAACAAAACAAATCAAAACAAAACCCCAGAAATACAGGTGACCATGCCAATGCAGCCCAACCAAGCTTCACAGAAACCAGGATGTAATTCAAGGAGCCATCAAAACCAGACAGTAAGCCATCTTGCCTTTTTGGCAGACAATTTCTAGTGTCCTGTTTTGGGCCTCTCTGGGGGTTACTAACTGTCCCTGTCTTGGTGAGCCTCTGGATAGTCTCCTTATTTGGGCAAGTAACTCTGACTCTCTGGAGTTGGAGATACTCAACTGATAAGCCTGACTTGGTCAGTTTGTGTCAAGGTACTGAACTGAGCTCAGAGACCTCACCCCTGCCAGGTTACAGATGAACCCATCAGAGAACTTACCAGTAACTGGCCAGGTTCAGTACTTCCAAAAGCACTATGGGCTTTGTGTTTATTCTGAGACTTCATAGAAAGGGAGACAGAACCAGCAGATGCTCCCTAGAAGAGATCAGGATAACTGCTGGGTTAGGGAGTGATGCTGGGAGTCACTTTCAGCCTCTGGACATCCAGCAGTAAAGGAGAACCAAACCAGACAGTGTCACAGCTATCCTGAATGAGTTGGTGCTGGAATTTGGTTCTCTTCATATGACAGTAACATTCAAAATATAAGTAAAGATTAAAAGGCATCATACAAAGTTCCAGATTTTCCACAGTTCCAGCACCATTTTATGCTGATGTGGCCAAAGTGAAACATGGCAATGTTAACCCTGAAGCAGGCACAGCAGCTGAAAGAAGGATTAGTTTATCTCAGATGGGACAGATAGCACGCTGAGGGAACATAATGGCAGCATGCCTAACTGGACAGTTCTTGAGCCACATTAAATCCGGCCAGGAAGAATATGTAAAGTAGAGTAAGCCCTGGAGCCCAAACTCCTAATATCTGGGCCAGTGTACTCAGTGGGCTGTGATGAATGCTAGAAGCCTGTGGACTTTACAAAATAGATCCCTATACAGTGCTGTTTTGAGTTGCTTTTCCTGGGATGGTGAAAACTAGGTTCTGTCTATGACTACGCCAAGAATATGAACTTGAGCTGATCAAGATGCTGCACAGGTTATACTGCCGTATCTTCACACTTATATTCTGCAAAGTGCATGCCAGTAATAATAGGACTTTGAAACTGTATCACCGCCTTTCCCCCAAAAAAGGCCTGCTCCTGTAATGGTATCTACACAACAATAGAAAAGTAACTAAAAGATCCTGTACTTGTAACAGTGAAGAAGTCACTGCAAGGGTAGTTCCAGCTTTTCTTTTCAGTCATTTGTGTATGGCCAAATGATTCTCTTTAACTGACATGAAACTTGTTCCTGATTACTTTAAAGCACTCATGTGTCAGGAAGAATCTTGTACAAATCACATGACTTCTGCATTATACTGACTGCCCCCCATTTATGAACTGTAAGATGGGTACAATTAGATTAAATTCAATATTCATTCCAACAGGAGGGGCTACAGGGTTCAGTTGTTCTGTTCTAGGGAAGAGGAGGCCATGAAAATGCCACTCTTCTACTGGCATAATAGATTTCGACTACCAGTTAGAAAGACAAGCCTACAGCTTCGAAATAGCAAGAAATAGGGGGAAAAGAATGTTAAAGAACATATTTAAGAATATTTAAGGTTTACCAAGGTTTTCTGTGAGCTGAGTTTGACACCACTGAACTGAATACACTGAAGCCAATGCTCACTTAAGCAAGACAATAGGATGTGATCTCTTTGTTTCCTTTTAGGATGTATGTTAAGACTCTAATGAGAACTAGAATGGAAGTTCTACTAAGTGAGCAATCAGAGATGTAGCTCAAACCCAGATGAAAGAAGAAACATATTAAGAGGATGTAGTTTTTCATAAGAAAAGAAAATATGTCAGAAGAAAGTAGGAGACTTCTGGAATCATCTGGAATCTAATAGGTACCTAAACACTAATGGTGAGGTAAGAGGAGGATTTTCACACTTATGCCATGAACTTGATATTGTGTAATGCTGTCCTTTTCCCTCTGAAAACCATCTCCTGGAACCCCACAGTACACAACACACAATGCTAATTACTGCTCTCAGCACAGGGGTCCGGACTGTTGGTGAGGGTGCTACCTCAGCACCAAGGAGAGCTCCCAGACATCTGTGAACTTGGGATACCTGCTTGTCCTTTCTGGCAGCAGAAAGAAACCAAGTTCATGTGTTACTTCCCTGGGCTCTTGGAGTATGCGCTCCAGGTGAAATACAGCCATGTTGCTCTTCTTCCTGGTCAGCCTGGTCTACCTCACTCCATCAGACCCCTGCTTCAGAATTTGTTCCAGATTCAAGCTAAAGCACAAAGTGAGACAATTAAATTAGAGAAACAGTGACCTAGGAGTGTCTCACCAAAAATGGGATAAATAGTGTCCCACAGATGTCCTGTTTATCACTGCCTGTATGTAACTGTATTTGTAAGGTGTGTGTGTGTCTTTGTGTGTGTGTATGTGTGCACACATGTGCGCACATATGTAGTCAGATCCCTACTCAGGAACAGCATTTTATGAAGAAAAAATTTATCTCTCCAAAAATGTTTAAATTTAGCTATTACTAAATATTCATCCAGTGGTTTCCCTCCCTTGGAACGTGAACATTGAAATTCAAACAAAAGCCAGTTCTCATTGCTTTCCATTCTAGCTGTAACTGTTTCTGTCCATTTGCACTCCTCCTCACTGAGATCTGCCTCTCCTGAAAGAATGGAGGGGGATAGAAATAACAATAAAAACATGAGTGAAAAAAGATGAGCTATGTCTCACACAGCCTTTTTTTTCTCCCTTCTTTTACTGCAAAAGAATAATCTGGAACAGGGAATACTTTTGTGAGGTAAACCAGATGATCCTCTAAGAGGACTGCACATTGTGTGAGTATTATTGATTTTTCTTCCTAAGTCATTTCAGAGATACAATCTTGAGCCGAGTGACCATCGATAGTAAATGATTTCCAGCCAGACACTCAATCGTCAGGTCTGTTTCTCTTAAAGGTTTAGTACTTCTGGTGAAAATACATACAGGGATTTGCAAGCAGTAGTGCTGTGATAGGAGACCTAAATGCCAGGGGATTTTTTAACTTATTATAATAAATGCTATGCCTTGTATTGTAGAGGTAAGAAAGCAAAGGGAACTATATTTACTGCAATCTCTTTTCATATGTTTGTAGTTAATGCTTCAGAAATTATATTAAGCAACTAAATCTGTTGCTTCCTCAGCCCTTAACCTTAAACGGACAACATCAAACCACCTAAAATCAGATTTCTCATCTCAAAAAGCGCATGAGACGAGACAAATGGTAATGTGTCAAGTAGTAGCAATGCTACCTCCAAAAAGCAGTGATATCAGATTATATGGACAATAGGGTCAGTGGAACAGTCTTTCCTGTTCCTCGTGAGCTCCCCTGAAGCTTTGACATAGGTCATCCTCAACATTATAGTCCCCTCAAGTTTCACAAAACACCTAGGATTTGACCACCAAATTCAGTCTGTTATGAGTGTGTGTGTGTGTGTGTGTGTGTGTGTGTATTCATACACGTGCACCTTTGTGGCTGTGTATATAGTACTTTTTTTTTTTGAGACAAGGTCACTCATTGAACCAGGAAATTACTGATTCAGCTAGGCTGGCATTTTGGTGAGCTCCAGAAACCTCTTGTCACTGTCTTCCATGTGCTGAGATTACAAATGTGCACAGCTTTTTGAGTGAGAGCTGGGGATCAGACCTAAGGTGCTCATGTTTGTATAGCAAGTACTTTTCTTATTGAATCGTTCCCCATCTTCCCCAAATTCAAGTTTCCATAGACCTCTTAGGAACACAGTCATAGCAGCTCAAACTCATTAAATTTTATAATTTCCCAACCACCCATAGTGTCTTTGGGATGCCTTAGGGCCAGGGTGACTCCAGTTGGGCTAATCCAAACTCTTGGAAAATTAGAGTGCCAAAGAGCTACACTGGACCTAGCCTGTGAAAGGGAGCAGTTTAACTGAGATGAAAAGAACCTACTAGAACCTGAAGTTATACTCTAATACAGTTTGTGCAAAGGACAGCATTTGAGTGCTTGATCAATGCAGCAAAAGCTTGGCAGGAAAGGGAAAGAACTGAGTGAGCCCTACCTCTAGTGTTTGAAAAGCCCATAGTGCTAAGCTTTATCACCTGTGTAGAAAGTGTTTCCACAGGTTCATGGGCTCATAAATTTGGCCAGCCAGGTGGCTAGGTTTTATCTTTGTTTACTGAAAGGCAAGTCTGCTCACCAAGTAGATATTCATTAGATTTGCCTGTTCCAAACAACTCATCATCTGATATCCAGCTGATCAGTTTAAATTACCACTAACTTCACTATAATTGCATCTCTAATTATAATGAGGCTGAAAGACTTGGGAAATTATCGTGGCTTCTTCAGCTGACGATAGCTTTAACCTCCCCAGACTTAATGACAGGAATCTGACATTCCCCCTCTGCCCCCCCCCCCAAAAAGACTCATTGAGAATAAGAGGGAAGTAGAAACAATAAGATGAGATGTTTCTAACTCCAAAGATTGGTTTGTTTGGAAAGACTGTTTCTTACCTCAAATATAAGAGAACCAAGAAGAGACTGGATTTATTGTTAGCTGGGTAGCCTACAGACTGGGTAGCCTACAGTATTCGCCTCTGCTGACAGGTACATAGAGGGGTGCTTGGAGATGGATCAGTACATTACCTTCTCCTTCTACTGGGGGCAATTGTCATATAATAGCCTGCCATGGGCCTTCATTCTACACCACTTTCTCATCTCTGAACTATAGCCACCAAGTTTTAGTTGTAAACAATAAACTGTCTTTCCAGTGTTTTCACTCCAACCTCTTGAAATTGAATCTGCTTCCCCTTGTCCTCGAGCGAAGAACTCGTCATCCAGAGGGAGAAAAGTCTGTGTAGAGCCTGGGAGTCATCTTTGAGCTGAACTTCAACCGATAAGAACCACAGTGAGTGAAAGAACCTAGGAAGCAGCATCAACACTCAGCCCACAACTTCCCATCTACCCTAACCAGACATCATCTCTACCTTCATTTCTTTCTGTGTCAGCACCTGTGGCTGAAGGCGATGCTGGCTGTCCAAACAGTAAGCATCACGGAGTTTGGGCCAGCTATTTCTTTTTAATTGCCTGGGGGACCCCAGAAACAAATGTGAAGCCACCAAGGTCCTTCATCGTGTTCTAATATGAACCAGGAGCAGATCTTTGAGTCCACTGGGTAACATTCCTGTTTATTCCTTTGTATATCATTTGGAACCATTAATCACTCGAGCAGCCGTTGCTTCTCATAGGAGATGTGGGGAAATGATAGTGTTTTATGTGAGTAATTAATCCTGCGGCAGATGTGGAGTTTCCAAGACTACAACCATTAGCGAATTGACAGGCTCCTGAACACACTCTCCAGTACTGGTTAGTAATGATTTTAATATGCTAATACTATGTTGTTCATAAACAACAGGCATTTGGGCCTTAAGTTTCATGCACAGGCTATTATTTGCATGGGTTTCTTAGAGAAAACTCGTGATAGGTTTTGTATATTCTTTATGTTGTTATTGAGTAGACAATGTCCAATTTAACATAGCTGTTGGAAAGGTGCCGGAACTCAGTTCTATTTCTTCTTATAATAGTCACCATCATGCGAAGTGAATGAACAGTTCAGATGAAACAATTTGCCATTTGGAGAAGGTGGGGGTTTTCCCCTTAATAATGTGGAGTTTAGTCTTAAAATTGGGGGGAAAAAGACAAATAGAGGTACAGAAAGGAATGAAAAATATTGACTGAATTTATTTAAGCTATTTGCCAAACACGCAAAACTGGTCTATGAACCCTCCTGGTCTTGCCTGACAGGTGTGGGATAGCATTATCTCAGAGTGACATGTCATTCTTATCTTAGCTGTTTATACAACGTTGACACTGTCTAGTCAGAAACTTGCTTTTTTTCTTTCTTTCTTTCTCCCTGGCTTATGTTGGGTAATAATCCCCAGCTAGTCAAAGTACCTCTGTCTGCCTTTCTTCTTGTCACATTTTCTCTTTAAATATGTTTTAGTATAATAATAAATTGCTATCCACGGTAAGCGTGCTTCATCATAATTTCACTTCATCCTGAATTTGTAAGATGGCTGTAGCAGTTGACAGGCAGTCTGTAAAACTAACAGCAAGAGCGGCCTTGCAGCAGGAGCTCGCTCAAGGTCAAACTCTCAGCTGCGAAGGATAAAAAGCTGCCTCTTGGAGAGCATTGTTTCTTATTTTGTTACTTATTGTTTAGTGTTTAACTTGGTAGAAAGGAAAGGGCCCAATCTACAAGAAAGACCTTGTATCAAAGCTCTTTAAATACCTTAATACAACAAATTGGGCAACATTTTCTTCTGAGTGCTTGTTGAGGCAAAATTGGGGGAAGAGAACTAGCCAAGGGACTTCAGCAAGAGCAGGCTTCTCCTTCCCTGCAAATGGACTCCCCTTATACTCGATTTTGTCCCTGCAGGAGCGAATGTGCTTGACTTGTTTTGTTCCTGTAGGTTTGCTACATTTCATAAACAAAATGATCTTTCAGGAATACCACCCAGGCCCACAGCAAAGACTCCATGAGCAGGCTTCAGGCATAACAGAGATATGATAGTATGGGAGATTCCAGGTGCTAGGGCTTTTCCCAGCCTGTTTTCCACAGGTACCTAGAAGGTCCCCCTTCCCCAACCCATCATTTCCTTTGTCTCCTGGCTCAGGGGAAGGATATTAACATTTGGATAGTGTACATGAGGACTTCACAGGTCCTCAGCACTCAGCACCCGCCTTATTTAATGCTCAGAGCAACCTTAGGAGACCAGAGCTGTTTTCTCCATTACAGATGAGCCACAGCGTGGATAATTAAGTTACTGCAGGCCCAGAGATTCAAATCCAGTTTTGTCTGGCTCCAAACTCAGCTTTCATTATTTCCTCTTCTCATCTTCCCAATACCAATCATATTCCCTGGAAATTATTACTGAAACTAAAGCAGGGTAAAATTATCTCTGCTTTGGAGAAAGCCAAAATTTAGCTAACAATTTTGAAATGTGTTTCTTTTTATTATCTGAATATATTTTCCCCAAGAAGACTGTTTACTAAAAAGAAACAACAGAAACCTATATTTACATTGTAACTCTTTACTGATATCAACAACAACAACAACAACAAATGAATGAATGAAATAAAACCTACAGCTGACTTTGAGCCAGCAAGATGACTGAGCTGGTGAAAATACTTACTATCAAGGCTAGAGACCTAAGTGTGATTCCATCTGAATGATGGATGAAGAAAACTGACTCCTACAAGTTCTCTTTTGATGGCAAAGGCACATCCATACCTACAATAAATAAATTAATAAATGTAATAGAAAGTTAGAAAACTACAGCTGACTTAAATGTGTGGATACTTCTCTCTTGCTTTAATGACTCTTCTTTTGAACAAGGGTGTCAGTTCACTGAGTCAGTAGAATGCTCCACCCATACAGTTCTGAATCCTGTGATCAAATTCACCAATTTTAGTGGCTATTAACTACAAGTATAGGTATGTCTCAAAGACCGAATATTGCTACATATCCCTCATCTAAGGAAATAAGCTACCTATTGGCGAGTCAGAATCACCTTAAACCAGTGGTTCTCAGCCTTCCTAATACTCTTCCCCATGTTGTGACCCCCCAATCAAAATTATTTTATTGCTACTTCAGAAAGGTAATTTTTCTATTGTGAATAGTAACATAAATATCTGCTGTGCAGGATATCTGATATGTGACCTCTGTGAAAGGAGTCACGGCCCACCGGTTGAAAAACACCGCCTCAGGTACCACACAGCTGTTAGTGCTTTATAGCTTTCTTCTATCTCGTTGGTCTTCTGTGCTGTGCATGGAATTTTTTTTTGAGGTCTATAACATGCTTTCTTTACTAGTCTAAAAAGATAAACATCTTCAGGGTTCAGTGCTGTGGGTGAAGGAAATTCTTAATTATGACCCAAGGTAAAACCTATGGAATTTTTTTTTTGGTCCATTATCTTAGAAAACCCGTATTTCTTCAAAATATTACCTCATTGACTCAACAAACCATCATCTCCCACCCATGGTGTGCCAGGCGATATGCAAAGGCAATGAAGAAGCTGAGAAGGCTGAGCATGGCTGAGCTAGCTCAGGGTTGACTTTAGTGCACCAGGCTCTGAGGTGAACTCCAAAGCAGCATGTCTAAAAAAGCAAAAACAAAAACAAAACACTTCCAAGCAGAGTGGCATGTGCCTGTAATCTCAGGGGTGGGGAGACAGAGACAGGCAGGTTACTGGGGTTCACCCATCAGCCAGCCAACAGCCTACTTAACAAAGCTCAGGCCAAAGAGAGACACTGTCTCAAAAGTAATAAGGTGGATGGCACCTGAGGAGCCACATGTGAGGCTGTTCGCTGACCTCCATAAGCACATCCACACATGTGCAGTTTTGTGTACATGAACACTCTCTCTCTCTCTCTCTCTCTCTCTCTCTCTCATGCATATGCGTGTGCAATGGCTCACACCTCTAATTCCAAAATTCAGGGCAGAAAGATGGATGATCATTCTGAGTTCAGGGTCAGTCTGGACAGAGTGAGACCCTGTGTCACAGAATAAAACAAAGTAAGCTGAAAAGGTGCTTGCTCTTTACAGCTCATATCCTGTGTCAGCAAGATATAGAATCATTTTGTTTTAGGCTTCTGTGACTCGTAGAGATTCCAAACGCAACTGCTCAATGTTAACACTGTAAACCAAGAACAGCCACAGAACGTAAATGAATGAGCATGCTGCTTTCTAATAAAAGGTTATTTACAAAAACAGGCAGTGGAAACTTGGCTGCAGGCCATAGTTTTCAGATCTTAGCTCTATGAGATGCCATGTTCTCACAGGTCTTGCCTTTTATTGTATATATTGTTCAAGGAAACCTAAAATATTTTTAATTAAACTGTTTCTTTTAATGCAATTGTAGACTCACAGGGAATTATAAGAAATAATTCAGGAATAGCTTGTGCATCTTTCTCCCCAGTGACAGTTTCTTCAGAGACTAGAGCAAGGTATCACAATGAGATGTAACCTATCAGCACAGGAGTCATGTATATTGCCCTTGTGCTGACATACCAACTTCCCTCACCACCTTTGCAGCTTCTCTTAGCCCCTGGTAATCTGCCCTCCAGTCCAACCATTCCTTCAGTGGGCAAGCATAACATTCTTTTGGATTATAATTGCTATTAACACAGCACAGAGAGTCACATCTTACTCCATAGCTAGATTTTAAGCTGAGAAAGGTTAAAAAAATTAATAACATGGATCAAATCTATCCTTAACAACCCTTAGAAAATAACTACTTTGGAGATACATATACTAAGTAATTATAAATAAGCTGAGCTAGCACCTACCTTCCATATTGACCCCAGCACCTGCAGCAGGCACTGACTCATGTTAATTTATGTTTCTCAAATAACCACTGTAATTGCATCCAATACTTGTAGAAAATAATCATATTAAAAATGGCATGGTGAAGTATGACCATAATCCCAGCATTTGAGGGCTGAGACAAGAGGATCTGAAGTTCGAGACCTGGATGCATATAGCAAGTCCAACAGAAAGATCCCGTTTGCACAGTAAAGCTGACCATGGCAGAGTGGACACAGGTGATCTTGCCCTGAGTACAGGAAAGCCAGAGACCTGTCCCAGCCCCATGCTGGCTGTGGCATTGGGTGAGCCAGCTGGCGCTGTGCTGGACAGCTTGCCCTGGTGGTGTAGGCATGAGAGAGCTGGTGGGCCAACCAGGTCAAATACCACCCAAGCCCAGATCCAGAGTTTTGAGTTGGC